>JABAKD010000024.1:8623102-9823102 GCA_012845835.1 Undaria pinnatifida
GTATAATTGATCGAGGCTGACCTTTCGGCCGCCCGTTTTTTTTCGGAAAAACGCAATCAACACGCGCTGCGGAGCCGCGCGACTGTCCCTGCCGACCTCGAGTCTCGCAAGGGTTGTGGTTAAGACTGGAGCAAAGGTCGAGTTGGTCTGTGGATTCCTCGCCAGGCTTACCGAGCAAAACCACGAGAGCTCCTGGGCAACGGGGGTTGTCATGTGCCAAGCCATCGCCCAGAGCGCGTGGTTGTGGCGTTCTCGAGCCGGGATGTCTCGAGCGCGGTAACAAAACTGCGGTCAAAGAACCCCGGCGAGGTAACCCTGGTCAAATAACCCGGATGAAAAAAAACGCGGTCAAGAAAAGGTTGCCGTGTGAGGAATATAGCCGAATTTTAGCAACCAAACTGTTACAAGGCCTAGTTTGGGTAAGCTATTGGTTAGCCTTTTGCAAGTGGTCAAACGGACTAATGCCCCACTAATACCTTAACAAATGACGTCGTCGACAGACCATGTTTTTTTTGGGTCGTGGGTTCAAATCCCTCCATCCACAATAATATTTTTTTCAGACTTTCCCCATGTCGAACTTGGAGAAAACTCTCCTCCCCGGTATCCCCAGGAAATGAAACCGCTTGGATATTGACAGGTCCGCCCGCATACCCGGCCGACATGCCATCCCGCCGTTTCAGGGGGGGGGGGTGTTATAAAGCTTGGTTGGGGTAAGCTATGGGTTAACCTTTTGCAAGTGGTCAAACGGACTAATACCCCACCAATACCTTAACAGCACCTTTGTTGAAGGGATTCAGAATATTCGCTATTAATGTGATACCTACGTAGCTACTAGGCCATGGATTGTTTTTTCAATAAAATTCTCCTACATGCTTCAGCTGTGTAGTTCGATACACTAAGGGTCGATACGAGTGATCTTTGCGAGCTGCGTGATACCCACATCTGCCGCTCGTTTTTCTAGTGTTGCATTGTTGGTCGTTTTTTTTTCGACGCTTGTTACGATAGAGATGCGCCGCTTTTTTTTCGAATTCTGCTCCTCAATTTGGAGCTTAAGACCTCTCCCAAAAAATCCAATTTGAGGAAATATAAAAGCTGCCACCGGATGAAATATCCCGTGGCCTAGGGTACACAACGAGAATCAGGCAAAAAAGGATGGATTATTATTAATTTTTTTTCCGACGATATTGGGTCAAGGAGCCCCGTCATTCGGAAACCATTTCAGTCGAAAAAGTGCTATTAATACCTGTACCGTAGCAAAAGCGTTAGAGGCATGCCCCGCGGTAGACGTGCGCCATTGATTGTTCTTTCTGAGGTTTCCCACCTTTAAGGATCCTTAAACATCTAAAAAGACGAATTAGGTGGAAGAAAAAAACTGCGACACCATCAGCAGATAGACGAACAAATCCCATGGCCTAGGTACATAAAACGAAAATCGTGCAGAAAACGGAACGAAATTCCGACGATCTTGGGTTAAGAAGTCCCCCGCCATTCAGAAACCGTTTTCACGCCAAAAAGAGGTATACCTTGTAATACCTCTATCGTGCTACTACTACTGTAGTAGCACGCGTGTTGAGCTTTCGTTCATGATCAAAATCAGGTGTGAGGTGGGGTGCTTAACCTCTTGTGAGCCCCAAAATCCCTCCCCATACTAAATTCAAGTAAATTTGTAAAAAAAAGGGTTTCCAGCAGAGTAGCACTTAAGGAGAGCTTCAACAAAAAATTAGTAGTGCACCCCCCTACCTTTACATTATTCTTATTTTTCATTTCCGGCGGATGGGAAAAATAACGCTTAAGCTCGCCACACTTCCACGTATTGTATTCGCAATCCGGTGCTAGCGGCGTGTCCTTCAGTTCCCGTGGTATTGACAGCGCGAGCTGTTCCTACCGGTGGTTCCCGTTGCTACGCCAGCAGCGCAAGCTGCCTTTGCTTAGGCTCCTCTCTTCGTGAGCCCCTATCGACGGGCTCGTTTGGTGTGCAGGAGTGTTACACCAAGGTAGAAGGGATCATGAATATCCAACGCTTGACGTGGTCGAGGCTCGTTCAAGAAATAGAGACGTTCTTGATTATTATTGCAAAAGACCCGTGTCACAGGTAAAAGTGACCGGGTGGGGGGGGGGGGGTGAGATTCACAGTTCCACAATCCTGGATCCATCACCCCCTACGGATATAAACCTCAACCGTTATACACCTTCTCAACAATAGTATACCACTAATAGTAGCCCGTACTAAAATCCCCGTAACACGAGACAGATGCCAAGTTACGTCACCGCTAAAATTCAAGACCCGTCAGGGTAATTCTGACTTTGTTCCAACTTGTCTGCAACACCCCGCGCTACTTATTGGTGGCGTGACCATCATCTAGTAGTGCAACCGAATAACTTCGTCTTTATAGCGCTGTGACATAGTCGCGCTCGGAAAAACCAACAATGTACTTCAAATGGGGGAGGCCCTTTTTGCAAAGCTCTGACTGAAATCCTTCACCTAGATATGAAAGAAGTCTAGAGATTGAACGTCATGAAATGTCTTAGCCGACGAAGGCGCGTGCTACGATAGAGGGAGAGGTAGCAGTTTTCGTCTGAAATGTTTTCTGAATCACGGGGCTCCTTGACCCAAAATCGTCGGGGAAAAAACAAATAATACAACACATTTTTTTTGCTTGATTCTCGTTGTGTACCCTGGGCCATGGGATTTTGTCATCCGATGGTATGATGATATCAGCTTCATTTTTCTCCTCCAAATCAGTTTTGGGAGGGGTCTATTACGCTCCCAAATTGAGGAGTAGTATTAGAAAAAAGTGGCGCACCTCTATCTTAGCCCGCGTAAGCCTCTTTTACTTCATTACAATATGGGAGGAAATCTACCATGCGGTTGACACTCCATCGCATTGCCACCTCGATGTCGACTCGTCACACCCTGGAGCTGGAAAAGGTTTGAAGGGTTCGGCTGCTCGCCGACGAAAAAAGTGGCACGTGAGTTGGGTTTTAGAACGTCGTGAGGAGACAGTTTGGTCCCTGTCTTCTATGCGTGTTTGAAAATTGGAATTCCGAGGGCTGGACCTGTGAGAGCTCGATCTCTTATACCTCGCCCAAAAACTGATTATTGACTAAAATGAACCAAAGGTGCAACCCGAGATCAACGAAAAAAAACATCTAGCTCATTAATATAGGCAATTCAACAAGACTGGCATTCCGGGAATTTCGTTTGTAATAGCTTAATGTCACGGTACTCCGAGTGGGGGATGCGCGGTTGGCCGGTGTTGGGAAGCGTGCCCCTCATGGGTTCCGGTGTCTTTACTAGTCTCTCCTCATGGCTCGTGGGCAAGGCTAAACGCTTATACATTAGTTCTCTACACAGAACGCTAAAATACAGACAGAACAGGGCTAGACAGGGTAGGGCAGGGTAGTGAGATGAGGGGCGTCCTGCTTGCCCCATCGTCGTCACCTATTATTGTACATTATCGCCCATCTATGATATGGCCTTAACGTGAGTGTGACATCTAATATCACGTGGTTTTACCTCAACCATGACATGATTTCACGTCGAATCTATAAACTATCCTTCTACGGAGAGCATTCCATTTACATTGTTGTTGTTCTCACAATAACTCGCACAGTCAAATCCGTGGTCATAGGACAAGCTCCAGTCACTCTGGAGCTGAGGGATACCCCGGAGAAAAAAACGATAGGAGTATTATAACACCATTTTGCCAACATATTTTTCAGGGCTTTTCACGTGTCAGATCGAGTCAAGGCAACCCGTCCCGGCCCGCGAGATTAAAAAACCTCACGACCCGAAAAACAAACCAAAACAAAAAAGGTGGTACACGCATATATCACAGCTGACGCAATTCATGCCTCCGCCAGAAACATATAAAAAGTGAAATCGGGAGTCAGCGCTCGATGTGCCAGGTCCACACCGGTGCATACATACGTCTCACTACACTCGCGCCCGAAAAAAACGAATATACCGCTTGCTACCCGGGGAAGACTACCACGTACCTGGTATATATTACACGTAGTACTTCATTTTTACTTGGTTATATCAAGAAGCCTCGTCATCCAAAAAAAACATTTCTTATAACCCAAAGATGCTGTCCTTGCCCACACCGTATGGGTTGCACCTGTTGGGCCATATATATACGGTGTTTCTGGTCGGTTCTAGCCTCTAGCCTGATTTTTTTTGCTTAGGACTATACTTCAAAGTACATTATTTATTATATAGGACTAGCGCATAGAAGAACAGGTTTTGGTCGGATATTGCGCGATTGAATGCCTTCGAAGTCAGTCGCGTTTCGGGTGATACATTGAGCTCTTCACACGGTGGATTATAGTGGAGCTCTCGGAATTTTCTTGGAACATTATGCTGCACCCCTATACCGTGGGATGACTCAACAACATTTCAACAACTTTTAAATTATCGTAACATGGGCGTCGTCGGCTCTAGATAATAACCCGTTCGGGGCTTGATCAAACTGTATCGACAGACAACACGGCGACGAGTGCGAGTGCGAAGAAAGGTTCACGAGTTCGGACGGAGAGGTCACCGTTCCCCACATGAAATGATCTACATCTTGTTCAGAGGGAAGATTTGTATGATTTTTAGCTCATCATCTCACCCCCCCGGGTGGGATCCGCGCGATCGGCATGATCTGGGGCACATATTTCCTGGGTTAGATACATACTATACCTGGTATATATTATGTGCTCTTACATATACGTAACTGCACATCACCTCATGACGTCAGACATAGCGCGTATATTGTGTGGATGATCTATTATTAGATCGTGATCTCTATCTGCCCGAGGTGTCGGATACTATGTTCAAGCGACTAGCAATGGGAAGAGCATCAAGCAGCACACATAGTGGCAGCGTGCTGCGCGCGTGTGGCGCGCAGCTCCTTGCCTCGCGGTGCAGAATCGCCCTCTGCTCCGCCGGCAGAGTCACCCCACGGTGAAGTAGGGGTTGCAGTTTCTGGGCGAAACGTTTCTGATCGATCGCTTGACCTCATGAAGTAAGTGTCTACGCGGGGTACGATAGAGGTGCGCCACTTTTTTTCTAATTCTACTCCTCAATTTGGGAGCTTAATAGACCCCTCCTAAAACTGATTTGGGGAGAAAAATAAAACTGCTATCATCATATCACTGGATGAGAAAAATTCCATGGCCTAGGGTACACAACGAGAATCATGCAAAACAAAAAGGCGAATTATTTTTTTTTTCCGACGATTTTGGGTTAAGGAGGCCCGTCATTCAGAAACCATGTTTGCCAAAAAAAGTATACCTTAATACCTTTATCGTAGCACGCGTCGGTATATACCTTGTAGTGTAAGCTCTTTTTTCGACACAATTTTCCTTCGAAGACACCACCAACCAATACCCGGAATATCGAAGGCACCAATACCCCAGAAAATATCTTACGAAACCACGTTATACTCCGTCTGAAGATTCGGAGACACTCAGGACGACAGCGGCAACACAACATTACTCGCGACGATCGACAACATCCACAGGTCAAAGATCCCCATTATTATCACTAGATAGACAAGAAACGCAGGGTAGGATCAAATATCCAACGCACCAAAGAGCCAATATATATCCAGCGATCCGATATCTCCACAGACAGACGGAATATCACAAAGATCCATCCGCTATATTCATCTAAAGGCTCAAACATCCTAAACATTGCATAGAGCTAAAACGTTCCATATTTTCAAAGCTCCAACATCCTAAAGATCCAATATCTCCATCATCATCGAAGGCGCTCAGGTCACGAGTGGGGAAATCCCAAATACATCGGCAACATCCAACATGTCAAGGAGAGCGGCCGCGTTTAAAAAAAAAAAAAACTGCCAAAGCGAAAATTAAATGTGCGGGGGGGGAGGATGGTCCTCTGGTACACTCCTCTGCGGGAAAGGAACGCAACAACTCTCTTGTGATTCCTATAACCATACCGCATATTATACCGTACTCGTAGAAGACTTTCGAATACTACTGTACGAATATAGTATTTGCTATCAATACCAAAACTTCAACACTGTTACCAGTGCCGCCCCGGCTGGTCGCCCAGAAGACCTTCCGACTCATTCAACACAAAGGTCGGCGCACACTGCTGTGTCCGATACGAAGAGGACTAGACCTGAACATTTGTTGATTGGGTCCGTGCGAAGGTGAGTTATATTCGTACAGTAGTAGTGGTCGCTCTATAGTGCCGTTATGTATGTGCACTATAGAGGGAAATACCGGCACTACAGCGGCATCCGGCCCTATTCAACACACCGCCACTTCTGTTTGCTGGTTGTTCCCACATGTGCCAAACGATTTCACAGGCACTATAGCGGGCAACCGGCACTACTCAACCGGCACCATAGAAGGACTACTACTGTATCATACGCAACAGTGATCCTCAGCCATAGTGTCCTGCAAGTAACTATAATAAGTACGTAACTTAGTGGTAAGCTGACCCGGCTCGCCTCGTCGCCCACAGCTGGGGTGCTTTCCAAAATACCAGAGGTACGCACCACCGTTATCGAGCGCTGTACCCACCACACAATTTTTTATTCCAGGTTATTATGTACCAGGACACATATACCCATATACCACGGTATAGGTGCCAGGGTATATGTACCAGGGTATATATCAGGGTATACACCAGGGTATATGTACCACGGTATATACCAGGGTGTATGTACCACGGTATATACCAGGGTGTATACCAGGGTATATGTACCAGGGTATATACCACGGTATACCAGGGTGTATACCAGGGTATGTACCAGGGTATACGTCATTGGAAAGGCACACTCGCATCAGGCGGTGCGCTGTTCTCCCAGAGCCCGCCCCGCCCCCTCTTCCCTCTTGTCCTTCCGGGCACACCGGCGTAGTGGATATGTACCAGAGGGTATATACTACCAGGGTATATACCAGGGTATGTACCAGGGTATACTTTATCGATGACTTTCACCTATCCCACCACTTTTCATACCAAGGCATACACCAGCACGGCACATATCATACCAATGTATGTGCCAGGGCATACCATGCGTCGTCGATATCTACCACAGTAGTAGTACGCTGCTCCCCACCACACAACCCTTTCATGCTATTAATAGGGCATATATTTTGTGGATGAGGGTATGTACTCTGGTGCTAAATGTATCAGAGCACACACCAGGCTCACACAACTCTTTCGTACCAGGGCGTTTACCTTAGTGTCCACCCGAGGGTACAATATATACCAATATATTAGAAAACGGCGGGCACGAAATACCATTATCTCTCTACCAGAGCACATGCATTGGATACCCCGATTTAAGAGCACCACGTGACAAGCCGAAACAAGCGCTCTCAACTACGCGTTGCTCTTACCTGTCGTGGGCAATGTATGAACAAGCGCTCGTAACGCCATTACAGCTGGAAAGCCGTTTTTGGGACAAACTTACCTGGAATTAGCGTAAGGAGGGGCTTTGGGGCTCTAAAGGCATTGCTCTTACCTGACGTGGGCAATGCATAGCTTGCAGCATGGCGGGACATGCCGATTTGACCGCTCTCACGTCCCGATCGCTCGTATACCGGGTGCTCTTATATTGGGTGCTCTTAAATCGGGGTACCCACCGCACCAGGGTACGGAGTACACACCTTGGTCCGTACCAAGGTATACACCAGGGTATGTACCAGATAATAATCGACTCAGCCACGTTACTCGCGCGAGAAGAGCCGAGTATCAACAGCAGCGCTCGAACCACGAACCCATCAATCACCACCCCTTGACAACGAAGCACCCCCTCAATTAACGCCTTCCTTTCTCCCATCCAAAACCACGGAACAATGCCGTGGGGACCGTATCATATCACTACGTACACACCGCAAACAAAAACGACACGATCGAGCGCTTCACAGGGCGCATCGGGATCTACAAAAAAACAAACAGCTTGTACCACCCAACAGATAAAGGTGGGTCACAAATATGTCAGTTGAAGGTCCTCTTGCACCTTGACTGACTGCCGTCGAATACAGCTGTCAAGGACAGCCGTCCGTCAAGGAACTCCCCAGATCAACACTAGTATCTTAGGTCTAGAGAGACCTTGACGGGGCAAAATATGACCGTTGACGGCTATCTTCCCTCTTGACGGCCGGACAGTCGCCATGCGACTTCCCACACTGAAATTAGTATTTTAAATCTACCTTGACGGTCTTCGTTCTCCTTGACGGACAACCTTGACGGACAGCCGTGAAGGACCTCCCAGCAATAAAACTAGTGGAGTAGGCCCTAACTTTACAGATTCCTCACACGAAAACCAGTATATTAGGTCTGAAGAGACCTTGACGAGCTCCGTACACTTACCAAGAAGGCTGCAGGTCTAAACAGGCCTTGTGACGGGCCAAATATAGCCTGTCAACCAAAGCACTTGGCTGGTCAAAACTAGGATCGTCCACCAAAATCTTTGTGGTATTGCCAAAATTAGGACCCGCCAGCTGACAAGCTCAACACTTCACACGTCGGGTAGATCAGATGCATATTCATGATCTGTGCCTTGCAAGGCAGACAGATCCCAGGTCAACTTTGATCTGCATAGCCTGTATATAGATCATGCTGCGAGCCTCATGACCTGCACGATCTAGCACATATTTCCTGGATTGAATCTGTACCGCACAGATCCCGGACAACATACCATAGCGACAGATACAGGATCTAGATGATCTAGCGTAGATCGCGATCTGTCTAACGCGAGCAACGGCTCTATGCTGGCCGGTGGAGGAAACGGAGGCTTCACGGATGCCTGTCATTGAACGCTTCACAGGCCTCTTCAAGAGATCCGTGCGGCGCGACCGGCCTCCCTACTGTCTTGGCCAACAGAGACAGCGGACAGAAATCTCGTCCGTAGGGCCTGCGAGGGCATATCAGACGTTGCACGAGCGGGGGAAGGTGGGAGAGCGGGGAAGGGAATGAACAACGAGGGCTTGTGACCAGGCCGACTGTACTGTAGTATCACCCTCCCGGTTTCACTACTGGGCTCTCACCCCCACCACTACCACGAGTGACTCTGTACCGCACGGACAAACAATACCTGCAGGCATTTCTTTTCGGCCCAGCGTAGCTTACCATTTCATTGCAGATTCATATCGCACAAAAGCACCAACACTGAAAACCGCAAAGGGCTAGGGCGGTCGCTAGCGCGGGTGACCGCTAGCCACCACTACCGTTTTTTGGCGAAGGTGTGTTTAGAATGACGGGGCTCCTTGACCCAAAATCGTCAGAAAAAAAAAAAAAATAGAGGCCATCTTTTTTGGCGCGATTCTCGTTGTGTACCTAGGCCATGGGGTTTTGTCATCCGGTAGGACTTTTATTTATTTTCCAAATCAGTTTTTGGGAGAGGTCTTGAGCTCCCAAATTGAGGAGTAGAATTAGAAACAAAGTGGTGCACCTCTATCCTAGCATGCATCCTCTATCGTAGCCTGGGTCAACACCCGGCCCGCGAGTCGGGTCCAATCGGGTCGGGTCAGGAGGTGTTGGAGACCTCACGGGATGGGCTGGGTCGAATCAGGAGGGTAAAAACATCACGGGTCGGATCGGGTGACCCCTGACCCGACCCGACTGGTATACCGAAAAGAAGCCAATCCGGCCCGTGAGAAGCCCCGGGAATAATGACCTGTGGGGCTAAGCTATAACCTCGCACCAACATCCTACCGCATTTCTCAATTCCTACTACCAGTCCGTAGGGTCTGCGAGGGAATATCAGTCGTAGCACGAGCGTGGGCTGGGGGGTCGGGTCCGCGACGGAATATCCGTCGTAGCACGAGCGTGGGAGGGGGGGGGGCGGCAGGGAATATTAAGACGGAGGGTAGCGCAACCCCCCCCCCAAAAAAAAAGACGCGTACGAAGACAGGGGTAGCGGATTTCGTACATCGCATTCACGACTGACGGCACTCGAAGAATGCTGTTGTATTCTGTCTCAGTACCGTGGATCATTCAATGTAAGTATTGGATTTGGATGAGGCCTCCTGCGCCGGCAGGAGGTCCTCGCCTGGTATGTCCTCCCGCGCAGAGTGGACGCATAGCGCATCGTGTACGCTGCGCGGAGTCAGTACCAGTAAATGATCTGGGTACTCAAGCCTATGAATGCTACTGCAGGGTGGGTTGGATGGTCTCAAGAAATTCGTGACCAACTCTGCCCACTAGGTTTCGGGAGCGAAAAGAAGAAGTGATCACTATGTGATGCCAAATTGGAAACATTTCGATCAGATCCGTGGTTCCATTATTGGTGCCAAACTTGGACCCATCCAATTTGATCGCCGGTTTACAGCTGTATTCAGTCTCAGTACCGTGAATCATAAGCATTGGATTTGAATGAGGCCTCCTGCGCTGCGCCGACCCCGCCCATACTTCGTTGCTCCGTTGAATTGTATTTGTAGTCGACCACTGGTCCGGTAGAGGGATGTCTCACCCAAGCTTCCTTATCTGAGGCTTGACACACAAATACTACAAGTACCAACAACGCAGCTTGCAAAGATGAGTATTGACCTGAAATTCATCGAACTCACGGCTGACGTCCTTGAAATATTGTTTATAAAATACTACGGTAAAGGTGCACCAACCATTGCCGTGTTTTCCCCTGCACGAGCGCAAATTCTACACCCAAAAAAATGATTCCGGCCAAAAGGAAGGTGCTGTTGTGATGAACATATATATATATATTATATATATATATCCCATGTCCTACGTATACCACAAGTAATATTGCGAATTAAGCATGATTTTGGGCTGAGAAGACCCGTCGTTCAGAGAAATATTTAGCCAAAAAACGGTACACCATCATACCTCTACCGTAGCGCGCGTCATCCTCAACCAATTACTACAACTAGACGCGCGTCGACGAGCGAAGAAAGGGCTAAAGTCCTCTCGCGATAAAAACGAACGCGCATACCGTAGGGGGGAGGGGGGAGGGGGGAGAACAGCCTGCCTACTCACCCCGGATCTGAGGTACCACTAGAGAGAGACATGGACCAATAAAAGGTGCGAATATATTAGAAGGGATCAGAAAAAAAAAGCAACAACACCTACGCCATGGGACATGGTCATCGGATTGAACTTTCGCTTTGCTCAAAATTACTTGTTTGGGCGAGGCATAGAGCTCCTCAACACCAGCACCTTGCAGGGAAAGAAAACAACAATGGTTGCTGTACCTGCACCGTATATCTCATGTGTCAGTAGAACAAACGTTGCCCGCGCCAATCAATGCAAGCGCGAGTCACTCCTCCAAAAAGAAGCACAACCCCCCCCCCGCCCCCCCCCCCCCCCAAAAAAAAAACTCCGCTGTTCATCCTTGGCACGACTCACCCTTCCAGGTCCCTGCAGTCCGTGATGCGATGCGTGACAGGCCGTCCATTAAACGTGACTCGTACAAATGCTTCCTCCTCCTCCTGCTCCTGCTCCTGCTCGCGCTCCTGCTCTTCCTCCTCTCCCCCCTCCCCTCCCTTCTCCTCCGCCCCTGCATCTTCCCCGCTCCCCTCTCCCTCCCTCCTTCCCCCTCCTTCCTCTGGGAGCTCCACCGATTCCTGTGGTAACTGGCGCGCGCCAAGCTCCGCATAATCACCACCTCCCTCCCCTCCCCCTCCGTCCCTCGATGACCATGCCTTCCCAATGTCTCCCTCCCCCCTGACCATCCCCCCCTCCTCCCCCCCCCCGACCATCCCCGCCTCTCCCCCGTCCCCGACCACCCCCGGCCCCCAGGCTTCCTCCTCTCCTAGCGCACGACGTGCTCTTCCACCTGGGTTGTCCCCGTGCGCCCGCCCGTGTTTCTCATTTGCCCTTCTCCCATGATGGGGTTTCGACCACAGCTCGAAGGCGACGTGGGATGCGTATGGAGGCCAGAGGCAGTCGTACGCCCCTAGTGCTGCTAGCAGGGGTGCGACAACGGTGTCGTGGCCCGAAAAGAGGGCGAACTTCGTGGTGGATTTTCCGCTCAAAACGTCCTGCAGGTTGGTCAACGGGTAGCGAACAGTAAACGGTAAGTAATCAATAGCACACAATTAGCTGTAGGTAATCAATGGTAAACAACAAAAATACAAACAATCAACGTTAAATGGTCAGAAATCCGCGGTCAACAAACAGTCAAAAACGGTTTGTCCTGGCCGGGAAAAAGAGCGAACTTCGTGCCAGATTTTCCGCTCAAAACGTCCTGTAGGTCGGTCGTCAACGGATGGCGGCTATAGTGGTGAGGATAAGCACTCGATCGTAATTAACAATCCATGCAAAATAAATAATCAATGATAAATAACCAACAGCGAAAGGAAAAATTATCGAATGTAGATAACCAATGGCTGAAAAATCAACGATCAGTGATCAACGATAACTAACCAACTGTCAATACTTAGCGGCTAACAATCTATGGTATTAATAGCTCATCAACGACTGAAAACAAGGGGTAAATAATCAACGGTGCATGTTCAACGCCTACCTAGCAATCAACAGAAACAAATCAACGTCAACAATCAACCTCAAATAATCAACGGCTAACAATACACGGTGAAAAATCAATAATCAACGCCGAACAGTGAACAATATAAAAGAAACGGTCAACAACAAAGGCAAACAATCACCAGCTAAAAAACGATCATCCTCGGGCCCGATAGCTTGTATCCCAATGCAGGCTGGAGCCCTCGAAGAACTGGGGGTGGGTGGGGGGAGGGGGGGGGGTGACTTGCCACACGCAGAGGCAATCAGAATACAGTACTACAGAGTGCAATACTAACCTCTCACCCTCATGTTGGCGCGAATCTCGCTATTGAAGGGGTAGAGGGACAGAGCAAAATGGTTGCAATAAATAAAAATGGTTGCAATATATCAAAACGGATGCAATACGTACATCATAACGGATGCAATACATCATAACGGATGCAATACATCAAAACGGATGCAATACGTACATCAAAACGGATGCAATACATCAAAACGTATGCAGTACATCATAACGGATGCAATACATCACAACGGATGCAATGTATCATAACGGATGCAATACATCAAAACGGATGAAATACGTACATCAAAACGGATGCAATACGTACATCATAATGGATGCAATACATCAAAACGGATGCAATACGTACATCAAAACGGATGCAATACATCAAAACGGATGCAATACATCAAAACGGATGCACACCAAATATATTTAGCTTACCCTCAAGTTGGTGAGAATCTCGATAGTCAAGGGGTAGAGGGACAGATCAAAATGATTGTAATATATGAAAATGGTTGTAGTATAATAAAAAGGTTGTCATATGCCTGGTATACGCGTATCAGTTTGAATCATATAAACAATTGTTGCAGTAAATTAAAACGGTTGCAATGTATCAAAATGGCTGTAATATATAATACAAGGGTTATACTGTATAAAAAAGATTGTATTATATCAAAAATGGTTGTATTATATCAAAATGGTTGAACAATATAAAACGGAGATGCACGCAGCAACGTTTATCTTACCCTCATGTTGGTGAGAATCTCGTTAGTGAACGGGTACAGGGACAAAGCGGCCGCCTCGCCACCCCCCGCCGCCCCGACATACTTCATGCACATCTGTCGGTCTGCCTCGGATATCGCACTCAGGGCAAGCTTTGGCGACACGCAGCCCTGAATCGTTCGACAAAAACAGACAGCCAAAAAAAAATGAAAAAGGGCGAGGCAGAGTCGAGTTTAGCCATGTACAGTGCGGGGTGGGGGGGGGGGGTGGGGGAGGTACTTATATGATCGTATAATTTCATGCGCGGCCGTAGTCTTATGACCATATATTACACAGACCCTCGCATCCTTACAATGCCGGGCCGGAGCACGGCCGGTTTTCGCCGACCAGGCAGGCGTCGCTAAGGCAGGGGTTGCACTTTCGAGTAAAACAAAGTCAGACGTATAGATCATAGATATAGATCATATAGATCATGTAGATCGTACATATCATGTATCTGTCGCGGTGACAATATATGATGTGCAGGATCTGTGAAGTACAGCTCCAACCCGGGAAACATGTGCTAGGTGATGCAGACCGTACGGCACCCTCCCAAAAACATTATCTAAGCCATGCAGATCATATACACCAGGGATCTGTATGCTCTTAGATGTTAGGATATGTATTACATAGATCGTCATCTTCTGTCCGAGGTGTTAATTATTTGGCGCTCAGGGCAAAGGCTTGGCGACACGCAGCCCGAAAATCGGTGGATACAGACAACAGACAGCGCACACCAGAAAAGAGCGAAGCGAGAGCCAGAGAGACGGCAAGCATTCAACGTGTTATCGAATTCGATGAGTTATCGAATCAACGAGTTATCGAATCAACGAATTATCGAGCCGATCAGTCATTGAGCCAGCGAGTCATTGAATGAAGTCAACGGAATTTCGACATCGCACTCAGGGCAAGGTTGGAGACACGCGCAGCTCTGAATCTGTTGATAACATGAACAGATAGCGCATACAAGAAAAAAAAAAGAGTGGGTCATCCCGCAGTAGGGGCTGCACTCTTCGGGCCAAACTGGGCAAACGTTTCTGATTGGTTGAGCGGTTGAGCATCTCAAGTGTGGAATTATCGGTTAGCACGATCATTTTACGAGATTTTTGTTTCAGGATTATTAACAGCACACTATATTGGTGGGGTCGGGTTGCGTGGACGGTATGTCTTCGGAGTCACGTTTTGGGTGAAATATTCATTGAGATCCTCGTGTCAAGAGCTCAAAAAATTCTTAGGAACGGAGTAATTTAACAGCTAGTTGTTCGTAGTTGTACCTTTTGGTACTTTCGAACATTTGTCTGTCTATATGTCCAATGGCAAGGGTGCAGTAGCAGTGAATTGTTAAGGTATTAGTGGGGTATTAATCCGTTTGACCACTTGCAAAAGGTTAACCAATAGCTTACCCAAACTAAGCCATATAACACTCCCCCCCTGAAACGGCGGGATAGCAGGTCGGCCGGATATACGGGCGGACCTGTCAATATCCAAGCGGTTTCATTTCCTGGGTATACCGGGGAGAGTATTTTTCAAGGTCGACGTGGGGAAAGTCTGAAAAAGTTTATTATGGTGAATGTGAGATTCGAACCCACGACCCAAAAAACCCATGGTCTGTCGACGACGCCATTTGTTCAGGTATTAGTGGGGTATTAGTCCGTTTGACCACTTGCAAAAGGCTAACCAATAGCTTACCCAAACTAAGCCTCTTAACAGATGTGTCAACACGGTACGCTACCTTTCCCCACCAACGCACACAACTCGAGAGTTACAGATACCGCAAAGATCATCTAGATCATCTACATCATCCACTATAGACCATACAGATCATATAGATCATATATATCATATAGATCCTGTATCATGATCTAGATCATCCAGGGTCTGTATATAAATAGTACAGATCGATGCAGAATAAGGTATATAAAACAGAACAGATCCAACCCTGGAAACATTGGCAGATCATGCAGTTCGCACGGCTCCCACCCGGTACCATGAGCCAGACCACACAGATCTTCCCTGGAGGATCTACATCATCACACGGGGATACATCATCTCATCTGTCCGAAGTGAGAAATACTGTTTCCTGCTGCGCGAGCTCCTAGCGACAGCTGCACTACGAATATGTTTTTCTGAAAGCAGCTGCACTACGAATATGTTTTTCTGAAAGCAGCTGCACTACGAATATGTTTTTCTGAAAGGTACGACGGGTGCTATGATACCGTAACAGCTAGCCTTTCTAGGCTGAAACATTTTCTGAATGACATACAGTAGTCTATAGTGTTCCTTAACCCAAATTGTCCGAATTTATCGTCTTTCTAGTACCTAGGCTACGGGAATTGATAATTGGATTTCACGTTCATACCTTGTCAAAACTAAATTTCAAGGTGACGTAAACGTATGGAGCGCTCCTCAGGTTATGAGCCTCACAAAACCATAGATGAACCTCTACCGCACTACTACTATTACTACTATTATACTACTACAATACAATACAATACAATACTACTATTAATAGCATGTGCCGTACAACATCAGCCGTCGCCGTATAGCACATAGTCAACCACACTAACTGAGGGGTTACTTTCGGGTCGCCCGCAATAAAAACGCCATCATATCTAAAGGAATTCCATGAATTATTTAGCGTGTTTTCTCAGGGGAAAAACATCATTCAAAATCTTGGTAGTGGGTAGGCTTATATGCAAGTCGTGGCGAGGATGCATTTACAACAAGGTACCTTCAAACAAAATTTCACCTTATCCGAGCACGGCAGGGTCATGTTGTGGCAGGAAAGCGCGTGAAAGGCATCTCCAATCTCGGTCATCTTCCAGTCAGCCAACTCCTCCCCAAACATGCCTTCCAGGTCGGACACCACGTCCGCCCGAGCCTTGAACGCCCGGTCCTGAGCGGCGGCAAGCGAGGCTGCGCGTTCGCACGCCCCCACCACCACCTTCTGCTCACACACGAGACCATCAGACGTGAAGAAGAACGAAGTACGAAATACGAAAAACCGCAAGAAAAATTGCAACAAGAGCATTATTTGTATGATACGTACCAGGTACAAATTTTTAGAACACCAAATACCGAAGCAACAAGAAAAATGCTACAGTAGTACCTTAGCACACGACATACGAAATAGCGCGCGCCCGACGTAATCGTAACAACAACTAAAAATACCAGGGACAGGTGCGCGTACTGCTCGACCGTGTTGGAAAGCTGGGTCCTGTCCCCCCCCCCCCTCCCCTGAAGAGGAAGAGGTATGCTGGTTGTCGGGCGGAGGGGGAAGAAAGCGCACAGAGCTACCCTTGTGGCAATACAGACGAGAGTAGCACCCGCTGTGGTTACCCACATAGTGGTAAACCACACAGTGGGAACATGTGAAGTGTACAAGGAGGAACGGAATGTGTTAAACGGGGAGACGAGGAAAATAGACGACTTTAACATGGAGAAGTTTGGTACACTGCTAATAGATTGTACCGAGAAAAACATCCATCAATATTTTGGGTAGATGTGGTGGCGACAGACGGTCAAACAGGAAGGAGATAAGATAACTAAGAAGTGTAGCACGTAATATACGGAAGAAACAGAATGAGCGCCCAAATGTCCGAGGTGTCTCTATTTGGAGTAGGAACGGCGATTCGTCTAGAAAGGGATGCGTGGTCAATGGTCAAATGACTACGGCCATGCACAAACTGAGTACACCCCCCCCTCTCTCGCGGAGGATGCAGTTCACCCTTGTTGCGACTCGCCGAACACCTCACGGCGCTTCGCGCTTGATGCAAGCAATGTCTGTCTCGTTGGTGAAAACCCGACGTGCTCCGTTCCGGAATAGTAGGGATGCGAGGGTCTATGGTCATCCGACGACGTCCTGCGCAAACCGAATACACCTCCCCGCCTCTCTCTCGCGAGCCCTCCCTTCCCTCACCTCTTGCCCTCCGGTAGAGCCCTTGCTGCTGGCCTTGAGGCCGACCCCGTGCATCACCTATATGCCAGGGGATGAGGATGTCCCGGTAGATCAGCGGCACGCGTAGCATCAAGTAAGGGAATACCGACGGGAGCGGCCAGAAAGGTACAACCATAAATCAAAAATTCAAAGAAGGATCAGAAGGGCACAAAAATCAAAAACTGTAATGGAAAGGAAGGATCGAAAAAAGGGCCAAATATATCAAAATGATCAAACTGATCGAGAAAGGATCAAAGCCGACTAAACTGACCGAACATATTAAAGCGGCCAAAACGATCGAAATGATCAACATAAACAAAATTTTGATCGATTCGATGGGTGTAAACTATCAAAATGATAAATTATATCACAAAACTGATCAAACTTATCAGAAGGTCGAAAGTGACTCAATTCTCGAGATCCCGAAGAAAAACGCAACGGATAACACAAAAACGAAATGCCTATATACTAAATCCAATACGTACCTCTCCGTTTTCGTTCTCATCGGTGATTATGGTCATGCTCGAGGACTCCGGGAAAAAGGACATCAGAAACGCCGCAGCCGACTGTTGAAAACCACGTGACGATTCCACATATCGGCGGATAGCATGATATACGAAGACATGAGGCAGAAAAAAAGACGGGTACAACGCGCGAAAGAGAGACACACAGAGAGAGAAGGGCAGGGGGAGAGAGGGGCGGGGGGTGAAGGGGCAGAGAGAAGGACCGGGATCGGGAGAGCGACAGGGAGGGACAGAGGCACAGAGGGAGGTGGGGGACAGGGGGTTGAGAGAAAGAGGTGCATAGAGAGAAGGGGGCGGGGGGTAAGGAGGGCCGTTAGCTCACCGCCACAATCTACTCTGGTCAAAAGACAGCAAGACAGGCTTGATGACACTCTGAAGTAGAACAACAACCCAGAACAACAAAAACGAAAAACAAGTACGCACCTCCAGAGTTCTTGTGTAGTCTGTAGACCGTACGTATATTTCATCCTGTTGGAGATCCGGGCCCAGTAGCTTGGCGTATGCCTGCCAAAGACGTGCAAACCCCACGCGGAATAAATTAAAAAAACGACGGCAAAGGCGGGAGGGACACGGGACGAATAACACACCTTCCCGCATGACGTCAACACCTGGCTAGGTCACTTTGACGGACTGCAACTTCTTAAATCTCCTCACCCGTGCTAAACGACACAGGTAACAATTTTTTTACCAAAAACTCAATGATGAGCAGGAGCTGCTGCTCGAGCCCAAATCGTTGGAAAGCCACTCTTACGACCGGACAAAGAAAAAAGACGCATGATACGATAGAGGTGTACCTTTTTTTAACGAAAGTGTGTTCTGAATGACGTAGCTCCTTAATCCAAAATCGTCGGGGAAAAAAATAAAAATAGTTCATTTTTTTGGCATTTTTTTCTCGTTCTATACCAAGGCCATGGGATTTGTCACCCCGGTACGGTATCACAACAGCTTTTTTCGTTTTTCTCCACATCAGATTTTGGTGGAGGTCATAACCCCTTTAGAACCCCAAAATCTCTTCCAGTAATTTTGTGAAAAAAAAAGGGTTTCCAGTGGTAAGGCGCCAAAACTGAGAAACCTCGGAAGAAGAAAAAAAAAGTGGTGCACCTCTATTGTAGCACGCGTCGGAGGTAACTTATCGAGTGCCCTCTGTGGATGGATAGAGTCCATCGATTCCACGTCAAACTATGCCATGCTTGGGGCGAAAACCACATGACATTAGATGCGACGGTCACATCCAAGACCATCACAGATGGGCGATAATGTAAGTGACGGTGAGGGATCAAACAGGACGCCCCTCATCGTCACTGCCGGACGCTGCCCAGTTCGTCGTTTGGCGTTCTTTTCAGAGTAACAAATGTAAGCCTTGCGTCTAGACAGCGAGCCTTGGGAGAGATGAACAAATACACCGGAACCGTGAGGAGAACGCCTCCCAACACCGGCAACTCTGAATCCCTTCGAGGATCACCACTTCACATATGGCGTAGAGGGCAGTACCATTTAATAAAAATATTCTGACAACGTCAGCTGTGAGTTCGACGAATTTAGGGTCGATACTCATCTTTGCAAGCTGCGCATTATACCGGCCGGCCGTTTTTAGTAAGCTTTCATATGTATAAAAAAACCTTAATATAATATGACATTGTATTACTGTGTTGCACTACTTATCATGCGCGACCAAGTGTTAGATTGGTAACACATCAACCGTCGATATATCTATTAATAGTAATAATAACAATAAATAAGAGCAACGAACATTACATCGTAACTGTTCATGACAAATGTATAGCCGTTTGTACAGTAGCAATCCCTTCACCTCAGAAAAAAAACACTGCAACCAAACCCTTTGGGATAAACTGCTTACAACCAGTAGTGTGGGCTGATTTTTGCAGTACAGCAGTAGTAACCGCTGCCATGCGCCGGCCGGAAATACCGGCACTATTTTTATAGCGGACGAATGGTACGGTACAGGAGCAACCGTTGTTGATCTCTTCCCTGCAAGGTGCTTGGCTTGATAAAACAACGGTTGGTATACCTCACCCAAAAACTGATTTTGACAAAAAAAATGATAGTGCAAGATTTTTAGAGGTCGGGACCCGAACCAATAATATTATGCCTTTTGCTTGTTGCGAGAGATAATTTCGTAGGCGTTTTGGTTCGCATTATGTGGCTGAAGAATTTACATTGATTGCACTAGAATGGCAGTGTTGGTTGATCGCGTCAGTGGCTATATATACCTAGTGGACACAGCACGGGACGGTGCTGGCAGACTGGTAGAACACGCGAACAGACAGTGTGCTGTAGCTTTTAGCTATGTATCCCCGATAAAAAAAAAATATCGTGGCCTAGCCATACAACAAAAATATTTTCCGAAACAAGAAAAAAATCGAATTTTTCGACGAACTTCGGCTAACGTAAGGAAAGGAGCCCGGTCATTCAGAAATCGTCTAGGCCAAAAAAAGTGCTACCAAACACGCCTCCGCAGCAACCCGCACTACTCCGCTCACCCCTATGTACCACTGGTTGTCCCCATTGGTGTCAAGCGGATTCACAAGCACTCTAGCAGGAAACCGGCACTACTCAATCGGCACTATAGAGGGATCACAACTGTATCACCAGTCACAGCCACATGTGGTAGGCACCCTAGAGCGGGTAACCGGCACTAATCAACCGGCACTATACAGGGACCACTAATGCGGCAGTGGCCGTTAACGCCTTCACAACGGGAAGCCCGTTTTGGGGGCAACTTACTTGGAATTAGTGTAACAAAGGGACCTGGGGCTCTAAAGGGGTTAACGCCTTCACAACAGGAAGCCCGTTTTTTTGGGGCAACTTACTTGGAATTAGTGTAGCGAAGGGATCTGGGGCTCTAAAGGGGTTAACGCCTTCACAAAAAGAAACCCGTTTTTGGGGCAACTTACTTGGAATTAGTGTAGCGAAGGGATCTGGGGCTCTAAAGGGCATAAGAAGCTGCATGCAAGTATGCGCATGCTGCCGTCTGTTTCACTGGTTGACCTTACCTTCCGCATGTGTTCCCCCAAAGTCAGGTGCTGTCGGATGCCGACGTCCGTGAGTTGGCCCGGCTTGCACAGCCGACCTCCTTCCCCCTGTCCGACAGAAACAGCGATACAGCAGGATGGGCGGTGCATGCGTTGGCTTTGACTCAACAAGCGATTTACTAATAAAAATTATTGCCAGTCTCTTTGCGAAATTCTGCAAAAGTTACACCATAAGGGCCCAAAACTTGCGCAAATCTACCTCAATTTCGGTTGTGAACT
This sequence comes from Undaria pinnatifida, assembly GCA_012845835.1. Lineage (NCBI taxonomy): Eukaryota > Phaeophyceae > Laminariales > Alariaceae > Undaria > Undaria pinnatifida. The sequence continues at coordinate 8,644,338 of JABAKD010000024.1, forward strand.
ACGTACTCTTTTTTGTCATTTTTTTTTTTTATTCATCCTCCGGCGGATGGGGAAAAATAAAGCTCAAGCTCACTACACTTCCACGTAGTATTCTCATACAAGCCGTGTGTCGATTTAAGTCTATTGCATTCGCAATCCAGCTGGTTTTCTGGCGTGTCCCTCGGTTCCCGCGATAGCGATAGCGCGCGCTGCCCCTACCGGCGGTCCCCGTTACTACTCCAGCAGCGCAAGCTGCCGTTGTATACGGATGCGCGAGTATGTCGACCCGACCTGACCTGCTGGGGGTCAGGTGTGTCATTTTTTGAATATCACTTTCTTCTCCAGCTCAACTCGTAATAAGAGGCTTTATTCACCCTTAGTGACCTGAAAAAGGCCATGGTCACAGGCGTCTTCCCTCCTCCCCCCCGGTACTAACGTGCCTTCATTTTTATCGCGCGCAGAGTTCTCATGCATTCCCACTTTTCAGCTTTTCATGCTCATCGATTATCATCGAATTGTGCTAACTCACGCTCTCGCACTTTCCGCTCGTTCATGTGTTTACGCAAGAAAACGTCCCTGCGAGCACGAGTATGAAAATAAAAAGCATTCGGTGAGACTTGAACCCACGACTTGGACATTAGCAGGGACGAGATTCACCTGCTCCTCTATCCGGGGCGCTGATTCCAAAGCACGACGGGCAGTACACACGCTGGCTTTGGCCCAATAAACGATCCGCTTGGTTTCTCTTCTTTTTTTTTTCATCCTCCGGCGGATGGGGAAAGAAAAAGCTTAAGCTGACCAACGCGTTTCTACGTAACGTAGCTTAAGCTGACCAACGGTAGCTTAAGCAGACCAACGCGTTTCTACGTATTTGCGTCAATGCGTGCGTGTGTCAATTTAACTCGATTTCACTCGCAATCCAGCGCTAGCTGGCGTATCCTTCAACACATCCCGTGATACCGACAGCACGGTACCGACAGCACGAGCTGTCCCTACCGGCGGTCTACCGGCGGTCACCTGCCGCCGTTACTGTTGAAAATTTCTGCGAGTCTCGAGAAATGTGCAAAACTTCACACCCCTGACAGACGACGATCTAGATAATCAAGATCATCGAGGCAATCGAGATCATACAGATCATCTACAGTAGATCCCATAGCCGCCATTATGGGATGCTCTTGCAGGATCTGTATCTATAGAGTACAGATCTCACGAAGGAAACACGTGGTAGATCATGCGCATCGTACGGCTCTCACTCGGCACCATGGGCGAGATAGATCATGCATATCATGTAGATCTTTCCTGAAATATCCGGACCATCTGCCCTACGTGTGCAAACTTTGTAAGTACTTTGCACCAATACGGGCCCAACATTGATGCTCATCTATTCCAAACCTATAGAAACCCATAGACTATGCAAGAAATCACAAAAAAAAGTCCATACCGTGGTACGATACACTGGTAAGCGAACACATTTGCGAGCTCAATAGAGTCAAGCAAAAGCCAACATGTACGGCACGTGGTACAAAAAAAAACACGCGACAACAGTAGCAACGTAAAACCCCAATCCGATAAATTAGACAACAAAAGACGACGTGAAGCCTAAGCTTTCACGGCTGGAACAGATCAGATCCCTGTTCATCAATAGATTATATGTGTCGTTCACGGCAGATAGATCCCTGGTTGAGATGATCTGCGCGGCCCTTAGATGATGTTGCCGAGGGAGAGCCGGTTGGTCTGTTACGATCTATTAACAGAACAAAGTTGGATCTGCTCTACACTTATCCCGCACAACGTATCACAGCGATAGATCTAAGATCTATATCATCTATATGATCTATATAATTTATCGATAATCTACATGATCTGTATGATCTGTATGATCTAATTATAATTATCTGTATGATCTGTATGATCTAAATTGTGATCTGCCCCATGTATGGTACCAGGGTCATTATAAGAAGGGGTGCATCAGGGAACAGCACACCATGGTCGATAATGGCGCTGCATTTCACGGTAATTCGTTACGTCCTATTTTATTCATTCGACGGAGGCGTACATGTAGCTGCTATTCGCTATTTTTTATTTTCCAATTTTGAGGGAGGCGTTACAGACTCGCCTGAACATCGGGTAGATGCTTTAAGCTGTAACAGGTAACTTGGCAAGCGTCATTTCGTTCGTCCCTTTCGCCTCTCGAGTCTCACAACCCCTTCATCGCTTTTACTCTAAAGCTCAACCCGTAAGAGGCTTTACCCACAGCGGCCTTCTGGCCAAGCCGTGGTCACAGACACGTGTCTGTCTTACCTTGCCCCCGCCCCGGTACTCGGTGAAAACCCGACATGCTCCGTCCCGGCATTGATCGAGTTTTGAACCGAACCGCTTAACGCTTTTACAGCTGGAGACCCTTTTTTTTACAATTTTATTTGAAGTTAGTATAGGGAGGGGTTTGGGGGCTCTACAGGGGTTAACGCCTTTACTACTGGAAACCCTTTTTTTACAATTTTACTTGAAGTTAGTATAGGAAGAGATGTGGGGGCTCTAAAGGGGTTGACGTATGCCGCGATGGGGGGGGGAGGGGGGCAATTCTCGCTTCTGAGGCTCCTTGCCTACCGAGCGAGGTCCATACCTCGCAAAAAACAAATCTTGCATCGCGAAGAACCGCAAGCGCAACCCAACCCCATTGCCTAGGCATATACTAAAAAAATAAAAAAAGACATTCCAGCTGTGATATCGAAGATTTCGGCGAAACTCATCTTTGCAAGCTGTGTGTGATACTCCGATCGCGCGTATTACTGAGTGTGTCCTCATATATATGAATAAATAAAAAAAGATGTACGACAAACGAGAAGGCAGGAATTTGCGAGAGTTTTCTTATCGTGCCGGCCTCAGAACAGGGTTATCGAATCTCGGATTTTTCGGTCAAATCCCTTTGTTCGAGCGCTATCTTCGAGGGGCGGCTCCAACGCCCCTCGCCCTTCCTTGTCCGTCCCGTAACTGGCCGTGAACGCGTACGGGGAGCTAAGAGAGACAAGCAAGAAGTGGCTGCGATTTTGGATTTTGAATGGCGCTCTCGACCTTTTCTTTGAATATTTTGATGTAGGGAGTGGTCGCAGGCAAAATACGACGGAATAGCTCCTTTAAATGGCTGTAGGGGTGCTATGTTGGCAGGCCTTTTCAAATTCCGAGCTACAGCAGCAGCACTAATGCTGACCTCTCGGTAACACCTCTGGGTAACACCGACGTCAGTCAGCTCTACGTGGCCAACGGGAAACCGTCGTGGACATTGCGTGCGTACGTGCTGTGCTTTGCTGCGCTGTGTACGTGCTGCCGCGCTGGCTACTGGGTTACTGGTGCATATATCGTGTGCGCCAGCAATGGATGATACAGAAGCCACAACACAACGGAGTAGCTTTTTTAAATTGCAGTAAAAAATGATATTTTGTCATGCCTTTTTCATTGCCGCTTCAAAGAGTCTGTCTGTATTGGCCCGCGGCAGATCCTCGAGACTCGATTAACTAGGTGTCTTTCTCAAGGCAGTGTTTTCGAGCCCTATCTTGTGTGGTTGGAAGAGCCGCGCTGACTACTGACTGCTACTGATCGATATCTCGCGTGCGCCAGCAGTCGATGATACAGCAGAAAAAGAACGATAGGGGTTTTGTTGTGTTAGTGGCGTATTTAAACTGGTTCGGAGATATTTGCCACCAGAAAAAAGACTTGGTAGTGAAACTCAAGTCTCTGCTTGCACAAGTATACGTACTATTAATATGGCCCGTATCTCTCAGCTATATTATACCGTTCCGGGGAAGTGTCATCTCCATGCAAGGATCCTATTCTGCCTTATTCTCTACCAGGTACTTGCAAAGGTACGACATCACATCATTGTCTCTACTGTCCTTGTCGGGCGATTTTTAATTCTCTGTTTTTCACTCTTTTCTCTACGCACAGATCTATTACTACAGGCAGAGTACTCTCAAATACGGCGCAGCAGTACCATTTTCGAGGCGAGTCGACGAGGGAAGAAAGCCCTTTTCAAGTGATGAGGATGTGGCTGTGAAACGAGGTGGGGGTGGCGATGAGGTGGAGGGTGGGGGGCGCGAAGTGGTGTACCTTATTGTTGGAGATTAAGCGTAAACTGTGGGAAGACAGCGTTTGAGAGATACCCATCGTAGATGCCTTAGAACACATGAACGAAAAGCCCGCTATCGGTCACGTGTTGACCCGTCCCCGGATAAATTTATTCGATTTAATTGTGAGAAAAACGATGTTACATCAATTTTAGTTTCCATGTCACCTAAAACGTTAATGTCTTCATCGTGGTTATCGCAGGAACAACGTCCATTATTACGATTGATCATATTTTAACTCATGAAGAACTTACTACGAAAGGGCGACGCGTGTATTGCGCAGCTTCCAAAGATGAGTATCGACCATACATTTGTCGAACTCACAGGTAACGTTGCTAGAATATTGTAATAACATAGGTGCCGAGGATAACTTTTCTCTCTCGAGGTAGGGCGATCGAGGCCGGATTCGAACGTTCTTTTAGTATCTTCATTCTGGATGCACATTTTCTTTTTTTTTCTTTTGTTTCTTTTATTTTATTTTCTTCATCCCATTTATTATCCTCGCACTCCTCTCCTCTCGCCCTCCCTCCCAGCAGTAACTCAGATCCGGGGTCACATAGCGGGCCCTCCTCCCCCCTCCCCACTACGGTATGTGCCTTCATTTTTATCTCAAGAAGACTTCAGCATTTATCTTTGTACCGGCATGTCAGCACTTTCGCGCCACTCTAATGCGAAGCGCAAGGCACCCGGACGCCAAGAGCGGCGCACGGAAAATCTCGAAAGCGCCATCCAAAATCCAAAATCGTAGCCACTACTCGTTTGTCTCTCTTTGCCCGCGTACGCTTTCACGGCCAGGTACGGAACGGACAAGGAAGGGCCGGGGGCGTCGGACCCGCCCTTCGAAGACAGCGCTCGAACAAAGGGATTTGACAGAGGAACCCGAGGCTCGAGAATCCTATACTGAGGGCCGACACAAGGCGGTCGAAACCGCTTGGCGCGACTGGGAGATTGCACTCACAACCCCGAACGAAGACGGCGACTTCCCCCAATAAGGTGGGCATGTTACTCTATTAATACCACACCACCGCCTTGCCGTGGGACCCGTACTAAAGCTGCTGTACTTCGCCGGTTGAGGAGCGCCCCGCCCAGCCAACCGGAAATAACCAGGGCTTATCGCGGGTCGGATCGGAACACGGTGACCCGGCCCGACTCGTGACACTTGAAAACCTCCTGACCCGGCCCCGAGCTGACCCGACCCGACCCGATCCGCGAATTTTGGAAAACTTCCTGACCCGACCCGGGGGTGGGATTATGACCCGTGAAAAGCCCTGGAAATAACCATATCTGTGCAAAAGGTGCTATCCCTATCGCTGCGCATATCGCATCCACGTTTTCGGGGGCTCAACGACTTGGAAATCGCGTTTACATTTTCTAGTACAGCAGTGTACCTAGTGTAAGACCATCCGGTTTAAGACCACCCGGTTTCAAGACCGCCTGGTTTAAGACCACCCGGTGTAAAAACACCACCCCGTTCAAGAAAACCCGGTTTAAGACTGTGAGGGAGATATAAGATCATGTAAAGCAGGAGTCCGTCCCCTGTGGACTTGCAGGTGTATCTTGTCCCTACTAATAATCAGGGGTTTTTACGGGTCGGGTCGAATCTCGCGGGTCGGGTCGGGTCGGGTCGGGTCGCCAACCCGACCCGATCCAACCCGCGAGATTTTGAAAATCTCCTGACCCGACCCGACCCGACCCGCGAGATTTTGAAACCTCTTGACCCCACCCGACCCGACCCGACCCGCCATAATCCGGGTGACCCGCGAGATGTGGGTTTCATGTGGGTCAGGTTGACTTGACCCGTGACATTTCTCATGGGTCAAAGTCGAAAAGTCACGGGTCAAAACACGTATACGTCGGTCGGTTGGATGGTCCTTGGTCCCTCGTACTTTTCCTAGGATGTCATGTTCTATGGTTCTTTCTGCCGGTATTGTTAGCAGCATTTTGTGGTGTGCGCGCGAAAAATAAGAAAGAAACGCAACCCACACGCATGGGCAATTAGCCACACGCCCGTAGCGCTAGACCACCGGGTCGACCCGACGAGCGAGCTAGGTATAAGTTATAAGTGCAATCTTCGGCCCCGGCAAGCAGCCTAGCTGAGCCGCCTCCGGCAGCAAGCCCCCAACTGGGGCGGCGAATCTGTCAGCAGGGGCTGCGATCCGCGAGGACGCGTTGTCTGCTGCTGGTGCTTGCTGCTGCCAGAGTGCTGCTGCTACTGTGCTGCTGCTGCTTCGACGACGACTGCCTTTGCCTTCTTACGTTTGGACACATTTCGTACTGGCATGACCGTGTTATATATTACTACTGTTATGGCTTCAGCCGGCACGGGATTCGCGTCACACACTGTATGCCGACGTACGAGTAGTACCTAGGGGTACTGCCCGGTGATTGATATATACGCTGTGATGACATATGATCGGAGCATCGGCACGAGAGAGGCAGGAAGCGGTAAGTTTTGTATGATTTACGGATCCGCGGGTCGGACCCGCGGGGCGCCTGCACGGCAATGGCCCTCAGCTGTAATATGTTTGAAAAAGGCGAATCCGCGGCCCAGATCCGCGGGTTTGACCCGCGGGTCAGCCGAAAACAACTCGCGGGTCATGATGGCTTGACCCGCGAGTGACCCGTATCTCGCGGGTCATGACCCGACCCGATCCGCGAGATTTTGAAAACCTCTTGACCCGACCCGACCCGACCCCACCCGACCCGCGAGATTTTGAAACCTCTTGACCCGACCCGACCCGACCCGACCCGACCCGACCCGACCCGACCCGACCCGACCCGACCCGACCCGCGAGATTTTGAAACCCCCTTGACGCGGGTCGGGTCATGACCCGTGAAAAGCTCTGCTATTCATAAGTCAATATTGCGGGTTCTAATCCTCCCGAGCGCATACTCGTGCTCGTAGGGATGTTTCCTCGCGTAAAACATTGACTTGGCGAAAAGCGCGAGAGCGTGATAAATTCGACGAAATTCGACGAGCAAAAAAAAAGCTAAAAAGTGGGAACGCTTAACCCTATCAGCGATAGACGAAAAAAGAAAAAAAAGGGAAAAATTTACCGGTGGGCAGAAGGGAAGACACCTATAATCACGGCTTGTCCAGGTCGATGACGGTAAAAATCTCTCAACCCCTTTAGGGCCCCCGAACCCCTCCCTATACTAAAGCCAAGCAATTTTGTCCCCAGAAACGGGTTTCCAGTTGTAAAAGGGTTAACGAGTGGAGCAAAAAGCGACACACAAAAAAAGCTCTTGTCACGAAAAATAGTACTTGGGAATCACCATGGGATATATTCTTGGTGCAAAGGTAAGACTACGTACTTAAACTGGGTTTCACGGTAAATCGGCTTACAAGCCAAGAAAAAAAACTTGGGATCAGTGTGGACATTTTTTACAGTAGTAAAAGATAAGAGAAGCGGAGATAAGACCACCGAAATTGGCTTGTCACAGTACATCACCTCAGCACAGAAAAAAAAATACTTGGAATCAGCATGGGACATTTTTCACAGCAATAAAAGGTAAAGGCAACAGTAGATATAAGACCGCCCAAATTGGCTTGTCACGGGTTGGTCTTAAAGCGCATACACCACTGAAATAAAGGATTCATCATCATACTACTGTAGTATCTCCGACAGTCTTTCGCACCTGAAAAGCCTTCCCAAAGTTTGCAACTTCTTCCGCCGAGTAGACCGCCGGAATGAACGAGCGTTGCAAGGCTCTCCCGTCCACGTTCTCCACATTAAATCTGCACATAAAAAAACAAAAAAACAAACCGCAAAAACACAAAAAAAACACACACACACAAAGAAAGACGCAACACGCAAAACCAATAATAAAACAAAAGAACGAGGTTGAGAACGTTCGCTCGAGCCGTATTTCTACGACTTGGCCAGCTTCGACAAAATGGTTGAAACGCGTACGTATTACCTGCACATAAAACCACAAACCACAAAAACATCGTAGACCACAACAAAATAATGACAAACCAAATACAAGTACATACCAGGTACACACCAGGTACCAGGTACAAGCTGGGCCGGCCAAGAAACCCATAATCCGTCAGTCGGGCATATCTTTTGAACGACAGTGACCCACTGCAAACTGAGCATATCCTCGTAATCAGCTAGATGCGGTGGTCATTTTAAGCCCTCCAGCTTGAGAATCTGCGAAGTTGGCGCGGAAAAAAGTGTTTGCCATTCACGTTTCCTAGTTTGAGCATTTTTTTTCATGATCTGTTTGTGTTGCTTTTTCTAAAATTGCTCGAAATACAAAGTGGATAGAATTGGCTTAATTTTTCTGGGCATGTACATCATGGGACGAGGAGTAGGGACATATGCTTTTCATTTCATGGGTCACTTTCGTTCGAAAGTTATGGATGAATCCCTGAATTATATGTAAATTTGTATGCAGAGGCACTTCGGTGGAAACTTGGCCATGCACCTCTCAATTTTTGAAGTTAGGACCTGAAATTTTGACACGTGATTTGGACCGAGCCCACCAAAACAGTACTTGGCGAGCTCAAAAAAAAAAAAAACTGCCGACATACGGCCAGCTAAACGTTTTCCATGATCATGAAATGGACGAAAAGTCAACGGATTTTCATTTTTTTGTTTTGAGCTCGCCAAGTAGTGTCTCGGCGAGCCTGTTCTGAATCGCGTGTCAAAATTTCAGGTCCGAACTCGAAAAACTGAGCGGGGCACAGCGATATTTGTCTATTTTGAGCGTCTTGGCCGGCCCAGCTTGTATACTTGGTATGTTCTTATACCCCCACCACGAGTTGGGTGAAGCAGTCCTACCCACTACCAACATGCCAAAATGTAATGGGGGTTTTCTTGCGGGTGATTCGAAAAAAGAACATCAGCTAGCTGGCCATGCGACGACCGCTGATGTTTTACAAAAATATTCTAACAACGTCAGCTGTGAGTTCGACAAATTTAGGGTCGATACTCATCTTTGCAAGCTGCGTAAAAGTACAGCACACCGGTCACCCGGTTGCAGTAAGCTGTCATGAGTCAAAACCCGATCAATAGCAGTAATGGACGTGAATAAGCCTGCGCTGAACCATGATGCTGACCTTAACGTGTGGTGACACGAAAATTGTTGTCCGGATGTCATTGCAGTAAGAAATAGATAGTGTCACACTAACGTTCATGTATTACATCGCTTTTCTCACGATCAAATCGAACATGTTACATGTTTTTCACGATGAACACACCAAAAAAATAAAACATCCGTACTACGAAGCACAACCCACAGTATCTACATGGAATCAGCAGAAAAGGCACAAGACACGAAGCGCAAAAACACACAACACGACAAAACACAAAAGGTGTCGTACAAAATACAACGCACCTTCTCCACGTGGAATCTGCACAACACAAACCACAAAAAAACACAAAACATAAAAGCACGTGGGGATGTGCCCTATACGTGGAGGACACGCCGAAGCAGGTCGGTACCTTGGGTAAGCACGGAACGGAGTCTGGGATCTCTGGTGACCTTGGGCATGCTTGTAATGCGGCACTACCGGTATCTAGGGGAAGGTAGCCTGGTGTCCATACAGCTCAAGCAAAAAAAACTAACCGCGCTAGACACAATCCACATTCTCCACATGAAAAAGAAAACTGCACATAAAACACAAACCACGACAAAACAGGAAGTACCTCCACAACGAAAAGGTAGCGCTGAAAAGCTTTATTTTTACCCATCCGCCGGAGGATAAAAAAAAAAAAAAAAAGTGAAAACACAACGCACAAAACATGTTGTTTAAAAAATCAAGGATGAGCCAATATTGTAAGATGCCTGGTCAGTAGGGTGCGTGGTTAACGGTCCAATGACTTGAGGCAATCAACAAAAGAGTACCCCTTCCCCCCTCCCCCCTGCAAAAAATGTCTGCCTGGTTGTTGAAAACCCTGACGTGCTCCGTCCCGGCATAGCAGGGATGCTAGGGTCTATGGCCATATGACTACGGCCATGCATGAATATCGAGTACACCCCCCACTCCCCTCCCCCCCACCAACCCACCTGGTAATGCCTTCCCACTTCTGCTGAACATCACTGGCGAAGGGCAGACACCTCCACTTTTGGGTATCGGCACCAGGAAGCTCGTGAATAGCCGAACGGTCTCCATGACGAATAGTTATCTAAAAAAATGCACAGTATTCGGTATTTTAGCGGCATTCGTAGGGGGAAAGAAAAAATGGGACATTCAGAAACTATTCGGTGTTTAGCAGAGCATTCGTGGGGGAGAAAAAGTGGGACAAAAGGTATTTAGCGGCCCTGTATTCTTGGGTTGAGCTTGGTGTACAGCGCTCAGAACATATTCGGTGTTCGGCGGCATTCGGTATTCGCCATTCGGTATTCAGGGGCATTCGGTATTCCCCATTCGGTATTTAGGGGCATTCGTGGGGGAGAAAACATGGGGTATTCAAAACCTATTCGGTAACATGAGGCATTCGTGTGTGAGGAAGAACGCATTATTGGGGATATTCTTAACCCCTTTACGACTGGAAACCCGTTTTGGGGATAAAATTACTTGGATTTAGTATAGGGAGGGGTTTGGGGGCTCTAAAAGGGTTAAGGGCTTTAGCCAGAAAACGATGTGTATCGGGTACCTTTTACGCCATTTGTCGGTACCGCGAGAATCTGTAACCGCCCCTTGTTTCGGCGGCACTCGTAGTGGGCTACACACCGCCGTCGTAGCGGGAAATTACCACAAACGCTCTGGTACATCGGCATTGGACCATTCAAGTTGATTTTCTCACCGTTTTATGGCGTGCGAAACAACGACCGATACGCCGATCAACGCCAACCCCGTCAAACGATGGAACAAAACAAGACAACGACAACGACATACGTCCCAAGGAGAAGCAAGATAAAACCAACAGAGCAATGCCGGGGCAGAGCACACAACATTGATTGGGCCATCTGCAAGCATGTTGGTCTCCAATATGTTGCTATGCAGCCAGCCACTGCTGCTGTGGCTGTCCGCTGTACGAGCTTCCGACAATTGACCCATATTAAGTACCAGGTATCAGGTATTGTCACACCCCTTCGAGAATGTATGATGAGACCAATTGTGATTCGCTGTATCGATTTTCAAGCGTATATAATCATAAACCATTTGTATCAACGAGGATTGGTCTCAGAACCTACCACGTATTCGGTAATAAACGCCAGTATTCGTGGAAACAAATAAATTTGGAGTGATTGATTTGAAGCAGCTTGTAAAATGTTGCAAGCCTGGCGGTGGATGACTCATGACCGGCGACGTTTTTGTTCGAACAAAGCCAATCAAAACTACCGTCCACCAACGAACACAAATTGACCACAGTAAGAAATAAGTATCCTACCAGGTATTACAGTACATTAATAATAGTATAATAGCATAACAGTAGAGGTTACCCGGTAAGGCGTTGGAATGCCTGAGCAATACGACCGCCTTATAGAGGGAAGCCACTTTATTCATTCCAGGTTATGAGTGCAATTCCCCAGTCGCGCCAAGCGAGTTTGACCGCCCTGTATAGGGATACCCGCCTTACCCAGACCGCCTTATTGGGAGACCCCAGTAAGGCGATGGTGTGCTATTAACAGAGCAATGTGACCGCATGACCGCCTTGACCGCATGACCGTCTTATAGAGGGAAGCGCCTTATTCATTCCAGCTTATGAGTGCGACCCCCCAGTCGCGCCAAGCGAGATTGGCCGCCGTATATAGGGATACCCGCATTACTCAGACCGCCTTATTGGGGCAACTCCGCTGTACTCATTTTCCTATTTATATAGCGACAGCTATAGACTACCAGTCTGGGTCTAAATATCAGTCACTTTTCCTAATTATCACCCGCTGAAATGTGGCTTACATTTGGGTCCAGAAAGGAAAAAAATACACACCTGGTATACTACATCGTTGGGTCAAGTCGGTGATACTTGCCCGGCTAGTTGCCCGGTGGCTAATTACTTTTTCTTCAGTTTTTATAACAGCGTTGTCCCCCCGTTCGACTTGAAGACACCCCCCCGGGAATTTGAAGACAGCCACCTCCGGAAGGGGAAGCTTGTAGACCAAACTACAACCTCGTTTGACCTCGTCGGTGTTGTCGGTGTCACTTGCGTGCGGGGTTACTTACCATGCGGCTAATCGTTCTTCCTTCGGTTTTCACAAGAATCTTGGACCCACGCTAAGATAGAGGTATGACTTGGATTTAGTATAGGGAGGGCTTTGGGGGCTCCAAATGGGTTAACCCAAAATCGTCATATTTTACCTATATTCATTTTTACATGTTGATTCCCGTTGTGTACATAAAGGCCATGGGATTTATTATTATTCTCCAAATCAGTTTTTGGGAGAGGCCTTAAGCTCCCACATTGAACAACCCCAGAAAAAAAAAGAGCCCAGCGCACTTCTACTATAGCACGCGTCTTGGGCCAACCCCCCCGGGATTGTAAGCCAACCCGTTGCCGGGGGAAGGTTCAAAACTAATCAGTCGCTCTACTGTGCATAGCCCACCCAACTTTTCTTCAACTCAAACCACTGGCTTTGAAAACCAGCTGTGCCCCACTGCCCCCGCGCCGCCATCGTTCGACAGTCCTTCGCAACACAAGACAATACAAGAGAGCTACGTGTTTTTTATAGTATCCTTCCTCGCGGTCGAGCAGCCATGAAACGTTCGTTAAAAAATAATAATATAAAAAAATCGCTGTTTCGTGTTTTTTTTGGGGGGGGGGAAGGAGGGGTTACTCATTTGTTGCTCGCCTTAGTCATTTGACCATTGACCACGCATCCGTTTCGAGACGGAGCACTGCCGTTTTTTCGGGGGGGGGGGGCTATCGTACAGTAAAAGCATACGTAAACTATAATTGTTTTTGAGCTTGCATGAACCGTCGGTATTACTATCCCGGCTCCTTGCCATGTGGCTAATTCCTTTTCCTTTCGTTTTCAGTTGTTTTTCGCCTCCATCCAACTTGCGATACACCTCCGGATTGCTAAGCCAACCACATCCCGAACGGTAAGCTTTCAATATAGACTATATACTTGTATGTTTTACGCTAATACCTATTAATAGCAAAGGTGTCAGGAGACGGGCGGCACTTTCAGCCCTTGACCGACGGCAACTTTCCAATAATTTACCTTGACTGACGGAAAACTACTAGGTTTTAGTGTGGAACGATCGGTTTGACACCCTTGACCGCTGGAAGTTTTACCTTGACCGACCTGACCGTCTGATTTGTCTTGACAGACGTAAAACTACTAGGTTTTAGAGTGGAACGATCGGTTTGACACCCTTGACCGCTGGACGTTTTCCCTTGACTGATCGTCTCCCGGCATCTTTGATTAATCGTATGCGAGGCTCATAAGAACGCCTGTGTTCCCCTTATCGACCTTGCGACCCCCCCCCCACCCGAGGATTCAAGCCAATCATATCTCGAGGAGGAAAACTTGCGCTATCTCATAGTTTCGACACACCTGTAACTGCCGTAATTCCAAAGAAGATGCACCGCTCTGGCCCTCGCCTCCCGTCGTCGGTGCGATGGCTAATGGGTAATCCAACGGTGCGCTGCAGTACGCCGTCTGCAGGTTGAAGGTTTCGACGGAATAAGGGGTGCACGAGCAGGGGTTCGACGGGAGCGGGGGAGCGGAGACGGGGTTTCGACGGAAAAAGAGGAGGGAGATTGGGAGAGGGGGTTTCGACGGGATAATGAAGGGGATAAGACAGAACAGCCCTGATCCCCATGGATAATCCATCGGTGCGCTGCAGTACCCCGTCTGCAGGTTGAATTTTTCGACGGGCACGAGCAGGGGTTCGACAGGGGCAGGGTAGAGTTGCACTCCGGCCTCAAAATTTGTACCCGGCTACCCGACCCGGCTGAGGGGGGGTGAACCCGGACCCGGACGTGGGTACCCGGGCCCCCGGCTGAGACGGGTACCCGGGTACCCGGGTCATTATACATAGTTGCTCTCCTTTATAGCGTTTCGAGCGACCTGAACATCTCCTCAGGCGGCACGGTAAGGTGTATGTGGGAGGTGGGAGATGCATGATGACTTAATTTTGCCTCTCAATGCACCATGCGAAAGAAAGAGGGCAGAGGAAAAGTAGGGGTATTCTCTTCGGCATCAAGGAGAGGCGTGGGGAGGTTTTCCTACGGGTAGTTGAAATAATAAAATGGCAATCATCATAATATAGTAAAACATTTCTTTCTAACCTTTTTTCGCTCGCCAAGACGCCAAGACGCCAAGTCATCAGGAAACCCCCCCGAAGATAATTGCTTGCATCAAACAAATCATGTAGGACGAACACCCTGCGAAAGTAATCAACAAATGGTGGGAAACCTTCGCCCACACTGCTGTTGTTGTCATCATATATTGCATTTGTCCTCCCGGCTCTACGGCATCCTATACTCCCAGTGGGGCCGTACTAATCCTACAAATTTACCAACAGGGGAGAAACTTACTCCATGGTCACAGGCCGAAACCCCGGGTACCCGGGTACCCGATGCTGGTACTTGATATATACACTGATGATACAGTACACTGAAAGGAGAGCGATGAGCGATACGCGACACACACGATACCCCTACCAGTGGACGCGGACCTACGTTACCATGGACGGAGAAGAGGTTGGTGGATAGGCGGCAAGGGATGTAGTCTCTGCTTCCTCTGCTATGTCCTTCGCTGGTGCTGCCGCAGGACCTGCTGCCGCAGAGACTACAGTCCCTTGCCGCCTATTTATCAACCTCTTCTCCGTCCATGATAAAGTAGGTCCGCGTCCGCTGGTAGGAGTGTCGTGTGTGTCGCGTATCACTCATCGCTCTCCTTTCAGTGTACTGTATCAGCAGTGTATGTATCTAGTACAAACATCGGGTACCCGGGTACCCGGGTACCCGGGGTCCAAATACCCGGGTATCCGTGAACGGACCCGGGTCCATTCCGGGTCCGACGATTCCGGGTACCCGCCACCGGGTACCCGGGTTTCAGTTAGACGGGGTGCAACTCTAGGGCAGGGTGATGGAAGTGGGATTTCGACGAAATAAGGAGGGAGATAAGGAAAGGGGGTTTCGACCGGATAAGGAGGGGGATAAGAGCCCTGACCCCCTCTTTCCGTCGTCGGTGCAACGACCAATGAGCAATCCAATGGTGCGCTGCATTATGCCGTCCGTCGGGTCGGGTGGTTGACGGGTTTCGACGGGATAAGGCGGTGATCAGACGGGGTTCCGACGTGAGAAGCGGGGGGTTTGAATCGGAGGGTATGGGTGCATTGAGGGATGAAACCGTTCATGCATTACGGCGTCTGATAGTTGAATGTTTGTTTCGTGTCATGGAGACGGGGTTTGAATCGGAGGGTATGGATGCACTGAGGGACCAAACAGTTCATTATATTACGGCGTCTGATGGTTGAACGATTTTTTTCATGTCATGGTGATTGAAACACGGAGGCACCGAGGAACAGAGTTTTGACGAGAGAAGGAGTGATGCATGAGCAGGGGTTCGACGTGATAAGGAGGGATGTACGAGCATGGGACCGTTCAATGTTGCGCTGCAGTGCACCGTCTATTGATTCGGTTGGACGATTGTTTGGCATCGTCGCGTTCGCACGAAGGCACAAACGAGCAGGGTTTCGACGGGTAAGGAGGGGGATAAGGGTTTCGACGGTATGATGAGAGGGAGAGGGAAGACGGGGCTTCCACAGGAGAAGGTTGGATGGGAGGGTATGCAAGGCCTGCGGGACGAATAAGTTCCAAAGTGAATTCTGTTGTGTACACCGTCTGAATGTTCATGTCGCGTAAACATGGAGGCGTAGACGAGCAAGGTTTCGACGGGATACGGAGAGGGATACACGACCAGGTTTTCGACAAGAGAAAGGAGGGGGATAAGGCGGGGTGTGAATAGGAGGGTATAGTAAGACTGAGGGGCGAACCAGAACCAGTTAAATAGTTCACTACGTTGGGACCTAGGTATGTATAGCGACCAAAGCAAAGACGATTGCAGTGTTATCAACCATTTCGGAAGAGCGCGCAAGCACTACGAGTGTCACCATGCTGCGCGAGTGCCTTCCCAGGTATACCAGTAGGCCCTTACATCGCACTTCGGGCATCTCCCCCTGTATACCTCAGGAGCCCTGGCTGCTTCATGTGGCCGACGCTAAAATGATGCAAAATGATCTAAAACGATCTAAAACGATCTAAAATTATCGAAAACGATCTAAAATTATCGAAAACGATCTAAAATGATCTAGAACGATCTAAATTGACCTACTTGTAAAATGATCAAAATATCGGTTGCAAGCAAACGTACAACTGAAACCCTGGGTGGGTTAGATTGAAAAGTCCGATCTATAAATGAACTAAAATGCCCTAAAACGATCTAAATATGATCCAAAATGACCTAAGCTGATTTAACAGTGATCTTGAATTACCTAAAAAAATATTTTGAAGTTCTAAACCGATAAAAAAAACGACCTAAAACGACCTAAAATGATCTACACACGTTCCAAAGTGATCATGTACTTTCCACATCCCCCCCCTCTGATTTCCGATGGAGTTGATCTAAACACCGAAAAAACTACTTATGGAATCGGTATAGATCGTTTTCTTACAAGAGTTGAAGGAATCTGTGCGGTACTGACCTCTGCCGCTGGGAGCAGCTGAGCCACCCCTCGCCAATTCGACACCCCCCTAAGGTTCGGATTTGATTCTTCTGCCGAAAACCCGAAGAGCCGCCGTCCTCCTGCGCGCGCACACAGCACATGTATGGGCATCGCACGCATCATGTACACACGCCATACACACAATGTTGTTGTTGCTCTCACATTAACTCGCATAACCAAGACCGTGGTCACAGGGCAGGCTCCAATCACTCCGGAGTGAAATAATACCCTAGGGAACAGATATACCAAAACAAAAGCGGTGCACGCATATTTGAAAAACAATGAAAAAATACACTTGAGCTGTGTCATGAATGATGACTGATGAGATCAACCAACAAGGATTTTGATCAAAACTCATTTCTTTCTTTGCAAGGTGCGTGTGATCCTTCGATCGTATTTATCATATAGCTGAAGCACGTCATACGTCCGCCCAAAAAATGCGAAAATGAAATCGGAAGAAAGCGTACGTACGTGCCAGGCCCATACTGATACATACCTGGTACGTTTCAAGGCACAAAGCTGAAACCGGCGACACCGCATGCCTCCCGAGGATGCCGAACTAAAGCACAAACCCGAAAAATAAACCAACAACAAGGAAGAAAAAAAAAACACCCGAGAGAGACAAAGACGAAGCTAGGAAAAATAGAGTACACAAAACCACCGACACCAACATCGACAATGACAACACCAAGACCAACATCAACACCACCATCACCACCACCACCACCAACAACACCAACACCAACACCAACACCAACACCAACACCAATAACACCAATACAACACAACCACCATCACCACCAACTCCAATAACCACACCAACAATAACAGGAGCAAACCCCTCAGGCCGAAGCCCTCACTCACCCGCCACAACACAAAGCCCTATAGCGACCAAAGCCACCGCCTTACGGAACGATATGGCCCTTAATCGGAAAAAGCTCTTTGGCCCCTTGTCGCCCGAGCCTTGGGATCCCCCTCCCCCAAGGACCCCATCAATGCTCCCCCCGCCCCCACTCCCCCCTCCCCTTGAGCTGAATATCGTCGTCAATGTCATCCGAAAGGCCCGAAATAACGCGAACGGTGTTCCAGTGCTTGCCCTCGGCCAGCCTGTGTGGGGGTTGGGGGATGGCACCGGGATAATAAGGAGTGCGAAAACGAAAACAGTCAGGTTTTCCCTCCAAAAGAGTGCTCGCGATGCTCGAAAAAAGCCCAATTCAATGCTACTTTTTTTGTCTTAAAAACGCCCAATTATGCTACTTTTATAAAACGCCCAATTATGCTACTTTTATAAAACGCCCAATTATGCTACTTTTATCAAACGCCCAATTATGCCAAAATAATTGCTACCATACTCAATTACGCTACATATACAAAACGCGCAATTAAGCCAAACAAGTTGTGACCATACTGGATATTATATCGCACAATGGATACAAGCCTACCAGCAGTACGTGCGGGAAACAGACACGAACCGCTTCACTGAGGGCTAGGCGAATGTACTGCAATATACCGGGCATTATGGGACGGTAGTCCCGCAGCAGGCACATCTCTTCCTGAAGATGTATGTTGTGGAGACACACCGAGGTGGGTTGTACGCGCAACCGCACGCTCGAGGGTCAGCAACGAGGATAACCTCAGAGAGCCCCCGAGGAGCCAGCGTGGCCTTAAGGGGATTACAGTGACAATGAGGCGGTACGGTCTAGGGGACAGCACCTGGTATCCACATGTGTGATCCAATTGCCAGGTACCTGATACGAGGTGGGCCTGCCAATGCTCTGTCCGAACCGGAGATCGTCCACGCACCCCCCATTTTGACGCGGTCGGACTTGGAAAAATTGACACGGGGTTGTTCATGCACCAAGCAAGACGGGTCGTGGGGTGCCATTCCGTTCCGCTCCACCCCCCTCCCCCCCCCCCCAAGAGATGCGAGTATAAGACCGAAGGTACAACCCCAAAATAAAAAACACGGCTGAGGCTCGTCTGAAAAAAACGAAAAAAAACATGAACGACACAGCTTTGCTCAGGCGTCGCGACCACGGCGTAAGAAACAAAATCGCAAAACTGAGCGCTGCATGTCAGAGAGACACGTTTTTTCTCGTTAGCACTTGTTTTGTGAATGGAATCGTGTTTTTTTTTGCCATATCGCTTGATGGGAATCGAGGTTTTAAGACTGCTTTTTCTATCGCGGAGAAATACTATCTTTGGTCTTAACTTCCCTTCAGTTCATTTTTTGGGGGGTTTAAGACTGATTTTTCTATCGCAAAAAAAAACACTTATCATTACGAGTCTTAAATTCCCCTTTGTCCGACTCAAGTTTTGATTTTGACCACATACAGTAGTTGTAATCGAAAAAATGGTTGACATATACTTTGAATAATATCTAAGCCTATCCCTGGGCCTGAACGTAACTGCATCAAAGCCAATCAACCTATGTAGGGGCAGTCCCATTCGTCTCGTACACAGTGGACCTCAACCAATTGGTCGATTACATGGTAAGTGGTAAGCTCTGCCAAGTTGGGCAACGGGACCGACCTGCGGTTATTTAACCGAAAACCGCGACCCGGTTGTTGTAACCGCGAACCGAACATTTCGAAACCGGATGTTCGGATATTTCAAATAATCGACCGAACATAACCGGACCGGTTACTTCCGGTCGTTTATTGTGTCCCCTGTCCCCTACCCCATACAACGTCTCTGCATCTGTACATGGAAACCCCTATAAGTCAGCACACAAGCACAGTGCACAGCGTAGCCATCGCAGTATTACAACAGCATAGCAGCACAGCAGGGTAAAGGACAATGGCCAGCAGCGTCGACGCCGTTGAGCTTCCTGACGTCAGTGCCGATGATGGCGGGAATGTAGGCGGAATCGACAGCGTTGAACGGTCACCAGAGCCCTGACACCGAGATGCTGATCGTTGACGAGGGGACTCGTCTGGGCGACCCACCCCAGCCACAACTCACGATGGCCTTGTCAAGAACAGACCAACGATGGTTTTGTCATAACGATGGTTTGTTCTCCTACGCATTGCTTTCTTCATTGTACCACGTTGCTCGACGACGATTTCTCTTTTTTTTTTTTTCCTCAGAGAAGAACTGAACCGCGAGCAGTTTCGCATCTGCGTGATAAGTTTTGGGTGATTTTGGAAGCCCTCGTCCATGTTGTCTTGTGAACAAGAAGCAGGCTCCGCTCGCCGTCCTAAGCGCCGCTACATCCGCTTTTTCGTGGTCGTGCTCCGCCTGCTCGCCTGTTGGCTGTACGCCAACGACTCATGCCGGACGACTCAATGACATATTCCGTTTTGTCGTCAATTTTCACGTGGTGTGTGTCGTGCGTTTTGCAAAGCGTGTAATACGGCCAATAACGTGATGTTGTGCTGACGTGCCGACTGACGAGCACCCGAAAAAAACTCTTTTTTTTTCCTTGAGGGTGCGAAGGTGGCGCCCGAAAAAACTCTTTTTTTTTTTCCTTGGGGGTGCGAAGGTGACGCAAAATGGTCGTTTACGTGAAATAACCCACCGAATAACCGACCGGAAACTTCTCGGTTTCGGTCTTGGTTATTTTGTTCAAATAACCGGAAACCAGAGACGATCTCCGGTCGGTTATGAGATGATGCTGTGCCGATGTGCCGACAGACGAGCACCCGAAAAAAACTTTTTTTTTTTTTCCCTTGGGAGTGCGAAGGTGGCGCAAAATGGTCGTTGACGTGAAACAACCCACCGAATAACCGACCGGAAACTTCTCGGTTTCGGTCTTGGTTATTTTGTTCAAATAACCGGAAACCAGAGACGATCTCCGGTCGGTTATGAGATGATGCTGTGCCGATGTGCCGACAGACGAGCACCCGAAAAAAACTTTTTTTTTTTTCCCTTGGGAGTGCGAAGGTGGCGCAAAATGGTCGTTGACGTGAAACAACCCACCGAATAACCGACCGGAAATTTCTCGGTTTCGGTTTCGGTTATTTTGTCCAAATAACCGGAAACCGGAGACGATCTCCGGTCGGTTATGAGACAAGCGATCACCGCAAGGATTCTGGTGCTCAACTTTGTCTACCGGACGAAAAAAAAGGGAACCCGAAAGGGGTCCATATATTCTGGCACCGTCAAGACACACAATCGCACCACAAATTGATATAAATGTGCCCACCCATTCACATCTGGAAAGCCGTTTTTGGGGACGTATTACTTGGAAGTAGTATAGGAAGGGGTTTTGGGGCCCTAAAGGGGTGAAGTCACCGGTAGGGATGGGTATCCATTGAAGAGAGGCCGAGCTATAGACTATGCCCGAGGCGATCAAAGTAAATAAGCCAAATACCGTCGTCACACGCTACGACGACCAACCATTGTTTTTTCCCTGCAAGGTTCTTGGGTTAAGGATCTCTACAGCAGTACACCCCACCCAAAATAAGCCGATCCATTTCTGAGAAAAAAAATAACAACCCTAACCCGATGAACAAAACCCATGGCCCATTTGAAAAAAAAAAAGAAAAAAACGCACTTCAGCGGTGAGACCGACCAAAAAGGTGTTTCGATCAAAACTACAGCAGCTACTATAATGGGGGTACAAAAAGTAACATTCCAGGAAAAAAAAAAAAAACGAAATTCGAACGATTTTGGGTTAACCCTTTTGGAGCCCCCAAACCCCTCCCCATACTAAATCCAAGTAAATTTTGTCCCCAAAAAGGGTTTTCAGTTGTAAAGGGGTTAAGGAGCCCCGTCATTTTCACAAAAAAAAATGGTCTTACAGGGGCCGCCTCCATCGCAGCAGGCGTCCGTCTGCTGTTCAACTTCTTATAGGGCTGCAAGAAATCCCAATTCCGGGCGAAATTAATTAGAACTAGAGTTGGACGTTTCCGGGCAGTGTACAGCAGTTCGTAGTCATAACACGGTTAGAACACAAAAATTATCCTGACGAACCGAACGACCTACACTTTTCGCGACAGAAAAATGGGCCTTACCACAGAAAAATCGGCCTTAAACCCGAAACTGAAGGGAGCTTAGACTGCTAATTAAGTATTTTTGGAGAAAAACCGTCTTAACCTTCGAAGCGCCCGCCGACCGCCTACGAGAGAAACTATAAAAACCTGCCAATATCCTGTTGCTCAAGCTTCGTTTAGGGCTTCACTCCCATTTCCGGGTAAAATTACTTGGAACTAGAGTTAGACACACGTTTCCGTGAAGTGTAGTCGTAGTAGGGTTACAACACAAGTTAGTAAACATTGAACTCAATGGCTTACTCAGGCTTTATACGACAGAAAAATCACTTTGGCACTGAACTGAAGGAAGCTTTAGACAGTTAATAACTGGTATTCTTATTTTCTACGACAGAATAGTCTGCCTTATTCTCGGAGCGTCCGCCGACCACTTACGCGCAAAACAGTTGCCAATATGCTGCTGCGCAAGTTCCTAGTAAAGGCAGTACCATGCCTTTGCTATTAATAGAGGGAAGAACAAAGTATACGTTCAGCTCACGCTATCACTACAGTGGGATCCGAACGGTGCGCCAGCCAGCGTTGGGTTGCGAAAGCAACTGAGTTAAATCGACACACGACGCCTATGAAAATACGGGGAAGTGTGGTGAGATCAAGCTTTTTTTTTTTTACCCCATCCGCCGTAGGATGAAAAAAAAAAAAAAGTCAAAAGACAAATATGAGATCGACCAAACAAACTGGTTGACCGTCAGATTTGCAACCTATTCATGCCTTACGATCACATTATTGCCATCGTACACACGTCACGCTTCGGTAGCGCGTGCTCTTTCACTTGCACATTCGTCAGTGCCTCGTGAAGAGTAATGGATATCTGACGGTGACCCCCCGCCCGGCCGTTTATTCTGAGCACGCATTTCTTCATTCTCAAGTCGAACGAGTGAAACTGTAATGCAATTGTATGTAACCGCCAGACCGTCGATGCAACAGGAATAATCTTATAAAGCTTGAGGCATAACAGGAACTATTAAAATATTTTTGACGCTGGAGGAACGTGAAACATCGGGAAATGTCTTAGAGGCGGAGCGGGGTTGAAGCAAGAAGCAAGTTAAAGGTTGGACGAGTAGACAGTAACAGATCGGCTTGCCAGCTTTGCCAGTGGTCTGCACTGGATTGGATTGGAGGGAAGCAACTGTAACGCAACAACGTAACCGTATGTAACTGTCAAACCGTCAACACAACGGGAAATATCTCAGCGGATTGAGGCGGCAGTAAGAAGCAAAGGCAGGACATACGCCGTCAAATATGTGAGGAGACAGCACTTTCTCCCCTTGACCGATGACAATTATGCAATATTTTGCCTTGACTGACGCCAAACTTGGGTTTTATTACGTACAAGCAAACCTGTCAGGAGACGGATGGCACTTTTAGCCCTTGGCGGACGGTAATTTTCCAACAATTTACCTTGACTGACGGCAAATTAGTAAGTTTTAGTGTGGAACGATCGGTTTGACACTCTTGACCGCTGGACGTTTTCCCTTGACTTGACCGTCTCCTGACATCTTGGTAGGCCGGCGACTCCCTGGGCGTTCGTATCATGCACCACATGCTAAACGCTCGAGTCGAACGAATCGAACGAGTGCAACTGCTGTAACGCAACAGCATTGTGTAACTGTCAAATCATTAACACAATGGGGGGATACTGGGAAATATCTTGGAAGCGGATTGAGGCTGGAGCGCCTGGGGGCTTGCCACGCTTTGCCAGTGGCCTGGGTTGGAATCGACAGAACTACTGCACACACGGTACCACTCTCGACTCTTACCATCTTCCCGAATCCCGAAAGTTCACGATGGGATTTGCCACGCTTGCCAGTGACCTGGGCTAGATTGGAGGGAGCTACAGCACACATGGCATCACACCCGTCTCTTACCGGTAACCCCCCCCCCTGACCCGCAATACCCGCCCCACGAAACAATTGACCCATTATTTTCCCGGCTTTTCTTGAAGGTAACCATCCCCCTTGACCCCCAAAACCCCCCCCACACCCACACAAAACAATCAACTCACTTTTATCCGGGGTTTTCACGGGTCAGATCCCTTCTTGCGGGTCGGATCGAGAAAGGGTGACCCGGCCCGACCCGTCACGCACGAAAAACTCCTGACTCGACCCGACTCGATCCGTCCCGTTATATTTACAACATCATATTTACAACACCATATTTACAACATCATATTTACAACATCTCCCGACCCCACCGAACTCGACCCGCAGGTTTTATAAATGCTTCATGGCCCGACCCGCGGGCCGGGTCGTGACCCGTGAAAACCCTTGATCATTACCTCCACGACCAAAACAAATACCTGGTGCTGGCAATGGTATACCCACCTTCAAGACCGTCCGGTTTAAGACCACCCGGTTCAAGACCACTCGGTTTAAGACCACCCGGTTTAAGACCACTCGGTTCAAGACATTCGGGTGGATAATACCGGGTTAATCGGCTCGTCCCGAGTTAGCCCTGGATAAGACCGGTTTGGCCCCTGTCCCCCCAACCCGTTACAACCAAAAACCGTTTTCGGCTAAAAATTACTTGGGGTTACTATAGGAAGGGGTTTCGGGGCACTCAAGGGGCTAACTCGTGGAAAAAAGCCTCTACACCTTCGTATAAAACCCCCAGGGGGACACGATAGCCCAGTCCGCGAGCGCACGAGCGCCCTAACCTTTTCCTGTGAAGAGATACCTTCAGTTGCTGCCTAGGTGGCTGTAGTAATATGTAGCACATCTGCTCACACTCAAACGCAGATTTACAAATGAATCTGTTGCAAATATCTGTGCTCGTTTGGGTAACTGCATCAGCGGTTATAAGCTTGAAATCATGAAAAAAAACGCCTGGAAAGAGTACTATTAATAATAGGGTTTATCCGTATTGACGGCAGAGACGATGAAGGCAGCAAACATCGCGCATGTGTGCAACAACGATACAAGATCAAAAACGTTTTGGCCAACCAGTCCACAACAGTACAGTAGTGCTAATAGTAATCCACAGTGCCACAAGAAACGAAAACTCTTGAGGGAACAAAACGTAAAAAATGATCGGTCGAAATCACGCAACAAAAATGCTGAGCATAACAACTGCTAACAACAGTGTTTAGTTTGGAAGAACACGCATTAGCGGTAGAGACAACGGAGGCAGCTGCATCGCGTGCGTCTAAAACATTTAACAATATCACAAACGTTAAGACCCACCAGCCCACAGTAGTACTCCAATTTGTCAGAAACACTAAACAACCAAAAATCTTCAAAAAAACAGACGGTCGAAATCACGACACAAACTTGCTGAGCACAAAGACAACAGCAGTGGCAACACAGCAACAGCAGCAGCAGCGGCGGCGGCGGCGGCGGTGGCGCGACAGTGGAGGCGCGACAGTGGAGGCAGCAGCAGTGGTATTTATCGTGTATGTGACGTAAAGGATCGAAACGTTTCGACCTATTATGGCAAAGCTTGATATCACAAAAGATTAAAATATAAGCTGTGATGTGAAAATGAACAAATCAAAGCTCGATAGGGAATCAAGGCCACGGTACTGCTGTTATATGCCCAACACTCGTTGATAACTGCATATCCCCATGCAGATAGATGGAATGGTTGAAAGATCCATTGGTTGACCCGCGGACGCTCATTTATCATCCCCTCCCTAAAAATCTCGGTGCTGCGCACATAATTCAAGCACTATTCCTATCGAGCTTTTTTATCATTTCCCCAATGTGTCGGCGCTGCGCACATTTTCCAAGCATTACTCATATCGAGCTTATATTTACTGTCGGACTAGTACTGCTGGTCAGTTCCTCCCTCTAAAGCCTCAAAGCGCAAGCCTACGGTAAGCTCTGTGATTGGTCAACTTTGACACATCGTACGGTACAAGGTGCAGCAACCATTGTTTTTTTCCCTGCAAGGTTGTTGGCTTGAGGAGCTCTATACCCCACCCAATTACCGCTTTGACAACTGGAAACCTTTTTTGGGGATATATTTACTTGAAGTTAGTATAGGGGGGATTTTTGGGCTCTATTGGGGTTAACCCCTTCAGAGCCCCCGAACCCCTCCCTATACTAAACCCAACTAGTTTTGTCCCCAAAAATGGCCCAAAAATGAGTTCCAGTTGTAAAAAGGTCAAGCCGATGACGAAAACCATCACAGCCTAGGTATGCCTAAACATATGAATACCACACCCTGGACAATAGACAATAGTCCAACACCTGGTAGTTTATTGCCTGGTAATAATATCCTATTGCAATTGACAGTCTACTGTAGACCTTAATTCCAACTAATCAAAACCCGTCGAGTTCTATTGCACCGACAATTTACATTACTAGACGCCAACCAGGCCCTACTGTTCAGACAATTTATATTAATACACCCCAATCTATATCAATGGTCGAAGCAACTGCTATTAATAGTTACTCACGGAACTCGATTGTTGAACCCATAGTCTACTGTAATTTATTGCCCCCTTCTATTGCACACGCAATAGTATATTGCAGCAATTTTGCGATGACAATTTTTCAGGCAATTCCATTGATCAGACAACTTTGTAGATCAATTATCTAGGCAACTCCATTCAATAGACAGCTTTGTAAATCAATTATCTAGGCAATTCCATTTAATAGAAAACTTTGCAAATAAATTATTCGGGCAATTCCATTTAATAGACAACTTGGTAAATAAATTATTCCGGCAATTCCATTCAACAGACAACTTAGTGAATCAATTATCCAGGCAAATCCATTTAATAGACAATATTGCGAGTAAAACTGTCTTACTATCACAATTAACAGGTCGGGTTACACGATCAAGTGAACGAAGTTCTTCGCAAGTCACGTCTTCGGGTGAGTGAGATGTTGTCAGGAGCTCAGAAAATTCTTAGAATATGCTGCACCCCTAGCGGCGGATGACTCTAAGGCAGTACGTCTCGGCCAAAAAATACTCTCAAGGACGGAGCTCCTCAACCTATTTCAATGAAATCGTCGAAAACAATTTCCTTGTTTTCCAATATTACTTTTCTAGTATTTCCAGGTCATGGGAACGTTAACGGGTTGCACTTTCAGTTTTTTTTTGTTTTGTTTTTTGTCAAAATAAGCGTTCGCCTCAGAAGGCAAAGATTATTTTATCAAGCCAACAACCTTGTAGGGAAAAAAACAATGGTTGGTGCACCTCTATCCACCGTACAATTAGTACTACGATATTAATATTAGCACTATTAGTACTACTAGTACTATTGGTATACCATAAGTAGCATGCGTCTACGGTAAGCTCTATTATTGTTATTAGCAGGGCTGTTCACCGGTCATGGTCCAGCCCATGGGTCAAGTCAGGCGACATCAAAACTACTCACGGGTCGAGTCGGCTCGGGTCGGGAGGTGTTCGAAATCTCACGGTACGGGTCGGGTCGGGTCGGGTCGGGTCAGGGGGCTTTCAAATATCACGGGTCGGGTCGCGCCGGGTCACCCTGACCGGATCCGGCCCGCGAGAAGTGATCCGACCCGTGAAAAACCCGGATTACTGGTGAGTTTCCCTCTCTGAAGGCTCAAAAGACTCAAAAGCGTACCAGTACGCCTACAACGGCGAACCTCACCTCCTTTGACTTTCCCCGCCGGCCCAGTCCGTCGCCCTGGTGACTGGCTGCGACCCCTGTCCCGTCCGTCCGTCCGCCCGTCCGTCAAGAATTAAGAACGAGGCGCCACGTCGACAGCAAGCACGTACCATATCGGTATGCAAGGAGAACCGCAACGTGAGAGAGGCAAAAGGAGGCAAAAGGAGGTAAAAGGAGGCAAGAAAGCAAGGCAGAGTAAGGAACGCGAGGAATACGCCAGGCAACTTACGGCAAGCCAGGCCATTTTTGGCATTTGTTTTCGGCATTTTTTGGCGTTTTTTCGGCATTGTTTTGGCCAGGCAAGCAAAGCAAGCAAGGCAAGCAAAGCAAGCAAGGCAAGCACAGCAAGCAAGGCAAGCAAAGCAAGCAAGGCAAGCACAGCAAGCAAGGCAAGGCAAGCAAAGCAAGCAAGGCAAGCAAAGCAAGCAAGGCAAGCAAAGCAAGCAAGTCAAGCAAAGCAAGGAAGGCAAGCAAAGCAAACAAGGCAAGCGAAGCAAGCGAGGCAAGCGAGGCAAGCAAGACAAGAAAAACAAGCAAGGCAAGCGAAGCAAGCAAAGCAAGCAAAGCAAGAAAGGCAAGCAAGGCAAGTAATATACACCAGGTAACGGGTAGGCGAAGCGAGGAAAGCGAGACAAAAGGGAGGCACACGACAAAAAATAAAGCAAAGCTTCAGAAGAAAACTATGATATCTCGTCAAGTCCGTGATATGATGCGTAGCTTGTGAGCAGCCAAGTGTACCGGTGGAATGGCCCGCACGTCTGTCAGATCATCTATCCCCACCTGATCAATGATCTAGATAATCCAGGGAAGATCTGTATGGTCCAACTCTTTTTACCGGGGTGGAACCGTACGACCTGCACGATCTAGCACATGATTCCTGGGTTGGATCTGCACTGCACAGATCCTGCACAACGTTTCCTAGCGGCAGATGCAGGATCTACTGCTGTAGATGATATAGCTGATCTAGATCATGATCTGTCAGATGGGAAACATGCACAGTTGATAGGTTCCTTATAGCCGCTTTCGGACTTCCAAGGGGAAACCTGCTGCAAAAAAAAGACACATGCATAGTACATACTCCAGTAGTAGATAGGCTCCTTATAGCCGCTTTCGGACTTCCAAGGAAAAACCTGCTGCAATAAAAAAAATTATTTTACAGCATTAACCACAAGAAACAGACAGCCGGAATAGAAGAGATGTCTCCCAACTGCATTGCAAGGAGCTGCGCGACACGCGTGCAGCGCGGGGGTAGTCGTACTGCTGCGCGCTCTGCTCCTCCTAGGCGCTCGACAAAATTGTAAATCGTCGTGTTTTCGGTCGCTATTCGTAGGTCTCACATGGGCTGACCACACGTTGGAAACATTTTACACCTCCGACAGATCACGATCTACAGCAATGGATAAATCTAGATCATCTAGACTCTAGATCCTGTACTGTCGCAATCATATATACACGTCGTGCAGGATCTGCGTATTCATAGAACGTATCTAACGCAGGAAACATGTGCTTGATCATGCAGATCGTACGGCTCCTCCCACCCGACATGATCTAGATCATGGAGACCATATAGACCAGAGGGACCTATCCGCTCTGAGAGACATAGATCACTTTATCATTGCATGGGGATCTGATCTGCCGGCGGTGTGAAGCTTATACTTTAGCTGCTAGTCTGGAGAAAGTGCCCCATGTCTGCCGGGTACAAGGTATTCTCGTAACGGTTCAATGGCAACGCCTGGTTTCGATGATTGGTCTCAATTGCCGCTCCTTGCCATTCCTATCTACTGCTTTGTCGGGCCTCCAGTTGGAACAAGAACAACCCACGTCACACTCACATTTTCACGGGAACATGAAGGAGAAACAAAAGACACCTGAGCTATGGGATGGAGGATTTCGTCGTAACTCATCCCTTTGCGAGCTGCGTACGATACTTCGATCGCGCGCGCCAATGCTTCGGGGTACGTACACGGGGTGCGCATGCCCTCATCAAGTTGTTATCATCACTGTTAATTTTCCAGCTCAAAACTCGCAAGAAGTTATTTTACCCTCAGCGACCTTCTGGACAACAAGCTGTGGCCACAGGTGCCTTCCCTAACCCCCCCCTGCACCTGCCTCAATTTTCATCGCGCATATGGTTCGGCATTGCCACTTTTCAGCTCTTTACGCTCGTCGATTCGAGTCCAACTTTGCTGTAGGTGATTTCCCTGAACGCTATCACGCTATTATACGAACATAAGCAGTACAGCAGCATAGGACCGCCAATGAGAAAGCGGCCAATAAGAAGTAAGTGATGCTCACTTTTGGGTGGACTGCTACTGTAAGAAAGTTGGATATAACGCCTTTACTACTGTAAACCCCTTTATTGACAAAATTCAAGATAGTATAGGGAGGGATTTGGGGGCTCTAAAGAAATGGTGCTCAGCGGCGAGCGCTACACTAAATCCTAGTATGTATATAACAGCCTATGCTCAAGGTTGTTCACGGGTGGTGCCACAATAAGAATCTGAGCCTCACAGCCAATACAGCAGTAGGATTTTCGTGTTGGCGGGCCTACAGCAGTTACTGCTGGATGTTTACACAGCAGCAGTACCCGCAGTACAGCAGTGGTGTACCCATTTTAAGACCACCCGGTCTGAGACCACACTAGAGATGAAACCAGAAAAATCGGCTTGTCATGAAAGAAAAACAGACAAGGCCAAATTGCCTCTTATCCCCTAACTCGGTGTTAAGTCGGGAAAATAACGCCTGTGCACGTTTTATAAAACCCCTACCTTGACCCAAGACAGCCCAGACATTTCCTCCGATATAAGACCGTTTTTCGGTCTTATCCCGAATTAAGGCCATAACGGTCTTAAAGAGGGACAAGACCAAAGTGGAAACAAGACCAGGTTTATTGGCTTGTTACGGGGTGGTCTTAAAATAGGTACACCACTGTATCATACCAGGTACCATTCACGTCGTACGTAATCGTATTGCAAAAAAGACCAAACGCCAATTGCAATAGTTTGTTCGTCCCCAAAAAAACGCGGGCGCAGTTCTGGTTCTGGGCAGCTGGTTCTGGGAACTTGGAATCCTATAATATCTTCCGCACGCAACACATCTGACAGAGCAAAGAAGCGAAAGAGCGGTCTATGCGGCACATCCCACGCCTCAACGCCCCACCAACAAAAACCACAGCACCTTGCCCCGCTCACCAAGCACGCCCTCAAAGCACCACTGCTTGCGGCTTGGCGCTACCCCCCTGTCCCCCCCGTGTACTCCCGCATCACCAGCCGGCAGCATCAGCCCACCTCCGAGGCGGAGGGTCCTACACTAATTCCAAGTATTTTGTCCTCAATAACGTGGGCGGAGTTCTGATAACTTGAAATGCTATCATACCTCGCGCGCAAACACCAGATAGAACAAAGAAGCAACAGAGCGGTCTATCCGCATCCCACGCCACAATAATAGCACCCCACCCAAAAAACCCACAGCATCCACCAAGCACGCCTTCCAAGAAGCACTGCTTCCGGCTTCGAGCTACCCTCCCTAGACTCCCACAACAGCCGCAGTAACAGCAGCAGCAGCAGCAGCAGCAGCAGCAGCGAAAATAATAATTCCAAGTACCTTCGTCACAAAAAACCTTGGGTGCACGTAGACCACTTGCAAACTCGCTTAAAAAACAAAAAAGCAGCGTGAGGGGTAGGCTGTAATCAGCTAATTACGCGGTAAGTATAGTATGGAAACACTCAAGATTGCGGCACATCCTGTCTTGCTCGTTTTTTTTTTGTAATCTTTGCACGACATGTCCTTTCACAGCAGGTGCAGTAGGGTTACCGCTGTGCACGGCCAGGGTCACAAGGTGGCACGACCAACAGTGATGCACGACGTGAAACCTGACGCTGGGCTACCTCAGCGTCTTTACACCTACCACCCTTGCGTCTTTGCGTCTTGAAAGTTCGAATTCAGCAGGCGTCGCCACCTTTGGTATTGCTGTTCCAAGTTAATACGAGTAAACGGGACCCTGGAGAAGATGCTAAGCCCGTGCCAGAGGACTCAGTGATACATCTAGCTGTTACGGTCCTACCCAAAACACACAATGGCCAGCCTAGACAAGGGAGTGTGCCCGGTGGGTCTGGCACGTGATCGGTGGGACCCTCGTCCTCTTACAAAACGAGCACGAGCTTAGGTGGACAGCTTGTTCGATGTGAATGGCACGATTATTTGTAAAAATGCACAAGCGGCTCTCAAAAGCTGATTGATGCTGCTGTTAATACCACCGGGTAACATATTAACACCAGCACAAGAATCCGGGGTACACACCTTGATGTACCGTTGCGCTCGGAGTCGTCACGCAGATCCAGTGGCACTCAAAGCACCATGTGACGGGCGCAGCAAACGTTTCCTAGCAAGAGACTGTCTAGTGCTCTAAATAGATAAACCAAACCAGGCGTGACTCACGTCTCAACCTGCGAACTGCTGTGGGGACCAAAAAAGTTGTTGACCAAGCAGAAACGAGCCTTCCAAGCACATGAGGCCCACAAACACATTTGAGGTGTAGGCTGCAGGGTGTTGGTTTGTATCCAAATTGGTACGCTTTTGCGCACGCGGCCAGGTGAATTATATTTTATTTTCGAGGCTCACGCCAGAGCGCGCTGCTCTACGAATCGTCGACGTGTGAGCAAGGTGTGTTCACCGTTGGAAAGCCCAGTCAAGGCCGCGTCTACTCATCCCCTTGCATTCGTGCTACTTCTACACATGGCCTTGTAATCTCCTGCCAAAGTTACACCAACATTTGTACACTCGCTGCTCACATCCCACATATCGTGTCATGTCACGTACGCAGGCAGCGACTTGCGTCTTTCTTTGAGGTTGACCTCACTGAGCGCTGCTCCACGTATCGTCGACGTGTGCGCAAGGTGTGTTCACCGTTGGAAAGCCCAGTCAAGGCCGCGTCCCTACTCGTTTCATTGCATTCGTGCTACTTCTACACATGGCCGTGTGATCTATCGAAGTTACGAGTTGTACACCAACGATTGTGCAAATTACGATCTGGACGACAAAGAAAACTGTAAAATTGACCCGTGTAATCGGCGACAGACCACACAGGCTGTTGGTTCGAGTGTAATTTGTCTACGCTTCTGCACAGACAGGCGGCCAGGTGACCTGTGTCTTTTTTCGAGGTTCACCTCACTGAGCGCTGCTCCACGTATCGCGGCCGTGTGCGCAAGGTGTGCTCAGCGTTGGAAAGCCCAGCCAAGGCCGCGTCTACTCGTCCCATTGTATTCGTGCTACTTCTACGCATGACCTTGTAGTCTCCTACAAAGTTACACCAACAATTAAGTGGCATATATCATATGTAAAGTAACAAACGAATCCTCCCTGCGACCGGCTTGTCTGCCACACCGCCACCAAACAAACTGCTGGCACAGGTTGTGCTTGTGCACAGGGTGTACGCAAACCTGGCACACGTGGCTCCCAAGATATTGAAGAGGGTTCTTACACCCGCCTTAAAAGTATAGCACGGAGCTATTGCTTGTACCAAGAGGTGGCGACGCCAGCTGAACTCGGAATTCTCAAGACGCAACGCAAGGGTGGTAGGTTTAAAGACGCTGAGGCAGCCCAGCGGCAGGTTATCACTTCGTGCATCACTGTTGGTCGTGCCACCTTGTGACCCTGGCCATGACCATTGCCGTGACGAGTGGTAACCCTGCTGCGCCTGCTGTGAAAGGACATGTGCAAATTTACAAAAAAAAAACGAGCAACACAGGATGTGCCGCGATCTTGAGTGCTTCCACACTATAATTACCACATAATTACCTGATTATCGCCTCCTGCCCACGCTGCTTTTGTGAGTTTGCAAGTGTGGTCCATGGATTGCAGAGAACTTGATATCTTGCCTCACCTCCCCACGTACGTAAACGCAGCAGTCAGAACAAAGAAGACCCGACAGGGCAGTCTATCCGCACGCTACCCCACAACACCCCACCAACAAAAAATGCAGCACCCTGCCTTATCCACCTCAAAGAAGCACTGCTTGTGGCTTGGCGCTACTCTCCTACTCCCACAGCAGCAGCAGCAGCTCACCTCCTCGGAGAGCCGGGAGGAGAACGAAATCCTGGTGGTAGCAGGTCGGTTCTGGCAGTGATGCTGTTATCGTTAACCCCGTTGGGTGTTTTGACAAGAGGCGAGCGACGGCGGGCGAAGGACGGCTGATCAAGCTGTTCGGCAAGACCTTCCACCCTGGTCAAGGACGTGTTCCGCTTGATCATGTAGGCGCCGCCGGAAGCAGAAGCCGCTGCTGCTGTAACATACCCGGGGTAGCGTCGTCCGTCGTTTTGTTGGAATTTTGGGAGTTTGACAAGGCAAAAAGGCGGGATGTATGAGGGCATGGCCATCATCTATCTTTTAAACTGTGCGCATTTGGCTCCTACCCAGTGCGTCGCCCGCGGGGCTATCTATGCGACGAAGGCACAATTATTGGCCGGACTCAGTGTCGCTCGTACGTGAAGCTGAGTGGCTTGCTTGTTGCATGGGTTTTGTGATCTCTCGCGTGGAGGAAAGGTAAGTAGAATAAGGAGGTCGATGACTCCCCATCTACAAGCAAGTACAGTTTGTTTTTTTCATGTTTTTGGTTCGATTTTGTACAGATTTTTACTTTCCAGCTCAAAACTCGTGATAGAGGCTTTTACCCCTCAGCGAGACCTTCTGGACAAACCGTGTCCACAGGTGTCTTTCCTTCTCCCCCCCTGCATCTACCTTCATTTTTATCTCGCATAGGGTGCAGCATCCCCATTTTTAGCTCTTCATGCTCCTCGAGTTGCATCGAATTTCGTCAACTCGCGTTCTCGCGCCTTTGTTTGCGCCTGTCAATTTGAAAAACAAATAAAAAATAAATAATACATTTATAAAATAGATGTGATGTTTTACCTAGCTCAAAATTCCCCACCTAAAGTATAAATGCCAATACTTACCATTATAGTGGACAAAAAATAAGACACCTCCCAAAAAAACTCACTCATATAGTTGTTTTTTTTTAGTAACTAATTTTCAAGGACGTCAGCCGTGAGTTTGACGAATTTTATTACGAGTACCAACAACGCAGCATAGTAGATAGATGAATATTGACCTGAAATTCGTCAAACTCACGGCTGACGTCCTTGAAAATTAGTTATAAAATAATGTACCCATGGTGGTAGAGTCTCTTCTTCTTGCAGGGCTCGAACCTATACGACATCGACCTCAATTGCTACCACGGCTTACTATTGAATTGAACCGCCGGGGACGCCGGTTACACAGCAATGGGTGCCCGGTATCAAGGAACAACCGATCAATGCCGGTGTAAATAAACGTCAATTTCGCATCACTGGCCCAAAGGAATTCATACCTACCACCAGGTACTTTATCTTGTACCCTCACCACCATCATCAGAAAACAACCCGCCGGGCGCCCACACTGTATGATGTGTATGTGCGCGCGAGCGATCCTCCTTCGAGTTTCAGAGGGAAAACATGTCGAAAAGGAATTATGATTTGAATGCAGCATCGACCACGCGAAGCAGCCTTGGCCGCACAGGGATAACGGATTTGTCCGAGCAACTGTAACGAACGAAATAATAAGGAGCTGTGCGGCATGCGCGCACAACAACACATGCGGATTGCCCTACGCTGAACTGCACGTTTTCCCTATACAAATAATAGGTGGCTGACAAGGTCGCACTCACTCGTCGTTGTAATATTAGTAATATTTTAATAGTTGGCAGGAGGAGGAAAAGGTTCGCGTTCCCAGATGGACGAGAAGGACGAGGATTGGCACGAATGGAATGGACGATGTGTATTATATCTCATTGTTGCAAGAATTATTCTGCTGCTGCTGCTGTGTGCACGATGGGATAGTGGGGGTTCAGCTTTTAAATTTGCTGATTCCTCTGGTTGTGTCTACCAGGCACCGCGGACCGGCCTCGTGTGTGAGCACGGCAAATACCCCCCCCCCCCCCCCTGTCACTTCAGTTCGTGGGAGGTTTTACCCGCGCCACAGCCTTTTGGACACGCTGCGGTCACAGGTGTCTTCCCCCCCCTCCTCCCCGCCCCGACTATTAGTTGGCTGTCATCTTTATCGTGCATAATAAGCTGTATCTAGGGTTCATCAACATTGTTTATTAACAGTGGCCCTCCATGTTTCTTGTTTGTTTTTTATACAAAATACACTTCAGACTCACTGTGAGATCGAGCAAAAATGATTTTTTGATCAAAACTCAGCTGTGCAAGCTGCGTGCGTGTGATACTTTGATCGCCCGTGTTACGTGCGTGTCTACCCTCGTGAAGGATGCAGTCCGTGAGTTCCCTGCTGATGCCAGGGTCAACAGGACTAAGACGTTCAGCCTTGTTCTGCCCACGGAAACCGTGTAACCCGCATTGAGGGGGACAAAACCAGACCTGTGTGGAATTCAGTATGCATGGAAAAAATGTTATTATAGTGTGAGTTAACTTTTGGAGTGGGTTTCTTGGGTCTACCGGGTTTGTACGCAAGTTCCTGTGTACCCTCTGAATATGTGGCAGGCTAGCGGAGGTCTAGCCCAGGCCTGATGCTCGGGTTTTTAGCGCTGTCGAGTCATGATGGAACATGCGGTGGACGTCGATCGCTATTGTTCCGGAGTGATCTCTCTTCTGATCTTGATGTAATGCCAAGGCGCACTCACTCGCCTGTATTGATCGGGTTAAGACCAATGAGTGAGATCTGGCGTTCTGCATCAGGCGTCGGGCGGTGCACGCTTGATCCTAAAGCTCTTCGAACGCCCATCTCACACACTACCAGGGAGTACACAAACTAAAAAAGCGTGGATCCAAAACGTCAGATCCCTGCACTCCCTACACAGATGGAAGCTCTTGCGCTGAAACATAACGATCAAAAGTGCGTGTCGCCGTAGCCGATCATTTCCAAATGGTAGAAACCACATCTTCCTGACATTGAGGCGAACGAGCTATTAATAGAATACTCGCGGAGAAGGGAAGGCTCACAGTAAGCAGGGTGAAGCGCAGTCTACACAACGAGATCATCCGGCCAAAAAGCACAAGTCATCAAGTAGGTGGTCGGTCCCTGTTCTGGGAGATCCGCTGGAAAAACATCATACCCGGTAGGTCCAGCGGCCCGTCCTCATCCGACGACGCCCGCTAGGCAAACACAACAGGTCCACGTTAAAAGAATTTTGGCCCGTCTCTACTCGAGAACGCACGCTGGCCGACGCTGCCAAAATCTGGCCACGCTGGTCATAACCCTTCTTGCTGCTGCCAAAAAAGATCCCACCCTGTTCCCAAGTGTTTCGCGCCTAAAATGGTGGGATTCCAAGCGTTTTGCTCGTGAAAGATTGGGTTTCCGAGTGTGTTGCCCCCGAAAAAGTGGTTTTCCAAGTGTTTCGCGCATAAAAAAGTGGATTTCCAAGTGTTTTGCCCACGAAAAGTTGGGTTTCCAAGTGTTTCGACCCCCCAAAAAGCGGGTTTCGAGGTGTTTTGCACCCGGAAAAGTGGGTTTCCACGTGTCTTGTCCTCCGAAAGGGGACTTCCACGTGTGTAGTCCCCCCAAAAGTGGGCTTCCAAGTGTTTAGCCCCCCCCCAAAGCGGATTTCCAAGCGTTTTGCAACCCAGAAAGAAAGTGGGCTTCCACGTGTTTTGCCCCTAAAAGTTTGTTTCCACGTGTCCCGCGCCCTAAAAAGTGGGTTCCCAAGTGTTTTGTCCCCCAAAAAGTGGATTTCTATGTGTTTTGCCCCCCCCCCAAAAAGTGGATTGTTGAGTGCTTTGCCCCCCCAAAAGGAGGTTTCCAAGTGTTGTGCCCACCTAAATGTGGGTTTCCAAGTGTTCTGTCCCCAAAATGTGGGCTTATTTGTTCTCAAAAAAGTGGGTTTCCAAGTGTTATGTCCACGAAAAAGTGGGCTTCCAAGTACTTTGTCCCCAAAAAGTGGGTTTCCAAGTTTCCAAGTGCTTTGTTCCCCCAAAATTTGGGCTTTTCCACGTGTTTGGTCCCCCTAAAAGCGGGCTTCCAGGTGTTTTTGCCCCCCCCCAAAAAAGTGGGTTTCCAATCGCCCCTAAACAAGTCGGTTTCCACGTGTTTTGCCCTCAAAACAAAGGGTTTCCAAATGTTTTGCCGACCCAGGCTACGGTAGAGGGGTCCCCTTTTGGGCCTTTTATTTCAGTAGCTAGGGGTCACTCGCGCGAGTAACCCCTTTGTTCCTATGGAATCTTACGTTTTCTTTGTGTTTTACATTGACGAAATCAATCCGCAATGCAAAGGTGATCTAAGCTGCGCCAAACCAAGTGGCTAAACCATCTTCATCCGTAGGGTACAGAGCTACTCGTGCGAGTGGTTCAAACACACCAGTGAAAATGGGGGTACCCCCCCTACCGTAGTCTTGGTCTGCCCCCTCCCTGTTGTAAACGGGTTTCCAAGTGTTTTTCTCCCCCAAAAAGTGGGTTTCCAAGCGCTTGTCCGTGTTGTGAAGGTGGGTCTCCACGTGATTTGCCCCCAACAAAGGGGGTTTCCAAGTGTTCCCCTCCCCCCCCAAAAAGTGGGATTCCACGTGTTTGCTCCCCAAAACTCGGATTTCCAGGTGTTTCGCCCCCCCCAAAAGTGGGTTTCGAAGTGTTTTGTCCCCCCAAAAGGAGACTTACACGTGCTTCGTCCCCAACAAATTGGGTTCCCAAGTGTTTTAACTTACACGTGCTTCGTCCCCAACAAACTGGGTTCCCAAGTGTTTTGCCCCCCAAGAAGTGGATTTCCACGTGCCCCCCCCCCCCTCCCCCCCAAAGTAGGTTTCCATGTGTTTTGCCCTGCCAAACGCGGGCTCCCACGTGTTTCGTCCCCCAAAAAGTGGGTTTCTAAATGTTTTGCCCACCTCAAAATGTTTTCCCCCAAGGGCTTATTGATAGTAGGGGCACGCGCGGTACGGGATGGGACCGTCTCGCCCGCCGCAGGCGTATTTTTCTGTTTGTTCCTCCCGAGGGACGGTACGGGGAAATGTCCCCGTTAGTTTACCGCGGGATGGCAATGGAACCGGAAGGTGGGAATCCATTAGGTTGACGGGATGGGATGGGAGTACACGGTTTTTTGGTAAGACGGGACAGGATCGGGGAACGGGTAGGGAAATCTGTCGGAAAGTATAGTCTGGTAATAATCGGTCTGGAAGATAGTCGGGAAATCAGTCGGGAACACGGGAGAGGGTTGGCTTGATTTTGCTTTTGGGCCGCCCAAGGAGACCTACCGGCACCATCCACCTCCACAAGTTCCATTCTTGTCACATGTCTTGTGTGTCGTGCGAAGGGGGATGTGTTTCTTTCTGTTGTTTGTAGAGCGCTCACATTTATTGCTGACAGCTCACATATTTGCCCCCCCCACCTTTTCATTTGTGTTGTATTTTATATTTTTTTGGTGAGGTACAGCTTGTCATATTTGATGTGAAAAAGGCGGGGGGGGGGAGGAATATGAAATATCATTGTGTGAAAGGTCTGAGAGCTTGTCATATTTGATATGAAAAAGGCGGGGGAGGGGGATATGAAATATCATGCTGTGTGAAAGATCTGCAACTAACTGGTGTCCAGCAGTCCAGCAATCTCCTCTCTATTATTATGGCACATCCAAAGTTGCAAATAATATATCACCCACACATCATAGTATATTAAAAGTATCAACAACGCAGCTTGCAAAGATGAGTATTGACCAGAAATTCGTCGAACTCACGGCCGACGTCCTTGAAAATATTTCATGAAATTCATCTCTGCAGTGGGCAAGGGGGAGAAGAGCCTGCTTGTTAGTGACCCTTTCTCTTGAGATACGTCTAGTAGGGACGAAGAGAGAAGTAAAAAGCTTTACTTAAGATAGTAAATACCATGAGCAAAACGACACGAAACAGTTGTTGCAAGCATCCAGAGATGATGTTTCTTTTTCTGTCACAAGATGTTCTCAACTTCAATCTCATGCCTATTTGACAAAACGAAAAGTAGCGTAACTTTACCAACGCTCGTCTACCAAGAACAAAAAATCTTATTTTACCTCCGTTTTAGCACCCGCACTCACACGAACAAGCCAACACATAGCTCCACGGACGAGCAACACTGAGTCCGCCCAGTACCAAAAACTCGAAAATCTCGCCCAAGACTTCACTTTCTGCCCAACCCCATAGTCTAACCCTCTCAAGCCGAGACCATGAAGACACACACGTACATGCAAGTACGTACAGCGGAAAAATTGGCGATGTTGTTAATGATGGAATATGAGAAATCTCGTCGTAAAGGGACTGGAAATAACTGCCCACAGCATTGAGATGCGGGATGCGAGAAAAAGTGTGCGAATATTGGAGGAATGAGATAGGAATAACCGGCGAGGCAATGGGGCGGGAAACAGTAGGAAAGGGAACACGCAGAGGGATCGTAAACACTCGGGACGGAAACAAAACACCGTGCGGCGGGACGTGGTGGGAACAGAAACCAAGGACGGGAACGGTCGGGAACGAAAAAATTCACGGCTTCCCGTTCCCGTCCCGTTCTCGACCACGTTTTCCCGTCCCGACCTTACCTCGCGTTCCCCTGGAGTTTCCCCCCTCAAAAGCGGGCTTCCACGTGCTTCGCCCCCAAATATGTGGGCTTCCTAAAGCATTTTGGACCCGAAAAAAGTGGGTTTCCAAGTGTCCCCCCCCCCCTCAAAAAAAAAAGGGTTTGCACGCGTGTTTTATCCCCGAGAGAATGGGTTTCCACGTGTTTTGCCCCAAAGTATTTGTGGGCTTCCAAGTGTTTTGTCCCCGAAAATGTGTGGGTTTTCACGTGTTTTGTCCCGCAAGTAGTGGGTAGTTTCCCCCCCCCCCCCCCAAAAAAAAAGGGTTTTCAAGTGTTATTGCCCCCCCCCCAAAAAATTGGGTGCAGGTCAAAAGAAGGGGTACTCAGGACCACTTTTACAATGATATCACATGCATGACAAAACACCCCCGCGGATTTTTTCCTTCCACAAGAGTGATTTTTTCGACAACGCGGAAAGTGCAAACAAATGTCGATCGAAGAATCTACGGAACGAGACCTGGACATCATTTTCGTTACTTTTGCGCCCCTACTGTTTTGGAGGAGGTCCTGTCGGAAAACATCATCCCAGGGTGTGTTATCTTTGCGAATGCATTATATGCTAGGCACCAGGAAAAAAAAAAAAAAACGAGTGCAATGGCGATAACATCTACCGAGAAAATCAGGCCAAGTATACAAACAAAACGAAAACAAAACCAGCAAAGGGCGACCATTATTTATTGGCCATGAGAAAAAGCAAAAACGAGAAACAGCGCGAATAAAAGCAGACATGTCTTGCAGCTGTGTAGTAGCCCGAGGGGACTCTGTACGGGCAGGAGTAAAAAAACGCACCCCAAAGTCAGCACAACGTCGTACCAATCTGTAGCAGGAACCACATATGAGTACGCGTTCCTGCGGGAAGATTTCCTATTGGCCAACCGTGAGCGAACAGGCACCCCGATATGTATTCACCAATCAGATCTTTCCCGGAAATTTCCTTTAAAAAAAAATTGTCCGCTGGGAACGAATGATCACCCTGATATGGTAGTTACCAATCAGAATTTTCCAGGAAACTTCCAATAAAAAAAAAATCGACCAACGGGAAAACTGCAGGGCAGGACATACCCTTTTCGCGTAGCCTCCGATCGGCTCAGAGTAGGACAACGAATATAGACCGCACCGTCCAACGAACTCTTCCGTTTGCACACCAAAAACTCCAGGCTCTTTCTTCTCTGTGCGGGCGAAGAATAACAACCCCGTCACGTCATACCAAGCAAACCCCATGCAAACCCCTCCCAAATTTGCGCCGCGCGTTAGCCTTGCCCCGCTCCTTGATTCCGCGCTCGAGAAAAAAATCAAAAACTGAGCACCTGGAATTTTGACGGGTGTGTGAGAAGGGCACAAGCTTCCCCTTTGGGGTGGATGCGGTTGGCTTGAATATCCCGGGCTTGTCTGTCGCAACTTGAAAAAGGCCGAAAACATTTTGAAAGCGAAAGGAAAAAGGCTTGCGGGGGCAAGTACCGCCCATCAGCCCCAACGAGTTTATAGTACACTCTATATACTCTGGGTACCTCGGTACCAAACCTACCAGGATATCTACCCGGGTACCCGGTGGGTTCGTCCATACTCGGGTATGAGTACCCGGTGGTTTGATTCATACTCGGGTATGTACCCGGGTCGAGTTTGGGTCATACTCGGCTATGGCACCCCCAAAGTATATATCGTACTAAACACACCCTTGAACTTTCAAAAAGAGGGCTGATATATATATCAAATCAGGTTCCACCCGAAATCAAGTAACTTGCCATATAAAGGGATGAGAAAAAATATCAACCCGGATTCCAACTGAAACCGATTAACTTTACCAATCGAGGCACGAGAAAAATCAACCGATATTCCATCCGATATCGGGGATTTTTCCCAGCCGAGGGATAAGAAAATTCAGAGAAATTTCCCATCAAGGGACGAGAAAAATCGAGGAAACTTCCAACGAAAGAATCAGAAAAATCGACGAAATTTCGGAACGACTGATCAGAAATATCGACCTCTCCAAACCAAGGGATGACAAAAGAAAAACCCGAGTTCCATCTAGCCTCTCTCCTCTGAGGCAACTATACTGCCGGCGCTTCTTGAGCCAAGCCGCGAAGGGGGAAAGATTCGCAGCCTTTAAAATCTACACCTAATGTAGCAGCTCGGTCGGGCCAGAGTGTTTGTTTCCTTCAGCTATACATGATCTTGAGGAACTGCAGACGAGATAGGAAACAGGACAGCGGGGAAGCGACAGGAGGGGGCAGGCCGGAAGAGGGCACGGAGCGGGGAGGGAGAAGCACGTTACAGATTGTTTCACCGAGCAGATTATCAACAAATTACGGGCACATACGTGGTGTCTCTGGGTTACAGCTACCGAGCCACGTGACTAACTTCATAAGGCTACAAACAATACCACGAGATACGGCAAAAACACGACTTCGTACTTAATTCAGCAAGTAAAACGATAACAACGGTATTCACTACCGTTACCACGTATTCGACGAGACGGGATAAAAGGCTAAACTCTTCTCGCGACAAAAATAAAGGCGAACACCGTCCTCGGGACGAGGGAGAAGAACCTGCTCAGTGACCCCTCCCGGACCTGCGTTACGATTAGGGAGGGAGAAGGAGAAAGAAGAGGCGCGAACAAAATAGAAGAAACGAGCAAACAGAAGAAAAAAAAAAACTGCGGTGCAGCGTTCAAATTTGATTTTTCGATCTGGAATTATAACCCCCGGATCTTCGCTACGACTAGGAAGGGAGAAGGAGGAAATAAAAGGCGCGAAGATAACAGCAGAAATGAGCAAGCAAACAAACAAAAAACTGCGGTGCAGCGTTCAAATTTGATTTTTCGATCTGGAATTTTAACCCCCGGATCTGCGTTACGACTAGGGAGGGAGACGGAGACAAGAGAAAGCGCAAACATAATCGAAGAAATGAGCAAACAACAAAAAATAAAACTACGATGCGGCGCTCAAGTTTGATTTTTCCGTCTGGAATTTCAACACTGTATTCGTGACTTGACGCCTTTGCAACTGGAACCCCGTTTTGGGGACAAAGCTACTTGGATTAAGTATAGCAAGGGGTTTTGGGGCTGTAAAGGGTTAACCCCCTTTACAGCCCCAAAAACCCTCCTAATACTAGCTTTAAGTAAAATTGTGAAAAAAAAGGGTTCCCAATGGTGAAGGCGTTAAGACATGCTACGGTAGAGGTGCGAGACTCTTTTTTCTGCGGTCCCTCACATTGGGAAGACATGATCCTCCCAAAAACATAATTTGGAGAAGAAACAAAACAAAACTGCTATATATGATACCGGACGAAACATACCACGGCCTAGGTAGAGGTATACAACGAGAATCATGCAAAAAAAAGTACCAATTATTTTTTTTTTTCCGACGGTTTTGGGTTAATAAACTCCATCACTCAGAAACCATTTTCGCCGAAAAGAGGTATACCTTAACACCTCCCTCTATCGTAGCACGAGTTGTGCATTCATCTTTTCCTGAGGCTTTTCACATGAGGAGAGCTCCACAACCAGCCTAAAGCCGATTTCGAATAAAACGGAAAAGTGCTTTTGTGATGAACAAAACCCATGCATGCTCTAGGTGCATCAAAAATAATAATGCAAGAAAAAACAAGAACCTTCCGACGATCTTGGGCCAAAGAGCCCCGTCCTTCATGAAATTATATTAGCCGAAAAATGGTATACCTTATATCTCTCTATCGTACGAAGCACGCGGCCGTCCGTGCGAAGTCGTTTCTTTCCTGCCTTGCTTAGTTGATTTTCATTTTTCAAACGTTTTCGTCGTGTTTTCCTTTTTGGGGTTTTGCATTTTCAGTAGTATCTCTCACTTACACACAATTAGGCAGGCAGGGAGGGAGGCAGGCAGGAAAGACACGTGATGGTGCATGACCAACGCCGTGTCAAATTTCCAAGCCCAACCGCGTGAAAGTGGACGCTGTGTGACCGATCTCCCGTTGCGACAGGGTCTTGGCTGATCCAGCTCGTACAATCGCCGAGCCTTACGACGGCACGGAGGGTACCTTCGGGGCCAATATTTTGCGCCTAACGAGGATCCTCTATGTGAATAACCACCCAAAGTAAATCCAATCAAATCTGCGTTTTTGCGATGTCATTCGTGAAATGCCTACAGTAGTTCAGCAGACGGGGGGATTGTTCAACAAGGCAAGCATACAACCATGGGGTATGCAAGTCTCGCATAGCTTTGCTTCGTTCGTGCCTACCTGGGCATCTCTCGGTCGACACCTCTCTCTTGTTGTACGACATCTCATAACGGCAAGTACAGGATCTAGATGATCTAAATATGATCTGTTAATAGACACTTTAGATCGTCATCTATTAAGACGCGATCTAAATCTTAATCTGTTTCATGTGTGCAAGGCTTGCTTCGTGGATTTCCACTTAGACATCTCCCTCGACGCCTGCCTCTTGTACAACGAGGTTTACGGCGTTTGTATA
The DNA here is from genome assembly GCA_012845835.1 of Undaria pinnatifida. Classification (NCBI taxonomy): domain Eukaryota; class Phaeophyceae; order Laminariales; family Alariaceae; genus Undaria; species Undaria pinnatifida. Next base: position 8,688,669 of record JABAKD010000024.1, read on the forward strand.
TACAACACATCATATCGGCAGGTACAGGATCTAGATGATCTCTCATAGATCGTGATCCATTCATAGACGGTCTAGATCGTTATCTGTTTCATGTGCGCAGGACCTGCCGCGTTGATGTCCACCTGGCCATCTCCTTCGACGCCTGCCTCTTGTACAAGGAGGTTACGCCTCTTGTATATACAACACATCATACCGGCAAGTCTATGATCGAAGTGATCCGTCACCGGTCATGATCCATTCATAGATCACCTACAGGTAGGTCGTGGTCTGCTCGACGTGTTAGCATTCCAACATTTGTCTCATTGATGTCCACCTGCCCACCCCCGCCAATGTGTTCCTCTTGTACAAGGAGGTATACGGCTCTTGCATACACAAAACATCAAAACGTCATAACGGCAAAATATACGATTTAGACGATCAAAAACACGATCTATTGACAGATGATGTACTGTATGTCATCATCTGTTCCATGTGAGCAAGACTCGCCTCAGTGATGTCCACCTGCCCATCCCCGTCGACAGCCTACCTCTTGTACCAGAAGATACGCAGCTCTTGCATACATGAAACGTCACAACGGCAAAGCTATGATCTAGATTATCAAGAATACAATCTATTGACAGATCATATAGCTCGTGACCTGGGTTTCCATACTTGCCTCATTGATGTCCACCTGCCCATCCCCGTCGACAGTCTGCCTCTTGTACAAAGAGATATACGGTTGCACACACAAAATGTAATAACGGCAAAGGTACGATTTAGATTATCAAGAACACGATCTATTGACAGATCCTATAGATCGTTATCCGGGTTCAAGACTTGCCTCGTTGATGTCCACCTGGCCATCTCCATCGACGTCTGCCTCTTGTACAAGGAGGTTTATTTCCGCGTCGGTAAGCTTCGCTCCCAGCTGTCGCATAATGTTTCCCAGCTCCTTCGTGTCGATCGCCCCCGAACCGTCCTGGTCAAAAAACTGTTCACACAGCAAACATATTCACGGAGGGCTTGTTTTATCACCCGGTTGCGGCCCATGTATAACTACGTACCCACGGTTGGTTAGAAACCGGCGAAATGAACAAGGGGTTGTGTTTTTTAAGGAAAACATACAACACGGTCATGACGGTGATGATGCTATCGACAGCGTCGGTGATGGTGCTACTGCTGCTGTTGTTGTTGTTGTTGATGCTGTTGTTACGTTATCATCGCTGTAGTCTAGTCTGGGTCACAGGGCACACACGCTCCCACCAATCACTCTGCAGTGGGACAAAACACGCCTGCTAAGGCAGAGGTAGTATTTTTAGATTTTTTTCTCTCGAGAAGATTCGGAACTCCTTAATCCGATATCACTATATTTTTTTCGGGCTTTTTTTTTCCATTTCATACCCAGGCCATGGGTATGGTCATCACAGAGAGGGTTCCTTATACCACGTATTCGAGAAAATGGTTGACATGCTCTGTAAATTCTATATACCCTAACCCCAACCCTAACCCAATGAAACGCAACCGACCAATGTAGGGTGAAATCCCCTTCGTCTCGTACACTGTGTGCGTCAACCATTTTCTCGAACAAGTGGTGAGCTCATCGGGATGCACATTCAGTTTTATCAAGATAATATAAAAAATCATTCACTTCTTAAATTTCGCAAAATCAGTATTTTGGGTGAGGTATACCAACAGTACCAACCATTGTTGTTTTAGCAAGCCAACAATCTTGCAGGGAAAAACAACAGTGGTTGGTGCACCCCTACCCAAGCATGTGCCGACTACATACTATTAACAGTACAGCAGGAAAAACAAAAACAAGAGCGTTTGCGCAAAACGTTCTTCGGAAGTACACCTTCCGCCAAAAACACGCGAATTCCATTCCCACCATGGTTCTGGTGTGTTTGCGTTGGAAGTAAACAAAATCCTGCAGGCAACGCCTCCAAAACTGAGGGGGGAAGAGCGGCAACAAGATAAAAAAAAGCAAAGACAAAGACCTTACTGCTGTGACGCCTAGACGGGCTTCGATAACTCTGGAGTGGACGACTACCTCCGGAAAAAAAAAAATAACAAAAAAAATGGTCGCACCTTGAATGCTTCCCTGATCTGCCGGTCGAAATCAGTGTCCACCTTGCATTTACGCATCATCGTTACGAACTCCGCGAAGTTGATGAGACCGTTGCCATCAAGGTCCACCTGAACGGGAAAGCAGCAGAATGAAGCACCAAAACAAAAAACAAAGCGACGCAGACCGGGCAAGTACACACTCAGCAAATACAAGGTTCACCTGCGGGGATTTTTGTTCTTGTTCATCACATTTCATATCTTCGCACTTTTGCTTTTGCTTTTCTCTTTCTCCCTCCCGCCCTAGACCTAACTCAGATGCAGGGTCACTAAGCAGGCGATTCTTCCCTTCTCCCCACTACAATACATGCCTTTTTGTTACCGCGAGAAGAACTCAGCCCTTTCTTCCCTCATCGACTCACATCGAATTGCGCCTACCCACGCTGAAAGGCGCTCTCAGCAGTTCATTCCTTTTGTTTCTGACTTTGCAAAAGTAACCTCAAAAGTCCAACCCACGTGATATTCGAACTCCAGAATCAACTCTATTATGTTCATATTAATAGTGGCATTCGAGGGTAACCACAATTGATACACCACCGGGGCGACCGGGTGTGGTCCAGGGGGCGTCGCAGGTTGAAAAAGGCCAACACAGGCGTTTCTAAGAGCTAAAATATATAGCCAGGCACCAGGTATAACGTAAAAAACATACTGAAAGGCAAATAAAATCGATTAGCCACGTGGCAACAAAACCGACCGGGTCACCAACACCGACCAGCCCAAACGAGTGGGTTTGATGTTTCGGTCTAGAACCTTTCCCGTCGGGAAGTGGTTAGCTTCAGATCCCAAGGCCTTGTCTTGAGTTCAAAAGGGGAACAAAACTCTCGTAAAAACCGAAGAAAAAACAATAAGCCACATGGATAGTAACCGCGCACGCAACACCGACAAAATCAAGCGAGTTTATAGTTTACTCTAGAAGCTTCCCCTTCGCGTTGTGGTTGGCTCGAAGTACCGGGGGGGGGGGGGGGGTGTCTTGAATTAAAAAGGGGGACAAAGCTCTTGTAAAAACTTAAGAAAAAACAATTATCCACATGACACGTAACCCCGCATGCAACACCGACCAACGATAAGCCACATGGCAAGTAACCCCGCACGCAAGTGACACCGACAAAATCAAGCGAGTTCATAGTTCAGTCTAGAAGCTTCCCCCTCGCGTTGTGGCTGGCTTGAAACACCGGGGGGGGGGGGGGGGGGGGGGTGAGGGGGGTGTTTTGAGTTAAAAGGGGGACAAAGCTCTCGTAAAAACTGAAGAAAAGCTCTTGTAAAAACTGAAGAAAAAACAATTGGCCACATGACACGTAACCCCGCAAGCAACACCAACCAGCTCAAACGAGTTTGTAGCGTAGTCTTCAGGCTATCCCTGGGGTGTGGTTGGCTTCAAATGCCGGGGGTTGTCGCAAGTTGCGAAGGGGGACAAAACTCTTGTAAAACCTAAAGATAGAAGGATTATCATAGCCACCGGGCAACTAACCGGGCAAGTGACACCGACCAGATCAAAACACGAGGTTCTAGCTCAATCTTCGACAAGCTTTCCCTGAGGGGTTTGGCTGGCTTGAAATTCTCGGGAGGTGTCGCAAGTTGAGAAGGAGGACAAAACTCTTGCAAAAACTGAAGAGAAAACAATCAGCCACCGCGCAAGTAAACGGGCAAGTAACAGCGACTGTCGATACGTAGCCCAGACGAGTTTATAGCTTACCTGTCTGGCCCCGAATATACACCACGTTTTCATTGGGGTCATACCTAGGAAAAGTCGCTTATATCTTAAGACCCAGACTGTGAGTCTAAAGCTCTTGCTGTACTAGGAACTTGCGTACAGTGGAGTTCACCCATTAAGGCGGTCTGAGTAAGGCTGTATCCCTATATAAGGCGGTCAAAATTGCTATGGAGGTACAGTAGGGGTCCCCCAGTAAGGCGGCATGCCGATATAAGGTGGTAAAATCCTCTGGAGGTACAGTAGGGGTCCCCAATAAGGCGGTCTGAGTAAGGCGGTATCCCTATATAAGGTGGTAAAAATCCTCTGGAGGTACAGTAGGGGTCTCCCAATAAGGCGGTATCCCCATTTAAGGCGGTCAAAATCGCTGAGGAGGTACAGTCGGGGTCCCCCAATAAGGCCGTCGGTATCCCCATATAAGGCGGTATCCCGATATAAGGCGGTCAAAAACGCTTGGCGCGGCTGTGGAATTGCACTCATAACCTGGAATGAATAAGGCGGCTTCCCCCCATAAGGCGCGGTTATACTGCTCTGGCACCCCACCGCCTTCCTGGGAGACCCCTACAGTGCCGATAAGCTCCACCTTTGAAGGAAGCACCACATAACAGCGCCAGCTAAAGCGCCGAGAAATAAAAAAGCAAGGGCAAACACTTGACCATCAACCCTTGTGTGGGCTCAAGTACAGGTACAACGAACAACAAAGCACAAAAAGACGCGTTCTCGTCATCACGGTGCGAGCATGCAGCACACGGCAGTGCAAGCTGCGCGCGTGTCTTGCAGGCACTTTCATCGGAAATCGACCGGAAAAATCGTCATCTAGTCTAATAACACTAACAGCCCGGGTCGCTTCGTGTCAAGAAGGATGCTGCAATCGTTAAGTTTGATTCGACATTTTTTCCCTCTGACGGCCCAAACGGCTTAACGCATTTACAACTGGAAACTTGTTTTTTTCGACAAATTTACTTGAAAGTTGGTATAGGGAGGGCTTTTAGCACGGCACTCCCGACAAGGGGACAACACACTTGGAGTTAGACTAAGATAGTTTTAGGAGATGGAAGTGGGTTAACAGCTGACCGCATCAGAGGCGGGTTGCTATTTAGCGCCAACAACAACAGCAAAATAACGCAACATGAAACAAGCAGCAGTGGCGGCGAATACAATTTTAGTATTCACCATGTACAAGAGGCTGGTAATTTTCTAGCACCAACAACAACACCAACAGAACGCGCTCCAAGAAAACCAACAGCAACGTTAAAGATACACTTAAATCATATACCATATTAACAGGAGAGGCGGGATGTTTTTAAGCGCCGCATGAACATCGTAAAAAACACCGCACCAAGAAAAACAGTGTTCCTGCAGGTCTACAGCAGGCTCCAGTCTATTCTCCTGCGTACCTTGGCCCATCACGTCCTCCAACCGCGTGTTCGTGACTTTTTTCTTCTTTTTCTTTTTTATCCTCCGCGGATGGGAAAAATAAAGCTTTAGCTCACCTCACTTCTACGTATTTTCATACGCGTCGTGCGTCGATTTAACTCAGTTGCTTTTCGTGGCGCTTTACTCTCGTACGCAGGTGTCAAAACCGGCTATGTTGGTCACACTTGGGTACGCACCTGGGTACCCATATATATAGTATGCACCCCACAAAAAACTCGGAAAATTTGTCATAGAAAAAAAAACGCGACAGCTGCCGCCGTTCAGTCAACAAATTGAAGGTTGTATCATACCACCGACCGCCTGCAACGAAAAATACCGGCGGATCGCCGGTAGGGATACAAAAACCAGCGTGAAAACCAATGCCAAAATCGGGCGTACGAGTACACGGTGCACACCGGCTGTTGCCAAAGTCAGAAAAATTACCCGGGTACAATACTGGTACTCCCCTTCCCCTTGTTGAACAACGCTTCTTCAGGAGTAGTTTCTACCGCGCATGGCACATCATGAACATTTTACACGGGCACCCTAAACCCTGGCAATACTTCGTACCCTGCTATCTGAATAAGAATATTCCCTGAGAGACTCTTGCACGTCTACAGCAGATTCGTGCACTTTCTCGCGGGGTGGCGCGGCGTGCATGCCTTGGTCATCATCATGTCCTCCAACTGCTTGTTCGTGGGGCTACACCCTGGTACCCGGCCACCACAACCTGGGGTCCTCCTAAACGCAGGACTGGTCGGCAAATAACTTTCTGCAGGCTTTTTGGGGTCAACTTTAACCTTGTACCCCGGCCCAGACCAGCCCGAGCCCCTAGCCCTAACCCTAATCTCGACCCTTCGAGGGACCGAGGTCGCCAGGGGCTGACACGCCTCCGAGTTGGCATGTGTAAAAAAATTACCCGGGCGATTGAAAGGCCAGCCTAGACCGAGAAAAAAAAACGACCGGCAAGACGCATTGTGCACACCCGTCCTGCAATTAGGTCGAGTCCAACACCTGACTATGTTGGTCATACTCGGGTGTGTACCCAGGTGCCCGTGGAGCAAAAAAACACAATGCGTGCCTTGGCCGTTAAAAGTCCTCCACCTGCCTGTTCGTGGGGATATACCCTGAAACCCGGCTACCAAAAATTGGCTGTGTGGGTCGTACTCAGGTGTGTACCCGCGTATCACACCTGGCTACTCGTAAGTTGGCCATGCTCTGGTATGCACCCGGGCACTCCTAATGATACAAAGCCATGCATACCTTAGCCATCATGTCCTCTAAGCACTTGTTCGTCGGGCTTTACCCCGGAACCCGGTCTCCAAAACCTGGCTGTATACCCCCGTACCACACCCGTTTGCTCGTATGTTGGTCATACTCAGGTGTATACCCCCGTACCACACCTGATTACTCGTATGTCGGCCACACTCTGGCATGCACCCGGGCACCCACAGAGAAATCAAGCAACGCATACCTTAGCCATCATGTCCTCCAGCTGCTTGTTCGTCGGGCTGTACCCCAGAGACGTCATCACGGTTCGCAGCTCGTTCAGGTCGATCTCCCCACTCCCATCCTGCAAGCAAAGCGTCCACAACAAACACGCGAAAAAAACGTGCACGGCAAGAGTCAGAAAGAGCATCCACTACACCGGCACAGGCAACAGTTAGTACAGGGTATTTTTATACGTACGTTTTGCTCAAAAATAAAATAAAAACACGCTCGTTGTGAGGTGGGCGCTTTCGCCGAAGCTCACGATCGCAAGCTGTTTGGATACTACGATCGCGCGTGTTCGGGGCGAGTTCGCTTGTTATATTTTTGTTGTTTCTCACATCAAATCGCATAGTCAAGTCCGTGGTCACAGGACAGCCTCCAGTCACTCTGGAGTGGAAAAATACCCCAGGGGGAAAAAAACACAAACCAAAAGTGGTACACGTGTGCATCATAGCTGAAGCAAGCCATACATCCGCCAAAAAATATAAGGATGAAACGAGTATACATGTCCTCATGAAGTATATAGGTTGGAAATACCCCACAGATAGTGCTACAGCAGTATGAAAAAAAAAGTGGTTGCCGGTAGCACCAGGGTGAACAGAGTGATACAAACCCCAGCCCTTAATCATTCTGCGCACGGAAACTACGTAACCCGCATTGAGGGGGACAATTATATGACACTATCTTACGAAAATATTCCAACCACGTCAGCCGTGACGCGGTAAATTTACGGTCGATGTTCATCTTTGCAAGCTGCGTGATACACCGGCCGCTCGTTTGTACACATGTATTATCCTTTGAACATTTATACGAGCAGAGGAGCCGTGATCCTTTTACAATCGCACCGGCCGTTTCGGGCACAACTTGGGTGTAAGTCAGAGCAGTGAGTAGTGTCTTCCGCCGAAAAGGGGAAAAACCCCCAAAAAAAAAATCAAGGGCTGGATAAATGTCGACATTAGAGAAGCCACGCCGAGGCCATGAACAACCAAACATGTCAGGAGACGGAAAGTCAAGGGAAAACGTGCAGCGGTCAAGGGTGTCGAATTGATTGATCGGTCCACACTAAAACCTAGTAGTTTGGCGTCAGTCACGGCCAATTATCGCAAAATTGCCGTCCGTCAAGGGCTGAAAGTGCCGTCCGTCTCCTGATATCTTTGTACATACTCAAACCTAGGAGTTCGGCGTCAGTCAAGGTCAATGATCGGAAAATTGCCGTCCGTCAAGGGCTGAAAGTGCCGTCCGTCTCCTGATATCTTTGTACATACTCAAACCTAGGAGTTCGGCGTCAGTCAAGGTCAATGATCGGAAAATTGCAGTCCGTCAAGGGCTGAAAGTGCCGTCCGTCTCCTTATATCTTTGTACATACTTCATACTTAAACCTAGTAGTTCGGCGTCAGTCAAGGTCAATTCATGGAAAATTGCCGTCCGTCAAGGGCTGAAAGTGCCGTCCGTCTCCTGATATCTTTGTACATACTCAAACCTAGGAGTTCGGCGTCAGTCAAGGTCAATTCATGGAAAATTGCCGTCCGTCAAGGGGTCAACGTGCCGTCTCCTGTCATCCTTGATGGAAATATTGTAACGACGTCAGCTGAGAGTTCGACGACTTTACGGTCGATACTCATCTTTGCAAGCTGCGTACTAAATCGATTGCCCGTCTTTGGTAAGTTTCACAAATCAAAACCTAACATAAGATGACATTGTATCATGTTACTTACCATTGTGCACAACTATTAATAGAGCGCAAAACGGAAGGTCTGTTGGGAGCCGGCAGCAAAGAGAGGTGTGACGAGTACTACTGTCAATAGTAGTGCAAACGACGTGGCCCAGTTTCGACAAAATGGCTGCCAGCAGGCGGTTGGGGGTCGGGGTTGGGGTTAGTCTTACGGTCAACATTAGAGTGGCTAGCTAGGCGTTTTATTTTCATATTTTCCGCTCATCCCATGCAATATTTTCCCAATTTTACTTCTCCTTCTCCTTCCCTAGACGGAACTCAGACTCGGGGTCACTAAGCAGGCTTTCTCCCTCCCCACTACGGTACGCGCCTTCATTTTTATCGCGAAAGGGCTTGAGCATTCTCTTCCCTCGTCGACTCGCGTCGAATTGTGCTTACCCACGGTATAAAGCGCTCCACAGAGCAACATCAATCGACAGAGCAATAGAGGGTTGCCACAACAGAACGGAAGATCTGCCACTGCCAGATCCGAGGGTCTGTCGACAGCGAGCAGTCGACAGAGGTGGGAAGGGCAGCAATGGACGCGCCTCCAGCGGTGTATATAATATCTAAGAGCACGCACCCCTATTTATTACCAGGTATGTGAAAGACAGGGTCGTAGAATTCTATCGTAGATCTCGCACACGCATGCGCGAGAGGACACGTCACCGGTCAGGCAATACACGATCCCGGTCGAGCGGTGTCACCCGTCATAGACGGCGTTGACCCGTCCCCGGAAGGTCAGCCAGCGAAAGATAATCCCCCCGCATGACGAGAGGGCATAAGCCCACCGTCACTCTAGCTTTAGCATCTACTTGCTACATCTAAAAAGCATTGATAGTATACCGAAATACCTGGTACCAGGTCCCAGCCCGGCCAGAAGCCTAACCCCTAACCTAGCTCGAAAATCATACAGGGTGGAATCAGGTTGTGAATATGTGAACATAAAAACACGCACAGGATTCAGCAATCCCACTGCTGTGCCGCGAATTGCTCATCGAGTGTTGCTAACTCACGCTCTCGCGTTGTCCGCAAGTCAAATTGTGCACAAGAAAAAGTCCCCACGAGTTTGACAGAGCGAAACATACACCACGGCAGAACGAAAGACACGTCACGACCGGAAAAAAAAAAAATAACCCCCAATTTACGGGGGTCCACTACGAGTACCGTTACATAGCAGAATGGATTACAAAACAAAACATGGCGCAGAAAAGCACCCACCTTTGCTTAATAGCGTCTGACTCAGGCGTATTTTGTTGGCTAATCTTACCATACATACAAAGGTCAATCGAGCACAGAGGTCGTAGCGCGGGAGAGATCGCCTGCAAGGCAAGGTGGTCATGCTTTCCTGTGTTATGCGTAATTTCATCCTGCCTGTGTAAACAAGTTATTAATACCTGGTAGTGGATCTCCCTTGTAGGGGCGCATACACATTCCAATGAAACATTCCTACCCATGAGCTTTTTGTATTATTGTTTAACAGTGGGGGGGCCTATATAAGGCGGTAGAGTGCACCGAGATTTTGACCGCCCTATCTCGAAAGACCGCCCTATTGGGCTTTTGGTGATATCCCAGTAAGGCGGTAACCGCCCTATTGAGTGCATACAGCCTTTTAACGTACAGCAGAGTGCCTCTGACCCAGAAAATGACCCAGAGGGCGTCACGAAGAGGGATATCATACGTGTGCTCGGAGCAGGAAGGTGCAGCGGTGCAGCAGTACCAGTGCTGAACCCAGTAAATATGTGTGGTGTCAAATACACACCAAAGCACAGCAGAGCAGACGGGTGCACACACACTTTGCATGCTGAGAAGTTAATATGAATTGAGCTGCGGGCGACAGAGCCCGCCGAAGACGCACTCCACCCAGAGAAGATACACACTGCCGTGCTGTTGTACGGAGAGGACTCTTTGCTTTGTTACACATTCACAACGGAGCTCCAACCTATTCTACGGCACTGTACTACTGTACTGACTACTGCACTGCACTACAGTCCTCCGCTGTGCCTCCCCCCCTTGGCCTTGTTGAGGCTCACAAAAATGCCTCATGCCTGCCTGCTGCACTGGCTTAGAGGCATGCGCTTTGATGAACGACACCATGGCTTTCTGCAGACAGAAGGAGGCATCACCATTGCCGCACGCCTCCGCTGCGCTCTCCAGAGAAACGAAGTGCGACGAAAGTTCCACGTAGGCCGGGGGGGCACCGGCCCCGTGCCCCGTCGTATCATCAACACCTCCCGTGTCTGACGCCTTGCGCTTTCCCGCCTGGGGCTTGACCGCCTTGCCGTTGGCCTTCGAAGATCGCTTGGCGGCAAGGCAATCACGGCAAACGCGCTGCATTGGGTTGTCGCAGTCCGGATCGGCTTCACCACAGAGTCCGTGCAGTCGACCACCGCATTTTCCGCGACATTCGTGGCCGTCAGGGCGCTCGGGGGTGCGGGCTGGAACCAAACACAGTTCGCCTGCTGCACAGGGCATCGTGCGTATCCCCTCTGTTCGTTGTGTGCTAGAGGTGTGTGTTCTCGCAGCAGCAACATGAGCAGTAGGGATGTGATACCGCTGCCTATACCTCGCTCAAAAGCGGCCAGAGCGAGGTTTTGTACTGATGTGGAGGCGAAAGTGGGCCGTGGATAGGGTGGTAGCCGCCCCGAATAGGGCGGTAGGCGCCCTGAATAGGCGGCTACCGCCTTATATAGGGTCCGTTGCTATATAGGGCGATAGCCACCCTATTCGCATCTCCTGTCGTGTGAAGCCGTTTTCGACCGCCCTATCTCAAACGACCACCTTATTCAGACCGCCTTATATAGGCTATAGCCCCCCCTACTCTTTGTATTGAATGTGCACACCTCGATCCCTCCGCATGTGATTTTCGGGATAGGTTAGGGCTTAGGCTTCTGGTCAGGCGGGACCTGGTACCAAGTATATCGGTATACTACTAGCAGCAGGGTGCATTTTTTTTCTTCTTTACGCTTCTACTTTCCAGCTTCTGGACAAAAGCCGTGGTCACAGGTGTCGTCTCTTCTCCGCCGGGTTCTTGCCTTCGATTTTTATCGCGCATCGGGCCTAGCCCTAACCCTAGCCCTAACGGCTTCTTGCCTTCGATTCATATCGCGCATAGGGTTCAGCAAACCCCCAATCCCATTGCTCGTCGATTTTTCATCGAGTGTTGCTAACTCACGCTCTCGCGCTTTCCGCAAGTCAATTTGTGCACAAGAAAAAAACCTCGTACGAATGTGTACGAGTATGCACTCGGGGGACTCGAACTCACGAAACTGATCTATACCACGCTCGAGGATAACCTGACACGCCACCGGGGCGACCGGCACGCTTGTATGCACCACGCCACGGCAGAACGGAAGATATGCCACGACGAAACTCGGGGTTATCGATTACCGATGGCAGTCTACAGAGGAGCAGATGTGAGGGGCAGCAGCGTATACAACTTGGCCCAGATTCGACATATATACATTGCGAGTGCTTAAATCAAGCTACCAGGCGCACACGGCATACGCATGCATGCGGCGCCCAGGATGCTTTCCCGGAGAATGGCGGCGGGACTCTTGGCATTATCAAAGTCACCAGTTTGTACCTGCCATCAAACGTGAACCTTTGTCCGCTTCACAACAAAAAATGTTGTATTGTTTCGCTCCTGAGCGAGCGTAGCGGGCGGCGAAATGATGCCCGTGGAGAGAAGCGCCTAGGTGCCCCCGCCCCCAGATCCTCTCCCTCGCCGTATCCCCCCACCTCTCAGCCGTCTTCAGCTCTTAATTGTCGACGAATGAATTAATTTTTGGGGAACCTTCCTGACTTTCTTTGCTCTCTTCATTGCTTGCTCTTCACGTGTGTTCTTTTCTTTCCTCGCTTTCGCAAGTCAAGTCACTCCCAGCTGAGCTGAGCCCTGCAGCGCAGCGCCGTGCCCTGCCGTGTTGTATACCAGATATGTGGAAAATGTGGAAATATTAACCTACCGTAAAGAACACAGCTCTTCAACGGCAATGCCATATATCTAGCTCAGCGTTCAAGGCGAAATAAATGTCAGCAGCAGCACCTGCACCAGCACTATGAGGCGACGTGGCGTGCAATTGTGCGACGATGCTAAAGCTTGTACACACCCCGGAACAAGCGCGATCCAAGTTATCACACGCAGCTTGCAAAGCTGAGTTTTGATCAAAATCCTTTCTGGTCGACCTCATCATTCATCACACAGCTCAAGTGCATTTTTTCATTCACCTCGTGAAAAAAAAGGGGGGGGAAGAATTTCAAATGAGTCAGAGAAGTGAGTACGACCAGCGACAGATTACTCATCGATACGCCTGAGTGCAGCAGCAGTCGTTATCCCTCACTACGTATAATAGTTCGGTGCCTTGCCAGGTGGCAATGACCTGACCGAAGTGGCAACCCGCACTATCCCGGAATACTATTAATAGTGCGGTAGAGCACTAAGTGGGGCGAGACCGTGACACAGGACTTTCTGCGCACAAAACCTGGCGCCAGTGTTATCGCTCGTATCGCCATATATACCGCTCGTATCGCCGGTTGGGTATCACATAGGAACATATGCATGGTCCGGTGATTCCCCCATATAGTAAACCGGACGACATCACAACAGCGACTACAGCAGCCCATAATCGCATTACACAATCATTCTGCGCACCAGGAGACTCTCACGAGTGAACAATCAGCCGTAGCAGTTATTGTCGCACAGCAAATTGCTTGGAATTGGCTGGCCGACGGCAAATCGTCCACGAAAGAGGTCGTGTCGTGCGTTCGTTCTTGAGACAGGCGGCAAGAACGCGACCACTGGCTTGCACGCCTACAACCAGAACTGCGGCGCTAAAGTGCAAGCCACCCCCGACCATCAGCAAATACGTCAGGAGACGGACGACACTTTGACCCCTTGACCGACGGGAATTTTCCAATAGTTTACCTTGACTGACGCCAAACTACTAGGTTTCAGTGTGGAACGATCGGTTTGACACCCTTGACCGCTGGACGTTTTCCCTTGACTGACCTGACCGTCTCCTGAAATATTTGATCATGCTTTTTGGGTTTGAGGGTGATGAACGAAGAATGACGATGTCGGACCAACCCCAATAGACCACACCTCCATTTTATTGGCCAACCAAAATCCCACCCCACACCCTGATTCCACCCCCTTTCATTTTCGGGGCTAGGTCAGCTAATAGGTTAGGGATTGGACTCCTGCTTGGGTTGGGACCTGATTTGACCCGGAGAAGACCGTGAGCGCGTAAGCGCGAACCGTAATCGTGTAGCTTGCAACTATTAATAGTGCTGCAGTTATCCTTTCTTTCGCAGTTATCCTTTTTTTCGCAGTTGTCCTTTTTTTCGCAGCTATTCTTTCTAGCAAGTATGACATGGTAGCATGGTAGCATGATAGCATGGTAGCATGAGAGCATGATAGCATGGTAGCATGAGAGCATGATAGCATGATAGCATGGTAGCATGAGAGCATGATAGCATGGTAGCATGAGAGCATGATAGCATGGTAGCATCGCCCCGAAAACGTCGGTGTTGCAGTTCTTCAACAGCGTGTTTAGTTGGGCATACGAGTATTTCCGCAATTACAAGCGAAGCGAGTTATGCCGGTGTTGCTGTTCTTCAACGGCGCGCGTAGTAGGGTATACACTACCTCGTACGGGCGAAGCGAGTTACTCCGGAGTTGCAGTTGTTCAACGGCGGTGTGTTTAGTTGGGTATTCAAGTAATATAAGACTGTCTTCGTGTCCGCGATGTTGTGGCATTACTAGTTCAGGATATCGGTTTCTCGGCCAGAAAAAGACCGGAAGAACAAGTGCACCACAGATGTTAAAATACGATCGCCCCGAAGAAATAGCGGCTCTTATGTTCCACACTCGCATATGCCCGAATCTCCATGTCCCGCCCGACCATCGGGCATCTCCCAAAACTAACAAACCTAGGAAAAAATGCTCGAATTTTTTACTGGTTGACTTTGAATCATCTTTAAACCAGCACTTGCTATTCATCCTCAGCAGCAGCAGCAGTAGGTGCCATAGGACCACTTCCCACCAACGCACTATATTTACGACAGCAACAAATCCCCACCAGCGCGAGGGCTACAGCAGTACAGTAGTGGGCACGCCGATTTAAGAGCGGTCAAATCGGCATGTCACGCCTACACTAAAAGCTGTGTATTTCCCACTACAGATAAGAGCAATGTGTAAATAAGAGTGCTTGTTTGGGTTTGTCACGGGGCGCTCTAAAATCGGGGTGCCTAATGTGTCTTATATTCTGGGGATCCACGGATACACACACCAGCTCTACTTTGACCCAAACAACTAGGTTGGGGTTTGGTCCGACCAGAGTTTGACCAAGAAATTCCGGAATATTTTTTTCTCGTGTTTATGTTCGTTTCTCTTTTCTTTCGTCGTTTGTGTCATTTCTTATCCATGCCAATCTCGCTTGGTTTTGCCTGTTATTCAATCATCATGCGACGTTCGAAAAGTCGCTTTCTGCTCCCCCTCTTCCTCCCCCCGCCGATTTTTGGGGGTTCTTCGAAAGCAAGCGCGTCGGTCGGTCGGTCAATGGGACGAGCACGTGTGATGGTGTGATTATAGAGTGATTCACAGGGCTGAGACTTGGCTGACTTTAATAGAAGTCGCCGACTAGGTGTTAGTTGGCTAGGGACGCGTGTTGCGGCAGGGTAACTAGGTGAGCATCCACTATGCTCTTTTCTTATTTTAATGCCGCTAAAAACAGCTACCGGCAATTATCATGCTGTTTTTTATTCCACTTCTGATGTTCATGCACCCGTTATGCTACCAGGTACCTTGCTTTGGGCCAATTATACTCATTCTTGGCGCCTACATGCCCGTTTTTCGTTGTCATGCTCCTAGGGTAGCATCCACTATGCCTTTCTTGTTCGTTTTTGAACCGCTAATGATAGCTAAATTATTTTTTTTGTAAATTCCAAGTTGTGATGTTTATGTACCCGTTACTAAATCATGTTTTTTTGTAAATTCCAAGTTGTGATGTTTATGTACCCGTTACGCTACCACCATGTTTTGGGCCAATTATGCTCATTCTTGGCGCCTATATTATTGCTATGTCTTATTTCGCCCGTTTAAGTGTAATTCGTTTCTGTTCAAGCGGACATGCTCATATGCTCTCCATAAATCGCGTACCAGAGCGCTCGGGGGGCATGTAAAAGCCCTCCACAGCACCCCAAATGCCTCATATGCGTATGGAACAATCAGCGTATGCTGTTTTAGGCTTGTTATGCTCATGGTTACGCCGAAAATCAAAGTGGCAATTCCGTTTTTTTTATGCTTTTCACTATGGTCAAAAAGTTCAATTACGCCAAAAGAACTGCTAGCAAAACGGATGCTTCCCGAAGGGTAACATTTTTTGGCCGCCTACGACGCCAAATATGGTACGGCAGTCCCGCGTCCCGCAGCAGGTGCATCTCTTCCTTAAGATGTATGTTGTGGAGACACGCCGAGGTGGGTTGTACGCGCAACCGCACGCCCGAGGGTCAGCAACGAGGATGACCTCAGAGTGCCCCCGAGGAGCCAGGATGGGCTTGAGGATTATAGTGACAATGAGGCGGTACGATCCAGGGGACAATCCTGGTATTCACATCACAACATATTCTGAATGACGGCACCCCTTAACCCCAAATCATTTGAATCTCATTTCTGGTTTGGCAATAATGCTTTTTTCGTGTGCCTTGACGCGTTTACAACTGGAAACCCGCTTTTTTTTACAAATTTACTTGAAATTAGTATAGGGAGGGATTTGGGGGCTCTAAAGGGGTTAAGCCGTGCTTTGTTTATGGGGTCGCACTTTCAGTTTTATCAAAATAAGCGTTTGTCTTAGAAGGCGTAGAGCTCCTCACGTCAACAACATTGCAGGGAAAAGACGGTGCGCCTCTACAGCAATAGCATGCGCCTAGATGTTGCAGAGCTATTCATAGTCTGCGTCTGAAGCTACTGCGGCGAATTGGTTGACTATACAAACAGTAAGTCGCCGACTAGTTAGTAGTTGGCCAGGTAATATAATGCATGCGAGGACCAACGCCCGAATAGGTAGGGTGGACCGTAACTGCACCAAGTCCGGCGCCCGAATGGGTAGGGTGGACCTTAACGGGACAAGTCCGGCGGAAGGCTGTTTTCCCATGGCCGTCGGTGTTGTCGGTGGGTGAGAGCTTGCGCAAGTCTCCCACTCGCCGGAGGGATGGCTTTCCGGGAGGCTACCTACACCGCGCCTGATCCCCAGGGATCAAGTCGGGTCGACGCACTTACGCATCTGCATATCACGGCAGCTTGCGCTGCTGGAGTATGAACGGCGATCGCCGGCAGGGACAACTCGCGCTCTCAGTACCACGGCAACTGAAGGATACATGAGCTAGCGCTGGATTGTGAATAAAACTGGCGTAAATGGACACTCAAAATGTATGGAAGTACATGGAAATGCGGCGAGCTTGAGCTTTATTTTTCCCCATCCGTCGGAGGATAAAATACACCAAAATAACATACAGATACTAATAGTACAGATAGTAGTTGAGTGCTGCAATTGATGGAGTTTAGCGTCGTGTTTTTGCCCTTTAAGCACCGCACTCCCGATATGGGGGACAAAACACTTGGAGTTACACTGGGATCACCTTAGGAGTTAGAAATGGGTTAAGCACACATCTGACTGGCGCGTTTGTGGCTCGACGTGGGCCAAGACCAAGACCAAATCAGAAATTTGGGCATAATTCGCCACCACCCAACCTCAACTCCGCCACCCAACTATGAATAGTTGGGCCTACATAGCCACCCAACCAATAACCATCAGCACCCGTCGGTTCCAGCCAACCCACACCCCTACTGGTTGATGCACGCGGGCACGAGGGTTGAAGAAACCTTGCTCGTCGACGCCAGTGACCGCACGGTAGGCCCGACCTTCTCAGGCGTCTCTCAATAATTTCGCAGAGAGAGGCCGGTCGTGCTTGCCATCTTGAGCAAGTGTCAACCTACCTGACAATAATCTCAGAAGAAAAGCATGCGCAGCTTAGGGAGCCTTAGGGGGGTCGGCACGACCGCTGCGAGCTGCGCGTTGTGGGATCGCACGGACCGCGAAAGGGAAAGAGGCATGACTTACTTTGTCCACACATCTACAGTCATCGTCCTGCAAAAATACCGTGCCTTGTACATAATATGCTACTACCCGAACAAACGCCGCACCAAGAATTATTCCGGGAAAGTGCGGTACAGTACTCAGTAGGACGCGTTCGCAGTGACAAGCGATTTTTACCGCACAAAACTGCCCCCCCGCGCTAACAGGTACCGCGCTCATCCGGGACCATATAACGGGTAATAATGCCACTGTACGTAGAAAGCCCAACTCCTCGGCTACGGGACCACTTTGACATTCCCCAAATTCAGGCAATCGTCCCTTTACTACAACGGCAGCTTGCGCTGCTGGAGTAGTAACGAGGACCGTCGGTAGGGACAGCTCGCGCTATCGCAATCACGGGAACCGAAGGACACGCCAGAAAACCAGCTGGATTGCGAATGCAATCGACTTAAATCGACATACGACGTGTATGAAAATACGCGGAAGTGTGGTGAGCTTGAGCTTTATTTTTCCCCATCCGCTGGAGGATAAATAAAAATACAAATTAAAAACCCAATGGCACACAACACTTCAATACGTACGGCAGTAATAGTGGTCCCTCTGTAGTGCCCGTATGTCTTGGCCTCAAATACCGGCACAATAGCGGCAACCGGCACTACTCTGCACATCGCCACTACTGGTTGTTCCCATCAGTCGAGTGTTTGCGTTAAAGGAATTCAATCTGAAAATTCAAGCAACTAATCCCACCGAGCGAACTTTTGAAGGAAGAATTTGCCAAAATCGGCATGAAAATCCCACTTTTGTAAAGGATTTAGAGTAAACTCCCATCAATAACGACCAGATCACAAGATTGGCCTACCAACACCACGCACAACGGCGCAGCAATCAGAGGGCACGTGGGCACAAGCCACACGGCAGCACAAAGCAGACACTGATCGCTGTGCGCTCTGCTTGGCAGCGGCAGAAACAACCCAGCATTGATGCGGAGGCACCAAAGAGTAGCTGAGGAAGCATGGCGCGTACGCGCAACGTCAGGGGTAGGTGCTAGTGAGCCAGCGCTCCCGCGCTCTCTACGATGTGACCTCGTTCTCTGCTGCTGCGTGATGTCGTATTCGGTGCTGATTTTGCCAACCACCGTGGCTATTCCACAACGCTGTCGCCGAAGCCTCCACCGCCACCGCCACCCATGCCGCACGGCCGCCACCGCCGCTACTGCTGCTGCTGCTGCTGTGCGGCGGCTGTTGTGCAGCGGCTGTTGTTAGTGTCTCCTGCGTTTGTTTCTAAAATAAAAATAAAAAACTGGCTGTTCTGTTGTTGTGGTGATGATCGTGGTGGTCGAGCCAGGCCGAGCTGCTGTGCCGCAACTCTGCTGTGCCGCAACTCATCTGGCGGGACCATCGCCACCGCCACCTCCGCCCCCGCCCCCATCGCTGCTGCTGCTGCTGCGGCTGCGGCTGCGGCTGCGGTGCTGCTACTGCGGTGCTGCTGCTGCTGTGCTGCTGCTGTGCTGCTGTTTGTCTGATGGTGTTGTGCTGGGCCTGCCCCTGTCGGTGAGTCTAGGTGCTACCGCACCATGTTTACATTCAAAATTTGATGTTGCCTCCCCGCTCTCCGCCTGTGATATGGAGGCCGTGTACGCCTTTTCTGCGATTCGTTCATCGCAAACACAACCAAAAGCGTGCCCGAGTGAATCTGGCCCTTTTCTAGGATGATTGAAGAATTTTAGTGAACTATTTTAACACAAACACTCGAGCACACGATAGATTTCACACGCACTGCTGCCGTAGCGGGCAACCCGCACTGCTCAGCTGGCTCTATAGAGGGACCTCTACTCTGTACTCTGTAACATGTCGGATAAGCCGGTAACATGGGATAACCTTGCAGCTTCAGCAGAGTTCTATGCATCTGAATACAGAGCACTTCGCCGGTATCCAGTACCAGTACTTGTATGTATCCAGCCGGACATCTTACACTTCGAGAACATGGGAGGAATACTCCTCTGGCAGCTGGGAGTCACAATTGTATGAGCAGCAGTAAAATTATATATAAAATTACTGGAAAATTATGTACCGGTACGAGTAATGTACGTTTGGGATTATGTGCCTCTTCCCTGTCTTGTAAATCAATGCTAATAATAAACGTGATGCACGCGTACGAAGCAGGTAGTCGTGCCTCCCTGTCTATGATGGAAAATATGCAACGAGACAGCAGCAACCACAGCACCACCATAGCCACCACCAACAAGTACAGTACCACCACAAGACAACAACAGCAACGGCAACAACAACCACAACATTACTGCCGTGCAAGCACAACATCGCCACCATTCATTGACAGCAACGTCACGACTACCATCACCAACACGCACAACAAAAACAACAAACCGTCCTTGAGCGAACTGAATAAAAATCGAAAGTACATCGTACAGCAGCAGCGGTATCATATCATACACACGTACATCCACGTACTCGTTGGTGCCTGTACGTACGAGTGGTGGGCTTGGCATACACGTATATGTTTCTCGTCGGCGTTAATGTTGCACGTCGATGAGACCGACCGAGCAGCTAGCCGTGCCTGGCCAGGCCTTGCCCAGAGATACACATACCCCTCGCACCATAACACACAGTAGCAGGCAGTCTCACTGCAGCTTATGCAAACAACAGGTGCTTCCAGCTGTGATATAGACACGCATACCCGTCAAGCCCAAGTAAGCTGCTGTTGTAGCATAGATCAGGTGTCAGGTGCACTGCTGTTGCACTCAAGACCCACAAGAACGAAAAAAAGAGAACCTGCCTTACTATATCCGTAAATATAAGAACCGTTTATACACTAATATGAATGAAAAACGGTACTTATATTTATGGTCATAGTGGCACGTAAAAGGTTTCAATAATAATCGTCGATAGGAACAGGAACGGGAATATAAGGAACGTTTGGGTATCATTGTGTATATCAATATGGTTATTTTATGTTCGGGTAGATGCACGTGAAAATAAGCCATCTGCATCTTGTAACGCTGTTTCGTTCTAAATGCCACAAAATATAAGGACCGTTTGATAATAAATATGGATATAAAACGGTACTTATGATTACGAACAGGCTTCGGAGAGGAACAGCACGGCGGCCGGCGCTGGTGTCTCCTGAAAGAAAAGGAAATACTTCTCGTTGAAGCGAAAAAAAAGTTGACTTGCACCGCCGTAGCACGCGGGTACTCGCCTTGAGCACACACTAGTACCCGAGCCATTGACGAGGGGGTTACCTGATGTTCTAGGACGTACGCGGCAACATCGGAGAGAGAAGCAACGACGGGAGCGACCTGGCCACGTCGCTGGCAAATTCGGCCCCTGGTTGGGAGGGGTGGCGTGCGAGACATAAAAAAGTAAATCTTGCTGCTTATCTAGAGGTTGGGTTTGCGCTTACCTTGTCGAAGGTGCGGAACGTCTCTCGCAAGTCCTCCACTTCCTCGTCGGCAAGGTCCTTGATTGCTTCCGCCTCTGATACCGCCATGTCCTTCTCAGGTCGCTGTGATGTACAACTTGAGCAAGTACAGGCGGCAGCAGGTGAGGGCAGAGTGTCTTCCTCGAGCTTGGCGATCGAGATTATTCGGGGGGATTTATTATAATATTCCCTGCTGCTAAATGCCGACGATCGTTTCGTGAAACCTTTCTCCGCGAGGCAACCTCGTTGCCTGAGGCACCTCGTCAGCTAGGAGTATCATTGCAGTGTCTACATTCTCCTTCAGGTAACACCTCTAGTAGACTCGTACCCGTCCCTCCAGGGACGAGGAATCTGATCTTTCAACATGGGCGAGCGCAAGGTGCTGAACAAGTACTTCCCGCCGGACTTCGATCCGAAGAAAGTCCCGCGGATGAAACGTGATCCCGAGAAGCAGATCTGTGTACGGATGATGATCCCCTTCTCTCTGCAGTGCAACACTTGCGGCGAGTTCATGTACAGGTGCGAGCTGCAAGCAGCATTGATATGGGGTGCTGGCAGTGGGGATGGTAACAAGCATAGCGAATGTACGAGGAGTTTCTTGCAAGTGTATGGTGTTGATTTCATGGGTTGGTTCGTTGACCCTCCCTGTTGTACTGCTGGCCTCAGGGCCTCCCTATTACTACTCTGTAACTCTTACCTTGTTACAGCGTAGACCATACGGCCACGAGAAGGACACAACAGTAGCAGCATTCACTGCCGATCAAGCTTCCAGCTCTCTCTGAGCTCCACACTCTCGAGTGTGCTTCAAACTCTCAAGTATACTGCCAGTATCTGCAATACCCCCGTTATTTTCGCCTGATAATACTTACTCCCCGCTCCTGGGGGCATCTGTGCAAGCTACCAGATACTACACCACGGCAGCAGTACGAGTGAAGTAGGCAATGTCGATGTTGACATTTGCTGTTGTGCCAGTACGTTTGACATCTGCGCACAGCAGTAGCTAGCGAACAGGAAGAAGCCACACGGGCATCAGGTACAACGACAGCAGCAGAGCGCTGCCCATCAAACCTTCATGATCCCTAACTTCACAGCAGTACGAGGGTACGGGCGACACGAACGTGTAAAGATAGATCGCTCAGCCAGATTATTTTATTCAGAGATTCCCGTGGTGCGTCTTACTGCTGGCAGCTGTTCGTTCCCGGTGTCCTCCGAGAATCGCAATATCCTCTTCTGCTGCCGTTGCTGCTGTCAATCAATCCTGCTCCGCTGTATTACTGTACTGCTGCACTGCTGTCGTATCTTAAGCGACCACGGGTCTCGCTTTCTACCGCCAGGTGCGGGTACCGTTACGTACCAGTACGAGTGAGTGTGGCATGCGTGCTGTCGGTGCTGTATGCATTTCCATGCATGGGTGTGCCTGTCGCGCTCGGTAAGGCCATATCGTCTGTGCTTGCTCTTCGGTGCTACGGTCTATTGCGTGCGAGTTCGGTACAAGCGTGGGCGCTCGCGCCGGCTGCGCGGCATTCACTCTCGTCTGCCTGGACTGTCACACAGCAAGGAGCTATTTGTTGGTCCGGCCAGGTCCAGCGGGATGTATTTTCGCGTTGGCCAATCACACAACGATGTACGATATCAAAGGCACAACATAGCTCGATTTTCATTGGTGTTTGTATTCCTGATATTTGCCGAAATTCCGTCGGTGATTCGTCAATTTCACCCATGCACGATATCAATTGCCCTACTTCTCGTCGCAGTCTGCAGTGCCTCACCGCCGGCTTGCATGATCCCAGCTCAAGTCCTCGTATCTGTCGAAATAAAAAATCCGTTACAAAACACGCGCTTACCAAATATATCAACTCCCTACATACATGCACCTTTGACTTTTTCGGCAGGTCGAGGGGTCGACGTAGAGGATGGCCTTTTCTTCCCCTCCCGCCCTCCCAAACGAATGCAGAGTAGTAACCGGTGTCGATAACCATGCTCTCCTGGGTGCTGTGTCGTGTAGTATAGTAGGTAGAGGTCACTATGCGCTCAGGGCGGCACAACCTCTATGATCGAACCGTGACTCCATTCACCTGCCGAAGGGCGGCACAACCTCTGTATCATCGACCAACTTCGTTCACCTGCCCACGGCCGGCGCAAGTTATATAATATCGAACCGTAACGTTGAAAACATGGTGTGGGGGTCGTCGACGACCATGCGGGCGAGACCCTGTTTGTGCTTGCCACATCATAAACACAAGATCTGGGGCAGGTGGGGCTTGGGGCAGGCGGGGCTTGGGAAATGGGTTGACCGTGGGTTGATTTTATCTCGACCACGCCATCGAAGAGGGCGCTTGGGGCTGGGCATTGAGGCGGGCATGCTTGCTACCTGGTACATACCATCACAGCGGATCTGTACGAGTGTTATCAAATATTTCGGCAAGCGAAGCCCGACACTGAACGGGTTGAAATGGGTTGACCGTGGGTTGGTTTTATCTCGCCCACGCCATCGAAGGCAGGCGGGGCTTGGGGCCGGGCGCAGAGGCGGAACGACCCTGTGTGCTTGCCACATTCATCAATGTATGGGCTGCGTACGTGATAGCACTGCTGCTGCTGCCGCTGTCACAGGCCATTACACGCCACACGCACGGTAGCTACGAGCAGCGGGTCAATCAGGAAGCAGAGCTCTACACGAAATGGGTTGACCGTGGGTTGATTACACTTGATAATAATAGAGGTGCCCTAATAAATGTGCTCTCAAAATCCCATACTATAATCCTAGTGGAAATCGCCCTAAAAAAAAATGCGCCCAAAATCCCATGCTATCATCGTAGTGGAAAATGCCCCCCCAAAAAGTGCGCTCAGAATTCAATTCCGATTTTTTTTTCTCCCTGACGGAATACCAAAGAGTAAAACTCTTAGGAATCAGTCAGGTTGGCTATGCGCCGACCGCTGATTATACTTTTTTCGAACTGGTAGCTTCACAGCATCACAGCAAAAGCTAGTCACGACAGTGTTGCATGCCCCCGGTACACAGTTAATATCTGCGTGAATGATATCATAGAGCGACACGGCTATTCGTACCAGGGAAGAGGAGTATTGCCCACCAGGGATGTCGGATTACGGCAGCAACATCTTATTCTTGCGCGTGTATCGGCACAATCAGAAAGTACGATGCTTTGCGCGTAACTACGGAAACAACAAGGAACGTTCCTCGCCATGATAAAAGCGCACGTTGAAAACTGTGCAGACCTCTATTTTTTTTCTTGTTCGGCAGTTCATCTTAATTGATAGCCTCTCATCTTATTTTGGGCCGCGCCCGGTTGGCCAGAGGGGGTTTCGATGTAGGGCTCGAATATCTCGCGTACTCATGAGTGCTTGGACCCCTTCGCGATCCAACATACCATCGCTATGGTCGAAGCAGGTCGCAGGGTCACAGCCCAAGCCCAAAGTCGAAATGTGGTAGGACCTGACTCATTTGATGGGCATGGTTTTGCTATTTGGCTCTACAGTAGTAGGTGCCATATTACGAAAAGCCGTGAGTTAAATTTCGGGCAAAGGGGTGGAAAACATGGCGAAAATTGGGGTACAGGCGTGTGGCAAAACCAGCGAAATATAGCATAAGGTTCCTATGCCACCCCGATAGTGTATAGTCGTTGGGTAGGTTCACAGCCCGGAATCTATTCCAAATCGGCGTTGGGAGTCGCGAGCCGTGCCAAATACGTAAACACACCAAAATCGGTTGACCTTAGCGGTGCGAATTTGGCGTAACCTTCTCTGCATGTTTGGCTATTGTGCGCTCATGCATAGCGCACAAATATAAGCAAAAACTGGCGCATGGCTGGCAAATCTGTGGTATAACAGGGGAAAATGGCCATAACTTGGTGCCAAAGTTTGCTTATTTGGGAACGTGCCACCCCAGAAATATGGGCACAGAAAAAACGAAAACACCAGATGGGTCAGGCCTAAAATGTGGCTTCTGGGCATGGACGCAGCGCAAGCTCGAAGTGTTAATGTGACTGCTGGGAAGCAAAAATGAACGGATTTCCTAAAGATTTTTACGGGGGGGGGTTTATAGGGGATTGGGGGGGTCCCATAATTTCGCCGGCCAAGTCCTAGTACTTACCGCAAAAAGGCTCGCCGTAAGGACGCGATTCCGTAATCCGACATCTTGCTCCCCACCAAGCTTCATAACATCACAGAAGTACACGGGTAGTGAACGATTTTCCCGGAACATTTGGCATCTGCGTACAGCTACAAAGACGGCAGAGCACTGTTCATCTGCTTGCCTATCCCAACTATTGCTGTACCTGGTAAGTACGTCTTAAAAGGGTAGCAGACCACGCTACCGGTACATTCGCCATCTGCGTACAGGGTATAGCCATGCAGCAACATGGACAGCAGAGCACTGCCCATCTCGGCTCCATAAGATCACAGCAGCAGTAGTACGAGGGCAGCAGACCATGTTCCCGGTATATCTGCGTATAGAATAGAGACGCGTTGCTACAAGGACACAAGGGCGACAGAGAGCATTGCCCATCATAGGTCATAACATCGCAGCTAGATCACAGCAGTGGGTAGATGGCAGTTGGTCATGTTCCAGGTACGCTTGTAGATGATGCCATGCAGTATGAGGAGTGCACAGGGTGCACAACTATCCAGAAGCATGCACATTCGTCCAACCCTTCACGACAACGCATGGAGGTCAATCGAAACATCGAAACTCACTGACGCCAAAGGAAATCGTCGACGACGTGTTGCTTGTTGCACGTAGTGCACGTGAGAGTCGGTAGCAGACCTCGTTCGTTCCCGGCACTTTTGACGTCTTCGTCGTCACCTGTATGGCATCATGTGAGGCATACACGGGCGCACAATGAACCAGAGGCAGGCATTAAACGTTTCACGACAGCGCATGGAGATCAAACGAAACTCGAAACTGGAGGAAATCGATGCCTTCTCGACCGGCCACAGAGCGGGCGTGGGGGTATCGTATATTTGTAGAGCGTGTTCCTGATACTTTTGGCATCCTCGTTTCCACTCGTCTAATATCGTACAAACTCGCATGTGGTAGGAGCACACGAGGTGCCCAATGAACAAGAACCAAGCGAAGATATCCAACTTTTTCCTTTTTTTAATTTTTTTTTCATCCTCTGGCGGATGGGGAAAAATAAACCTTAAGCTCACCACGCTTCCACGTATTTTCATTCGTCTCGTGTGTCAGTTTAGTTCAATTTGGTCGCGATCCAGCGCTAGCTGTCGTATCCTTCGGGTCCCGTGGCAATGGCATCGCGATTTGTCCTTCCCGGCGATCACCGTTCCTATTATACGTCAGCAAGGCATCCGTCCCTTAATGACAGCGCAAGAAGGTCAATCGATCGAAACTGACTGGTGCCAGAGGAAGTCGACAACTTTTGCTGCTTTTAGCTTGCTGGAGAACCTTGCGTGTTCGTACGATTGTTTCTAAAGTGGTGGTCGTGGTGGTAATAGCAAAAAAAGGATTGATTTGATTGATTATTTTGGTCTTTTGGTGACACATTATTTATCGTGATTATTTGATTATTCGTTTTTCATGGCGTTTAGTACGATATACCAACACCCATATATACAAATGTATCGCATTTTACTATGGCTATACTGAAACCCATACGATGTATGCGTACACTCGACATATACACTTTTTTGTGTAGATTTTATATTAGGCGTTATGAAGACCGTGTTTTTTTTTCGTCATGTATGTTTGGTGTTTAGTATACCGTACTAGAAGCCACACAGCTAAAATATAAAAGAAAATGACAGCCTTTGTGATTGGGTTATGATGATGAAAACCATGATTAAATGCCATGCTTAATCGTACTTGTTTTTGTTGATTGCCAAATTGCCAACACTATTCTATTAGTAGAGGGTACGAGTAGGGTATAACACGGATGACAGCACGCTCCCCTTGAAGAGCACACCCACCTGCGAAAGCACACACGGGGTATATACTTTTGTTGATATTCGACCGCCACTTTATCACCGGGGGTACGTCGAGTACCACACTCCCTTCGGGTCATACGCCTGAAAACACATCAAACTCTAATGTACCACACCCGGTAGACACTAATTACCCAAAACACGCACGGGCCGGTATGGATACCCGTACCCGCATAGAGGCAACTGCTGGCCCCAATCACAGTGGACCGATCGAGCCTGCGGCCCAGACCCCAACAGTAATGCTGCTGCCGCGCCTCGAGCGGGGATCACGTCGATTTCTCGCGGGTCCACCCCGCCTACCTGTACCGGTACTGGCACCAGTACCGGTGAAGCGCAGACCGCGCTGGCAGCAGCGCCCACCACTTCAGCCACAGGGCCTGAAACCCCGGCAGCAGGTGCCAGCCACTCACACCCTCTGCAGTCTGCCGGGCTATGTTCACGCGGGAACTGATAATCACGACTACATTGTCGTAACTTAAACGACCACTACGGGGGCGTTTAGGAACCGTCCCCGGTTTTGGGCCTTGCGCTTCGCGTATTCCTGCCGCACCCGCCCTCTCCAGCGCTCCGGCCAACTACCACTCGCCAACTTGCAACGGCCGCGAAGTCCTGCAACAGATAGCCTTACAGCCCCAACCTTCCTTACCCCTAACCCCAACCCACACCGGAAACGCAAGGCCTGAAACCCGGGGATGGCTACTAAACGCCCCCGTAGTCACGATCTAAATCACGACTACGTAGACGTGATTATCGATCCCCCGGTGAACAGTCCCATGGTCAAGGAAAAAAAATGTGAAGCACACATGGTGGTTCGACGATAGTGGGCAGTGTGGTCATTGTTGACTTTGGCGGGCTTGGTTTGTCTCTTTTTCTAGAAGATATTTTTTCGGGGTGGAGGTATTGTATAGAGCTCCTCTCGAGTGAGATTTCCCGCAATAATTAAGAGCGTCGTAGCATGGACGCATGCTACTAATAGTATGCTGATACTACTAGTAGTATACTAGTAGTAGTAGCAGTAGTAGTAGTAGCAGTAGTAGCAGTGGTAGTAGTGGTAGTAGTAGTGGTAGTAGTACCAGTAGTAGTACTAGTAGTAGTAGCAGTAGTAGCAGTAGTAGCGGTAGTAGTACGGTATAGGTGCAGCAACCGTTGTTTTCTTCCCTGAAAAGTTCTTGGCTTGATACAACAATGGTTGGTTTGCCTCACCTAAAAGCTAACTGATGTTTGAGAAAAAAATGATCGTGAACCCCGATGAACAAGTCCCGTGGCCTAGGTGTGCGAAAAAGTAAATTCTGCTAAGAAAATAATGGCATTCGAACGAAATTCTGTCAACGCCTTCGCTGCTAAAAACCCTTTTTGGGAATAAATTTACTTGATTTTGTATAGGGAGGGATTTTGGGGCTTCCCTGTCATTCTTTTTTGTTTTTTAGCCAAAAGGTGCTACCATGCGTCTCCGTGCTTGACTCGCTGAAACAGCACATATTTTGCAAGCACAAATACGACTCGTGCTTGCGCAGGAAAAAATCGCGGCTGATGTCATCGTCTGTTGTTGTTTTGTTCTTGTGCGTCTGCTTTTGTGTTTTGTGCTCTTGTTGATGAGTACGAACTCATTTTGTTCGCGCTTCTCTGTTCGTGTGTGTGCCTGTTCGCGATGACGTTCTTGTTGCTGGAGCAGCAAAACTGACCAGTTCCTTACAAACCACCATTCTGTCCATTCCTCGTTTCGTTACGATAGGTAGACGCGACTGCTTCTACGATAGCCGCCCCCAAAACTAGCGATTTTCTTCAACGAACGTTTCATGGCTGCTCGACACAGGGAAGGATACTATTGAAAAACAAGTATCCATATATTTTCTTGTGTGCAAAGGTCTAACGGTCGAGGACGTCGGGGAGGGTGTCGAGGGACACCGTTTTTCAGGAGATACGACCGGGAGCTGGGTTTGAAACCGGCGATTTCGTTGAAGAAAAGTTGGGGGGGCTACCGTAGTAAGACTCAGACGCGTGCTACGATAGAGGCGCACCATATTTTTGTTCTGGGGCTCTCGCTTTGGGTTGTTGGCCGGATCAAAAATTCCATGGCTAAGGATGAAAAATCCCATAGCTAAGGTATAGAACGAGAATCATGATATATATTTTTTGTTGTCGCGTATTGTCGACGACTTCGGGTTAACGCCTTTACAACTCGAACTCCCTTTTGAGGACTAATTTTACTGGAAGCTAGTATAGCGAGGAGTTTGGGGGCTCTAAAGGGGTTAAGGAAGCCCCGTCAAATTCAGAAAACGTTTTCGCCAAAAAAAGGTATACCTTAATACCTCTGTCGTTGGTAGCAGCACGCGTCGTTCCTTTTTTTTTTTGGAGCATTGCCTTTGCCGCGGAGGTAGCTATGGGCTGATCAGCGACTCAAGCGTAGACTACGGGCTACTGCTGGGTAGCATGGTAGCTGCTCTTAGTACAGGTAAGCGTCTGCTGTTGTGATCTGTGGTCCTTACGCTTGCTCAATTCTCCACGACCACTATTAATAGTTTCTGTCCGTTCATCAACTCATTATGATCTTATTTTACTTTTTCCTCATCGCTTCTATTAGCTTCGCAATTTTTCTTCTCCTTTCTCCCTTCTTACACGTGCCGCAGACCCGGCGTCACTAAGCAGGCTTTCCCCCCCCCTCCCCACTCCGGTACGCGCCTTCGTTTTTGTCGCGAGAATGAATACTTCGCCCCCCCTTCCCTCGTGGTCTCGCATCGAATTGCGCCTACCCACGCTGCCAGGCGCCCTCAGTAATTGATTCCTTTTGGTATTTTTGATTTTTGCAAAATTATCTCAAAAGTCTGTTCCACGTATGATTTTAAGGGCATTCGGAATTCGAGGGTAACAACTAAGCCGCCGGAGCGACGGACTGGCGGTCATCTATTTTTTTATATAAATATTTTAAGGACGTCAGCTGTGAGTTCGACGAATTTCGGGTCCATACTCATCTTTGCAAGCTGCGTTGTTGGTACTTGTAACATACTATGTGGGTGAGTTATTCATAATGGGAGGGGTCATATTGTTCTGTTGAAAAACAAGCACATAGTCTATATATACGAGTATATACATATTTTATAAAAAACATTTCAAGGACGTCAGCCGTGGGTTCGACGAATTTCAGGTCAATATTCATGTTTGCAAGCTGCGTTGTTGGTACTTGTAATTTTTGTTTGTTTTTTAGAACACAGATTTAGTCTTCGTACGCAAATCTTGTGATGTTGGGTCCTAGTCCTATTGTAGTGCTGATGCTTATGCTGCCGAGTTATTTATGGCTTCTTCGCGGTCCTTAAATGCACCATTTCATTACGATTGTCTGCTTTTTTTGCTATTTTTTTCGACCATATACATGACATATGTGTAAAGGTCGGATGTTGTGATCATCGGTCCTGCTGCTGCTCATTTGAGAATATCTATACCTCGCCGAAAAATTAAATGTTGAGGTAAATTGTAAGCTTCATGGTCGATCTAGACTATACGGGGCAGCCCACCCAACTTTTTTTTCACGAAACCGCTGGTTTTGAATCCAGCTGGATCTCTTGAAGTACGGTGGCCCTTGCGCCCCCGACGTCATCGTTCGATAGCCCTTTGCAAAACAAGAATATACATGATTTTTTTTTGTCATAGAATCCTTCCTCGTGGTCGAGAGGCCATGAAACGTTTGTTGAAGAAAATCGCTGTTTTTTTTTTTGGGGGGGGGGGGAGTATCGTACAATCAGTCTTCTTCACCAGATGAAAAAACCGTTGACCTACTGTAGGAATAGTGCGCTTCACTCTGTGAAGATAAGACAAACCATGACCGAGGGATGCGACGAATCATACGGTAGACACTATGAAGATGCCCATGGCCTCGTAGGTATATGACGAATCCTACGGTAGACGCTAATAGGATTCAAACGGCATTGGACAGGTCCTCGCTCGAGGTGAGAGCCCCGTGAGTCGAATATGATCTGTTCCACACCTTGGACCGAGCACGAGCTACTACAACTGTAGACCATGATCTAGATCGTCTACAGCAGTAGATGATATTGCTGCCGTCACGCTACAAAGATACGAGCTGGAAGATACCCATGGCCTAGGAATTGTACGCTTCACCCTGTAAAGATAACCATGGTTTTTGAAGATACCCATGGCCGAGGTATATGGCGAATGATCTTCCCTGAGATACCCATGGGCTAGGTATGTTTATGACGAATCTTACGGTAGACGCTAATGGGATTCACAAGGCAGTGGGCAGTTGTTCGCTCGAAGAGCTCCATCAGTCGAAAATGTTCACAATTTGGACCGATCGCCGATTCCATCTTGATGATCTAGATCCTTGAAGGAGGATTTGTACCATCTAGTTCATGTTGCCCTAGATCCTTGAAAGAAGATTTGTATGATCTAGTTCATGTTACCCTAGATCCTGCAAGGAAGATTTGTATAATCTAGTTCATGTTACCGTGTGAGAACCGTACTATCTGCATTATCTAGCGCATCCTTCCGGGGTTGGATTTGTACTCGATAGATCCGGATCCAACATTTGACATATCATAACGGTAGATACCGGATGTGCTGTAAATTATCTAGACAATCTATGTGATCTATGTGATCTGTCCGAGGTGTGAAAATTTTTATTTTTCACACCTCCGACAGATCATGATTTACTGCAGATCATGATATCTAGATCATGATCTACACCATCTGCTCATGACAGATCATGACCTAGATCAAATAGATCATTTACAGTAGATCCTGTATCTGCCGTTACGATACGTTGTGCGGGATCTGTATGTGTAGAGTACAGATGCAACCCAGGAAGCGTGTGCCAGATCATACAGATCGTACGTCTCCCGCCCGGTAAGAAGAGCTAGACCATAAAGGTATCCCCTGAATGATCTAGATCATCACCTGGGGATCGATGGGCTGTCCGACGTGTTAATTTTTTCGCCAGAAAGTGCTTTTCTTGTATTTTCGTCTTTTCATCTTCTTGTTTCGTTACTTTCCAGCGTTTTGACACGCCGTGGTCAAAAGTGTCTTCCCTACTCCCCCCCGGTACGTGCCTTCGTTTTGGTCGCGCATAGAATTCAGCATTCCCGCTCTTCAGCTTGTCATGCTTGTCGACTCTCTTCGAATTTTGCTTACTCGCGCTCTCGCGCTTTCCGCGACCTGCCTTGGGCTTTCTTTTTTTCTGTTCTGTCGTAGATTTTTGTTCAATAGCTGTTAGGTTTGTTTCGTACCGGCGACCTGTCCAACAACACTCGTGCCGTCCATTTTTTGTTCGTTTGTTGTTGCGCTTGTTTTTTGTGTGTCGGGTAACCGCGTCATGTCTCCTTGCCTTTCCTTCTGTCGTCCATTTTTGCTCGTTTCTTGTGTTTCTTATTTTTTTTTTTTGGTTGTCCGTTCCAGGGGGAAGAAGTTCAACTCTTTGAAGGAAGATTGCATCGGCGAGGATTACCTGGGCATCAGGAGGTTTCGCTTTTACATCAAATGTGTCATCTGCAGCCAGTGAGTTCACGCTTCGAAGCTTTGATTGATTGATTGATTGATTGATTGATGGGTGACGATTGATTGTTTTCTTTAATTGTTTATAGCAATGACAGTTTGATTTTCTATCTTCTGGACACGCGATGGTTACAGGCAGTGAGTTCACCGTGCTGTTTGTTTTTTCATTTCATGTCTTATGGCGTTGTGCATCTTCTGGACAAGCCGCGGTTACCGCCGTCGTCCCTTCCACCCCCCCCCCCCCCCGCCGCTATGACGTGCGTGTCTTCGTTGTTATGCTTTTGTCACGCAGAGGGGTCAGCAATCCCACTGCTGTCGATTTGCTTCAAATCTATTATAATGTGTACACGATGAAAGACGATCGATGATCCGATGCCTTTTCCCCCCGCATCACTTCTTCTTCATCCCATCTACTACTGTGCTGCATCTTCGCACTGTTTTTCAAGCTCCCTCTCGTTTCGTAACTAAGATCCGGGGTCACATATATATAAAAAATCACGGTTTTCACGGATCAAGATCGGTCCCGCGGGTCGGCTCAAGAAATTTCCAAAATCTCGCGAGGCGGGTCGGGTCGGGTCGAGTCAGGAATTGTTCGGAATCTCACGGACCGGATCGGGTCTGGGTAGGGTGTTGTCAAGTACGGACCAGATCATCCTGACCCGACCCGACCCGACCCGCGAGACGTAACCCGACCCGTCAACAGCCCTAGACAAAAGTTGACGGTTTCTGCCAACACGACTTTAAACCTTTTTCGTGATTTTTTTCCTTTCTTTTTGTGTAAAAGTTAAACTCCCTACGACACAAATTCGCCGCTAAGTCGCCGGCGTGCGGATCGTCAGTTAGTAGTTGAAGTTGAACGCACGAGTTTTTGAGTGTAGTCAGTGCCCCGGGTGCACGCAACACAGACCAACCCAGAGGATGTGTTCGAAATCCGTTCTTATCCCGCAAAGAAGTCCGAATGGGGGGGCGGACAATGGTAAAGTGGCTTGAGACAAGACACAAACGATAACCCTCCCCCTCTCTTCACTACCAGTTCGTCTTACTACGCTAGCCCCCCCAACATTTATTCAACGAAATAACCGGTTTTGAAACCAGCTCCCGGCTGTATCTCCTGAAAAACGGTGCCCCGTGCCACCTCTATGCCATCGTTCGATAGTCCCTGCAACCAAGGGAATACATGAAGATGTTTTCTTCATAGCATCGTTCCTCGTGTCGAGCAGCCATGAAACGTTCGTTAAAGAAAGTCGCTGGTTTGGGGGTGGCGGCTATCGTATAATCAGTCTACCGTGCTTGCTTTCATTTTTGTTGGCGAGAACGGCTCACCATTTTCGTTATTTTCGTACTATTAATAGAGTAGTGGTCTCCGACTAAGGCGATACTAATGAAGCGGTATACCTGAAAATGACGGTCGAAATCGCTTGACACGACTGGAATGTACAATTCGGCAATGACCGCCATATCCACAGGCGGTTGCTCACTAGGGTGGTCTACCGCCCTATTGAGGACAGTTCAGGCCTCCATATCTGTACAGACACCCTCAGCCTGTAACTGACAAACCCAACACTGTATATGTAATACATAACTGGTATGTACTATCCGCTCTGGTCGTTAATAGGTCGGTTGCCCCCAATAATGCGGTGTTCGATAGGGCTGTGAGTCGGCCGCATTTCACGACTAACGACGAATCGGTAAGTGCCGTTAACCAACTAACTGACTTAGTCGGCAAGTCGGCTGGCGAAACCAGCTGATGGCCAGCCGACGTTTACCGGCTTAAATCAGGCGAGCGAAACAAAAAGCCAAAGTTGGCCCTCCCCGGCAGAGGAGGGCCCGCCCAAAAACAGAAAAGTGCGTATTGCGTTAAGCTCTCCTTCCTACAAGTATGGGAATGTAATAAGTCGGATAGTCGGCACCTCCGAGGACCGACTAAATATTAATACGACTGGTGATAGTTGTTGACTTAAGTCGTACCGACTCACAGCTCTAGTAATCGGGGTCTTGCACACCAATGCCTTGTTCGGAGACTCACAGCTCTAGTAGTAATGTACGATCAGCCCTGTTAGCGAACAAGGCGGTTGCCCTCAATAACGCGGTATTCGGGGTCTTGCACACACCACCGAGTGCACCACCGCCTTCTTTGGAGACCACTACAGTACTGCTATCTATCTTATTATTCTTCCTTTCTTTTTTCCTCGCAGATAGTCTGGTGTGCTGGCTTGCTTGTGCTTTGCCCTCGTGCGCGTTGCGGTTGGCGTTGCATGCCATCATGGTCAAATCACCTTGCTGTATTTGCAAGGTGTACCTCTGTCTCGTAGTTTGTGGCCACAGCAGTAGCAGACGTCGTCTCTCTAGGAGTAAGAGGCAGTGGTACGGACACTGATTAGTTGTACTGGATGTGGATGGGCGGAGATTGGTAAAAGTTTAGTGTGCAGAACACACAACAGTTCTGTACAATTTTGTTATAGGTTTTTGAAACATGCTACGTACAGCTGTGAGATCGAGGATTTCGTCGAG
This sequence comes from Undaria pinnatifida, assembly GCA_012845835.1. Classification (NCBI taxonomy): domain Eukaryota; class Phaeophyceae; order Laminariales; family Alariaceae; genus Undaria; species Undaria pinnatifida. The sequence goes on from JABAKD010000024.1 coordinate 8,723,599, forward strand.
ACTCATCTTTGCAAGCTGTGTGCGATACTCCAACGGCGCGTGTCCCTACGGGGTGCGTGTGAAGTACATGTGTGCACGATGAAAGATAGGCAGGTGTACATGATGAATGGACAATGAACGATGAACGGTGTAATATGTGTGTGTGTGATATTATAAAATATTGAAGGAACAAGAGCTGTGAGATCGAAGATTTCGTCGTAAGTGACTTTTGCAACCTGTGTGTGATGTGATACTTCCTCCGATCGCGCGTGTTTCTGGGTGTGTGGCGAGTATCTGTGTGCACGATGAAATATGTGTCCGCGATGAATGAACAACGAACGATGAACGGCGTAATATGTGTGGTGTGTGATGTAATAAAAAATTAAAATACGCTTCAGCTGTGAGATCGATGATTTTGTCGAAATTCATCTTCGCAAGCTGTGTGTGATACTCCAATCGCGCGAATTACTGGGTGTGTGTCCTCAGTAAGGATATAGGTCGCCCGTATACACGATGAACGACGCCCGATTGACTATGAAATATATATGTGCACGATGAACAACTCACGATGAACTACGAGCAATGAACGATGGACGATGGACGATGGAAATCCTGCGCGCTTGGACGATGAAAATATGTGTGCGCGATACAGGACGAGCGATGAACGATGCAATAAATGATATATGCGTCCACGATGAATGAACGACCGATTCTACGATAGCCCCCCCAAAAACCAGCGATTGTCTTCAACAAACGTTTCATGGCTGCTCGGCACGAGGAAGGATGACATGAAAACTGAAATCTCTACACTACATATTTTGTTGTTTGCAAAGGACAATCGAACGTTGGCGTCGGGGGGGGGCAATGGTCACCGTATTTTAGGAGGTACGGCCTGGAGCTGGTTTTGAAACCGACGATTTCGTTCAAGAAATGTTGGGGGGGCTACCGTAGAACGACTCGAACAATCGAACGATGAACAGCGAAAAATGTGTGGTGCATGATATGTGCGATGAACGACGCCCGATTAGGTAAAAATATGTGTGCGCAATGAACGACGAGCGATGAATGATGCATTATATGAGATATGTGTCCACGATGAATGAACAACGAACGATGAACGTTGAAATATGTGTGAACGATGAACGACACACGATGAACTACGAGCCATGAACGATGGACGATGAAAATCCTGTGCACGTGGACGATGAAAATGTGTGTGCACGATGAACGACGAGCGATGAACGACGCAATAAATGAGATATGCGTCCACGATGAATGAACAATCGAACGATGAACAGTGAAAAATGTGTGGTGCATGATATGTGCGATGAACGACGCCCGATTAGGTAAAAATATGTGTGCGCGATGAACGACACACGATGAACTACGAGCGATGGACAATGACGATGGAAATCCTGTTTACATGAACGATGAAAATATGCGTGCGCGATGAACGACGAGCGATGAATGATGCATTATATGAGATATGTGTCCACGATGAATGAACAACGAACGATGAACGTTGAAATATGTGTGAACGATGAACGACACACGATGAACTACGAGCCATGAACGATGGACGATGAAAATCCTGTGCACGTGGACGATGAAAATGTGTGTGCACGATGAACGACGAGCGATGAACGATGCAATAAATGAGATATGCGTCCGCGTATGAATGAACAATCGAACGATGAACAGTGAAAAATGTGTGGTGCATGGTATGTGCGATGAACGACGCCCGATTAGGTAAAAATATGTGTGCGCGATGAACGACACACGATGAACTACGAGCGATGGACAATGACGATGGAAATCCTGTTTACATGGACGATGAAAATATGCGTGCGCGATGAACGACGAGCGATGAATGATGCATTATATGATATATGTGTCCACGATGAATGAACAACGAACGATGAACGTCGAAATATGTGTGAACGATGAACGACACACGATGATCTACGAGCCATGAACGATGGACGATGAAAATCCTGTGCACGTGGACGATGAAAATGTGTGTGCACGATGAACGACGAGCGATGAACGATGCACTCTGTGTGCACAGCAGTAGTGAACGTGGAGCGATGCAATGATGTGTGTATATAATGAAACGAAACGGGCAGTAAGTAGCACCTGAGCTGTTAGTATTTAAAGCAGTAGTTCAAGCCGCCGTTCGTGCCGCGGCTTCGGGCAGTGTCGTATCGTTATACCACTAACTGTTCATACGTTCATACCGTTCGATTTCTTTTTTGCTATCTTCGTAAAAACTCAAAGTATACTACTATAGCTGTGAGGTATTGGAGAATTCCGTGTAAACTCATATTTGCAATCTGTTTCGTGATACTCCAATCGCGCCTGTTACGGGGTGTGCGTGCCCTCAACAAGGATGTGCCGGCGGCGCCCTTTAGCGCTGATTTTTTTCGACAACAGCAGCAGTGTTTTCCCAGGGTGCTTGCGAGTACGGGCAGTTGCCCAACATGAATTACAGCTCCACGTGACTTCACCATGGGATCCAATCCGATTCATAGAACACCGTGTGCAGTGTAACGTATGATACAAGCATGATATAATGCTACCATTCGATACTCACGGAACGCTAGAATCTGATACCCGCAGAAAGCTACGAACGGCACACCCTTATTTATTTGACCTTATGCCTCCCTATACTGGCTGTTGGCATGACGTCTTTGAAGCCCTTTGCTTAATTGAATGCCTTCTCGTCTAGGCAAAATTCACAACCACCGCTGGGTCTTCCGATGGCGCTCGTTCCGTACGTATCGTCTTATTGCCAAACTTATGAATAATATCCATGCGCTTAATGTAGGGCTTATCGCGGGTCGTCGACCGGCCCACGGGCCGGGTCAGGAAGTGTCTGCACTCTCGCGGGTCGAGTCAGGCGGTCTCACGGGTCGGGTCGGGTCGGTTCTGTTCAGGAGGTTTTCAAATCTTACGGGTCGGGTAAGATCGCGTCGGGTCGCCCTGACCCGGCTCGACCCGCGACAAGTGACCCGATCCTTGAAAATTCTTTGATTTAATGTATCGTATGACCTGCATTGCTTGGGTTTTCTTGTGAGGACAGCCTTGGATGTCCCATGGGACATTCTCTAGGTGTGCCACCCCATGGGACATCCCGTGGGAAACCCGACGTCCTGTGGGAGGACCCACGGGACGTCCCGTAGGAGGTTCATGGGATATCCCGTGGGATTGGTCCCATTTGATGTCCCATGGGAGTTGGATTTGTCTCATGTTGTCCCATGGGGATGTGTCCCATGGGACGTCCTACGGGGTGTCCCATTGGTTTGTCTTGTGGTACAACCCATGGGACATCCCGTAGGTGACCCCTGTATATCCCATGCTGTGGCCCGTGGGACGTCCCATGGGATATCCCATGCTGTGGCCCGTGGGACGTCCCATGTGATATCGCATGCTGTGGCTCGTGGAACGTTCCACGGAATATCCCATACTGTGGCCCGTGGGACGTCCCATGGCATATCCCATGCTGTGGCCCGTGGGACGTCCTACGGGGTGTCCCATTGGTTTGTCTTGTGGTACAACCCATGGGACATTCCGTAGGTGACCCCTGTATATCCCATGCTGTGGCCCGTGGGACGTCCCATGTGATATCCCATGCTGTGGCCCGTGGGACGTTCCATGGAATATCCCATACTGTGGCCCGTGGGACGTCCCATGGCATATCCCATGCTGTGGCCCGTGGGACGTCCCATGGGATGTTTAAGGATTCCCGTGGGGCGTCCCACAGGAGTCCGAGTAGCTGATGTACATGACGCCAAACCGAGAGGCCAAGCAAGCAAGCAGGCGCGCGTAGAATTAAACATCAAACGAAGCTAACCGTGAGATTTGGAAACCTCTTGGCCCGACCCGTGAGAGTCCGAACTATCTCCTGACCCGACCCGACCCAGCCCGCGAGATTTTGGGACCTCCTGATCTGACAGGTTATGACCCGTGGAAAGCCCTCGACATTTCCTCACCTGTTGGTGCTCAAACGCATTCAGCGCTATGGGGGTGCAACTATTTTTCCCTGTTTCCTCGCTTCAGGTGGTCCGTTTTAACCCACTTAACCCATTTCCGACTCCTAAAATGTGTCTTATTCTAGTCTAACTTCAAGTGTTTTGTCGTCATGTCGGGACTGCGGCGCTAAAAGGGTTCATGCTAATAGCTTACGGTGAGAACGAAACGAAAGTGCAACCCAGACCTAACCCTAACCCTAGCCCTAACCCTAACCCTAACCCTAAGGCTAAGGCTCGGGCTCGACCCGAGGTGGGCCGGGGTGGTCCTGCCATGCGTACATCGCTAATGAACTTGACGCGAACATCTGGAAAACCTAGGGCTTCTTGCGGGTCAGTGACCCGGCCCGCGGGTCGGGTCAGAAGGGTTTAAAAGACTTGCGGCTCAAGTCCGGAATCGGGCCAATTGGGTTGTTCGATATCTCACGGGTTGGGTCGGGTCAGGAGATTTTCAAAAATAATATCACGGGTGGATCGAGTCGGGTCACCCTCTGACCCGACCCGACCCGACCCGCGAGAAGTGATCCGACCGTTGAAAAGCCATGGAAAACCCTGGGTCGGATCAACAGGATTGTTCGGTATGTCACGGGTCGGGTCGGATCAGGAGTTTTTCAGATATTACGGGTGGATCGGGTCGGGTCAGGAATTTTTCAGCTATTACGAGTGGACGATGATTGCGCCCGGTGTATCACGCAGCTTGCAAATAAGACCCTTGACCTGGTCGAACGCACAGCTGAGTTATTTCATTTTGTTTCATTTTGTTTCATTTTGTTTCATTTTTGTTTGAATGGACTCTATTCTCGATTAATGTTGATGATTTTTTTATGTTGATGGTGTTTTTTTTTTAACTTTTGTTGCCGCTTCCAGGGAGATAACTTTCAAGACCGATCCAGAGAATGGAGACTACGAGTTGGAGACGGGAGCCTCGAGAAACTTCGAGTCGTGGACCGACAAAAAGGCAACAGAAGATGAACACAACAAAGCCAGGTACGTTTTACGTACAAGTACTCGTAGTGAAAATAGACCCTTGTTGGGATCCAAATATGGCGAGCCATAACACATCTGCTACGATAGGGGTGCGCTGTGGCCGTTTTTTTCTGAATGACGAAGCTCCATCACCCGTTTGGGAGTGTTGATAATAGTCGAGATATCTTGATTATAGTAAAGCGACCAAGACCAAGAAACGGCGATTGCGACGTTTTCGAGCGTCTTCGAGTCGCGTGAGCGCGCAGCAGTGCCAGCTAGGAGTATGCCACACTCGTCCTGTAAGACCCCGTACACTGTTGTACGTCGGACACCCGTTTGATTGTCCCCGAATCAGCAAAGCCGGATGCCTCTAATCTTCAGTTTTCATCGTCGATTGTTCGCTCTTAAGCCCGAAAGGAGCTAACTCGAAATTGTCGGAATGAATGTCAGTCTTTCTTTGAAATATGAATTGTTTGTATACCTAGGCCATAGGCTTGTTTGTTCATCGGGTTGGACGTCCAAATTGTTCAATCAGTTTTCAATTGTTCAAAACCAGTTTTCAATTGTTTAAAGTCGGTTTTAAATTGCTCAAAGTCGGTTTTTAGTTGTTCAAAGTCAGTTTTTAATTGTTCAAAGTCGGTTTTTTATTGTTCAAAATCAGTTTTTGATTGTTCAAAATCAATTTACAATTGTTCGAAATCAGTTTTCAAGTGTTCAAAGTCGGTTTTTAATTGTTCACTAGTTTTTAATTGTTCAAAATCAGTTTTCAATTGTTCAAAATCAGTTTTTAATTGTTTTAAATCAGTTTTTAATTGTTCAAAATCAGTTTTTAATTGTTTAAAACCAGTTATTAATTGTTCAAAGTCGGTTTGTAATTGTTCAAAGTCGGTTTTTAATTGTTCAAAATCAGTTTTTAATTGTTCAAAGTCGGTTTTTAATTGTTGAAAATCGGTTTTAATTGTTCAAAATCAGTTTTTAATTGTTCAAAATCAGTTTCTCGTGTGAGATGTAGAGCTCCTAAGGGAGGAGCCTCAGAAAATCAGTGATGCGCCTTTGCCCTTCGTGTGTCATTAAACGACAATGAACGTTTTGTGGTGGCTTGTTTGGAGAGGGCGTGTTTTGTGTTCGCTTGCTTGGTGGTGGCTTTGTTAGGGTAGTGGCTTGGTTGGTGATGGCTTTGGTTGGTGCCGGGGTTCTTGATTATGTCATGTGCGGTGGTGGCTTATTTGGTGGTGATTCGTTTGGTGATGGCTTGTGCGGTGATACCCGCAAAATTACTGACAGAGCAGCTATTAATAGATGCCCCCAAAAAGTCCGTAAAAATTGCCACACACCCGCAGTAATAGCTGGATTTCCGGCCGAAATAATGGCAGCTGATGTAATCACTTGCCTTTAGAGAGGAGGAGAAGAGCGATAGCATGAAGCAGTTCGAGAACCGCACGTTGGGCTCGAAGATCAGTAGCCGTTGAATACTGAATACCCGCAACGATTCTATCATAGCAGCTAGATACCCGCTAAACTGCTATGATAGCGGGAAGATAATGTCCGCAAAAATTATGCCGTATCAGCTTGATGCCCGCGAAAGTACCAGCAGCTAACAACATCGCTCGCGACTACGGCTGTGTCCTCCGTAGGGAGGAAGAGGAGAAGAGCGACAACATGAAGCAGCTCGAGAACCGCACTTTGGACTCGAAGATCGAGCTGGAGATTATGGACGCGTTGGATGAGATCAAAGCAGTCAACCGCAGGCACGAGGCGGTGGATACGGCCAACGTGCTCAAGGCTTCGGCCGCGCGGAGGGAGAAGGGCGGTTCCGACCAGGTAGGTTAATCTACGGTACCCCATTAGGACTGCACCCCTGTTTCGGCGCCAAATTACTTGGAATTCGACGTAGGCATGTGCCTTTGCTCTGTGTGGTAGTCAAAATATTAAATTGGCAATGATTAAAGCTTGTCTCATTTATGAACTGTTCCCAAACCACGTCCACACCTCGATGGTAGTATACCGACAGCTTTCCCGAGCAAAATTTGTTGGAGTTTCGCCGAACTTTGGGGTATACGAAGATATATTTTATGAGCGGAAATAGACAATAAAAACACTATATCTAGACTACCCTAACCCTCCTTGTTCGTGCATTGCCGCCGCTCCATCGCAGGCTGACGCCCTCCCTGTTCCTGCACAATGCAGTAGTAAAATAGCCAAGTCAGCATTGATTAAAACTCGTTTCATTTATATACCTACCTGATATATCCTAATCCTTCTTGTTCGCGAATTGCCGCCTCCCGATCGCAGACTGTCGCCCTCGCTGTTTCTGTAAATTGCAGTAGTTAAGGTTCAAGTCAGCATCGATTAAACTATTTTCATTTATACATGCATATCCTAATCCCCCTTGTTTGCGAATTGCCGCCGCTCCATCGCAGACTGTCGCCCTCGCTGTTCCTGCACAATGCAGTAGTAACGGGTCAAGTCAGCATCGATTACACCTCGTTTGATCTATACGCCTATTACCATAATCCCAGTTGTTCACGAATTTCCGCCGCTCCATCGCAGACTGTCGCCCTCACTGTTCCTGCACAATGCAGTAGTAAATCGTCACGTCAGCATCCATTACACCTCGTTTCGATGATCATCTTGCGATATCCTAATCCTCCTTGTTCGCGAATTACTCTTGCTCTATCTCAGACTGCCGCCGGTACTGTTTCTGCAGTTCAGTAGTAAAAAGGTCAAGTCAGCAGGATGAATTATCGAATTGTTTTTATACGTATATCCTAATCCTCCTTGTTCGCGAGTTTGCCTCGCTCCATCGCCGACTGTCGCAGGTACTCTTTTTGCTTGGTCCAGTAGTAAACGGCCCAAGTTGGCATTGATTGAATGTCCCGAAAAGATGTCCCGAAATGAATGCACAATTAAAACCTACCGGGTATACGCTCTTCCTCTTTTCCCGCGAATTGCCGTTCCGTCGCAGATTGTTAAAGGCGATACGCTCATCACCAACATTCGTAGCCCCTTTCGGAATGTACCCCCGGTTCGGGGGCAAATTACTTGGAATTAGACTGAGATACGTGTGTTCTGTACGGCGCAGTAAAAAAGGGGTTAGTCTAATTCAGCATCGGTGAAAGCCCACGGAATCGACCCTGGTACCACAGCAGGTATATGTTATCTACAATATACCGTACTTGTTCCTTACGATATCCTAATCCTACTTGTTTGCGAATTGCCCTCAACCTATCGCGGACTGTTGGCAGCACTGCAACACACGAAGACGGTGCGCTATTCGCCAAGCTTTTGACGTACATGTGTGGGTTCTGCACTGTGCATTAGTAGTAAATGGGTTAGTCCAATTCAACATCGAGTAAAGGTCACGCACATGCATTATCCTCCGTATATCCTAACCCTTCTTGTTCGCGAACACATGACGAGAACGATGCGCTGATCACCAAATACTTGGAATGATACTTAAATGCGTGTGTTCCGTACAGTGCAGTAGTACAAGGTTTGTCTAATTTTTCGGTGTCTATTGAAGCTCACCACATTAATGCATATCCAACGTCTATATCCTAATCCTGCTTGTTCGCGAACTGCCCTCGCGCTTTCGCAGGCTGTCGGCGGCACTGCAATACACGACGAGGACGATGCGCTCATCGCCAACATTCAATTCGGGGGGCCTAAGGTCCGTCGATTAGCAGAGGCAGGGTCAGGGTCCGACGACAGCGATGGGGCGGACAGCACTGGCCGCAGCAGCGAAGCCCTCGTGGACGCACCCCCCTCTAACGGAGGAAGGGACAAGGGTAACACAGGGAAAGGGAAGATGCGCGCAGCCGGAGCCTCCGCGCAAGGGGCGCCATTGTTTCGACCTGCGCGAAAAGCTGAGAGCGCGTTATTGGGAGCAGAAAAGGGTGCGCCTAGGGAGGCGGGGGAGAAGGGGGGAGGCGGGGGGGGGGATGGTCCGGACGCTCCTGGGTCGAGGCTGCTGTCGGCGATTGAGGCGCAAGCTAGGAGGGAAGCCGATAAGGTGAAGGCGGCGGGAATGGGGACGACTGTTGTGGTGAAGAGAAAAAAGAAGAAGAGTAAGGATAAGCATTCGGAGGGTGGTGAGGGATCTAAGAAGCGAAAAAAGCATAAAGAACAGTCGGAGAACATCGACCGTGGTCTGGGCGGCGGCGGTGGTGGTTACAAGAAGGCTGGGAGTGAGAAGGTCGGCGTGACAGCTAACAAGGCCGAAAATGGAGGTGTTAGTGGGCCGTCGGCAGCTGGGGGGGCGTCGTCAGCGGGGACGGCGGCTGGGGTCTCGCCGGCGGGGGGTGCAGCAGAGGCTTCAGCCCTCGGTGGGTTGAACTTGCTGGGGTCGTACGATTCTTCTTCTGGCTCGGACGATGCATCGCGATAATTGTCGGCGTGGGTTTTTTATTTTTTGTTGGTGTCTCGGATGGTGCATCGCGATGAGAATCGGCTTGAGAGTTTTCTATTTTGTTATGGGTCTCGGGTGACGCATCGCGACGAGAAACGGCTTAAGAGTACCTTGTTTTTTTGTGGGTGTCTCGGATGGTGCATCGCGATGATAAATGGCTTGAGTTGTTATTTTTTGTGGGTGCCTCGAATGGGGCATCGCAATAAATTGACGTGCGTGTCTTACGTTCGATGATGTCTTTTGGGAAGAGGCATCCCTTCGCACCCGCTTGGATTTCTCTTTTCGAGGTGTCGGGCTTGTCGCGAAATATCTTTCTTGGGAGTTCGTATCCTTTTTTTTTTTCGAGAAATTTGGGAAGGCGATAGGATAAGATAATAGTACCCCCGCGTAGGGAGCGGGTATGAGATGTGTGCGTTGAGCGGCACGGATGAATGGAGTGTTTAAGTGTAAAAACGTTTTTTTTTATTTTACTTTTCGCATGGTGAACCACCAGAGCCGTTGGCTGAGCGCCGACCTCGGCTCTTTGCCGCGGACGTTGTCTCCGCGTCTTGCTATGGACATACCGACATGCCTATGGAGGCAACAGGTGTAATTGTATATACTAAATAGTAAGGCTGTGAGTCGGCGGAATTTAACGACTAAAAAACGAATCGCTGAGCGGCAAAACCGACTAGCCGACTTAAGTTGGCAAGTCGGTTGGACAATTTGAGCTGGTTTCTTGCATCCGATGTACAGTTGAAAAAAAAACGAACCTCGATTTCTTAACAATATTCCGTCTCTCGAGTGCGGGTTTTAGCTGTACGCCATTCAGTGCAAGAACAGTTAGTAGGCTGCGACCGTTTGGGAGCCACCTGTCTATGCCCGCGGCGATCAGCGGGGAAAAGTTCTACCCCGCACACACTACGCCTTCCTACAAGTAAGAAACCCAGCTAGACGGATAGTCGGCACCCCCGGCAAACGACTGACTATTAGTCCGACCAATAACTTGTTAACGACTTTAAGGGGTGTTCTTAACGCCTATCCAACTGGAAACGCTTTTTGTGGACATGTTGACTTGAAGTTAGTATAGGGAGGGATTTGGGGGCGCTAAAGGGGACAACAATAAAAAAAATGACAGAAATCGTGACGGCAAAACGTGACATTTTTTGCGAATTGTGATATTTGCCAGGAATCCAGACTTTGAGTCGTTTTTGACATTTTCCGTAGAATTTTGATGTGAGGATTCCCGACAAAAAGACATATTTTGGGACCAAATGCCACGGGTAGGGGGATTGGTTAGGTTGTGTTGAGGCGTTTGCTTGTGGTGGCTGGGGGTCACTCGCGCGAGTGATCCTCCTGTTATTTTGCTTCTTTTTTTTTCTTCTTTTTTTCATCCTCCGGCGGATGGGGAAAAATAAAACTTTAGCTCACCACATTTCCACGTATTTTCATACGCGTCGTGTGTCGATTTAACTCAGTTGCTTTCGCAGCCCAACGCTAGCTGGCGCACCCTTCGGGTCCCATTGTAGGTATAGCGTAAGCTGTCCCTATCAGTGGTCTTCGTTACAACCCCGGCAGCGCAAGCTGCCGTTGTATACGGATGCGTGGGTATGTCGACCCGGCCTTTTTGCGGTGTTGGGCTTTTGTGCTGTTTTCATCTTGCACTACTTGTATGAATCCGCCATGGAATGGTTAGCTACGCTGCGCGAAGAGAATCCCCTTAACCCTTATACAACTGGAAACCCATTTTTGGGGACAAAATTACTTGGGTTTAGTATAGGAAGGGGTTCGGGGGCTCTAAAGGGGTTAACCTGTGTTTTCAGTGGGGTGCAGGGTCACTCGTGCGAGCGGCTCGAGCGAGGGTGCCTTACCGCTGTTTCGAGAAAGTGGTTTGACACACTCTTTGAATTCTATGTACCCTAACCCTAGCCCAATGAAACGCAACAACCAACCAATGTAGGGTGAAACCCCCTTGGGTCTCGTACACAGTGTGCGTCAACCATTTTCTCGAATAAGTGGTAAGCTGTACTGAATCCGATAATTAAAAACGGGGGCACCTCCCTAGCCGACCAGACGTTTCATTGCACGTACGGACGTGCAAGCTCAATACTGCCCCTGCCGACCTCGAGAGCAGGCCTCGAGCCTCCCAAAGGGTTGGGGTTAACGTACAAATAGGGTTAGCGTTGGAGTTAGGGTTAGGGTTACTTAGGGTCAGGTCTGAGGTCGGGTTGGTCTGGACAGCGCATCCGTCGTTTTGTGCGGACCTGCACATAGGGAGCCGCCATACATAAACATGCATGAATCGCTATTATTGAACTTACGTGCAAATCTAAAAAACCTTACGTGCAACTTCGCGGAGGCTGCCCCTACCCCTGAGCCTCGGTCTTGTGTGTGTTTGTTTCTCATGGTGACATTTCAGCATTTCAAAATGTGATGAGTCTTCACATTTTGTCAGGATGCTTGATTTATGGTGTTTATTGAGGGCGACCCTCTAAATCGTGCCGAGTTAGAGCAGCCACCTCTAGTATTTATCCCTGTCGTGCACGATCTTCAGCCCTGATTTCTTCATGTGGATGTTCCCGCGTCTTGCTATCGACACACCCGTAGATGGGGTGAGGTGACTTACATGATTGGGATTTTCAAAACTATGGAACTAAACCCTAACCCACACGAAATGCCGGTCGAAATGCCCCCGAATGACGTCACAGTGACGTCACTGCGAATAAATGGTTGAAAAAACCCAGTATTGTGCATCACTGCGTAGTTGGGTCAAATTAAAGCTTGAACCATTTTTGACAGATGCTCCAAGCACTGGGGAGTAGAGTTATTCGGACAAGATATATTATGAAAAAAAAAAAAAAAAAATGTAGGTACTTCGTGTACTACTTCGGGGTTATGTTTTGCGAGTACTCACAGCATTTAGGGGTGTGTATTGCAGATAGATACTCCCGGTACTTCAAGTATTTCGAGGTGTGGTACTGTGGATACTCCGGGTAAGTATTTTGGGGGTTCGATAGTGTGGTACTGTGGATACTCCGGGTAAGTATTTTGGGGGTTCGATAGTTTGGAATACTTCAAGTGAGTGCTTCAAGTATTTGGGGGTTTTACACTTCTCATGCTCGTGGTACTTGCAGCATTTCGGATGTTTGTACTGCGGGTACTGCGTATACTCGCAGTTTTGTACTGCTCGTACTCCCAGTACTCCCACTATTTCGGCCGTCAGTACTTTCCATACTACCGGTGCTTGCACTATGTCGGCCATCTGTACTGGCAATACTCCGAGTACTCGCAGTACCAAATACCAACCATTATAGTGGATAAAACAATATATGTATCAAGGGCGCACATTTTTTTTTTCGACACCTACGTACTAAAACTTTTTTTTCACTCTTCCAGAGGGGGCAGGGGGGTACGAAGACCCCATCCCCCCCCCATTACGCCACGCAATTTCCTATGCAAATAACCCCATTCTAAATCCTATATAATAAAGCGACAGGGGGGGTATATAGCAGACACGCAGCCCCCTGGTCGCGCAGCAGCAGCCTGCGCACCAGCTACGCACAGCACAGAGCAACAGAGAAAAAGGGAGAGAGCAAGAGAGAGTGGTCAAAATGAGCACAGCCTCCACGGTGAAGGGGTCCCTGCTACAACCCTCCTTCGACAAGACCGCTTGGCTGCAAAGCGTCTGCGGAAAGCCAGCCGATGGCGAGGACTTCATCTGCTGCTGCGGGGCCAACTTCGGTGACGGTTCAGGAGAGGACGAGGGCCAGGCCATTGAGCATGAGTGTTCGGCACAGCACAGAGAGTGAGTGGGGGGGCATGAAGGCTGTAGTGTGATATTGGACCGTATCGTGTACCTCGCAGCAGCAGCAGCAGCGGCAAGCACTGGAAAGACAAAACTCTGGTTTATCATATGTAAAAGTGCTCACCATCGAGCAGTGTGTGTCGTGCTGCCTCCTCCCCAATAACTGACAACATCAGCAGTAGCAGAACCCTAGCCTTGGCAGCAGCAGCAGCAGCATCAGCAGAGCAGCAATACCAAAAGCCGTAGCCGCATGATCAAAATCGACAAAAAAAACGCGCGCGAAATGCGGACCAACTAAGTTACCCCGCGTCCTTGTTGGTCCCTGCACGCCGTTCGCATGCGAGCAGAGCACTTTTGCCTATCGGAAAATTCACCTCGAAGACCAGCAGCGGCAACTGGGTGTGCAAGAAGTGCAAGCGCGATTTCGAACGCAATATAGAGCAACTGAGCCGGACCCACGTGGAGATTCACGAACGGGCGCTTCAACACAAGTGAGGACTTGTGAGGAAAGCAGTTGTTGCATTCGCTAGCACAAGCAGTTTCGATAAGAAATTGAAAAACGTCAGCTGTGAGTACGACCGATTGAATGGTTGAGACTCAACTTTGTAAGCTGCGCGGTACATTGGACCCATGTTTCATTAATACACTGCTTCACTATTTTTACGGGAGGTCGTTCGCGCGTGTTGAGCAGTTTGGGAACTGCCACGCTGAACGTATTTCAGTCGCGCAGTGTTTGGGCTGCAGGCCTTGTCGATGTGTGCATGTGAAGAGCAGGAGCAAATTTGTATTTTCTTTCCACGGCTGATCAATTGCTGTTGCTCATGTCGCAAGTTGCATGTCGACCAACGTGTGTCGACAGGGGTGCTGATGCCGCGGCGGCGGTGGGGAGCGGGCGCACGTTGCTGGATTTTTTCAGACCGAAGGGCGCCACGGACGGTGCGAAGGAGTCGCCGGTGTTGATGGACAGTAGTAGCGGCGGGGGCGCAAGGGGTGACGTTGACGTGGTGGCGACGGGAGTTGTGAGCAGGGGTGAGGGTGGTGCGGGCGCGGGCAGTGACGCCGGCGTGGTTGTGACGGGAGTTATGAGCAAAGTTGAGGGTGGTGCGGGCGCGGGCAGTTTCGCTGACGTGGTTGCGACGGGAGTTGTGAACGGGCTTGAGGATTGTGAGGGCGCGGACATTGATATCGATGGTGTTTTCTCCGACGCTGCAGGCGAGAGTTGTCCCGCCGATAGGACGCTTGTCCACGCTCCCATCTATTGCGCGGGATTACGTCCGGCTGTGCGGGAGCCTGTTCTCCAACACTACCCATCAACTCTCCATGGTATTGGCAACCCGGGGGTGTCGTGGGAGGCTCGGATAAACCTGTATCGCGTGTCTCTTCACGCGGTGCCAACTGCCTCCCGCGGCATCTTGAGCCCAGGCTGTGCGGGAACGGTAAAACAATCAGGAGGCACGTGCGCGCCGTGTTTGGACATCAAGGGCACGAAGGCTTACAGGGTTTCGTGCCCAAGCGCGGCGCTTGCCCACCATTGATTATTTCTGACTACATTGACCACCTTGCATTGACGCAAGGATTTACATACCTAAACAACCTAAAGTACAGTTTGACATCCCTTGCTCTTGCAATGTTGGCTTGCTTGCCAAGCCTCTTTGTTGACGCAAGAGTGTGCAGTAAACCATCCGTAGGGTCACAGCCAAGAAACGAACTACCAAGCAAGCAAACAGAGCCAAAAAACAAAAAAAACAAAAAAATGTTTTTTGGGCCTCGGGGGGGGGGGGGGGGGGGGGGGGTAGGTGTGCGGGATAATTTTCCTTGTGCGCCCTCGTATGTATATATATATATTTTAAACAAGAGAAAAGGACCCCTCCCATTAAGAAAAAACTCACCCATATAGTATATTACAAGCGCCAACAACGCAGCTTGCAAAGATGAGTATTGACCCGAATTCGTCGAACTCACGGCTGACGTCCTTGCAATATTTTTTCAAAATACTCCAAATGCTCGAAGTATACTCGGAGTATGAAGCATACTAGGCGCGCATCTGTGGGTGAACCCTTTTTGACGACCGCAAGAATTATCCCACACTAATTCCAAGTAGTTTGGATCAAGAAAGGGTAGGCGGGGGATACCCCGTTTTTCACTACCTGGTCTGAGGTATCATATCACATCATACCTATCGTACCTATCGTACTATCATGCCTATCATACTATCATGCCTATCATACTATTATACTATCATGGCTATCGTACTATCATACTATCATACTATCATACTATCATGTCTATCGTACTATCATACTATCATACTGTCATGCCTATCGTACTATCATGCCTATCATACGATCATGCCTATCATACTATCATGCCTATCATACTATTATACTACCATGCCTATCATACTATCATACTATCATGCCTATCATACTATCATGCCTATCATACTATCATGCCTATCGTACTATCATACTATCATACTGTCATACTATCATGCCTATCGTACTATCATACTATCATATTATCATACTATCATGCCTATCATACGATCATGCCTATGATACTATCATGCCTATAATACTATCATGCCTATCATGCCTATCATACTATCATACTATTATACTATCATGCCTATCGTACCTATCGTACTATCATGCCTATCATACGATCATGCCTATCATACTATCATGCCTATCATACTATAATGCCTATCATACCATCATTCCTATCATACTATCATGTCTATCATACTATCATGCCCATCATACTATCATGCCTATCGTACTATCATACTATTGCGAAGGTGTCGTGGTGCCGGAAGGTGGGAGGGAAAGGACGCAGGGGTATCAGCTTCGCTTGGAGACAGCCCCGGTTCTTTATAGATTCCTCATTATTGGCGTTGAGCTATGAGAAGCTCGAGGAGACAGGAAAGTAGAAGGAGGAGGAGAAGGAGGAGAAGGAGTAGGAGAATGGGGGTGGGGTGAAGCTCACAGAATTCGCTTCACCCCAGCATTGCTGCTGTCCTCTCTTCTGGACCTTTACCTGTGGAACGTACAAGGAACGTTCTCCTGGATGTTTCATGTTCCCATGAGCGCTTAACGCGCTTACTTCTATCTATCTTGTCCAGAGGAAGAACGTTCCATTACCGAGAACGCTCTTGTGGTATAAGCTTGTGGTATTAGCTAGCTAGATTCTACGGGTTGTCCGCTCCACTAAGAATATTCCGTTTAAGAGAATCTTCTTGTGGTCCGATATACGATGACTCCGTGAACTATCTTGCCGAATCTATTGCCAGCTATACTGACACTCTATTACATTAGCCCACCCTGAATAGTCGTAGATGCAGATCACCTGCCAATCAAATGATGTCAACTAAACATCCATAATTGTGAAGGGGATCGAAGATGCGACTATTCGAAACAAACGGAAATGAGGTTATAGATTCCCCCACACCTCGTAATAGTGAGGCTTAAACGCCTCATTGCAAGATATACAACCCTATGATGGAGCTCACAACCGTGAGAGCTCGAGAAAGGGTATGTACCTACGCTATACCAGTAGCAATCGGCCTACGATAACACGAAGGGCGCGGCCACTGAGCGCAAGGATGCGATACTATCATACTATCATGCCTATCATACTACCATGTTATCATACTCTCATACTCTCAATCTATCACGCCTATCATACTATCATGCCTATCATGCTATCATACTATCATGCCTATCGTACATACTCGCACGAGTGACTCTCTCTGTACTCCACTGACGGAAACACGTTAGGCGATTGGTTCGGCGCAGCATAGCTAACCATCCAATTAGGGATGGATTCATATACATCCAATTAGGGATGGATTCATATCCCATAAGTTTCAACAGCACGAAACCCTAAAACCGCAAGGAACACGACGGGGGTCACTCGCGCGAGTGACCCAGAACCACTGCCAAAAAAGTCCCCGAAAAAGGGACCCACTCCCCTACCGTAGCTTTGGTATTTGTCCCTAAAAAGGGGTACACCCGGTTTAAGGGCCCCTCGAAACACAGGCAAGCGGGCACCGAAGATGTGGGTTGACGGCACTCTTGCCCCTTGACGGACGGCCGTCAAGGAAGGCACTCCACACACTATAACTAGTATGATAAGTCCAAAGACGCCTTTTTTGGACGGGTCAAAACTAGACCGTCAAACGACATCTTCGAGTGGCACGGCTCTTTCCTCCATGCCGCTCTTACCTGCTCTTTGTTGTCGTGTCGGAATATCACACACAGCTTGCAAATATATACCAGGTATGAGTTTCGACGAAATCTTCCAACGCTGTGTTCTGTAGGGTATGATACGCACAAACCATATCCGGGGTACTACCCCGGGTGTTACCCTACATTTGCCCCGGGTATTACCCTACAAACAACTTCTGTAAGTAATGCAGGACATTCATACCCGTACCCGGAACTTCTGGAAGTCCTGTACCACGTTCATACCCGTACCCGGAACTTCGATAAGTTCTGTACGCCCGTGGCCACAATACCCGGGGTACGGGTTCTTATCGTCGATCAGCTGTGTGTAGTGTATTTTAGTTTCTATAATCATGGTGGATGCCCCGATTTAAGAGCGCCCAGTATTTTAGTTTTTATAATCATGGTGGATTCCCCGATTTAAGAGCGCCCAGGATAAGAGCGTTGGGGCATTAAGAGCGGTCAAATCGACATGTCCCGTCTATACTCGGGGACGATGTTGCTAGGATTTGGTATAAGGAGAGGTTTGGGGGCTCTAGAGCGCTTGTTTTGTCTTGTCACGGGGCGTTTTTAAATCGGGGTACCCACTGTATATATAATATGAACGCAGTCGAAGCCTATCAGGTTGGAGCGTTCGTCTTTCTTTTTCTTTTCTCCCGCGTTGCTAGCGCGCGTGCTTGTAAGTTTCTTTTTCTGGCCGCGATCTCAACTTATTCGACTTTTTTTTTTGTGTCACTTTTGTAGATCTGTGAGTCGGCAGGATTTCACGACTAATAACTCACCGGTAGATGCCGTCATCCGACTAACTGACTTTGGTCGGCAAGTCGGCTGGCGAAGCCAGCTGATGGCCAGCCCACTTGCCGACTTAAGTCAGGCGAGCGAAGCGAGCCAATTAGCCCCCCCCGGCCCGGGAGGAGGGGGGGGGGGATGCCCCAAAAGTAGGGTCAGGCCCATAATGCCTTTTTTTTCTTTCACTTTATGCTCCTTTTTTTCGAAAAGCATATGCTAAAACAAGTCAATTATGCTCACTGGTTATGTTTTTTTTCGGGGTTTATGCCCCTACTCATGCTCCGCTTGATGGCGGATATATGTGATTCAAATGCCACGTTGTGCTCGCCGGTCTTACTAAGTCGAAGTACCACCAAAATAATCGAATAATTAAGTAGCTTCCCCCGGGCCGGGGGGCGGGGGTTGTTGTTCAGGTATTAGTGGGGTATTAGTCCGTTTGACCAGTTGCAAAAAGGTGAACCAATAGCGTACCCAAACTAAGCCTTATAACACTCTCTCCCCCTGAAACGGCGGGATAGCAGGTCGGCCGGTTTTACGGGCGGACCTGTCAATATCCAAGCGGTTTCATTTCCTGGGTATACCGGGGAGAGTATTTTTCAAGTCCGACATGGGGAAAGTCTGAAAAAGTTTAGTATTGTGGATGGTGGGATTTGAACCCACGACCCAAAAAAACCATGGTCCTGACGACGACGCCATTTTTTTAGGTATTCGTGGGGTATCAGTCCGTTCAACCGCTTGCAAAGGTTAACGATACAGGTAGCTTACCCAAACTAAGCCTTGTAACAGCAGTGCCCCAAAAAGCAATAATGCGTCCCACATTAAGTAATCCCTTCTGCATGTATGGAAACCAAATGAGTCGGATAGTCGACACCTTGTGGAAAACGACTAATTATTAGTCCAACTAATAACTACTGGTTGACTTAAGTACGACTCACCGCTCTTCTAGTCATCATGTTGGTATCGAACCGAAGCCGGTGAGGTTGAAGTGTTCGAACCGAGTGTTCGCCTTGTTCTTCCGGTACGAGCGAAGGCGCTTTCTTGTGAAGTTATTTTTTTTTTCGGCCGCGACCCTTATTTTTGTTCGCTGTTCGACTCTCGTTCTTGTTTGTACCATTTTGCAGAAAACGGCGTCCTGTACACTCATCTTGTGGGAAATCTGGTGGGCATGATGCGATGTTTACGCTACCAATTCTGCGCTATGAAATGAAGGAGAGGAGACAACTGTGTGTGCGTCACGTTAAACGGATATCTCCACCCATATGGCATCTAGACACCCAGCACAACAACCAGTGTCCGCGCCATGCTTCTCTATGATGTTAGAGAGACGAGTGCTCTCTCTGTGGCCACAAACTGCGAGACAGAGATGCACGTTGCAAATACAGCAGGGCGATTAGGCCATGCAATGCCAACCGCAATGAACACGCGACCAAACAAAAACCAGCGAGCCAGCACACCAGACTATGACCACGGCTTGCCCAGAAGCTCGCCAAGGGTAACATCTCCTATTAATTGTTGAGCCGGATAAAAGCAAAAGCGTTAACAAATAAAAAATAGTCATAAATACGAGCAGGCGAACGAAAAACAACTCGAGCCGAGGGGAGTCGCAATGAAGACGAGTTGTTATACTTTATCCCTCTGACAAGCGACTGCAATATTCAAAGCACAGACAGGGTGTGTAAACTGCTGTTCAATACTGTGGGTTGGGGTGCATGGCTTACGTACACGTTTTTGTAATTTTTTCTCCAGCTTCTGGACAAGCCGTGGTCACAGGTGTCATCCCGTCTCTCCCCCGGTTGTCGCCTTCAATTCTTATTGCGCATAGGGTTCAGCAATCCCACTGCTCGTCGATTTCTCATCGAGTGTTGCTAACTCACGCTCCCGCGCTTTCCGCAAGTCAGTTTGTGCACGAGAAAAAATCCCCACGAATTTATACGAGTAGGGATTCGAACTCACGAAACTGACCTATACGTGACTCGAGGATAACCTGATACGGCGCCGGGACGACCGGCCATACACGATATACTAGCTACGATATACTCCTAGGTAGGGTGTGTATAACTGGCTAGGGGTGTTTTATTTTTTTCGCGAAATAGACTAATATTGGATTGCAGCAGGATTCAGGCTATTTTTTTTTTTTTCGAAGAAGGACGTGCGTGGCCCACATTTTCTTCAATACGTGTACCACTAATAGTGTACCTTTAGCCGCTTTAGTGCGGCGCAGTGTATAGAGAAACCTATACCGAAGTGGGACTGCAGTCCTGAACGGGTTTCTTATTTCGCCGTGACTTTTTTTTTTTTTTTCTTTTTTTATCCTCCGGCGGATGGGGAAAAATAAAGCTTTAGCTCACCACACTTCCACGTATTTTCATACGCGTCGTGTGTCGATTTAACTCAGTTGCTTTCGCAGCCCAACGCTATCTGGCGCACCCTTCGGGTCCCATTGCAGGTATAGCGTACGTAAGCTGTCCCTATCAGTGGGCGTCCGCCGTGACGTTTTCGACGAAGTTCCGAGGACCAACGCCCGAATGGGTAGGGTGGACCGTAACTGGACCAAGTCCGGCGGAAGGCTATCTCCCATGGCC
Source organism: Undaria pinnatifida (assembly GCA_012845835.1). Lineage (NCBI taxonomy): Eukaryota > Phaeophyceae > Laminariales > Alariaceae > Undaria > Undaria pinnatifida. The sequence goes on from JABAKD010000024.1 coordinate 8,744,361, forward strand.
AGGGGTTTTGTTAGTGGGTGAGCTTGCGCAAGTCCCACACTACCCGGAAAGATGACATTCCGGGTGGCTATCTCCACCGAACCTGACCCTCAGGGGACAGGCCGGGTCGACATACACACGCACCCGTATACAACGGCAGCTTGCGCTGCCGGGGTTGTAACGAGGACCAATGATAGGGACAGCTTACGCTATACCTACAATGGGACTCGAAGGGTGCGCCAGCTAGCGTTGGGCTGCAAGCAACTGAGTTAAATCGACACACGACGCGTATGAAAATACACGGAAGTGTGGTGAGCTAAAGCTTTATTTTTCCCCATCCGCCGGAGGATAAAAAAAAAAAAAAAAAAAAAAAAATCGACGAAGTGTCTTGTTGGGCTCCCTCTTTTTTTTTCTTCTTTCTTTTTCCCGCACACCTCTACCTTCCGGACTCTGGACAAGCCGTGGTCACAGGTGTCGTCCCTTCTTCCCCCCGGTTCTTGCCTTCAATTTTTATCGCGCATAGGGTTCAACAATCCCACTGCTAGTCGATTTTTCATCGAGTGTTGCTAACTCACGCTCTCGCGTTTTCCGCAAGTCGATTTGTGCGCAAGAAAAAGTCCTCGCGATTTTATACGAGTATGCACACGGGGGGATTCGAACTCACGAAACTCACCTATACCAGGCTCGAGCATAACCTGATACGCCACCGGGGCGACCGGCCTCTTATGGGAGGGCCGGTGTGTGTGTGCTCTTGGCGCTAAAATTTTATCTCCACCCATCTAATGTACATCCAGCACAACCGGCGTCCATACCACCGCCTCCTTGGGAGACGAGCTCTGCTACTGCTGTGGCCACATACTACGAGACAGAGATACACATTGCAACTGCAGCAAGGCGATTTGGCCACGTAATGAACCCCAATGAGCACGCGGGCAACAAAAATCTGCAAGCCAGCAAGCACACCAGACATCAACAGAAATAACTGAGTGTATACTATTAATAGTACTCTTAACCCCTTTAGAGCCCCAAATTGCCCCCTACACTAGTTCCAAGTTCATTTGTCCCCAAAAGAGGGTTTCCAGTTGTAGAGGCGTTGAAAGCTGTCGAATTTATTTCCCGGTGAGTTTTAGGCGAACTTTCTTGCTAGACTCCCTCTTGTTTATGAGAGACTACTGGTACATAGTAGTAGTGTAGTATCACATGTATGTACAGCGGTCGCAAGCACGAAAAAAATTATATGCACCCCAAACACCCACGTCTATGTATATTATAAAAATTAAAATACACTCCAGCTAGCTGTGAGATCGAATATTTTGTCGAAACTCATCTTTGCAATCCATGTGTGATACTCCGATCGCGCGTATTACGGGTTGTGTGTCCTCATTAAGGATATAGGTCGGCGACTCCCCTTGCAACTACAGTAGCTATCAGGGTCAACAGGGTGATGTAAGGCAGTCTGTGCGCGGAAACTATAAAACCCGTTTCTGAGGGGGGCAAAATCTGACAGCTGTGGAAGGAAATGCATGAGTTTATCAAGTGTATGTTGTAGTAAGTTGAATATATATGGGATGTTACTTTTGTTTAATTACTTGGGACCAAACGCCCAAATGGGTAGGGTGGACCGTAACTGGACGAAGTCCGACGGAAGACTGTTTTCTCGCAGCTCATGGCCGGGGGGTGTTGCCAGTGGGTGAGTGAGCTTGCGCAAGCCCCACACTTCCCGGAAGGATGCCGTTCTGGGTGGCTATCTCCACTATCTCCACCGCACCTGACCCCCAGGGTCAGGTCGGGTCGACATACTCACGCATCCGTATACAACGGCGGCCGCTTGCGCTGCTGGAGTAGTAACGGGGACCGCCGGTAGGGGCAGCGCGCTATCGCTATCGCGGGAACCGAAGGACACGCCAGAAAACCAGCTGGATTGCGAATGCAATTGAGTTCACATTGTGACGTGTAAGAGAATACGTGGAAGCGTGGTGAGCTTAAACTTTATTTGTTTTTTTTCCCCATCATCCGCCGGAGGATGAAAAATCAAAATAAAATATTTTCTGTTGTGTCGTCAGAACTGGCAAGACGGACAAACAGCAGTCGCACTACATACGACTATGCTACTGCTGTGTTGTTTTCTACCTGGTACATACACATGAACCTCGTGGAGAAACAACGGAAGATATCTCCAGAAATCTCTAAGAAACCTCCGGGGGCATGCTGACCGTTAATACCACAAGCTAGTCCTGAGGAGCCTATCGGCGGTGCTTGTGACTGCTCCGGCGAGTACGACCAGCGACGCAACCCCCCCCCAAAAAACTCCGAAGGTAGAGGCTTTGCGTTACATTTCTCAAAGAAAATACCTCGTACGTGGTGTCTATTTCTGGACATGAAAACTCACTTCGGAGGGGGCATAAATAGTTTTTTTTTCTTCTCATACCTCCTATTCTCTTAATGCTTTAACTTTCTCCTTCTCCCTCACGAGATGTGAAGTAACTCGCATTCGGAGCCACTACTAAGGCAGGCTCTTCCCCGCCCCCCCCCCCCCCCCACCCCGAGTACGGTGCGTGTCTTCGTTTTTCAGCGCGAGAAAGTTCCAGATATCTATGCCGTTCCCTCGTCGATTCGCATCCACAAGTTGTGCCTACCCACGCTTTTTTTTTTGTTGTCATTTTTTGTATAGTCTGGCTTGGTTTGTTGTGTTCTCGTGTCTGGTACGCTAGCGTTTCATTTGCTTTACCTTGCTTGATGACTTGCGACCGACAGCTGTTCGGTTTGCTCTGTCGCCACGGTCTGTGACCGCAGAACTAAGCTGACATAATTTGTATCCCTCTCGGATGAAGAATCAGCACGAACACTGGGTGTGCTGATGTCGTGGGGTAGAAATGAACGGTTTAATCTGAATACGACACACACGCTGCTATTAATAGCCGTTCTCAGCAGTTGACTCCTGTGATTTTTCATTTTCGCTCATACCAGGTAAACTAAAAAAAAGTCGATCCACTCGGGATTCGAACCCCAAAACCACAACTCTATTGCCTGGACCTCGTAATCTTGACCCCTTTGGAGCCCCCAAACCCCTCCTGACTCGTACTGAATCCAAATAATTTTGTCCCCCAAAACGGGTTTCCAGTTGTAAAGGGGTTAATTAATAGTGCGAGCATTCAAGGGTAACCAGGGAAGCACAAAAAAAAAACTCACCCACACTTTTTTTTTAAAGGAGCCAGCCAGACAAGGGCGGGATACTAAAATCCAATCCAAGTTACACATCCGGGAAAAAAAAAAACGTCGTTTTTTCGTTTCGCGCGGAATTCACAACGCTCCGATTTTGTTTCCGTCTTGACCTTTTTATGAGTGTGGCTCCGTTTTCTCTTCTCCTCCCCCTCCCCCACACTAATAGAAGACCACCGGACTTTTTTTTTTTCCTCTTCAGCCCATTTATTGTCCTCGCACTGCTCTCGCGCTCCCTCCCATTAGTAACTCAGATCCCGGGTCAAATATAGAGCAGGGCCGTAGTGCGTGGTGGGGAGTGGAGAGGAGGGAGGAGGGCCTGCCTGCTTTTGTGAGGGTGTCCTACATTTTTTTTTTTCTTGTGTTTTTCGCAACCATGGAAGTAACCCCAACACTAACCGTAGCCCATAGGAAATATACCGATCGGAGTGCGGGGGTGCAATGGTTGAAAAATCACAATAACAATGTGTTGTCACTGCATCTTCTTCCCTCGTCGACTCGCGCCGAATTGTGGCGACTGACTGCTGTATTGTAGCATCGAGCACGTATTTTTGTCGTATTGGTAGGAACTGAAGGGCACGCTGCTAGCGACCACTGCTGTTGTGTTAGTAGGAACTGAAGGGCACGCTGCTAGCGACTGCTGCTGTTGTAGCAATGAGCACGTATTTTTGTCGCATCGATGGGAACTGAAGGACACGTTGTTAATAGCTGTAGCGCTGGGCTGTGAATGCATTTGAGTCAAATTGATACACGACATGTAGTATGAAAAATTGGTCGCCCCGGTGGCGTATGAGGTTATCCTCGAGCCTGGTATAGGTCAGTTTCGTGAGTTCGAATACCCCCGAGTGCATACTCGTATAAATTCGTGGGGATTTTTTCTTCCGCACAAATCGACTTGCGGAAAGCACGAGAGCGTGAGTTGGCAACACTCGATGAAAAATCGACGAGCAGTGGGATTGCTGAACCCTATGCACGATAAAAATTGAAGGCAAGAAGCGGGAGGGAGAAGGGACGACACTTGTGACTACGGCTTGTCCAGAAGCTGGAAAGTAGATGTGTGTGAAAAAAAAAAAAAAAACGTGGAAGCCCCATCTGCCGGAGGATAAAAAAAATCAAACAAAATGTCGTATTAAGATATTGCGAAATAGCGTGCGCTGATTCATTATTCAAATAGTTGTTGAGCTGGTATCCTACGAAACCACGAAATGGCCTGCCGCTAATTTCATGTTCTATTCTGCGCAGCAGGCGAAAAGGAAACGGCAAATGCTCGATTGAGTGTTGTCATACGTGTACTCACTCGTATGATGTTATGTACCAGGTATTATATATTCATATGTACGCACGACTGTTTTTGTTTTTGTGGTCGCTTTGACTTTACCGCTCAGCTCGAACGATTTTTTCCCGCTCGGCGACCTTTCGGCCACTTCGTAGCTACGAGGACGATATGTGGCATGCCGTGGCGGTGCCCTGGCGTGCTTACTGCTTACGGACGTTTTGTCTGTTAGTACCCCCCCTCTCCTTCGAAAGGGAAAAGCTAGCGCTACGAAATAAGGTGAAATAGTAGAAGCACTTGAGAGATATACGGTGGGTTGAGGGAAGATCTTGGAAATATAAACGTATCTGTGTGTGTGTGTGTGTGTTCTTCACATTAAACCGTTCTTCTACTCGTCGACATCCAGCACACGCAGTGTCCGTACTGATTCTTCACCCTAGAAAGATCAGCTCTGTGGTCACAAGCCACGACACAGAGATAATGCATCGTAATGCATTCGACAACGCAATGTCAAGCCCTAGTACTGGGTACGACAGGCACAACATACATACGTCAGCAACAGAAATACATTGGAAGAGAGAAATACGATATAAACAAAAACAAAAACAAAAACAAAAAACAAAAACAAAATAAGAAAACAAATAAAAACAAAGATAAAAATAAAACAAAAAATGAAACAAACAAAACGAAGGGGAAATCGAGGAAACAACCCAACCGGAAAGGAGAGCCAAAGCTCGGAAAAGAAACATAATAAAATGAAATAAAATAAAGTAAAGTAAAACCAAAATAAGATAATCCGAACACGAGCCAAAAACCTGGACACGCAAGGAGGGAACAAAGGGGAAAAAAATACCCCAGAAAAAGACGAAAAGTGCTATGTACCTACTAGTCGGCCTGGTACCTTGCTACCCTGTCTGCCATCTCCTTCCTGCCTTCGTCCACCGCGGACTCCCTTCTATTCCTCCTGATGCCCCCCCTGCCCCCATTCCCTTGGACGGCTTTCCTTCTACTCCTCCTGTTTCCCCCCCTCCCCCCTTTGTGTTCTTCTCATTAAACCAAAATACCTTGTAAAAGAGAGAAACAACGAAAGAAACCAAGACAAAATAAATAAATAAATAAATATCTGGGGACGACCCAATAGACTCCGCGAAAAAGCTGAAACTGCGATTTTGTGTAGGAGGCCTGGAACCTGGACCCACTACAGGTAGAAAGAAAAAAGAGGGATATACCTGTTACTTACGGCAGTGGTACGTAGTCGTAGTCGGGAGGAGGAGGACGTTGCTACATTTTTTTTTTTTTTTTTTTTTTTCTTCTCACCTTTTTACTTTCCAGCTTCTGGACAAGCCGTGGTCACAGGTGTCGTCCCTTCTCCTCCCCGGGAGGAGGAGGACGTTGCTACATTTTTTTTTTTTTTTTTTTTTTTTTTTTCTCACCTTTTTACTTTCCAGCTTCTGGACAAGCCGTGGTCACAGGTGTCGTCCCTTCTCCTCCCCGGTTCTTGCCTTCAATTTTATCGCTCATAGGGTCCACAGCAATCCCACTGCTCGTCGATTTTTCATCGAGTGTTGCTAACTCACGCTCTCGCGCTTTCCGCAAGTCAATTTGTGCACAAGAAAAAGTCCCAACGAATTTGTGCCCGTGTGGCCCAACATTTGGAGAGTAGGACTTACATAGTAGGAGAATGTGAAATTTACAAGGAGGAAAGGGATGCCCCTAGAGGAGATGAGGAAATTAGACGTAGCATGTGACATGGAAGAGTTTGGTAGAAGACTAGAGGGTAGAGAAAAAACGATTGCTGTCCTAGGAGGTGGATGGTGGGCGCAGACTGCGAATCAGGACGGGGATAGGATACGCAAACAGTTTCCATGTAATATATGAAAGAAGCGTAATGAGCGCCCAAATGTTGGAGGCGTCTCCTTTGGGAGTAGGAACGGTGCTCCGTCTCGAAAAGGGATGCGTGACCACTGGACCAATGACTCAGTCAGGCAAGCAAGAAACGAATGCCCCCCCCCCCCCCCCCCTTCCTTCGAAACGTTTTTGCAATTCACCTTTAGCGATGTAATAAAGCCATGCATTCCTGCCCAAAGTATTATTGTACTTCATACCTGTTATAACACGGTTTTATTTGCTTTAACCCCTTTACAACTGGAAACCCGTTTTTGGGGACAAAATTACTTGCATTTAGTATGGGGAGGGGTTCGGGGGCTCTAAAGGGGTTAAGCCGGTCGCCCCGGTGGTGGTGTAGTCGTTACCCTCGAATGCTACTAGCGTTGGTCCTTGAGTTCGATTCCCACCGTGTTGAGATTTGAATTTATTTGCAAAAACCCAGAAAAAAAGGACCAACTGCTGAGAACGCCTCAACAAGCGTGGGTAGGCACAATTCGACGTGAGTCGACCAAGAGGGAAGAAAATGCTCAATTCCTCTCGCGATAAAAACGAATGCACGTACGTACCGTAGTAGGGAGGGGGGAGGAGGGCCCGCTGAGTGACCCGGGCTGTGAGTTACTAATGGGAGGGAGCGCGAGAGTAATGCCAGGATAATAAATGGGATCGAAAAAAAAAAGAAAAAATGCATGCTGAATTCTACAAACGTCTGGTTTTGTCCTCCTCAATGCGAGTTATACATACGGTTTCCGTGCGCAGAACAAGGCTGAACGTCTTAGTTCTGTTGACCCTGGCATTAGCAGGGGAGTCTGTCGCCGACCTGTACCCTTCACGAGGGTATACACACCCCGCAACACGCGCGATCGAAGTATCACACGCATACGTGTGTGTGTGTGTGTTCTTCACATTAAACCGTTCTTCTAAGGTTAGGGTTAGGGTCAGGGTTAGGCAGCTTGCAAAGCTGAGTTTTGATCAAAACACCTTTTTTTTTGGTCGATCTCACAGCTGAAGAAGTAAGTGTATTGTTGTTTGTTCATTTCAACCATTCAATCGATCGTACTCACAGCTGACGTTTCTTAATTTTGTACGATGAAATATACACAGCCTGATCCCACAACGTATTTGGGGCTAGGTTAGGGCTTAGGCTTCTGGCCGGGTACGAGTAGGAACCTGGTACCAGCTATTTCGGTATTCTACTATGCATTTGTTCACCGGAGGTGCATGGTCTTAGGTGTCGTTGTTGTCCTCACATGAACTATCATAATCAAGTTCGTGATCACAGGACAGGCTCCAGTCACTTTGGAGTGGGAAAATACCCCAGAGAAAAAACACAAGAAAAAACGTTAGGGCTTATTAGTAATAGGCTTCTGGCGTGGGTTGGGACCTGGTACCAGTTATTTCGGTATTCTACTGCATATGGGGGTGCATGATCTTGGTTGTTGTTGTTGTTGTTGTTGTTGTTGTTGCTGTTGTTGTTGCTGTTGTTGTGGTTGTTGTTGTTGTTGTTGTTGCTGTTGTTGTTGTTGTTGTTGTTGTGGTTGTTGTGGTTGTTTTTGTTCTTACATTAACTCGCGTCATTAAGTCCGTGGTCACAGGATAGGCTCCAGTCACTCTGGAGTGGAAGAATACCCCAGGGGGAAAAAATAACAAAACAAACCAAAAGTGGTACACGCATATCATAGATCGCAGCCGAAGCAATCCATTCATTCCTCCGCCAGAAAAATATACGCAGTGAAATAGGGAGTCAGCCTACGACGTGCCAGGCCCATACTGGCGCATACTCCTCAATTCTCGCTTGCACTCCGAAGGGGGTGAATCTTGGGTGAATACTTGTGCGTGCTTTTTATTTTTTGGCCCTTCTTGCGTAGCCCACGGAACATGAACGCCGTGTTTTTTTTGTCGCTCACACGAAAGGTTCTGTGTACCTATCATAGCTAATATAGTACTATTAGCAGTATAATACCGATCCCAATCCGACCAGAAGAAGCCTAAGAGCTAAATAGAGCAGCAGCTGTGTGTGAGTCGGCAGGGTTTCACGAATGTAACTAATCGGTAGGTGCCTTCAGCCGACTAACTGACTTTTTTAGTCGGCAAGGCGGCTGGTGAAGCCAGTATGTTGTTTGACGTGAAACCCTGCCGAATCACACACAGCTGCTGCTCTATCTAGCTTTTAGGCTTCTGGTCGGATTGGGATCGGTATGAAACTGCTAGTAGTACATTAGTCACCATCGGATAGTATATAGATGATGATGGCCAGCCGACTTGACTTGAGTCAGACGAGCGAAGCGAGCCAATTCGCCCCCCCGGGCTAGGGGGGAGGGGCGCCCCCAAAAGAAAAAATTCGTCCCTCATTAAAAGTCCCTTCTACGTGTATGGAAACCAACTTAGTCGGCACTAGTCGGCGCCTTCGGGAAAACCACTTGTTGACTGACGTCTTGACGACACACACCGCTCTATCTACTAAAAGCCCCAACCTAGCCCGACAATCACAGGCAGTGTCATATACTATACTACTATGTATTATACTCGGAGTATATATTAAAGATGAGTTTCGACGAAATCTTCGATCTCACAGCTGGAGTGTATTTTCATTTTTTATAATATAAGACCTAGCACCACGCCTATAGCGAATTCCTACGTATTATATGCAACCTGAAGCCCTAACCCCCGCACATCGCCCCCTCCTCCCCCACAAGAAGGATTTATAGTCTCCACACACAAATTGAGCTGCCCCACCCTGTCCCTCCCCCCCTTCCCCCCCTCCCGCCCCCCTTTCGATCAAAATCAGGGCCCCACGTACGTACTTAAAAACTCTGCCCTCCCCTCACCGGTTATTATTCGACTTACAGGATTCACTTGATAAACTGATGCATTTCCTTTCACAGCTGTCAGATTTTGTGCCCCTCAGAAACGGGTTTTATAGTTTCCGCGCACAGACTGCCTAACATCACCCTGTTGACCCTGATAGCTACAACACTGTGGTTGCAAGGGGAGTCGCCGACCTATATCCTTGATGAGGACACACAACCCGTAATGCGCGCGATCGGAGTATTACACACAGCTAGCAAAGATGAGTTTCGACAACATATTCGATCTCACAGCTGGAGTGTATTTTAATTTTTATAATATAATTATAGGTATATAAAATGCATTATTTTTGGCAGGGGTGCGTAGCTTATTTTACACACCCACCCCTAGATTTTTCGCTCGTCGAAAGAGTGGGTTGTGGATACAGCTAGCTACGTAGTTGATGTGGATTACTTCTTCTGTTTGGCGTATTGTCGTAGTTTTCCCCCAAAACATATATAGTCTATATAGATGAACATATATATGTATATATAGTATGTGTCCCCACCCGAAGACCCAAGCACCCCTGTTTTCTATTTCCAATACATCGTATTTGTACCATTTTTGTTTTGTTTTCTTCATCCCATTTATTGTCCTCGCATTACTCTCTCGCGCGCTCCCTCCCAGTAGAAGGTCGGGGTCACGTAGCGGACCCTCCTTCCCGCTCCCCACTACGATGCCTGTGAGTTGTCTTGACATCAAACTGTTCTTTCTATTAATACCCAACGGCATCATCAGCACACCCGGTGTCTTCTTCGTTCTTCATCCTAGAGAGATAAGAAGTCTGTGGTCACAGACTGCTGTGAAGAAGAGTAAACCAAACTGTCGCAAAAGAAGTCTGTGGTCACAGACTGCTGTGAAAAAGAGTGAACCAAACTGTCGCGATTGATCAAGGTCAAGCAAGTGAAATGCTAGGTTGCCGTGTACTACGAGTAGAATACAACGAAACAGGTGATATATGGACGATAGAACAAGAGAGGAACAAATAAAAGAAAAAGAAAAAGAAAAAGAAAAAGAGAAGAAAATAAGAAGAAAAAACAAAGCGAAACAAACGACAGGTGTCCCGAAGAATGTGATGCAGGATGATCGGAAAGGAAAGGCTGCGATAAAAACAACATAATATCATACGTGCTGAAGCGGAACAGACAATAACCTGTTGAACGGACAAAACACGAAGAAGATGACTGCTGTTGCACAGACGAAACAACACGAAAAGGACCACAACCGCTGTTTCACGGAAAAAAACAATCCAAAGACGAGGAAAAAGATACTGCTGTACCGGCATAAGGCCGTTTCTTATAGCATTGGATTCTCATCTTCGATTCCGCCAGAATCCGATTCGGGCCCATTTCCGCCTTCTTATAGACACGGATTTTGGCACAATCCAATTCGGAAAAATCCGATTTCAGCTTTTCGAGTTGCGGCCACTCGGATTCCTGACCAAAATCCGAGACGCTGCCCAACCCGGATTTCTGTCTCGGATTATTTGAAACTCTCTGGTTGCGCCGCGCGCGCACACACACACACACACATCGGGCTACCCCACATGCGTGCTGCAGTGCCGGCGCTTTTAGGGCTGCTGGGCGTCGCCCGTGGGCTAGCCTACGAACTTGGCTTGCCCTCGGAACGCGTGGTGCACCATCAAATGGCCGCGACAGCGAGAGAAAAAGCTGGTGTCGACGTTTCTGCTGTCTTTGCCACCACGCTAGCTGCCTTCCATCTGCAAAATGCTCTATAGCTGCTTCCGCCAGGATGTTGTAGCTTAGCAACAGCGACTCTGGTGCCTCTTGGTCCGGCATGTTTGCAACGTCTGTGTGGTCTGTTGCGTGTGGTCTGTTGCGTGTGGTCTGCTGCCTCTGCGCTGCGTCTGTATGTCTGTATCGGTCTGCTGTGTGCTGCTGCTGCTGCTGCTGCTGTGTGGTGTTGGGTTTTGCGCGCGCTGTTTTAAAAAAAAATTGACAGTCCTGCTGAAATCCGTCTGACAAAATCCGTTCGCTATAAGAAAGGTCGGGCTTTCTTCTCCGCCCGAATTTTGCCGAATCGGATTCTGGCGGAATCGAAGATGAGAATCCAATGCTATAAGAAACGGCCTAATAAGGTAAGTTGGGAGGGAAATAAGTGAGATATCAGAAGGAAAGAAGGGAACACACAAAAAAGGAAAAAAAAGACGAAAAAGCAGGTATCTCGAAAAAAGAAAAAAATGCACTTCTTCCGCTGTGAGATCGACCAAAAAGCATTCTTGATCGAAACCCAGCTTTGTTTTGCAAGCTGCGTGTGGTATGCACTTCGATCGCGTCTGTTACGGGGTGTGTATACCCTCGTGAAGGATACAGGTCTCTCGGTGACCCCCCTGCTAAGGCCAGGGCCAACAGGACTAAGGCTTTCAGTCTTGTTCTGCACACGGAAACTGTATAACCCGCATTGAGGGGGAAACAAACAGCTCAGTATGCAGTAAACAGTAAGTGTTATGGTGTGAGTCAACTTCTTGAGTGGGCTACTTGGGTCTACCGGGTTTGTCGTACGCAAGTTCCTGTGTACTCCCCGAAAATGTGGAAGGGCAATATCATCATAGTATACCGATATACCTGGCACCGATTCCCGACCCGACCAGGAGCCTAAGCCCCATGCATACTATGCTAGGCCTAAATTCAAGGGGTGTGTGTACACAATATGACTAGAAAACTTTAGGTACAACAACAGTAAGTATTTTGGGTACCTACTCCGTCCGTTCGCCCCATTCACCTCTTTACTATTAGCAACAGTTGGTTGGGGGGTTCGAATGCTTCGCCCACGTGGGTCGGACTTTTGAGTTTTAGTTATATAAAGTCAAACTAAAAGTAGAAAAGGAATCAACTGCTGAGAGCGCCTATTGGTGGCTGCGTGGTTGAGTGCAAGTCGGCGAGGGAGGAAAGTGCTGAAGTCTTCTCGCGATAGAGATGCAGGGTGTTGAGAATATTCGATGGAGTACTCCTGCAGTAGACTGCAAAGATTAGGATTGGCGCTGTCACTTCTTATCAACCCGACTGAGCAGACACGCTGCTGCTGTGTGTCGAGGATGTATGTGAAGAATGGAGGGATGCCTCTTGCAAAAAAAAAGCCGCTTGAGGGCAACAAAAAGGTTTAGGACGATGAACTACGGTGATCAGCTCGGATGCGGTTCGAGGAGTGAGCGGTGGGGGGTGTGCAAACACTCCCGTCCACCAGTACCTCAAATCTTGACGACCTCTTTTACAGCAACAACGTCTATCGACAGCTAGTCGCTGCAGATCGTCGACTGCAAGAACTGCCGAAAGGTCTCCTCAATATGCCGTTTACTCATAATGCGGTGTACTTAGTTGAACCGCAACTTCCGAAGCATTGACTCAATGGGCCATGTACATACCGCCTATTTCTCAACTCGGGCACGCACCGCCGTGATAACGGCAGTCGTGGGTAGCTAATAGTGGGGAGGGATGGCCCCGGATAGATCTGAGTTGTCCGTCTGCATGTCTAGGGAGAGAGAACAGGAGGAGAGATAACAGAGTGCACAATATCAGATGGGATGAACAAGCAAAAAAACCAAAAAAAAAAAAAAAAACTTCGGGTAGGAGTGTGTATCATCAGCTGGTGGTATGCATGGCTCGATGAAAAATCGACGAGCTGTGGGATTGCTGAACCCTACGTATGCGCGATAAAAATTGAAGGCAAAAACCGGGGGGAAGAAGGGACGACACCTGTGACTGACCACGGCTTGCCCAGAAGGTGGAAAGTACATGACATAATGTGTGTGAAAAAAAAAAGTGGATGAGATTTACTATGTTTCTTCTTCGGTGTATTCCATGCTGCTACTGCTGTGGTTGCCGTGACCACACCGTTGGCTTTTCCGGGTGTCGGTCGTGGGTCGCACGACGGCGGATGGGGAACGGAATCCCCGACGTTGGACAATGACTGTGTGTCGTTTTCACCGTCGAAAGAAATGTCTCCCCGAACCCCTTAAAAAATGAAAACAATCTATTAACCATTAAATCTTCCCTCTAGGGGCCAAACATGTCAGGAGGCGGTCAGTCAAGGGAAAACATGCAGCGGTCAAGGGCGTCAAATCGATCTTTTTATACTAAAACCCAGTAGTTTGCCGTCAGTCGAGGCAAATTATCGGAAATTACCGTCCGTCAAGCGGTCAAAGAAAAATTGCCGTCTGACGCGTGTTACGACAGAGGTGCACCAGTTTTTTTTTTTTTTCTTTCCGAGTTTCCCTCTCTCTCCCAAAAACCGATTTGGAGAAGAAAATAAAAAAACTGCATCGTACACTGCTGTAGTGCCTCCGGATGGAAAATCCCATGGCCTAGATACACAAGGAGAAGAATCATGCAAAAGCAAAAATAAAGGCATCTTCCGACAATTTTGGGATAACGCCTTCACTACTGGAAACCCTTCTGGGGGACAAATTTACTTGAAGTTTGTATAGGGAGGGATTTTGGGGCTCTGAAGGGGTTAAGGAGTGCCGTGTGTTTCAGAAAAAACAAAAAAAGACAAAAGTTTGCTACCTCTATCGTTGAAGGCGTCAGAAAAAGAAGAAAACGACGATTGATTTGCGGCATTTTCAAGTGGCCGCCAGTAGCAGCAGCGCGCAGCAGCACGAGTGTAGTAGGATCATGTCGCGCCCGTCCCGTATGGTGTTTTATAAAAAACGAAAATACACTCCAGCTCTGAGATCGAAGATTTCGTCGAAACTCATCTTTGCAAGTTTATGTTACTCGTGCGAGTTTTGAATTGTTGCCGTTCGGACACCCAAACCTTTTTTTTTCCTTCTTCTTTTTTTCATTTATTGATCTTTTTTGCAGCGCAGTCCTGATATGGGCAAAACTACTTGGAGTTAGAACGGGATCAAGACTACGGAGGGACCCCCCGTTTTTCACTACCTCCGTGTTTTCACCAGTCGCACGAATGACGAATGTTCCTCACTGATATAATATACGAAGTACACGTTTCAAGCAGGCAGTTCGTTTGGCGCGGCGTATAGCTAACCGTCCCACTGGGCGGGTGTCCTACATTATTGTGTTCATCACCATGGTTGGTAGTAATCCTAACCCTAACCCTAACCTCTTTTTATTTTTATTTTTTCGCACACATCTGCTTTTCCAGCTTCTGGGCAAAAACCATGGTCACAGGTGTCGTCCCTTCTTTGCCCCGGTTCTCGCCTTCATTTTTTATCGCGCATTTGTAGGGTTCAGCAATAATCCCACTGCTCGTCGATTTTTCATCGAGTGTTGACAAGCCCCACGGTAGGGGTTGGAGTTGTATGATTGCAACAAAACGTCCCTGGGGGATTGAGTTCCTCATGTGAGGGAACTGCCGGTCAATGGAGCAATTTCACGAGTACATATTGTTTAGGACTGAGGCATAAAAGCTTGGTCGGGTTGTTGTGCGAAAACGAATGCCTTCGAAGTCATTTTTCGGGTTCGAAGTCATTTTTCGGGTTACATATTGAGTTCCTCGAGTGAGCAGCTCAGGGACTGGTCGATCATGCTCCAACCCTACCGTACCGCGAGATCATCGAGTGTTGCTAACTCACGCTCTCGCGCTTTCCGCAAGTCGATTTGTGCACACGAAAAAAGTTCCCACGAATTTATACGAGTATGCACTCGGAGGGATTCGAACTCGCGAAACTGACCTATACCAGGCTCGAGGATAACCTGGTACGCCACCGGGGCGACCGGCTGTAAAACCCATACGAAATGTATGGGAGCCCCTATTTGCAGGACGGGCCTGCAACGAATTCTTGCAGGACGTTTTGGCACACTTTTGTCCCAGGTACCTGCACAGACCCCACCTAACCCCAACCCTAACCCTAACCCCAACCCCAACCCCAACCCGACCCCTGACCGTTTGACCGGTACGTGGGGCTAAAAGTGCCCTCACGCGGCTTCGCCGCGCGTTCGGCAGGCATTCGCCAAAAAAACAATACATGTTTCGTCAAGTGCTTTTTGGTGTAAAGAGGAGAAGTTTTTTGTCACACATGACTGGTGACTCGCTGCGCGAGAAGGCACTTGGCGATCGTCGGAAGTGGCGGAATGTTTTATCACATTTGACCGCGCGAGAAGTCACTTGACGATGGTCGGGAGTGGCGGAATGTTTTGTCACACTTGACTGGTGGAATGTCCATCGCTACAGACGTGGTTCGCTTGACCAAACTTAGTTTACGTTGTAGACCCCCTGCAATCCATGGCCACTACTGTGAACGTCCCGAGGCCAAAGCCCTCTCCAACCGTCGGGGGCGTCATACGCTTCCCGTGCGTCCCATAGGGTGGCGTACGCCACTCTTCTCCCCCGCGTGTCGATGGTTACTGTCGCTGGCGCTTTTCGGCGCAGTTCCACGAGCGCATTGATGGCGTCCATTGGGGGGTGGAAGGCGTCCTTCATGAAATCGCGGGCGGCGCCTCTGTCGCGCAATACAGCACTCGGCAAGACTATGAAAAGGCCCCCAAGAGTTTTACCCCTAGATACAGCGGTGTACCCCTGGCCCTGGGCGAAGAATCCTCTACTCGGAATCCACACGGCAACCCGCTCGAACCCAACACCCTGTACCCTATGTATGGTCATACAAGCGGCGACCATGAGCGGCCACTGTTTCACTATGTACGCTCCGCTGACGGCAACTCCCCTGCAGAACGGCGGTCACGTGAAGCACGATGAAGTTGGCGATTTCATTTTTGAGGCGGAGAATGTCGCCGAGAGGATGCTCGTATTTAGTCCCCTGTAAAGGTAACAGCAGAATTCGGCGGGCAAGGCCGCATGGTGTGAGGACAATGTGCGCATGGGTTACGTTGTACGCAGGTGTAGGATGTAACGGCTGAAAGACAAGAACCATTGTTACAGGACGCCCAGACGTAGCTGGAGACGCCTACACACATAGGACATGACGCATAAACAGGCGACGGAAGGGATTTGCACCCCAGGAACGCCGGTGGAAGGTGAGGTAGTATGGCGGGTTCGAACAGTTTCGAACACGCACGCGTACGCTACAAACGCAAGCACAGGACGCACACACGTAGCTGGAGACGCCTACATACATAGGAGATGATGGATACACAGGTGACGGAACGCATTTGCACCGCAGGAACGCTGGTGGAAGGTGAGGTAGTAGACTTTAGCAGGTTCGAAGACGTACGGGTATGCTACAAACGCAAACACACGGGAGTACTGCTGCGCTACACATGTACGTACTCTACACACGCGGCGAGAGCGGTGTGCACGCCGCTGTACATACAAACACAGCTGTGACCATGCTGAGTGCGTAGCGTATAAGCAATGCCGTGTACATACCTGTCCCAAGAAGGTGCAGTTCCCGTTGAGCAGAGAGTGCCAGCCGCAGTTGCCATCCCCCCTGCACGGAACAGTGCGAGTGTTCCGGCGCTGTAGAACGAGGCCATTCGGGCAGTGCAATTAATTGCTGAATGGATTGTTGTTGCCCTCGCAAGGCGGAAGGATGTAGGACGAACTCCAAGCGATGAGGCAGAGAGAGCCCTGCAAATGTGTATTGGAACAGTTGGTCTCCCCAGTCGTCAAGATACCGCTCTGCTGTAAGGACGTTCCGCTGCATGTTGTGCAGAGATTCAAACGCAGCACCAGGTGGTGGTACGCCGTGACGTTTGAAGAGGGCGAAGAACACGCAGCCGCAGAGGAGCGTAGAACGAGCGAAGGGGCTCATAGCAGACACCCACAGCACGCTCCGGAGACCACCAGCGCTGGGTTGGCAGGCCAGCCGAAGGGTGCTTGTATGCTACTACTAGCAGTGTAGAGTGTGTTGGTGTTCGTGTGTGTGTCCCAAAATGCACCCACGAGGTGGTTGTTTGCGTGCGAGGGTGTAGTTCGTCACGCCGTTTGATTTGAATCGCAGCCGTTTGAATTTTATGGTTTTGTAAGGACGAGGAGGGGTTTTTGGGAAGGGATTTTTTTGTCCGCAGCCCAGGGCACAACGAAGTGAAATGTTTGTGTGTTGTGTTGTTTTTTTTTTTGTTGTCCCGCATCGTGATGTAGCAGGATCGAACAGCAGAGGCGCAAACGTTCAAGCGCATGCACCACCAGCGCTGGGTTGGCAGGCCAGCCGAAGGGTGCTTGTATGCTACTACTAGCAGTGTAGAGTGTGTTGGTGTTTGTGTGTGTGTCCCAAAATGCACCCACGAGGTGGTTGTTTGCGTGCGAGGGTGTAGTTCGTCACGCCGTTTGATTTGAATCGCAGCCGTTTGAATTTTATGGTTTTGTAAGGACGAGGAGGGGTTTTTGGGAAGGGATTTTTTTGTCCGCAGCCCAGGGCACAACGAAGTGAAATGTTTGTGTGTTGTGTTGTTTTTTTTTTGTTGTCCCGCATCGTGATGTAGCAGGATCGAACAGCAGAGGCGCAAACGTTCAAGCGCATGCACCACCAGCGCTGGGTTGGCAGGCCAGCCGAAGGGTGGTTGTATGCTACTACTAGCAGTGTAGAGTGTGTTGGTGTTCGTGTGTGTGTCCCAAAATGCACCACCAGCGCTGGGTTGGCAGGCCAGCCGAAGGGTGCTTGTATGCTACTACTAGCAGTGTAGAGTGTGTTGGTGTTCGTGTGTGTGTCCCAAAATGCACCACCAGCACTGGGTTGGCAGGGCAGCCGAACGGTGCTTGGATGCTAGTAGCAGTGTCGGGGGGGGGCGACGCGCCCCCCCCCGAACCCCCCCCCCCGGGCCCGACACAGTGTGCGTTGGAAGGACCCTCACCAGTGTGCGTTCGAAAAAGTACATGGAAAAACTATAGTATGTATTTTTAAAAACGCGGGCAATAAAAAGCGGCAGATGGCCAATCAGAGGCACGTCCTGCAAGAATTCGTTGCAGGCCCGTCCTGCAAATAGGGTTTCTCGAAATGTACCCGTCGGAGTGCCCCCCCAATGCGTCACTGCGGTGAAATGGTTGAAAAAACAACACAATACAATTGTGGGTATCGCCGCATTGGGCGTTCATATCGAGAAATTCGAGCAGCGCGAAAGCCCCTGACCGCAAGGCATAGGAGGGTCACTCGCGCCACTGACCCCGTGCCACCGGGAAAAAATGCCTCGGAACAACATAACCCATCCCCCTACCCGTGGCATCTTGGTTCTAGTAGTAATATTAGGGGAAAAAAAATAGGAGTTGGAAAGGGGTTAAGCCAGCAGTGAGTGGCGGATGCCGAAATCGTCAATTTTCGTCGTTACATTTTTGCCCTCTTGAGGCCTCCAAGGGGTTGAGTTTTCCCCCCCGCCCCCGTCGCCAAACGCCGCAACTACCTGCGATTCTGCAACTGCTACAGCACGGCGTGTATGAAAGTACGCGGAAGTGTGGTGAGCTTCATTAAAAGCTTCATGTTTCGCCCTCGGCCGGAGGATAAACAATAAAATAGAAATGGACCGTTATCGTAGTTGCAAGCCACACGATTACGGCTCGCGCTTACGCGCTCACGGCCTCCGGATAGGAGGAGGTCCCAGCATGCCCACCAGAAGCCTAAGCCCAAACCTAGTTAACCCAGCCCCTAGGCCCTACATGATGGGGGGGGGGGGGGGGTTGGGTTGACCAATGAAAATGGGCGAGTGGTATATTGAGGTTGGTCCGACAACGACTTTCGCGTCACCCTCAAACTATTGAACCCTAAGAATACCGAGTGGCTTGCCGTTTAGTGCAGTTCCACGACTGCAAGGAAGTGTCGTCCTCGCCGGCTTGTGACTTGAAATCTTGTGCTGCTGCAGTTCTAGGGCTGCAAATAGGTACTGTCTTCGCCGAACGTCCTCACGGCGGCGCTTCGCGCTTGGTGCACGCGATGACTGCCTGGTCGGTGAAAACCCGACGTGCTCCGTCCCGGCATAGTAGGAAGGGGGCGCGAAGGTCTATGATGGTCAGGCGATTACGTACGGCTGTGCATGAAATGAGTACCCCCCCCCGCCCCCCCTCTTGTCTCCTTTTTTTAATCGTCGCTTTTACTCTGCACCTCAATCCGTACGAGGTTTTACCCTCAACGACCTTCTGGACAAGCTTAAGCCGTGGTCACAGGTGCCTTCAATTCTTCGCCCCCGGTATTCCCGGAAGGGTATCTCTGGAAGTAGCCAAACGAGGAAACATTTTCTTAGTTCATTCGAAGCTGTGATCCACAATCTGCAAGAAAGTACGCGCAGCAAGGTGCCGAAGTCCCCCTAACAGCAAGTAGTAAAAGTGGTTCTTGGGAGGATGCAAGCTCACCCTTCATGCGACTCGCCGAACACCTCGCGGCACTTGCTTCACGCTTGGTGCACGCGATGTCTGCCTGGTCGGTGAAAACGGAACCCGAATTGGTCGGTCACGGGAATGTAGGGATGCGAGGGTGTATCATAATGTGGTTATATGAACTACGGCCATGCATGTAATAAGTACACCTCGCGTCTCATGCTATGATGTTTTTACGACTGCGGCCGTGCATGATATGCTTTCACCGCTTTCCCGCTATAACTCGCGCAACAAATGAGTACGTCCCCCACCCCGTCGGTCACGCGCGCATACTCGAGTAAGGAAACCAAGCGGGTAATTCAGCATTCATACCTCCATCGTGCAAGTAATTTGTGATATCGTACGAGCTGTTGATGGTGAGCGGGTCCGTCTGTTTTTTAACATGTGAGGTGAAGTAAATTTGGTTAAACTATTATTCCTGTATACATACACATTATAACCCTATACCCCCTCCCATAGGACTGAGGAAAATTAAAAAAAAGAAGGTTTTGTACAAATACATGGAAAACACGTGATCAGCGCCCAAAATGGTGGTGGTGTCTCTATTCAATTTTCGGAGTAGGAACGGTACCCCGTCTCGAAAATGGCTCGTGGGCAATGGTCAAGTGACTAGGGTAAGCCATGAATGAGTACCCCCCCCCCCCCCCCTACCCCCTACCCCGTTCGGCTCGCCGTTGGGCTCGTCGAAACAACAAGCAAGACGGTGGGGGAAAAGTCTCGACTCGTCAAACCAACGACCACCCGCAGGGTGCTTTTTCCTGAGTTTTTTGCCCGTACCCGCCCGGCAATAGTCGTATACATATACTTCGAAGTATGTATATATACTACTTGCGAGTATGGAGGCGTGCTGCGATGGGGGTGCGCCATTTTTTTTCTGAGAGTACTCACCTTCGGATCTGCTGTGAAGACGTGTCCTTTTTAGGCCGTTTCTTATAGCATTGGATTCTCATCTTCGATTCCGCCAGAATCCGATTCGGCAAAATTCGGGCGGAGAAGAAAGCCCGACCTTTCTTATAGCGAACGGATTTTGTCAGACGGATTTCAGCAGGACTGACAATTTTTTTTGAAAACAGCGCGCGCAAAACCCAACACCACACAGCAGCAGCAGCAGCAGCAGCACACAGCAGACCGATACAGACATACAGACGCAGCGCAGAGGCAGCAGACCACACGCAGCAGACCACACAGACGTTGCAAACATGCCGGACCAAGAGGCACCAGCCCTTGACATCTCATCGTCCTCTGTGTCGGGCTCTAGCTCGTCTTCGTAGTCTTGTAAGATGAGGTCCCAGGTGGCGACACTACGCTGCTGCTGCAGATGGAAGGCAGCTAGCGTGGTGGCAAAGACAGCAGAAACGTCGACACCAGCTTTTTCTCTCGCTGTCGCGGCCATTTGATGGTGCACCACGCGTCCCGAGGGCAAGCCAAGTTCGTAGGCTAGCCCACGGGCGACGCCCAGCAGCCCTAACAGCGCCGGCACTGCAGCACGTATGTGGGGTAGCCCGATGTGTGTGTGTGTGTGCGCGCGCGCGCGGCGCAACCAGAGAGTTTCAAATAATCCGAGACAGAAATCCGGGTTGGGCAGCGTCTCGGATTTTGGTCAGGAATCCGAGTGGCCGCAACTCGAAAAGCTGAAATCGGATTTTTCCGAATTGGATTGTGCCAAAATCCGTGTCTATAAGAAGGCGGAAATGGGCCCGAATCGGATTCTGGCGGAATCGAAGATGAGAATCCAATGCTATAAGAAACGGCCTTAACCCAAAACTGCTTTGATCCCGGATAAAAAATCCCATGGCTTAGGTATACAACGCGAATCATGCAAAACAATATATATATTATAAAAAATGAAAATACACTCCAGCTGTGAGATCGAAGATTTCGTCGAAACTCATCTTTGCAAGCTGTGTGTGATACTCCGATCGCGCGTATTGCGGGTTGTGTGTCCTCATTAAGGATATAGGTCGGCGACTCCCCTTGCAACTACAGCGTAGCTATCAGGGTCAACGGGGTGATGTTAGGCAGTCTGTGCGCGGAAACTATAAAACCCGTTTCTGAGGGGGACAAAATCTGACAGCTGTGAAAGGAAATGCATCAGTTTATCGAGTGAATCCTGTAAGTCGATTAACCAGTGAGGGGAGGGCGGAGTTTCTAAGGACGTGGGGGCCTGATTTTGATGAAAAGGGGGGCGGGAGGTTTGGAGGGGAGGGAGGGGACGGGTGGGGCAGGTCTATTTGTGCGTGGAAACTATAAATATTTCTTGTGGGGGAGGGGGAGGAATGTGGCGGGGGGGGCCGGGGGCGGGGGGAGGGCTTTAGGTCGCATTGATGTAGGGGTTTGCTATACGCGTGGTGCTAGGTCTGGGCGATGGTCGGGTGGTGGGTGGAAGGAGGGGGCGTTGGGGACGGGGGTGGGTGGGAATTACAGCAGTGGCATGGACGGCTCTGAAACGATAACGAGGCGATATCCAGGGCGTGGAAGTGTTTATTACTCTGGCGGATTTCGATAGTAGGTGGGGCGTTTAAGCAAGAGAAAGCAAGGGAATAATAATAATAAAAAAAAAAAGCCGGGGGGGGGGGAAGGGTTTTCAAGAGGTTTAGGTCACATATAATATTAAAATCAAGGATTTGGTCGACACTGATGTTCGCAACATTGTGTGTGATCCTCCGATCGCGCGTAGTAATCATATATGTAGGGGCCTACTATACGCGCGGTGCTGGGTAGGCGATCGTGCGATGTGTGGGGAAGGAGGGGGCGTTGGAGGGGGGGATATATATATATATATAGGGGGGATGAATGAAAGCTACGTCATGGATGGCTAGAAATATAATGACGTGATATCAATGGCTTATTAGTGTTTATTACTCTGGCCGATTTCGATTGTAAGTGGGGCGTTTGAACGAACTGGGCGGGGAACAAAGGGGGGGGGGGGGAGATTAGTTGGAGCTACGGCATGGATGGCTAGATGGATATGTAGCTGCCCCCCCCCCCGCCCAGGGGGCGCTACTTCGCCTGACTTGAGTCGGCAAGTCGGCTGGACATCAGTTGGCTTCGCCAGCCGACTTGACGACCAAAGTCAGTTGGTCAGTTAACGGCACCTATCGAATAGTTATTAGTCGTCAAATCGTCAAATCTTGCCGGCTCACAGCTCTACAACAGGGTCAACAGCTACTATTTGCGACGATTTCGGGTTGAGGAGTCCCGTCATTCAGATTTGTTTCTTTTTGCCAAAAAGAGGTACAGTACCTCCATCGTAGCACGCGTCAGTACTGTACCTCTATCGTAGTAGTAGCAGTAGCAGTGGTAGTAGTAGTAGTAGTGGTAGTAGTAGTAGCAGTAGTAGTAGTAGTAGTAGTAGCAGTTGTAGTAGTAGTAGTAGTAGTAGTAGCAGCAGTAGTATTGATAGCAGTAGTGATAGTATGAGTAGTAGTAGCTATTTCCCCCCATCAACAAGCAGTCACAGACAGATAACAATTGTAGTAAGAAAAACTGGTGGGAAACGGTTTCTTATTTCGCGTACGAGCCCTGTTTTTTTTTTCTACTTCTTTTTCAAATGACCACGTTTACTGCTGTCCAGCTCAATGTTATAAGGCTTAGTTTGGGTAAGCTATTGGTTAACCTTTTGCAAGTGGTCAAACGGACAAATACCCGACGAATACCTTAACACATGGCGTCGTCGGCAGACCATGGGTTTTTTAGGTCGTGGGTTCAAAGCCCACCATCCACAATATATAATATTTTTTTCAGACTTTCCCCAAGTCAAACTTAAAAAATACTCTCCCCGGCATCCCCAGGAAATGAAACGGCTTGGATATTGACAGGTCCGGCCGTATATCCGGCCGACCTGCTATCCCGCCGTTCCAGTGGGGGGGAAGGTGTTATAAGGCTTAGTTTGGGTAAGCTATTGGTTAACCTTTTGCAAGTGGTCAAACTGACTAATGTCCCACTAATTCATTAACAACAACATGTTTGTGTCAACCCTTAGTAAGGGGTTTGGGTCTCAGGGACATTCTGGATAACAAGCCGTGCTCATAGGTGTCTACCCTCTTCTCCCCCCCCGGAACGTACATACATGCCTTCATTTTTGTCGGTTTTGTAGAGGGTTCAGCATTCGTTCCCACTTTTCAGCTTTTTGTCACAGATACGCTTGTCAATTTTCATCGAATTTTTGCTAACTGGCGCTTTCATTTCGCGCATTCCGCCCGTCGTCAGTTTGGACGCAAGAAGAGTCCCTACGAGCACGAGTTCGCATGCACTCGGGAGGATTCGAACCCGCACCACCACCAACTTTGGTATTACACGGACGATATTCTCCTACCCAACGAAGGGGGGCACATGCTGTATGTACATATTACTTTCCGCGCACAGATTGATTAACCCCTTTAGAGCCCCCGAACCCCTCCCTATACTAAATCCAAGTAATTTTGTCCCCCAAAAAGGGGTTTCCAGTTGGAAATGGGTTAACGTCACCCTGTTGCAATGGCGTGAGTGCCCTCTGTAGAGGGATAGTTTATAGATTCGACGTGGATAACATGTCGTAGGTGAGGTGAAACCGCGTGATGTTAGATGTCACACTCACGTCAAGGCCATATCATAGATGGGGCGATAATGTAGGTGACGACGATGGGACAAGCAGGACGCCCCTCGTCTCAGTACCCTGCCCTACCCTACCCTACCTAGCCCTGTTCTGTCTGTAATTTAGTATCTTCTGTAGGGAAATAATGCAAATATGCTATGGAATCTAGCCAGCGAGCCATAAGGAGAGAGACCAAACAAGGGCCCCGGAACCCATGAGGAGCACGCTTCCCAACACCGACCAACCACGCATCCCCCACTCGGAGTATGCCACTACAGAGGGACAAGCAGGACGCCCCTCATCTCACTATACCTACCCTGCACTACCCTGCACTACCGTGCCCTACCCTACTTACTTTGCCCAGTTATGTCTGTATTTTTGTATTTTATGTAGGAAATAATGCATAAAAGCTTTTGAGTCTATGCAGCGAGCCATGAGGAGAGACCAGCCAAACACACCGGAATCCATGAGGGACACGCTTCCTAACACCGAGACCAACCACGCATCCCCACCGACCAAACACGCATCCCCCACTCGGAGTACCACCACACTGCTTGTTGACCCTCGTAGCAATGGATCTCCGTAATATTATGAATAGTATTCATCAACTGTTGTTGTAGTACTCGTTGTGTCGGAAATGCCGAACGAAAAAAAAAAAAAAAAAAAACGAAGACAAAAAACGATTTCTGCTAGTAGTATCGGAGAAGGCCTCGTTGGTCGCGCGGTAGAAACCCGACGACTAGAGTCGGCACAGCATGACTTTGAGTTTTATTCAGTCGTGAAACGGAGGTGCCGACTATCCGACTTATTTTTTTCTTTGTTTTTTGTTCATACCATTTAGTATCTTCGCGCTACTCTCGTGCTCCTTCCCAGTAGTAAGTCAGACCCGGGGTCACTTAGCGGGCCCTCCTGCCCCCTCCCCACTACGGTACGCTTGCGGCGCCTTCATTTTTTCGCGAGAAGAATACAGCTTTTTCTTCCCTCGTCGACTCCCGTCGAATTGTACCTGCCCACGCTGCTAGGTGCTCTCAGCAGTTTGAAAATATTACCACGGTGGGAATCGAACTTAAGGACCCACGCTAGTAGTATTCGAGGGTAACCACTACTAAAAGACCACCGGGGCGACCGGCTTCTTATTGGGTTTCTTAATTGTAGCTCAGTTGTAGGAATGCTTTTTTTTCAATGCGGGACACATTTATGTATTATCATCCGAGTTGCTGAAGGCCGAAGGTACACTCACATACACGTAGGCTCAAATGCGTCCTTCGTGCTCCTCCTGTTTCCGCCGATTATGTCGCTTCTTCTGTTATGCCCGTTCTTTTTTCCCGTTGTACTACCAGAAAGAAAGGTGAATTATGCCGCAGTAATGGTCGATCATGCTTCTATGCTGCCACCAAGAAGGTACTTGTTTCCCTTGTTAAATTCCCCACCACGCGGAAATATCTCAAGATATGTTCGTCAGAGATCGATCGTGACATGTATGTGGTATCGACCTACTTAAGTGACAACTATACACTCACATACACACACGTAGGCTCAAATGCGTCCTTTATGCACCTCCTGTTCCCGCCGATTATGTCGCTTCTTCTGTTACGCCCGTTCTTTTTCCCATTGTACTACCAGAAAGAAAGGTGAATTATGCCGCAGTAATGCTCGATCATGCTTCTATGCTGCCACCAAGAAGGTATTTGTTTCCTTGTTAAATTCCCCACCACGCGGAAATAGCTCAAAAGATGTTCGTCAGAGATGGATCGTGACATGTATGTATGTGGTATCGACCTACTTGAGTGACAAGTATTACTATTGCCATTTTGCGGTATGCTCTGGTGTGATGTAAGCCGTCACTGACAACAAGGCGCAGAGGGCGCGCCTTGTCCGTTTTTACACGTAGATTAAGCCAAATTTTGTGATTTTTCGGAGGCTTTTTTCACAGGGGACATCTAAATAGCCGGTAACGGTTTTTATGCTCAAAAACCTCATTATGCTCCTAAACGGAGGAGGACTATGCTGCTATTAATAGTTCAGCCCTGATTATGGCACTGTGCTCGTACTTCGAACTACAAGGTACGTGTGCTAATTTGTGCAAAAATGACAAATTGTTCTATTATTGGAGTGTTTGCGAAAGACGTCCTTCGGAAAAATACTTTTTCTGCTTCCGCTCATGAACGTGAATTCCCTTTCCATCATGATTTCGGTATGTTAAACGTTGGAAGTAATCAAAATCCTGCAGCAGCAGGCGACGCCTTCAAAATTAAAGGGGTATTTATACGAAGAACGTTTTTCGCAAACACTCTGTTGGCCCTTTCCCAACTCCAAAAGTGTTCGTAGTCTAATTTCAAGTGGTTTATCCCCATTTCGGGAGTTCGGTGCTAAAAGCGTGTTAATATAAAATAGGCTGGCACAAAGGACTCAAGCCTCGCATGACGACCTGTGACGCTGTCGCGCGGGGCGGGAGATACACACGCGCACATGGCGGAACAATATGTCGATAGATAGAGCTGTCGTCATTTATGCCGACGGGTCGTCTGAGTCTGTGTCGTGTTCGTGTTGTATGTATGTGGCTGTGCACAGAGCAGTGGGTCCATCGAGCAGCTTCCTCGCTATCTATCTATGGTGTTGTATCCTGTAAGTTGTCTGTTGTTTTTCGAACACGCTTTGTTTTTTGTAGGATGATTGTATGATGCGATAGATTGGTTACCGCGCGACTTGCCACCGTCGTCGTCATCGACGCGCGCGTTTCGCCCAAGGTTGGGAGACACGTTGTTATTAATGAACGAAGAACCCGAGAGGGAAGGGATCTAAGATATTTTACTTCTTTTGGGTGGGGATAATTTGTATTTTAGGAACCGCTACGATGATAGCTCCGTCATAAGTTCGCTGCTGCTTCGCTCGTATCGCCGCCAGATAATGTTGCTTCTGAAAAAATTAATCAAATAATTACTGTCACGGTCTTCTTCTATTAATAGTTCCGGGCAGAATTACTTACATGTTGCGTTCTTTGTACTCCTCGTGTTCGTGCTTTTCTTCATGTTTCAACTGATTCAATGAAGCTTTTTTTCTTCTGGGCTGTGTTTGTTACCTTCCCCCCCGTGGGAGAAGCAATGAATGTTACTACCGAACAAGCTATTCTCCCATGGATGGAATTAAAGGTCTATCTACCAGTTCATTGCACTTCTTGGCGTAAAATTGAAGCAAATATTTAGCATATTTTTCTTTCACTCCCGACGGGGGCTCCGGGGGCGCCTCGAGCGGGGGCTCCGGGGGCGCCTCGAGCGGGGCCCTGTTACGATACTAACTTTGTGTAAGCTATTATTGGTTAACCTTTTGCAAGTGGTGAAACGGACTGATACCCCTCTAATTCGTCGACATGGCGTCGTCGTCAGGACCACAGCATTTCTGGGTCGTGGGTCCGAATCCCACCATCCACCAAAATAAACTTTTCCAGACTTTCCGATGGTGTCGAACTTGAAAAATACTCTCCCCGGCGGTATACCCAGGAAATGAAACGGCTAGGATAAATGACAGGTCCGCCCGTATATCCGGCCGACCTGCTATCCCGCCGTTTCAGGGGGGAAGAGTGTTATAAGGCGTAGTTTGGGTAAGCTATTGGTTAACCTTTTGCAAGTGGTCAAACGGACTAATACCCCACTAGTTCCTTAATATACTGTGGTGGGGAGGGGGGAGTTTCGCTCGCTTCGGTCGCCCAACTTCAGTGGGCAAGTTGGCTGGCTTCGCCAGCCGACTTACCGACTACAGTGAGCTAGTCGGCGAAGCCTACTCGCGACTGGTTTTTAGGTCGTGAAATGCTGCCGATTCACAGCCCTTTGGATTTCGCATCTGCATCCACCCATTACGTTTCCAATAAAACTTGGATCGAAGTCTATAAATATTAGCTCCAGGAAGGTGGCTGCTCTCTACAAAAACGCTTATTATTTATGTTTTGGATGCACGTTGTTTCCACAGTAAGGAGAGGGCTAATGATCAGCCTACTATTATTATACAAATACTTCGAAGTAATTATGTTAAGAATGCTGTTGAGTGTGTTAAAACACGCTATATTTTCGTGTGTGCGCGCACACAGGCCGAGAAAAGGCCAATTGATAGTATCGTATGATATGTATGAGTGTACTGCTGTGTGGCATGTGGCGCACCGTCCGCTGTGGAGCAAAGACGCCAGGAGACGGCGCTTTGACCCCTTGACTGACGGCTATTTTCCACTAATTTTACCTTGACTGACGCCAAAACACAAGGTTGTAGTGTGGAACGATCAGTTTGACACCCTTGACGGCTGGACGTTTTCCGTTGACTGACCGTCTCCTTACATCTTTGCCGTGGAGTGCGACAGCTCGTACCCAAAGGAGACGGCGCTTTGACCCCTTGACTGACGGCTATTTTCCACTAATTTTACCTTGACTGACGCCAAAACACTAGGTTGTAGTCTGGAACGATCAGTTTGACACCCTTGACGGCTGGACGTTTTCCCTTGACTGACCTGACCGTCTCCTGACATCTTTGCCGTGGAGTGAGACAGCCCGTACCAAAGGAGACGGCGCTTTGACCCCTTGGCTGACAGCTATTTTCCACTAGTTTTACCTTGACTGACGCCAAAACACTAGGTTGTAGTGTAGAACGATCAGTTTGACACCCTTGACGGCTGGACGTTTCCCCTTGATTGACCGTCTCCTGACATCTTTGCCGTGGAGTGAGACAGCCCTTACCAAAGATATCGGTTGACGGTCTAGTTTTGACCCGTCAAGATGTCTTTGGACAGTTTTTTTTAAATATTACATGGAAAAAGCGTAATGAGCGCCCAAATGCGGGAGGAGGTGTCTCTCTTAGGAGTAGGAACGGTGCTCCGTCATGAAAGGGATGCGTGGTCAATGGTCAAATGACTAAGGCAAGCAACAATGACTACGCCCCCCGCTCCCTCTTGCTCAATCCCATGCCCCCCCCCCCTAAAATCCCCGCCCTCCTCTCACCGGTTATACGACTTACAGGATATACACGATAAACTGATGCATTCCTTCCATAGCCGTCAGATGTTGTCCTCCTTAAAAACGGGTTATATATTTTCCGCGCACAGATTGATTAGCATCACCCTGTTGACTCCGGTACCAGCTACGCTGTAGTTTTATTGGGAGTCGTCGACCTATATCCTTTGCACCATAATAAGCCGGTCGCCCCGGTGGCGTATGAGGTTATCCTCGAGCCTGGTATAGGTCAGTTTCGTGAGTTCGAGCCCCGCCGAGTGCATACTCGTATAAATTCCTTGGGACTTTTTCTTGTGCACAAATTGACTTGCGGAAAGCGCGAGAGCGTGAGTTAGGAACACTCGATGAAAAATCGACGAGCAGTGGGATTGCTGAACTTTATGCGCGATAAAATTAAAGGCAAGAACCGGGGGGAAGAAGGGAAGAAACCTGTGACCAGGACCGGTCCAGAAGCTGGAAAGTAGAAGAAGTGTGCGAAAAAAAAAAAAAAAATCCTTAATGATGATATACACCCAGTAATACGCGCGATCGGAGAAGGACCACACACAGCTTTCAAAGGTGATGAACTTCGACAAAATATCCAGTCTCACATCTGGAGTGTATATGTGACATTGTATTATATGGATACCAGACGGTATTCGTGATGGGTTGTCCGTGTGTTGTCGCGTTTTATGACGTACAGTACATAATAACTCATAATGCCCATGCTAATCCGGTTATGATAAGAAACAAAGATGACACTGACTAAGGGTGGGTTGCCCATTTGGGCTGAGGGTGCGTTGTGCAATGACTTCAGTATAGTGAAGGCTCCCGGGCTTCATATTTTCCGGCAGATGTCAGCCTGTCTTTCTTATGACCTTGTTTTAAGTTAGAAAGAAGGTGTCCTGCACTGCATGACGGTCTGACTGCCAGACAGATAAATCGACACACGACGCGTATGGAAATACGTGGAAGTGTGGTGAGCTCAAGCTTTATATTTCCCCACCCGCCGGAGAATTAAAAAAAAAAAAAACTGCCAGACAGAGTTCCCGTTGGGTTTGGCTCTCGTGTCACGCTCTGGAAGGTCCAACGTTCGGCACCATTCCGCGGACTGGTCGCCGTAAATATCACATCATCGGATGACTTTTTTACCCTGAACAGAATGCCCTCCGCTAGAACAGGAGTTTCTGAGGGATTAGTCTCTCGTTCTTGTGCCTGCCATACCCAGCTAACGTTATCGTACCATACTCGTAGTACGTTACTACGTATTTTTGTGGAATTATTTCTGTTGGCTTTGGTGCGACACCGGGGATAACCCCGTGCCTTGTTCTAAGTTGCAAGATCTACCTACCATGGGCTCGGCATTTGACCAATCTTTTACCCCGGTAACTCAGTAGCAGTTATGTAACCACCACACCCTGGACGTTAGACAATCAATGGCCTCTGCGATTGATAGCATTGATGGAGTAAGGTGCAATGAACTCCTGTGTGTGGTCTAGTGATGTCATCGTTATTAATGTCTAATGGTGGATACCTTCCGCGCTATCACGCTATATTGCGGCCTGCAGAGGCCGCCGATGGATAGCTTGCACAGTCTGTTTTGGTGGACAACAGTGTCTGTCGATGGGTGGCTTGCACAATCTCTCGTGGAGGGCCGTGCGTGGGTATCGACGGATGGATTGCACAATCTATTCCGGTCGACAATAAATGGCAATCGATAGACAGACATCTTGCACAATCATTGTGGCTGGCAGTTGCCACCGATGGACACACCTCATACCCTATGGGCTATCATTGCGGTGGGCAATATTTTCAATCGATCGATAGCATCACCAACCAGTCTATGGTCGCCGACATTATCTATCGATATACACCTTCCGCAGTTTGCTGTCTCTGACCAATATCTATCGATAGACACCTTCCAACAGGCTGTATGTAGTATACTGCAGCCTTGTGTCGCCGCCAATACGTATCGATAGGCATCTCCCGCAACATCTTGTCGCCGAACATATATATATCGATAGGTCTCCCCCTCTCGTCTCTTGCTGCTGTTGTCGCTTACAATATAAGGTATATCGATAGGATTTCCCTCTCCTCGTCGAAGAAAGTTGTGTCTATTGTCCAGGGTGTGGTTAATAACTACCTCCCCCCCTCCCCCCGCGTTCTTTTTGTGGTCACCTTGATGGTTATGGAGTTGGATCATGTTGTGCGGGGTGGAGAACCCTAACTCCGCACAAGGGGAATGACGCCAGCTAGCGTTGGGCTGCGAAAGCAACTGAGTTAAATCGATACACGACGCTTATGAAAATACGTGGAAGTGTGGTGAGCTAAAGCTTTATTTTTCCCCATCCGCCGGAGGATTAAAAAAAAAAAAAAAATGATCGCATCACGTAGTGTGAACATGGTAAGGCACCCACGAGGCAGGTGCATAGTAATACCCGTTTATTGCTATCTCTGGAGTGGCCACACCAGAAAACGAAGTAACTCATTGGTCGCTGTAGTCCGTAAGCAAGAAAGTAGGCACAAGGTGCCGAAGTCTGTCTTCCGAGCGGTTCTTGGGAGGATGCAGTTCCCCTTTCATGCGACTCGCCGAACACCGCACGGCGCTTCGCGTTTGGTGCAAGCAATGTCTGCCTGGTTGGTGAAAACCCGACGTGCTCCGTCCCGGCATAGTAGGGATGCGAGGGTCTATGGTCATACGACTACGTAACGGCCATGCACAAACTGAGTACCCCCCCCCCCCCCCCCCCCCCCCCGGTGTGGAGGCGTTTCGTATACTGAAAAACTGGTTTCGGCGACAGCTAGAAGACCTTTCCGTCCTCGCAGTTATGCACCTTGGCTTTTGAGAATTTGAAAACATTTTTTGGGCTTGCCAAGATGGTGCATCATGACGACAATAATACAAGAAACTACTCACGACCGGACTTTTTTTTCGTTTGAAGAGCTCATTGACAAGTTTCCTTCTATATTTAATTTATATGTCATACGTCTAACCGTTTTTTCCTCCCGAATTTTTCTGCAACCTTGGCCCGCCCTGCCGCACACAATATATTGAAAGAAAAAAAAAAAAATCAGTCGTGATTTTCTTCTATTACAGTGCTACCCTGCCCAATTATGTTTGCATGCACCTAGCTAAACTTATCTACACAGTATATACCCGCCGATAGGAAAGGGCTTAATATGACAAAAAGCAAGCCTTACTTTTGGACGGACGCTCAGAAGTTTGGCGAAGAAATCGTGTTCAGCGGCGAGCGCTACACCAAATCCTATATGATAGCCTATTATGTTCCAAGATTGTTCAACGGTGGTGTCACAGTAAGAATCTGGGGCTCACTCCAAACGGGAGTTTATTTTTGACGGCCTTATACTGCGGTCTGTAATATATGTCATAACATAAAAAGGGGGGGGCATATGTTCTATCAGTACTTAGTTTTTTGTTTTTTTTTTCATCCTCCGGTGGATGGGGCAAATGAAGCTTAAGCTCACCACACTTCGACGTATTTTCATACGCGTCGTGTGCCGAATGTTACCTACCTATACGTGTCTTGTGTTGTCCGCGACGAGTATGTGGGATCGGGAATCCGAGATTGGTGGTGTGGGCAGTTTCAATCTGTGACGGCGAAAACTGGATAATACTTCGAAGTGCTACTTCATCACTGTCACTCCCTCCCAGAACGACGTTTACGCTGTCTTAATATAGTGTGTGACCTTATTTAAGAGCATCCGAGTCAAGTGCATTCGGGAGTTAACAGCGGCCAACTCGGCAAGTCCCGCAACACTAAAGCCTATATATATGTTTCCCGCTACAGATAAGAGCTCTTTGTTGTTAAGAGCGAATGTTTTGGATTGTCACGGGGCGCTCTTAAATTGGGGTACCCACTGTATTCCGAAGGGTTAGGGCTGCGGTTAGCGTTGCAGGGTTATTGTTGTTGTTGTTGTTGTTGATGTTGTTGTTTCTGTGGTCGTTGTTGTTGTTGTTGTTGCTATCACATTATCTCGCATAATCAAGTCCGTGCTCACAAGACAGGCTCCGGTCACTCTGGAGTGGAAGAATACCCCAGGGAAAACACAAAGCAAACCAAAAATGGTACACGCATATATCATACGTAGCTGAAGCAATCCATCCATGCCTCTGCCAAGCAATATAAACAAATGAAATCGGCAGTCAGCCTACGTACGTGCCAGGCCCATACTGGTATTTATGTTTCAAGAACTCGCATCTGAAACCGACTACACCTCATGCCACCCAGGGAACCCAGATCAGTACAGCTTACCGTCGGCATGCCTCAGCCTTGTTGATCTGTTCCGGGGTGAGCTTGCCGGCCATGCCCGCGGTCATGTTCGCGATTCCCCCGAAACTTACCATGCCTTTCATCATCTGGCTTTGCTTTAGGAAGTCGTTGAAGTCGAATTCCGAGTTGACCATTATTATTGTCTTCGCCAGCTGCGAAGCCTCCTCCTCCTCGCTCGTCTGCAACACAAGAAAAAACGCAAAAAAGACGCGGTAGCATACTTGGTGAAAAAAACGACAACCAAAGCACTGCATTCAATCGAGGCAAACCACGGGGGCGTAATGATGAAAACACGGAAATAAACAGGTGCATACGTACCGGTCACCACGGTGGTGGCGTAGAGGTTTACTACCCCCAATGACTAGAGGTGCACCGCTTTTTTTTCCTCTTTTTTTTCTGAGGTTGTTCAATTTGGGAGCTTAAGACCTCTCCAAAAAGCTGATTTGGAGAAAAATAAAACTGCTTCTTAGTACGTATGTACCGGATGAAAAATCCCATGGCCTAAGTACACAAGGAGGATCATCATTTTGTTTTTAGCCAATTTCTGACGATTTTGCGTTAACCCATTTCCTACTAGTTTAACTTCAAGTGTTTTGTCCCCATGTCGGGAGTGCGGTGCTAAAAGGGTTAAGGAGCCCCGTCACTCACATTTTGTTTTTCGGCCAAAAAATTCTACGTCTATCGTAGCACGTACGTGCCGTCTCCCCTCGAATACTACAGTAGTACTAGAAGAGGTGGTTGTGGGGTTCGAATCCCACGTGGGTCAGACGTTTTTTTTACTTCATTCGCAAAAATAAGAAATCAAAGGAATCAAGTGCTGAGAGCGCTGAGCGGCGTGGGTAGGCCCAATTCGATGCGAGTCGACGAGGGAAGAAATAGTCGGAGTCCTTCTCGCGACAAATATGAAGGCACGGACCGTAGGGGGGAGGGGGGAGAAGAGGCCTGCTTAGTGATCCCAGATCTGAGTCTCGTCTATTAATAGGGAGGGAGACGGAGAGAGAAAAGTGCGAGGATAATAGAAGGGACAAGCAAAAAAAGAGAAAAAAAAAAACTCCGAAAAAAGCGAATGCAACATAATAACTGAGAAAAAATACATAATTACAACGCAGGAGGAGGAACGACGCGCGAGACGAGCACCTGGAGAACGAGAGATTTCGCGAGCGAGGGTCGTAGCGAGCGTGCGGCACGGCCACAGACCCTTGGGGGTTAAAGTGTTGGTGTTCAACGTTGACAACTCGGCAAAAGTTCGAGTGCAAGCATAAAAAACGAAAATAAATCGCAAATCAGGCTGGTATCCGAGACATAGTAGGCGTGAGTCGTAGGCGTGAGTCGTTTGATCCGGTTTGCGAAGGATGACGTTTGTTTGTCATGCATGTTATTTTGAAATAGTATGACCGTCAATAACACCTATTGCTAATAACGAGGAGTTTTTTTTTTCTTCTTATTTTTTATGGTCGCGCTAGTTTTGTTGTGTTGCCGTGCACGGTGCGCTGGTGTTTCACTTGATTCAATAGTGTTACAAGGCTTTGTTTGGGTAAGCTATTGATTAACCTTTTATTTGCAAGTGGTCAAACGGACTAATACCCCACTATTACTTGAGAACGAATGACGTTAGTCGACAGACCATGTTTTTTTTTGGGTCGTGGGTTCGATTCCCCCCCTCCACAATAAATAGACTGCTTCAGACTTTCCCCATGTCGAACTTGAAAAATGCTCTCCCCGGTATTCCCAGGAAATGAAACCGCTAGGATATTATTGACAGGCCAGCCCGTTGTTGTTGTTGTTGTTGTTGTTGTTGTTGTTGCTGTTGTTGTTGTTGTTGTTGTTGTTGTTGTTGTTGTTGTTGTTGTTGTTGTTGTTCTCGCATTAACTCGCATAATCAAGTCCGTGGTCACAGGATATCCGGCCGACCTGGTATCATCCCGCCGTTTCAGGGGGAGGGAGGTGTTATATGGCTCAGTTTGGGTAAGCTATTGGTTAACCTTTTGCAAGTGGTCAAACGGATTAATACCCCACTAGTACGGTAACAATACCACCTTGAAATCATTCATTGCGGTTGTTTTTTGGTGTTCTCTACCTCTCACAGGGTCTGTGACCACATACCATAATAATTTGCAATTTGATAATTTGTTTCTCTCTACTCGTAGGATAAAGAATCAGCACGAACACTGACAGAGTGTACTGATGATGATGATGATGACGATGATGTCATTGGGTAGAAAGAACGGTTTCACGTGAAGACAACACACACAGAAATACTTTTCTGACCCAGGGTAGGTTGCTCATTTCGGCTCAGGGTGCATTGTACACTAACTCCAGTATGGCAAGGGCTCCAGCATTTATTTTTTTTGGCTGTTTTTCTTATTACTACTAGGGTATACCTTGTCTTTTTGTTAGAAAGAAGGCGTCCTGCACTGCAGGGTAAGGCCGCGGTAGGTAGGGGGGGGGGGAATCCCGTTTTCGACACCGCGCTAGAGCCATTTGGACGAGAGTGATGCTGTACTTCTTGAGGAATGAAAATACTACGGTAGTAGGCGTTTTTTTTTTGCCCACCCAGCGTATAGCTTCGCTTACCTCGTAGCTTCTCCCGTTCGTTGCAGCTCGAACCCACCTTCCTTGTCACTACCACGCCATTGTGGGTTCATATGGCAAAAATTAGAACAGCAAACAGGTCGCCGAAGCTTGAGGTCGCACAGGAGCAAGGGAGTCATCGCGTGAGTGACCCCGAGCGACTGCAAAAATAGACCCCAGAGACAACAAAAGGGACCCACCCCCCTACACTGCTGCTGCTGTAGCCTGCGTTTGCATGATGGTCTCATCACCAGACAGAGTGCTTGGTGGGTTTGCTCTCGTGTTACGCTCTGGAACGTCCCAAGGTTTCGGCAACGTTCCGCGGACTGGTCGCCGTATGTATGTTACGGTCTGATGGTTTTAATCTTCACAGAATGCCTTCCGCTAGAACAGGAATTTATGAGGGATTAGTTTCTCGTATTGCGCCTGCCATACTTATCTAGTCATATACTAATTTCGTATACAAATATAAAAATAAAAATACACCCCAGTTGAGACGGAAGATTTTATCGAAACTCATCTTTGCAAGCTGTGTGTGATATATATATATATGAAACTCATCTTTGCAATCTGTGTGTGATATATATAGATATAGATATACATGTATATATTTTAACACCTTTACTTTCCAGCTTCTGGACAAGCCGTGGTCACAGGGGTTGTCCCTTCTTCCCCCCGGTTCTTGCCTTCAATTTTTATCGCGCATAGGGTTCAGCAGTCCCACTGCTCGTCGATTTTTTCATCGAATGTTACTAACTCACCCTCTCGCGCTTTCCGCAAGTCAATTTGTTCACAAGAAAAAGTCCCAACGAATTTATAATAGTATGCCCTCGGCGGGGCTCGAACTCACGAAACTGACCTATACCAGGTTCGAGGATAACCTGATACGCCACCGGGGCGACCGGTCTCTATATCCCACGTGGGTTGGACTTCGAGTTTATTCGCAAAAAAAAAAGTAAGCAGGAATCAACTGTAGAGAGCGCCTTGCAGCATCAGGGTAGGCGCGGTTTGATGCGAGTCGACGAGAGGAGTAATAGCTGGAGTCCTCTCGCGATAAAAACGAAGGAGCGTACCGCAGTGGGGAGGGGGGGAGGAGAGCAACGCTTAGTGAAAACTCCGGATGTGATCTGAGTAACGTGTAGGGAGGGAGAAAGAGCAAGAAAAAATGCGAAGAACAGAGGAAGGATGAGGGAAAAAAACAAACAAAACTACAAGTAGCACTACCTACCAGGTATGTATATATGTATGTATTTCGTGTACATGTAAGTATACTACACAACATTACACTACTGTGTAAATATTGCTGTTGGCTTCGGTGCGATACGGGGGATAACCCGGTGTCTTGTTCCAAGTTGCAAGGTGTACCTACCATGGGCTCGGCATTTGGCCAATCTTTTACCCCGGTAACTCAGTAGTAGTTAGCTGACCACCACACCCTGGACGTTAAACAATCAATGGCCTCTGCGATTGATAGCATAGCAATGATGGAATATGGTGCAATAAAGTCCTGTGTGTCGTCTACTGTCGTCAGTAATGTCTACGTAGCACAATTCGACGCGCGTCGACGAGGGAAGAATAGCTGGATGGAGGCATCTTCTCGGAATAAAAATGAAGGCGCGTACCGCACGTACGTAGTGGGGAGGGGGGGAAGGAGATCCTGCTTGGTGAAAACTCCGGATCTGAGTTACCACGAGACCAGGGACGGGAGAAGGAGAGAGGAAAAGCGCGAGGAAAACAGAAGGTACGTACCTGGTATGAGAAAAAAATAAAAATAATACTAAAGAAAGCGGTGGATACCTTCCCCGCTTTCACGCTACCCAACGGTATCGTATTATTATTGTGGACTGCAAAGCAAAGGCCGACGATGGATATATAGCTCGCACAATTTTATTTTTTGTGGACACTGCAGCAACCATTATTTTTGCCTTCCGTGGGTGGGGGTGGCTTAAGGATGTCTATACATGCATGCCTTCTGCGAGGCAAAAGCTACTTTTGAGTAAACGAAAACAGCGCATTTGTGACGACAAAATCGCGGCCTAGGTGTACAAAACAGCAGCAGCAGTCATTCTGCGAAACAAGAACGGCATTTCGACCCGATTTTGGTTCAACGAGCCCAGCCATGCTATACTTTTTTTTTTTTTTGACCGCGAGTGGGACGTACATGAATTCCTGTGTCGTAGCCACGCGTCGTCTGTCCATGGATTGCTTGCACAATCTCTTCTTGAGAATTGTGGTTGGGCCATGGCCATCGATGGGTGGATCGCACAATCTATCCCGGGCGACAATGAAATTTTTCTTACGGTGGTGGGTGGCACCGCCAACTTTTCTTTTGACGAAATCGCTGCATTTGAAACCACCTCCCGGCGGTATCTCCTGAAAAACTTTGCCGCTCGCCATCCCGACGTCATTGGTTGTTCGAACGTCCCTTTCAAGCAAGAAGATACACGTCGTAGGAAGTTTTTGTTTTCTTAGCATCCTTCCTCGTGTCGAGCAGCCGTGAAACGTTCATCAAAGAAATTCGCTGAGTTTGTCGAGGGGCTATTATCGTAGGGTCAGTCAATTTGAATGACTGTCGATAGACGTCTTCTTGCACAATCTATTGGGGCTGGCAATCGCCATCGATAGACACGCCTCACACCTTATCATATTGTGGTGGGCAACGTCTTCTAATATCTTCTGTTGATCGATAATGTCACCAACCAGTCTGTTGTCGCCGCCAATATATATCTATCAATCGATATTCGATATACACCGTCCACAACAAGCAGTCTGTCTGTTAACAGTTGTTGTCGCTGGCAATATCTATATCTGATAGACACCAGTATTTCGTTTCCGCCAATATCTATCGACAGACACCTTGTCGTCGACAATATGTATGTATATCGATTTCCCCCTCTACTATAAGACTGTTAGTGTTGTTGTCGGTGGCAATGTAAGGTATAACCCGCCTTCGACCAGGGTTTCCCTCCGTTTATAGTAATTGTCGAAGAAATAGTCTAGATAGACTGGTAATTCATTATTGTGTCGTGGTTAACTACCCCTCCCCCCCCGTGTGGGGGCGTTTGATACGCTACGAGCTGGTTCCGGCGACAGCTAGGCCCTTCCGGCTTCGCAGCTTTGTGTTATAAGGCTTAGTTTGGGTAAGCTATTGGTCAACCTTTTGCAAGTGGTCAAACGGACTAATACCCCACTAGACTAATTCCTCAACATTTGCAACTTGGTTTTGGTTTTTTAGAGTTGGAAAACAATATTGTTAAGGTATTATTAATAGTGGGGTATTAATTCGTTTGACCACTTGCAAAAGGTTAACCAATAGCTTACCCAAACTAAGCCTTATAACACTCTTTCCCTCTGAAACGGCGGGATACCAGGTCGGCCGGATATACGGGCGGACCTGTCAATATCCAAGCGGTTTCGTTTCCCGGGTACACCAGGAAGAGTATTTTTCAAGTTCGACATGGGGAAAGTCTGAAAAAGTCTAATATTCATTGTGGATGGTGGGAATCGAACCCACGACCCGAAAAAACCATGGTCCTGCCGACGACGCCATTTGTTCAGGTATTAGTGGGGTATTAGTCCGTTTGACCACTTGCAAAAGGTTAACCAATAGCTTACCCAAACCACGAAGCCTTATAACAATACTTTCGTAAATAAGATGGTGCATCCTGACGACAACAAAACGAAGAAAAAGCTCATCATCATCACTGACTGGATGGATGGACTTTTTTTTGAAGCACTCTTTATTTTCTTCTTTATTAGAAATTATACGCGCTGCTACCACTTTGTTGAGAGTTTTTCGTCAACTTTGGCCCTTACTGCTGCACGAAGCTTGAGAAACTAAAAAAAGTAGGTGTAGCCGCTAGCCGTCCTTTGTTC
The DNA here is from genome assembly GCA_012845835.1 of Undaria pinnatifida. Taxonomy (NCBI): domain Eukaryota; class Phaeophyceae; order Laminariales; family Alariaceae; genus Undaria; species Undaria pinnatifida. The sequence continues at coordinate 8,784,081 of JABAKD010000024.1, forward strand.
TACATAGTATTAGTAGTGTCAGGACGCACAACCCTTCCCAATGTAGTTTTCCAACTCTCTAAGAATATGGTGCAACAACGATTCCCATGAAGAAGAGCAAGGGGTTATCTGTGGGCTTCCAAAAAAGGCGCTACGCATCCATTTTCTAGCGCCTTCGCAGGCGTTTCTTACAGCAGTCCCTCAAGGCTCGCACAGCTGAATAAGTAAGTGTCAAGGACGTCTTCTTCTTGTTGTTGAGCCGATCACACCAACGCGTTCGTTTGGTTAGTGTTTAAATGACTGGAGTTATTGATGGAGTCATGGCCCTGATAATGCAGTTAGCGCTCAAATGTTGGAGGTGGTGTCTATTACGGAGGACGATATAGTAAATAGGACCAAGTATTGTTGGTAAAAATATATGAGTATATAGGTTTTTGTCTCCACCGTAGGTCCTATTTACTAGGGTCCCCCGTAATATTAGTTTGGAGTGGGGACGGCGCTCCGTCTCGAGGGATGCATCGCCAATGGTCAAATGATTAATAAGGCGAGCAATGAATTAGTAACCCCCCCCCCCCCCCCCCCCCTGTTACTGCTTTTCCTTGGGCCGAGTATTTGGCCTTCGTACCCAGGTAACTTAGTAAGCTTCAGGTATTTTTTTCAGAGATTCATTGTTATCGGGATGAAAAAAAGAAAAGAAATCACACAAAAAAAGGAAAGCATCGCCAGCTTTCAGGCGACCTCTCCTACGCCACGACTAACTGTGTGTGTTCGATCGAGGCTCTTGTGTACCCGGTAAGACCGGCCAAACAACAGAAACTTGACGAGTGAAACGCAAACAGAACCGAGTCGGGTGCTTCTTTTGCCCTCCTGTCTGTTTGATGGTTCGTCCTGCTAGCAGTGGATCTCCGTGATATTAGAATAAACACCCCCCGTCCCCCCGAGGATGATACATCCCTCCTCGAGGATGCCTCTGCAAGTGGCCACACCACCAAAAAAAATTGCATTCATTCGAAGCTGTCAAATCCAATACGTGTGCAAGGAAGCATGCACAAGGTGCGGAAATAAATAAATGCGGTTCGTGGCGGGATGCAGCCGGCACCCTTCACGCGACGCGCCGAACACCTCACGGCGCCTCGCGCTTGGTGCGGGCGGTGTCTGCCTGCCTGGTCGGTGAAATCCCGACGTACTCCGTTCCGGTATTGTAGGGGGGTGAGGGCCGGTTTGATGGTTATGGAAATACGGCTGGCTGTGCATGAAATGAGCAGCCCCCCCTGAAAAAATAACCTATACCAGCTGGAGGTGAGGATGGACATCGAGAGGGGTCACTATGATCATCGCCACCCCCCCCCGAGGATGCGGCGAACAGGGAAATGTGACAAGGAAAATTTTGGTCCACTCGATTCTGCTAGTAGCGAGATGACGACCGCTAACCGAAGAGATAGATAGTGGCCACAGACGGCCAAACAGGAAGGAGGTAAGATGAAACACGCTTTTTTTTTTTTTAGGGAGTATAATGGAGCAAGGTAATGGAACCGCCAATTGATATAACACGCTTTTTTTTCAGGCGTCTTTAGATTCTTTGTGTTGGAGGTGTTGGTGGCGTCTCTCGAAAGGGAGTAGGGGTTATGCTTCGCCTCGAACGAGATGCGTGGTCAATGGTCAAATGGCTTAGGCGAGCAACAAATAAATGAGTACAACCCCCCCTTAACATGTCCTTCCCCCCCGCTCCCTCCTTACCTTACCCCTGGCTGTGAGATTAATCTAGATTTCATCCCGGTGATACCTCAGCAAGTAGGTAGCACGCCCCCCCCTCCCCCTCCCCCCCGTTCCTTAGTGTTTAGTCTCGAAAGGGACGCGTTGTTGGTCAAAATATGGTCTAATGACTAGGGCAAGCGACAGATGAGTACCCCCCCACCCCTCTTTATTTATCGTCTGGGCTGGGTAGGTTGCCGGTATGTTATCATACCTCGGTGGTAGCTCCGCAAGTAGGTATCACCCCCCCTTCCTCTTCTTGCTGAAAACATATTATTATGGTTCTACTAAAGAAGATAGTTTTATTTCTGTTAAACGACGCAAACAAAACGAAAACAAAAACAAAACAAAACCGAACGAAACGAAACGAAACAAAACAGAACAAGACAAGAAAAAACAAAACAAAGCAAAACAAAACAAAACTGCCCTACGATCCCAAGAGGAGGAAGAGGTTCCACGTTGAACGCAACAAGAAATCTAGTAACAACAGCAATCTACATACAGTAGTAATAGTAATATAGTAATAGTATGCTAGGGTGGTAGGGGTGGTAGACTATATTATAGTAGTCTAAACTACCACTAATAGGGTTTCACCCTCTTATTTTTTTCCTGAGGGGGTGGTCACGTGAGGAGCTCTTCAATGTACAATGCAATGTATACCACCCCCCCAAAAGAATGATTTTCAGTAAAAATGAAAATGCAACCTGATGAACAACCCCACGGCCTATCAGTAGTAACAGGTATATTCATTATCAATAGGTATTCATGATCAATAGGTATTCATTTTTAAAGGGTATTCATTATCAATAGGTACTCGTTATCAAGAAATATTCGTCATCAATAGGTGTTCATTATCAATAGGTATTCATTGTCAATAGGTATTCCTTATCAATAAGTATTCATTGTTGATAGGTTTCCATTATCAATAGGCATTCCTTGTCGATAGGTATCCATAATCAATAGGTATTCATTGTCAATAGGTGTTCATTATCAATGGGTATTCTCATTATCAATAGGTATTCATAATCAATAGGTATTCATTGTTAATAGGTATCCATTATCAATATGTATTCATTATCAATATGTATTCATTATCAATAGGTCGATAGGTATTTTTATCAATAGGCAATCTTTATTATCAAAATGCATTCATTATCAATAGGCATCCATCATCAATTGGGGTTCACTATCAATAGGCATCCCTTATCAATAGATGCTCATTATCAATAGGTATTAGGTATTCCTTATCAATAATAGGTACTGGTATTCATCATCAATAATAGGCATTCACTATCAACAGGAATTCATTATCAATACGGTAATAATAGGTTACCACTGCTGCATTATGGTGCGAGAATTGGACTTCATTTTAGGTAGAATTCCTCCGTTCCCCTTGACGCCTCGGTAAGGCATGCTGCGAAGCATGCCCTAGCAGGCTTGTAGCGAATGGGGGGAGTCTTACTGGCGGGTGTACGGCCGGACACACCCTCAAGGAGTGATACCTTCTTGCTGCTGCGTGTGGCCGCGAGGCTTAGGCGTGGCGGTAGAGTTGGGTCGCACGTAGTGAGTTAGGCATGGCCACCTACGATTCGCGCGCCTTTTAGGCAGCAGCGGCGGAGCAGCAATGCCCACTCGGAATGCTCGTGCGCAGAGGCAGGCGCCACCACGAGTCACACTACGGCCCAGTCTCGGTTTGCGTGGAGGGAACTGCGCCGGCAGGAGGCTGGATTCGACGACGAAGGATGACGGCGACTGGCCGTCGAGGGGCGGGGAAGAGACGGATTGAACTCTTCCTGAACGAGACTTTTTGTTTTTCAGATCAGCACCGCAATCTGCGTGGAGCATTTTGTTTTTTTGGGACGGGGGAAAAGGGGAACCGATTGGAATTGAGTGTGAACGAGAGCAAGTGCGAAGGAGCTGGCCGAGTGAGCTAAGGCGATGAGGCGGCCACGGAGAACCACAGCAGGAGGATGGCACACGGAGACCCACGACCCGCACGCACACCATCATCATGAGAGCAGCGATCGTCTTTTTTTTTCAGGGTTATTTTTACGAGGAAGAAGTACAACATGTTACTTGCGTCACTGATTTTTGTAGAGTTGGTAGAGTTGTATACCCTCCATGGGGAACGACCCCCGCAATTTTCAATTTTCAGGCACGGGCGTAGTAGCTGCGCTGCAACCTGTTAGATAACCCGGGAAGACGGGGCCATCATTGATCTTTGTGTTGTGTTTTTTGATTCGATTGCTCTTGTTTCACTACATGTCCGTGGGTCGTCACTTTGACAGCACTCCAGACAGCAGGCGCGTTCGTCTGTGCTCGCGATTACCGTGCGGTTCGTACGGTGCAGGCAGCACAACCGCTGTAGTTTGTAGCCGCGAGTTGGTTAGTTGTGGGAACGGGGGAACTCTATGCCTTGGTTGAGTGGACACCCGCGGTCATGTGAGTTCAGTTTGCACGTTCTGGACCTTTTCACTCGTGCGCCTTCTTCGTATCGTGCGTTTCAGGCGGGAAAGTGTGGTATTTCCCGGACGAATTTTGATTTCATTTGGTTTTTCGGATCTTCCTCGGGCTCCAGCACCTTAGGATGACCATGGACTCTACATTTTTTACAAGAGTTAATGTGAGACAACAACAACTACTACTACTGCTGCTTTTTGGAAGGATATGCGATTTACATCGGAACAGCATCTACGCTATATAGTAAAATAATGATAATAATAATAATAACAACAACAACAACAACAACAACAACAACAACAACAACAACAACAACAACAACAACAACAACAACAACAACAACAACAACAACAACAACAACAACAACAACAACAACAACAACAACAACAACAACAACAACAACAACAACAACAACAACAACAACAACAACAACAACAACAACAACAACAACAACAACAACAACAACAACAACAATAATAATAATAATAATAATAGTAGTAGTAATAATAATAGTAGTAATAATAATAATAATAATAATAATAATAATGATAATAATAATAATAATAATAATAATAATAATAATAATAATAATAATAATAATAATAATAATAATAATAATAATAATAATAGTAATAGTAATAATAACAACAATAATAATAATAGGTAGCCATTACGCAGGATCATTTAGGTTCTCTGATACACCACATGGTTCTGGAGATAACGCTTGGTTCTCATTTTAGGCTCCGTTCCCATTTTTCTGAAAACTCTGTTAAATTAGCGATTGGTACTTTTGTATATTAATTTAACGAACTACATATCGCAAAACGCCAATAATACTATTAATATAATAATAAGGATGGTATTTCCCCCATGTTGGGTTAGACACAACATACATGCTGCTAACAGTACTACTGCAACTATTAATAATAGGACGTTATCGGTGCAGCAACCAAAGTTTTTTCCTTGCACATAGTTCTTGGCTTGAGGACCTCTATGATATACCCCACCCAAATAATAAGCCGATTCCGAGTAGTAGAAGTATTTTTTTTTTTTTGCAATAAAAAATCCCATTGTGTTGGCCTAGGTATGAAAAAATAAATAAATTAATACATTTTGGCAGACAAGAACGACATTCCGAAATGATTCCATTGATAGGTTAACGTCTGTACAACCGGAAATTCGCTTTCGGGGACAAAAACACTCGAAATTAGTATAGGGAGGGGGTTTTAGGGCTCTAAAAATAAAGGCCCCCCGTCATTCAGGAACGGAAAAAGCGAAAAATTGCCAGTATTAGTATTATTGTTATTAGTACCTCTATCTATCGTAGCACCTACCTACCACCAGGTAACCTACCCAAGGAATGGCGTAGTGGGGGTAATTTTGGTGAGGGAGGTGATAGGTGGGTTGTTAAGATACGGCCTCGAAAGGCCTGTAACTTTCCGAATTGGATATCGTTTGCATGGGTTTCGTATGATAAGGTTGGCGTTTTATATTCGGGAAAGTTAGGAAACAGATCGGAGGCACGTGTGTGTGTGTCATAAGGCTTAGTTTGGGTAAGCCCACTAATACCTCAACACGTGCCTCCGATCTCAGAAGCTATCCGGGGCTCTGGTGGAATCGAATGAAGCTACGTCTCTACGAAGGCAAAGAAAGTGAGCACTCTCCGAGGACCTGCTCAATTGGCAGACCTGCAGGGGGCACTCTGTGTCCCCACCTATAACCTTACAAATGGCGTCGACGGCAGGATCATGTTTTTTTTGGGTCGTGGGTTCAAATCCCACATCCACCATAATAAACTTTTTCAGACTTTCCCCATGTCGAACTTGAAAAATACTCTCCCCGGTATACCCAGGAAATGAAACGGCTTGGATAATTGACAGGGTCCGCCCGTATATCCGGCCGGCCTGCTATCCCGCCGTTTCAGGGGGGAAGAGTGTTCCAAGGCAAAGTTTGGGTAAGCTATTGGTTAACCTTTTGCAAGTGGTCAAACGGACTAATACCCCACTACTAACACTAATTCCTTAACATGGGTGGTATAATAAGTATGTAAGTGAGGGAGTGGTGACTGACTAGCCGTTGCGTCGTAAGGGGTGTGGGCACAGAGCATCTAATTTCGAGAAAAACGAGAACAGGATACTATGTAACAGGAAATAAAAGCGATATTTATTCTCGGCCCAATTCTCCGAAAAAACGCTAAATAAAAACGACAACCCCCCGCCCCGCCCGGTAGTATGTGCCGAAGCTTTGGGATATCGCAGCAACAAGCAGATTGTTCCTCGATTTGCACCTTTTCTTGTACTCCCATGCAAGTATTATTAGCTGCGTATTCGTATGTGCACCGGTAGCCCCGGTGGCGTATCAGGTAATCTTCGAGCCTGGTATAGGTCAGTTTCGTGAGTTCGAGCCCCGCCGCGTGCATGTTCTCGTATAAATTCGTTGGGACTTTTTCTTGTGGACAAAGTGACTTGCGGGAAGCGCGAGAGCGTGAGCTAGCAACACTCGATGAACAATCGACGAGCAGTGGGATTGCTGAACCCTATGCGCGATAAAAATTGAAGGCAAGAATCGGGAAGAAGGGATGACACCTGTGACCACGGCTTGTCCAGAAGCTGGAAAGTTGAAGTGTGCAAAAAAAAAAAAAAAAAATGTATACTATTAAATATCATATACTATAAACTATATACGTACTCGTATCACGAAATAATTTTGGTTCTTCTGTTTGTTGCCTTTTGAACCTCACTTCACTGCTTTTTCTGCTGCTGCTGCTTGCTGCTGCATGCTGCTGCTTCTTGTTATTAATAGTTGTTGTTGTTGTTGTTGTTGTTGTTGTTGTTGTTGTTGTTGTTGTTGTTGCGTTTCCCTCACCACGCCGTTCTTCTTTTTTTGCTGCTTGCTGCTGGCTCGCTCTGAACCAAACAAGCGTAAAAAAGTGTCAACACTCGAAATATAAACGGTTTCTTTGTTTTACAACTTCACCGACAAGCGGCAAACGCCTGCTGCCGGGTTTCCATAAGCTTCCGTTAAAAGTTTGTTTGGTGTTCATCTCGGCTTTATTCAACACTTACTTGTATTATTTTAATTGTATTATATTATTATTCCTATTTTTTCCCTTTTATTATTACGTACAATTACTACGTACGTACGTCGTATTATTGTATTTTTTTTAGTGCTGGTGGTGTGCTGCTTGCGTGATATTGTTTTTGTTTGCTCGTTATTGTTGTCGTTGTTTGTTGTTGCTGCTTGTTTGTGGCTGCTGTTTTGTTGTTGCTGTATCCAGCCAGTGTTGGTTATTATTGTTGTGGCCTACTACGCGTAGCAAGCATAGTTTATTACTGCAGCCCGAACGCCCCCACACACAGCCAGCCGACCGTTCATGATGAAAAAAAAGGCGTGTGTGTGCGATGTTTCTTTAGGAAGAACCTTGATGAAGCAGCAATATAATGTAACCTTAGGAAGACTAAAAAAAGAAGAACGCGGACGGGATTTCAGAGCCAGCCTTTTCATTCGCGAGAGAGTCCCCCCTGCCCCCCCCCTGTCTGTGTTGCTCCTCCTCCTGCTAAGAGCTGCCTGCTGCATGCTGCTGCCGCTTTTCGTTGTTGTTGAAAGTTATTGAATGAAGTAGTTGACAAGTGTGCTGTTTTGTTGTACGTTCAGTTGTTGGTATAATATATAGATCAGATTGAGTTGCATTTCCTTCCACAGCTGTCAGATTTTGTCCCCCACAAAAACGGGTTGTACACAGTTTCCGCGCACGGACTGACTAACATCACCCTGTTGACCCTGATAGCTACAATGTAGTTGCAAGGGGAGTTGCCGACCTATATCCTAAATGAGGACACACAACCCGTAATACGCGCGATCGGAGTATCACACACAGCTAGCAAAGATGAGTTTCGACAACATTTTCGATCTCACAGCTGGAGTGTATTTTAATTTTTATAATATTTAGTCTAATTGTATTGACGTTACGAGCTTGTTCATGACTGAATTTCCATATTATTGTTATTGAGACCATCCATGCTACGATACTACTCACTAGTTACTACTATCACTAATACGAGCATGATATCTGTTCCCATGATACCTACACTGCTGTATGTACTGCATGCAGCAAGCAGTGCTTCACACATACCATGTACTACTTACAGGAGTGCATCGTAGCAATAAGCATTTATAGTGCGTATTCTATAATACAATATATCATCAGCCGTGCTCACTCATTCGCAAGCTCATTCGTGTAAACTTGTCAGATTTTGTTTTATTGCAATCAACTTTTTTTATAGCAGAAGAAGTGCAGGTATACTAACAGCAAGTTATTGTTGGTGCCGTTTATGAAAACGGCGAAATAAGCAAAATAAGCACGAAGAAGCTGAAACTGCTGCTTGCTGCAGCAAAAAACAAAACATGCAGCAGCATGGAAAAGTATTGCTGCAGTACAGCGCCTGCTGCTGCTGCTGGTGGTGACGAACAAGAACACATTTTTGGTATTTCGAGAAATATGAAATGTTTTATGTTCAACGCCTTTGTATAGTAAAAAAAAAACGTCTGTTTCGGCAAATCATGCATTTTGCATTTCGCAGGGGAGTTGTTTCCATCGTGGAATGCCATGCGAACCTCATGATGAATGCTGGAGCTCTGCTCGGAACCTAGGGTTCAAAAGAGGCAGGAGAAACGTGTCATGCTCACCTATGTTTCATATCGGAACGATAATTCATGATGATCCGATAAGGGCTATAAACCCAATGATACCCGATAAACCCCCCCGATATCTATCGGACCGGATCGGATTATATCGTATCAGATTGTATCATATCAGATTGTTAAATATATATAGGACACACACAACCCGTAATACGCGCGATCGGAGTATCACACACAGCTTGCAAAGGTGAGTTTCGACAAAATATTCAATCTCACAGCTGGAGTGAGTGTATTTTTATCTTCATAATATATATTTATCGCAGACCTCCATGTTTGCCTTGTAGGTCGCGTATGTATGGATATATGGATATAGACTATGTATATATGTATGTATTTATTTATGTCCAACAACTACTACTACTACTGTTGTTGCCACGGCAGTCGATTATTTCACTATAAAATCCAGATCAGCGCCAAAGCGAAGCGAAACAATCAGATTCTAATACGATAAACGATATGCGAGGCGGAAACGCACGGACAGTGGTGGTGGTATATAATTGTGACAACAACAACAACAACAACAACAGACAACAACAACAACAACAACAATAACAACAACAACAACAACAACAACAACAACAACAACAACAGACAACAACAACAACAACAACAACAACAACAACAACAACAACAACAACAACAACAACAACAACAACAACAACAACAACAACAACAACAACAACAACAACAACAACAACAACAACAACATCACAATAATAATAATATTACAGGTCATCATGGTATCGGCGAGAAGAAGCACGTTTTTTTTACCCTTCTGACACCTCACGTCGAATTAATCAAGAAGTTACTCACCGTGGGTTTCCCTCAGCAGCAGGCAGGGGGAAGCAGACATTATTAGCGCGACATCCCCTCCGGCTGAAAGCGAATCGTTCTCATCGGGTATCGGGACTCTTTCTTTTTCTTGTCCGATTACCGATACCATTTTTCCGATTTAATAAAATTTCCGATACGTTGTGAAATACCATTTCCGACTTATTAAAATTTTGATATGTTGTGAAATATACCTCGTACCAGCTAGTGCTCTAACTCGAACGCTCAAATCTGTTACTAAATTGGTTGAAATCGATGCAATAAATTTAAAGTTGATTGCATGAAATATATTAAATAAAGCAGCTTTTTTTTAGTGAAACAATTTTGTTTAATCTCCTTTTTTGTTTATTTCGAGCTGTTTCACCCACCCACCCCCCGCGCGCGCTGCTGATGGCTTCATCATCATCAGTGTGCAACACATGCCGCGCCAATGTTGTAATCACCAGTAAATAAACCGCGAAATATCGCGCTTCTTGCTTGCAGGCTGGTTCTCCTGCCATGCACACAACAGCAGCAGCAGCAACGTGCCGAACCTTGGTTCACTTCGCATATAATTTTAGTGAACGAACTAATGAAATACATGATTATTCTCACATAATCCTAAGTCACAAAAAAAATGCCTGCTGGTCATGTAATGGCGATGACTTCTTCGGTTATTCATCACTACACAAAAACATACCCGCTCACTTCATGCCGCCGAACGTGGAGTGAGTTGGTGCAGCAGCAGCAGCACTGCAGCAGCCATAGCAACAACAACAACAACAGAACAGCTGCATACAGCATTTTATCTTTAGCCAGCAGCTGCATGTATGCAACCTTGTTTTCGTCGTTGTCTGGTATTCTGTCGCCATCTCTCACGGAGACATGCCTCCTGCCGCACCAACAGCAACAACAACAGCTCTCTTTGGTCGGACAATCTTCCGGCACCACCTACTACGACAATAAGATCAATAATAATAAAATAATGTATTTTTTGTGGCGACACACAACAGCAGAAGCGGGGTGGTGTGTGTATTAGTAATAGCATTATTAATAATATCATATTAGTGTGGTGGCGTTGGCGATGATGATGGTCGTATACTATTTTATTGTGTACAAGGTATGTAGTCTATCTGTGTCTTTTTTCTTTCTATCCCATTTATTATCCTCTCCCTACTCTCCTCGCCCTCCGTCCCAGTAGCAACTCAGATCCGGGGTCGCATAGCGGGCCCTCCTCCCTCCTCTTAGAGATATTCCTCCCCACCACGGCCCATGGTACGCGCCTTCATTCTTTATCGCGAATCGCGAGAAGAACTCAGCATTTTCTTCCCTCGTCGACTCGCGTCGAATTGTGTATGAAGGTATATATCTAATACGTAAGTATGTATTGTATGTCAGATGTATTATGTATTTGGCAGTGGACTGTGCAGGTGCAAATTTTCGTTTGTCGGTGTTTGTGGCAGCAACCACCACGCACTGACGGCTCACCAATCACGAGGGCACGCAAGCACTCATCACCCAAAAGATGGATTATATCTAGCTACTACCTTTCATTGTCGCAGTTAGTTCTTGTGCACCCATTCTGCCATTAAACAGCAAACACCAGTAAGTAAAACAAGTTTATCTCGATTATCGATACAACAGCAAGCAGCAGCAGTCAGCACGTACGACAGCACGAACGACCAGTTATATTTTGTCGTAATATTTTGTGCTTGTTTGCCATCCACGTATATTTGCATAGAAGCATGTGTTGTGTGTTGTGTGGCAGGTACGTATGCGTTATATTTGCACGAAGAGCTTGCATGCATGCATACGGATGGCATGCACCAGGTATGTATGTATGTACTGCTGTGTGCATATATATGCATGAATGTGTGTATGTGCTGGTCGGTGTGATATGCACGCCCACGCACGTAGGCGACCTCGTCGCGCGAAGCCCTGCTCGCTAAACGGGAGGGGGGGAGTGAGGGGACGACTGTGTGTGGGATTGATTCAAAGTTAGTCCACATGTTTATTAAATATTAATGTACTAATCATTATTCTCGATACTCGTACAAAATGTACAATACCTCCTGTCCATAATTTCAATTTTGTCCCTTACTCTGCCTGGTATATAAAAGGGGAGGAGGGGAGGGGCGCGGGGGGCTGGGGGGAAGACTGGGGGGCTGGAGGGGAGATGGGGAAGACGGGGGAGAAGCGGGAGGGGGGCAGGGGGCGCACTCATTTGTTGATTGCCTTAGTCATTCGACCATTGACTACGCACCCCTTTCGAGACGGAGCAGCGGGGGTGGGAGGAGGGGGGGTACTCGTTCAGGGCGCGCGGGTGGGTGGGAGGCACCCATTCGCTTCTTGCCCCAATCATTTGACCATTGGCCAAGCACCCCCTGTTCGAGACAGAGCATGGGGGGGGGGTATACAAGCGGAGGAGGAAGGTAAAAAGGGGGGGGGGGTAGCGTTGAGAATGGGATGATGGGTGAAAAACTCTAATTTGTGGTTAACATGCCATAACTCCGTTAGAACTGCACAAACGACTTTGGGGACCAGCTATGATACTTGGATTTAGTGTGGAATCATTTTTGCATCATTTTCCAAGCAGATAGATGCTCGTCTTGGGCTCTGTTTCTTCATGCCTTACGTGCCTTTTCTGCGTAAGGCAACACATCTGCCTGCGCTTGTAATCTGGAAATATGGCGCCAAGATTAACGCCGTTTTAGGTACGAACTCCTCCCAAACGGGATTCGGGGCCAGCTAGGGAGGGATTCATAGCAGGTTGAGGGGACGAGCCTGTACTCCCATGCCATTTTTCGCCTGAAAATCCTACCCTGGGGCAAAAGGCAGAGATCCGTAGGCTAGAAAAGAGACATTAAGAAGCGATAAGGGATAAGGCACGTCTTGCGCACGAAAATGCCGTTGTTCGTTATATCATGCCTGGTGCATGCGAACCCCCTAAGACCGCGAATCTGGGCCACCTAACGAGACATTTATAGCATGTTCGGCGAGAAAGGCAGTAGTAAATAATGATAGTCTAACGTAAAGCAGTACGTAGAGCATTAAGTAATGAAAAGGCCACCATCTAAGACAACTCATTACCTTAAGTCGGCTTTGCCAGCGCTATGCCTTACAGCGAGACTAGAGCTGTACCGAAAAGCAAGAGAAACCAAAACCGGAAATCAGTACTCATGCGCCAACGACCATTTTTAATACCACCACTTCCGGCTTAGTCAATCTACCGATCCACCTACCTGCTGCCGTTGCTCTACCCTTCTCTCATTGCGCGTCCATCTACCTCCTAAGCCACGTCCAGCCCCCACCCTCCCGCCATGGGTGTAGACCTGTCAACGCCCCCCCCCCCCCCCCCCTGCCCCTTCCAGCTTCCTGGCGACCCCTAAGCTGGAGCTTGAAGCGTGACATATCCTCCATGAAACGGTGGACCTGCCTGTATGGTCACCGAGACTATGGGAAGCTGGCGTTCCTTCACTGCCCCCCTTCCCTTGCCATTGATCCCCCTCCCCCCCCCCTACGACCCTCGCCGGCAGCTGTTGAAAGAAACAGCTACCCTGTACTCCGACGCACCTAAAAAAAGGTTCCACAGCGAAAACGACGAGTTTGTGGCTGCGCTCGTCGCAGGACACTTGTGTGTCCAGGCCGAGTGAGCGCAGTGTTGGCGCTCTGCCGCCTCGGAGATAGAAGCAGCTGACCCGTCCGTCTACCGAGCCGGGTGTGCGAAGATGATGGCCTCTGCTAAGTGCTGATTTCAGGGGTGTCGACGTGCAGTGTGTGCTGGTAGGTGTGTGTTGGTCAGCGCTGCCTCCACGCAGCAGGTACACCGGCGCTTGCTTGAGGTCCTGCTTGGGGCATTTTTTTTGCAGCGCTTGGGAAAAATCCGAGGTCCAGGCTTTGACGGGACCCCATATTTTCCTTTTGTTAGATGTGTGTACACCCTAACGCTTGAGTGAGTGGGCTAGCAGCCAGCACTGAACTGCTAGCTCAGTGGCTATGGTGTATCATACATCTAGCCGTGTTATTACTGTTCTATTCCGGATGCGACGGGTCCCGAAGACATACCCTGCTGTCCTGTTGATGGTGGTGTCCATCAGATAGATGACGATGTCCATCCACGCGTTGCTGTTGGCCGTCTTCGGCTCCCCACTTTCGAGCCGTGGTGAGGCATCCCACACCATTTAATGAATGTGCAGGTTCAGGAGATGGCGTGGAGAAGCGGCAATTTTCGTTTTTTGGTAAGGGTTCGATCCCAAGCCGCTTAATGAGAGTGCGGGAGATCGCGTTGAGAAGCGTCTGGTGCTGGTTCGCCTGCGGTCGCCCCCTCTCTAAGGCACATTCAGATGCGCGCGTGTGACGTGACCACGTCGAGTGTATCGCAGCAAGGGCACCATACAAAAATATGATGCACGTCATCATCGGTGCACCTCGTTGGCAATACAAACAATGAACGTTATAAATGAATGATCTGAACGAACTCTTGTCAATGTGTTTTCGTTCTTATCCCCCCCCCCCCCCCCTTGGGGGGGAAGGTGGGTGTGTGTGGGAGGCAGATGACGACAGCTACAACCGAAACCATCTCGCTCGGTGAAGAAGCGATCGCACGTTGTACGCGTCATGCATGGATCATTTAACCATAATCATAGAAACTAAGGAAACAACTCGCCCGGTGAAGCGCTTGTCGTACGCATCATGCATGGGTCCTCTAACCAGGTGTCAGAAACTTAGCTAAGAGGCGACAACCTTCTCCCCTACGTCAGAATCCTGCTGTCACCACATGTATACCAGGAATTAGTCAAAGAGGCGACAATTTTCTCACTCCTCTGAGAATCCTGCATACTGCATGGGTCCTAAACAGGATCAGGAATTAGAATGCTAATGCTATAATATTCTACTGTTTCAAAGAAGAGAGTAGATAACCTTCCGACTGCCTCCTCCAAATAATCCTATCCCCAGCTCAAAAATGCTGCCTAGTTCCCCCCCGGTGTTTATTTGACGGGATTGGTAGGGTGATAAGATGCAAGGTTGTCGTGGAATGGATGTGAACCTGGCGGACCCTGTCTGTCCGTTTCCATAATATAGAACTATTATTCACTGTTCTTGCTGTTGTTCTTGTCACTTGGCATGACGAGGCATCCTGCCCATTTTTATCGCTTGATTGATGTTCCGCTTGATGCGCTTGCATGGCATGTCGGCATGCACGCATGCTATTATATTGATATCATCGTTAAGTACCGGTATATACGGTGACTTCGAAGTAGACGTTACTCATTTTCCACTGTGTACATTATTCACTGTTTCATTGTATTTACTATAGACTTTTCATAATATACGATAGACATAGGAGATCAAACATACATCACTATCATTCAACGTGTTCATATGCGATCGAATATTCACGGCTATTTACTGCTTCTTGCTGCTAACCGCAGTTAGTTGTTGTAGTACTTGTAATAATATCCAGCCCACTATTTTCCAGAGCAATGCACAATAACAATATGGAGCATGCCACGTTTATTTCTTTGTGGTGCTGAGTGTCAACCTTCTCCCCGCCGGGCCCTAAAAGTCTGCCTCTCTCTTCCGCCCCTCTACCTCCCCTACGCCCCCCGTGTACCTCTATTTCCCACTCTCACATCTCTCTGTCGCTCATTATACATTACATTCGACAATGTGCAGCATGACATATGATATATATATGTGCTTCAACATCGAGCGCTCAACAAACACAACATTTCCATAAAAGAGAAAATCCCGGGAAACCAAAGAAAAGGAAACCCTTGTAGGAAGTCTTCATGTACATATATATTATACATGATGACTCATTTCTGTATCTACCTGCTTCCAGCTCAGCCCATGGGGCATTTTTGACAAACTTCTTCATGCACCTTCTTGCCGGGGATACCATCATGATGATGAGACACCAACACGGGGGATACCATCATGATGAGACACCAACACGGGGGATACCATCATGATGAGACACCAACACGGGATACCATCATGATGATGAAACACGAACACGGGATACCATCATGATGATGACACATCAACACGGGATACCATCATGATGATGAGACATCAACACGGGATACCATCATGATGATGAGACACCAACACGGGATACCATCATGATGAGACATCAGCACGGGATACCATGATGATGATACATCAACACGGGGGATACCATCATGATGAGAAACCAACACGGGATACCATCATGATGGTGAGACACCAACACGGGATACCATCATGATGATGAGAGGATACCATCATGATGAGACATCAACACGGGATACCATGATGATGATGAGACATCAACACGGGATACCATGATGATGATGAGACATCAACACGGGATACCATGATGATTATGAGACATCAACACGGGATACCATCATGATGATGAGACATCAACACGAGCGAAGAGTGCGTGATAGAATAAGCAAAAGCATAACACATATTCATGTTATCATTAATCTCATCATTCGTTCGTGTTTTTCGTCGTAAAAATCAATCCTGCCTCCTCCTTATACGCAGCGGCGTGATATTATAATTCGAGGATTTTGAAACCGAGGGAGTGCTATTAACATACACTAGATTATAAAAAATGAAAATACACTCCAGCTGTGAGATCGAAGATTTCGTCGAAACTCATCTTTGCAAGCTGTGTGTGATACTCCGATCGCGCGTATTACGGGTTGTGTGTCCTCATTAAGGATGGATATAGGTCGGCGACTCCCCTTCGAACTACAGCAGTGTAGCTATCAGGGTCAACAGGGAGCTGTTAGTCAGTCCGTGCGCGGAAACTATAAAACCCGTTCTTGACGGGGACAAAATCTGACAGCAGCTGTGGAAGGAAATGCATCAGTTTATCAAGTGTATCCTGTAAGTCGATTAACCGATGAGGGGAGGGCGGAGTTTTTAAGGACGTCGAGGGGGGAGGGGGGAGGGGAGCGAAAAAATCATGTCGCATAAATGTAGGGGTGTTCTATACGCGTGGTGCTAGGTCTAGATGATGGTGCGGGTGGTGGGGGAGGAGGGGGCGTTGGGGGGGGGGGGGGGGGGGGGGGTTAATTGCAGTACTATATATTGCCCCCGAGGTACATTAGGTACAAGACAACAAGACACACAAGACAAGTATTGCTCTTCCTAGTTGGGTCGCCCACGGTACTACATACAGAAGCATATAGGCGTAGAGGGTAAAAAGCTGGAAAACAAGTTTGAGGGTCGCGTTATTATTTTTCCAATTATAAACTGACACCAATTCGTCTGTCTGTCTGTCTGTCTGTCCGTCTGTCTGCATCTTCAAGGCGCTTCGCTCCACGGGCAGCATTCGACGTCCGCTACGCTCGCTCAGAAGAAGTAACCAAAATGCGACAACACAAATAGGTGAAGGGGATAGATGTCCACGATTGATCACAGGTGGAAATTTGCGAGTTCTGGACAATGTCAAGAGTGCCACCGCCATGTTCCAGGAAAACAGCCTGGACGCCACATTCATGACGATACCGTATGCGCCCCGTATAATCCTTGCGATGTATACTCGTATGTCTTGTCTCGAGCCCGAAGCAACAAACAGTTGCTCTGCTATTCTTGTAGAAAAGGCGATACAGAAATACACCAGGCTCTTGCCTTTTGAGCGAGAGCTTCAGCCACATAGCACCAGCGGCCCTCAATACCACCAGCAGTCCACTGCTTGATACCTGCAAGCTGCCCCTGCTACCTCTACTGCTGCTGCTTCTTTCATCCCGTGTCATCAAGTGCAGCATATGGCAGTATGTACCTCGCAAGTTGTGAGATGTACGTACTCCTTATATATATGTTGTTTTTGCTGTCCACGGGAATGCCACGACATACACGCAAAAACACACATCAGCTCTGACGATAATGCGAGACCCGTGTGGGTTCGGTTAACGCGTTTACAACTGGAAACCCTCTTTTGGGGACACATTTACTTGAAGTTAGTATAGGGAGGGGTTTTGGGGCTCTAAAGGGGTCAACCCCTTTACAACTGGAAACCCGTTTTTGGCGACAAAATTACTTGGATTTAGTATAGGGAGGGGTTCGGGGGCTCCAAAGGGGTTAAGTGTGTCGTGCCCCTATATGTGTGGTCGGTGTGGCCTAATACAGTCATGAGGAAATTTCCACTATCCATGCGCGCGTGCGACTGAAAAATCTTCGCTACTCCCACTCTTCTCATTTTCTAGTAATAATGACGATTTTGAAGCCGAGTAGGGAGCGGAGCGACGGAGGATTTAAATAACCCTCTTCTTGCTTGCTAATTGGATCGCGCACTTTCAACAACAGCAGTATAGAGGCACACACGCAAGAAAGTACAGAGGGTAAAAAACTGAAAAAAAACTTTTGAGGGTCCTGTTATTTATTTTCTTCCACAATTAACATACTAGTCTAGGTATGTATGTCTGTCTTTGTGTACGGGTGCCTGTCTGTCTCCGAGCTCAAACTCACATCGCACGACGAACACTGAATCGGTTGAGACGAGCCCGGGGTCAGATGAACAAGGGAGGTCGGGAGAAGATGCTCTCGCCGGTTTCACGTCAAGTCGTCGAGAGCTCGTAGAGGGAGTTCAATTTGAGTGGGTGTTGCCTCGGATCGGCTTGGCCTAATAATGCAGTCATTATAGGGTTTCCACGTAAATTTCAACAGGAAATAATTTGAAAACAAAACTGGTGTTGTCTTCCTTCTGTGTTTCATTTTCACCCGGCTGTTCGAAAAATGGCAACGACTGTTCGTACCAGGTACCAGGTAACAAGCAAGCCGCAGGCGAGAGGCGAGAGCACGAGAACTCACTCACTCGTACCAAATTCCTGTGGATTTCAAAGCACCGAGCTGTCTAGAGCACTAGACTACACACAGAGCAAAAGACTATCCCTACCCGCTTGGTGCGGCAGCGGCATTAGTAGTACAAGACCGATGCTTCTAGTTTTTGGCCGTGTGGGGGGCGATGGCTTCCGTAATCTCGATCGGCACGAAGTGTGTGTTTGTGTTCTTCACATTAAACCGTTCTTCTACTCGTCGACATCCAGCACACCCAGTGTCCGTACTGATTCTTCACCCTAGAAAGATCAGCTCTGTGGTCACAAGCCACGACACAGAGATAATGCATCGTAATGCATTCGACAACGCAATGTCATGCCCTAGTACTGGGTACGACAGGCACAACATACATACGTCAGCAACAGAAATACATTGGAAGAGAGAAATACGAAATAAACAAAAACAAAAACAAAAACAAGAACAAAAAACAAAAACAAAATAAGAAAACAAATAAAAACAAAGATAAAAATAAAACAAAAAATGAAACAAACAAAACGAAGGGGAAATCGAAGAAACAACCCAACCGGAAAGGAGAGCCAAAGCTCGGAAAAGAAACATAATAAAATGAAATAAAATAAAGTAAAGTAAAACCAAAATAAGATAATCCGAACACGAGCCAAAAACCTGGACACGCAAGGAGGGAACAAAGGGGAAAAAAAATACCCCAGAAAAAGACGAAAAGTGCTATGTACCTACTAGTCGGCCTGGTACCTTGCTACCCTGTCTGCCATCTCCTTCCTGCCTTCGTCCACCGCGGTCTCCCTTCTATTCCTCCTGTTGCCCCCCCTGCCCCCATTCCCTTGGACGGCTTTCCTTCTACTCCTCCTGTTTCCCCCCCTCCCCCCTTTGTGTTCTTCTCATTAAACCAAAATACCTTGTAAAAGAGAGAAACAACGAAAGAAACCAAGACAAAATAAATAAACAAATAAATAAAAAGGGGAGCCAAAGCACGGGAGATAGAAACATACCCCGAGCATGAGCCAAAATGGACATGCAAGGGGGAAAGAAAGGGAAAAAATACCCCGGAAAAAAGAAACAAGTAAAAGAAGGAAGACTGGGAGGGCCAAATAAAACAGGCTCGTCACCTACCCACCATGCAAGACTCCCTTCATAAGGATAAGAAGGGGAAAGAAAAAAAAAAAAAAAAAAAAAAAGAAAGAAAAAAATAAATTCACGGAAAAATCAAAGTACCAAGACATCACATTCCGAGCAGCCGCAGCAGTTGGCGGTACGAGTGGCATAGATAGAAAGGTTCCACCTACTAGTCGGCCTGGTACCTTGCTACCCTGTCTGCGGTCTCCTTCCTACTTTCATCTACCGCGGTTTCCCTTCTACTCCTCCTGTCCCCAACCCTGCCCCCATACCCTTGTGCGGTGTTCCTTCTACCCCTCCTGCTGCCCCCCTTCCCCCCGTTCCCTTCGACACCACCCACGGCGGATGCGCGGCGCTGTCTACTCAGCTTTGCCTCATCCTCGTGCCACCTGCCCATGAACCGTTCAGCTGCTTCGAGGACCCCCCGGTACCACTTGCCCACCTTTTTTGCTGCAGTGGGCCACAGCGCGGTCCCAACTCCAAAAACTAAGGGGGAGTGTTCCGTTGATCCCTCGTTGGCTTTGAACACCCTAAGGTCCTCAGCTATGGCTCTAGGCCAAGTCTTGAGTTGTCCGCCTGGTTTCGGGTTCTCCCCACCAGCGATCGTCCCGAACATCAACCGACGGGGCAGTCGCCCCTTGTGTTGTCGCACCAGGGCCCCGGCAAAGAAGAGCCGCCGTTTACGGATGGTCGTTTCGATGCTCTCGCATCGTGTCATCCTGAGGGCCTTCGCGTACGAGAGGGTGGTGTGGTCGGTGCGTAATCGGCGCTGGAAGCCAATGACTCGCAAAAGGACTTCGTGGTGGGCTGATCGGAGCTTGGCGAAGTGGTCCGCATTGAGGGTCCACGTCACACACCCGTACAGCAGGGTCTCAATGACCTCGGCCTTCAGCATGCGGACTTTCAGACTAAGCGGAATGGCCTCCATCCAAAATGACCTTCACTCGTAGTCGTATTCCACCAAATGCCACCGAAGTTTGTGTGTGTGCGTTGAGAACCTCCAAGACGGCTTAAACTCCACACACACGGCAACACACCCCTTATAAGGGTGGGTGGGGCGGCAACATGAGCAGTTATACATACGATGCTGCTTATATTCAACCGTGGCCGGCCCCGTAGCTACCGCAGTCGTCAATGTCGTGGGGTGACCTCTCAGGAAAACACTCTATTACTCTACGCCGCGAAGCACCACCGCAGATCCCAGGAGCTTTAGACTACTCAGCATTTTCAGAACGACGGAGTTCACTCGAAAACCACACACAGGACAAGACGAGCCCTAACCGCTTGCTGCGGCGTGAAGTATGACGAGCACCAGGCGCCATACATACATACGCTGATGAGTTTCATTTGAGGGTGCGATGACTGCTGCCCTAGTCCTGTGAGCTGTCTGCTGCTGTTGTCTGCTTCAGCAATGCTGCTGCTGTTCTTGCTGGAGCCAAAAAGCAAATCTTCTCGCATGTCATAGCGAGCGGGCTACTTGAACTGTACACTCAACTCAAGTTGTTTCGTAAGGTACAAGAAAGAAAAAAACAACTTTACGCTATGGTATGAATTATTTCGCCATTTTCAGAATCACTCAGGAAAATTTCGCAAAAAAACGCGGTGCAACCTACTCCGGTTAAAATTTCAAATCTAACGCACAATTTACCTGCGATTATTTCTACGTGGAAAGCCTATATGATAATAATAAAAAATCCACCGTGCAAGGTGGGCCGAAAAATCCTCATTTCTCCCATTCTACTAGTATTCATAACATGTACCAGGTACCTCTTAGTGTTCAGTTTAATTGTAAAATATTTCCCTACTGAGTTGTGTGTAACTACAATAATAACGAGGGCGACACAAGAACTAAGAAAGGCCGGATCAACCTCATTGACGACGTCGTCTACTCGTGTACGTTTTTTTTTTGTGTTACGTTCTCGTAAGACACGGCTTACCCTATAGCGCTGGGGACCTGTGTTAGCAAAGGTGGCTACACAGCACGAAATAACTGGGAGTAGAAGAAGAAGAGCAACCAGTTGGCGAAAGTAATAAAGCACACCATCATACAAAAAAGTAGAGTAGCACACGTAGTTCCTGCTACAGGCAGACGACATCCATTTGCAGCAGCGAACCAGTCCCGAAAAAAAACAAAAAAAAACTACCAGGTACTAGACGTACAGTAGTGCAGTAGTGAAGCACTCAATCAAAGCGTTTTCGCCAATCAATGGAGCGGGAACGTACTAGTACAGCTATCATACATACAGTTTCAAAAATGCGTCCTGCGGAAAGCAAAAGAAGAAATCAGTCCGTGATGCTGCGGAAAGCCACAAACTAACGAAAAAGAGAAGCAACATAATTAAACCTACAAGTAATAATAATGTTGATAGAACACGACGAGTAGATAAGTTTTCAGCACACCCTGGACAATAGGTTCCAGGTCTATAGGCAATCGATAGGATCCTATTTCAATAGGAGACCTATTGTTGCCCGCGATAGGTATCGATGGGTACTTTTCGTAGCCTATTGGGGCCGACAATGGGTATCGATTGGCATCTTTAATGATTTACTGTTTGGCCAATAGCCTATTGTACCTATTTTTCTGAACATATTGATAGAACAAGTACGTTTCGATAGACATTTTCAGGACAGCGATAGGATATTGGCGCTGAGAGACGGAACCTATGGGTTTGCCCGATAGGTATCGATATACCTTGATACCTTTCACCGAACCTATTGGTTCGGAAAATAGGTATCGATAAACCTTTCACAATCAATGCTATTGTTTCGGACGATGGGTATTGACAGACCTTTCACCATCATTCTATTATTTCGGATGATAGGTATCGGTACGTAGGCCTTTTTTTTTGTTTCAGTGTTGGAAAGCAAAGACGCTCGAACACCGCCCGTCTACTACTGTAGTGGGTACAATCAACTCTTCTAGTTCTCCATTTATCATCCGCGACGCACGCCCCCCCAGCCCAGCGGAGAATCCCCGAAACGGCGCTGTTTGTCCTTGTTGTGCCCTAAGAAGCTCATTGACAAGGTGGTTGGTCTTAACAAGGTGGTGATTACCCCGTGTGTATTTGTGTTCGATGCGAAATGTTAAGATACGGCCTTTGTGGTTGGTTTGCCGTCAAGCCTTTCCTGCCCCCCCCGCCACACCGGCGGCATGCGACAGATTCTAGAGCCTTTTCTGCCCCCCCCCGCCACACCGGCGGCATGCGGCAGGTTTTTGATGGGTGACTATTGCCTTGTTGTAGGGTCTGCGTTTCTTTCTACTGCTTTTCTTCGCGTGTTCCTGGCTCCATAGCCAAACGGTTAGAGGTGTGGGAGTGGGTTTTGAGGAGCGGCATCCTCGACTCATGATCTAGTTCGTAGAACCGGAGTTTCCCCGAATCTCCCATATTTCTGCATATGCGACTCATCAGGGTGGGCTAGTGTTACGATGCGGCCTCGAAAGGCCTGTAAGTATCCGAATTTGATATCATTTGGATGGGTTTCGTATGATAAGGTTGGCGTTTTATATTCGGGCACAGACTGACTAACATCACCCTGTTGACCCTGATAGCTACACTGTAGTTGTCAGGGGAGTCGCCGACCTATATCCTAAATGAGGACACACAACCCGTAATACGCGCGATCGGAGTATCACAAACAGCTTGCAAAGATGAGTTTCGACAAAATTTTCGATCTCACAGCTGGAATATATTTTCATTTTTTATAATGTTTTGCAATGTTTTTAATCGATACCTACTGCTTGTCAACTTCTACCCTCGTACGTACTGCTTAGGAGATACCTATACGCACCGTATACCCCAGGTTTTTGTTTGAATGAATACCTTGGATGATATACGTATAGCACTATGTACCTTGACCTACTTCTTGCCTCTTGCTTTGAAACATCAGATTTACGATAGTACAATGTATTTAAACATGCTTTAATCGATAGGTTTGTGTTAAAAGGCTGAGTTTGGGTAAGCTATTGGTTAACCTTTTGCAAGTGGTCTCAAAACGGACTAATACCCCACTAATTCCATGACAAATGGCGTCGTCGGCAGGACCACGGGTTTTTGGGTCGTGGGTTCAAATCCCACATCCACCATTATAAACTTTTTTCATCAGATTTTTGCCATGTCGCACTTAGTAAATACTCTCTCCGGTAAACCCAGGAAATGAAACGGTTCTGTCGACGACGCCATTTGTTAAGATATTATTAATAGTGCAGTAGTAAGGTATTAGTCCGTTTGACAGGGGGGGGGAGTGTCATGAGGCTTAGTTTGGGTAAGCTATTGGTTAACCTTTCGCAAGTGGTCAAACGGACTAATACCCCACTAATAATTCCTCAACATTTGTGAAGATTTCAATCGATAGCTGCTGCTGCTGTTGAACAACTCAGAACTATCTCTCTCACTACTTTTTTTCGAGGCCATCAATCATATAAATTCCTCTGGACCTATTGGGCAAAGAAAGAGGTATCTATCTGTCGACAATTTCACTCTTCTATTTTATAAGTTACAATACGTGTCGATATTAAATTAACCGATATTCGATACACTGACTTGTAGACAGACCAACGGGCGCACTCAATACATGGTAGACTACTGTGCATAGCTTTATGCCTATTGGTCATAACAATAATAGATATCGATCGATAATTTCACATGCCTATTGGTCAAACAATAGGTATCGATCAACACCTTCACGTGCCTATTAGTCACAGCATTAGGTATCGATCGACAGTGTGACATAACTATGGCAAGAACAAGAAGAGCCTATTGTGCCGATTTATCATAAGCTATTGGTCGATGAAGTATGTCTCGATAGACAGGTTCACACACCTATCATAAGAACAATAGCCTATTGCACCAATTTCTCTGGACCTATTGGTCCAATCAATGGATATCGATGAACAAATTCGCATACCTATCGAAGGTGTAATCGGGTATCGATATGCAATACCCCATCCTATTGACATTCAATAGGCATATTCAATCTAGACTATCGCCCGGGGTGTGGTAGGTGCATACGTACTTCATAAACCAAACAAGACCATATCAGAGCAGCAGGTAGGTGGAGGTTGCAGACACACTCCTACAGTAGGGCTAGTAGTAGTAGAGTGTAGTAGATCAGCAGTAGTAGTAGCAGCAGGCAGGCAGAACAGAGAAGAAAGAGCAGATAAGAGCAGGAAGATCTTTCCCGGTTCCCCCGCGTTCTTTTCCTCCTGAGATGTTGTCTGGCGTTGTGCCAAGGTCGAGTTTGGGGTGAATGTGTGCACGACGTATGTACGACACGTTTGCTGTTATTGCTGACAAAGTAACGGCTATCTAATGTGCTCGTTGAATAGTAGTGCAACTGCTCTCTACAATGCCGAGATAATAGCTTGGTACGACTGGAACTTTCTCTACATGGTAACTGTGTATGGCAACTCTATTCCCAATAATGCTGGTATCCTAAATATTGCCGGTATTTTGAGGTGGCACATACCACCCTGTTCGCAGCCCCCCACTCACCGTAGATAGATAAGAGTACGTAGTAGTCGAGTCTGTTTGGCATCGCAGAACACTAAAAAACACTCACGTGCACCGCGCACCAGAGTCAAGCAGCAGTGAGCTACGACAAACACAGTCGTGCAGCAGCAGAGCAGCAGTAAAAACAACAGCAGCATCAACAGGCATGCAGAGCAGAGCAGGAGATATTTTCTCCTTTTGTTGTGTAGCGAGATGAGTGTTACTGGAAGTTTCGCATGCCGTCAGCTGACAAAGATTGCTGGCGAGAGATCGTACGTTTTCTGTCGTGTGCTGTTGATAATAGTGGCTAGTCGTGCCGAAATTGCAGACGCGTACGTCACCTGCTTCGGACTGTTCGCCTGTTGCGTACGTTGCCTGCTGTCGCCTGCTGTTGCCTGCTGTCGCCTGCTATCAGCCAGAAGCAAGTCTGCTTGGTCAAATCGGTAGTTAATCGGGCCAAAAAGTCTGTAACAGCAAGCCTGCCTGGGCTAGTTTAGCGACCACCTCAGTTTAAAGTATAGACTACTATATCATATACCATTTTTTTTCTCTTCACACACATTTTACTTTCCAACTTCTGGACAAGCCGTGGTCACAGGTGTCGTCCTTTCTTCCCCCGGTTCTTGGCTTCAACTTTTATCGCGCATAGGGTTCAGCAATCCCGCTGCTCGTCGATTTTCAATCGAGTGTTGCTTACTCACACTCCCGCGCTTTCCGATGCACATATATATGTGGCGTTTGTCTTACAGAATATAATGGTATACGAAGGACGATTGCTACTGGTATACCGTAGGTGCATACCTGACCTCGAGCTCTCACGCATGGCTGTGAGCTCCATCACAGGATTGTATATCTTGCAATGAGGCGTCTTAGCCTCATGGCGAGATGTGGGGGAATCCATAGCCTCATTTTTGTATGTTTCGGGTAGCGGCATCTTCGATCTCCTTGGAAATCCAATTTTTGGATGTTTTGTTGACGAGATATCCTTTGATTGCCATGCGATCTGCATCTATATACGGCAATTCAGAGTAGGCTAATGTTATGGAGTGCTTTCCGAAGATGGGTAGTCTATATATTCGACGTGAAACCATGTCATGGTTGGGGTGATGCTAGGTGATATAGCAGATGTCACCATCACATCAAGTCCATCACAGATGGGCAAGAATGTAAGCGGCGGTGATGGTCCA
Source organism: Undaria pinnatifida (assembly GCA_012845835.1). NCBI lineage: Eukaryota > Phaeophyceae > Laminariales > Alariaceae > Undaria > Undaria pinnatifida. The sequence continues at coordinate 8,810,389 of JABAKD010000024.1, forward strand.
CAGGCAGGGCGCCGCTAATTCTTCATGCTCTCTTTCTGCTCTTGGAAGACTTCTACCGTTCCTTTAGAGTAATCTCAGCCTTGGGTCTAGACAGCGAGCCAAAGGAAAGAAGAATAAAGACCCGGAACCCATGATGAGGAAGGAGGATGCTTCCCAATACCGACAACCCTGCATCCCCCACGGGGGCTACTTGACATACAGAGTAGTATATAGTACGATAAGTAGTAGTAGTAGTCTAGTAGTAGTACGATGAGTAGTAGTAGATGTAGTTGCATGTAGTATGGCATAATATTGTTGGTGTTGTAGCACGATCAACAACAACGTAGATCCTACGAACAAATTGAGAATGAGGAGCGTGACAGATAGACGTTTCTAACTGATCATCAAGCTCCAATTTAATACCTGGTACGTGGTAACTGCACTATGTTATTAGAAGTATACTAGCTGTACAACAACTACGAGGAATGACTGATCTGATGATGCTTCTATTATAACTAACTTGAATGAACTGCTGGTCAACAAGCTCTTACGAGACCATATTCTTCGTATATCGCGCAGAATTGTTATAAAAATAAAAGATACACTCCAGCTGTGAGATCGAAGATTTTGTCGAAACGCATATTTTTGCAAGCTGTGTGTGATACTCCGATCGCGCGTATTACGGGTTGTGTGTCCACATTAAGGATATAGGTCGGCGACTCCCCTTGCAACTACAGTTAGTGTAGCTATCAGGTCAACAGGGTGATGTTAGTCAGTCTGTGCGCGGAAGCTGTAAAACCCGTTTTTGAGGGGGACAGAGTCTGGCAGCTGTGGAAGGAAATGCATCAGTTTATCAAGTGCATCCTGTAAGTCGTATAACCGATGAGGGGAGGGCGGAGTTTTTAAGTACGTGAGGGCATGGGTTTGAACAAGAGGGAGCGGGGGGGCGGGGGCGGGGAATGGGCGGGGCAACTCAAAATCGCGTGGAAGCTATAAATCCTTCAAGGGGATAAGTCTGACGGTTTTGGAAGGAATGCACCAGTTTATTATGTGTATCCTGTAAGTCGTACAACCAGTGAGGAGAGGGCGGAGTGTTCGAGTGTTCGAGGGGGTGGGTCGGGTGGGGGGGTGGGGGGGGAAGAGTTTTTAACAGCTTTAGGTCGCATAGATGTAGGTATTTGCTATACGCGTGGTTCTAGGTCTAGGCGATGGTTCGGGTTGTGGGGAAGGAGGAGGCGTTGGGGGGGGGGGGGGGTGAATTAGAGCAGCGGCATGGATGGCTCTTGAAAGATAGTGAGGTGATTTCGATGTTAGGTGGGGTGTTTGAGCAAGAGGGATCGGGGAGGGAAAAAGGCGGGGGGGGGGGGGGGGGGGGTGGCGGTTGGGGGGAAAGGGTTTTTAACAGGTTAAGTCGTATATATGTAGGGGCTTGCTGTACGCGTGGTGCGAGGTCTAGGCGATCGTGCGGGTGGTGGGGAAGTTGGGGGTGTTGGGTGGGGGGGGGGTTGGGTGGGGGGTGGGGTGGGAGGATGAACTAAAGCTACGTCATGGATGGCTAGCAAGATAATGTCGTGATATCAACTGCGCAGAAGAAGTGTTTATTACTCTGCCGATTTCGGTGTTAGATCGCTCTTTTGAACAAGACGGAACGGGGGGAAAAAGGGGGGGGGGAGGGGGGGGGGGGGCATGAATTGCAGCTACGGCATGGATGGCTAGGAAGATAATGAGGTGATATCAGCTGGCTGGTAGTATTTACTACTGTGGTACTTGTAAATTTTATTTTTATTAGGTGGGGCGTTTGAACAAGAGGGATCGGGGGGAACGGGGGGTGGGGGGAGGGCGGGACACTTCAATATGTGTGCGGAAACTATAAATCGTTCAAGGGGACAAATCTGACGGTTGTAGCAATAATACATCCCTTTATATCACCTGCCTGGTATTGTTAATTATTCTAGCAGATTTGATGTTATAGCTTCATAATTTGTTATTGTACAGGATGGATCGCACGATAGAATATTTCAATCGATAGGTGCAACCATGTAATTACCATAAGCAGTATTACATCATACGAATCGCAACACACTTCGTACAGAATACCCAATACGTTGCATAAATATTATCAAAAAGGTGTATGATATGTATGAACAACACGTTACATCTTGTACCTTGTGTGTACTTGTGTGTATGGGTGATTAGTGGGTGCTTTGGGCAGTATGGGTGAGTTGAGAGTTGAGAGGGACATCCCCTGGTGCTATGCATACTAGTCTACAGTAGCAGCAGTGTCTGCAACGTATCGTTCGCATGAACTCCATCCAGAGCAAAACCACACATTTAAGCTCATATACTTATTTTATTTTCTTCGTTATTCTCGTTTTTAGTTGCGCAACACGCGATCGAGCGTTAAGAGGAGTTTCGTCGTAATAAAGCACAAAAGCGCTGACAGAACGAAACTGTGTGTGTGTTCTTCATATTTAACTCATATTTCCATCTACATTTACATCCTACACAATCACTGTCGTTTCGGATGCTTCATGGAGAGACGAGCTTTCTCTATGGCTATAAACTACGACACAGAAATGAACATTGCAAATACGGCAAGGCGATTTGGCCATGCAATGCCAACCGCAACGAGCATGTGCGGGCAACAAAAACCATACGAGCTTTCACACCAGACTATTTGCCGTGAGAAAAGAAAGAAAAGACGAGTAATACAGACAAATATGAAAAATAAGTAGTTCTCAAGTACAATGTCCGCTTTGATCTAAATTTGATAATATCATACCTCGTGCTTATACGATAATAATAGCATGTAGTACCAGAGAGCATGTACGATACTATTAATATCAATATTTTATCTCTGGTAAATGCCTACCATGTGTGTGCAGGTAAATATGATATTCCAGGTACTAGTATAAAGCGCTGCTATTAATAATGTATCATGTACCCGTTTTCGCCAATATATTACCAAAATGAAACACAAACGACAAACTATCAAACGGGTATTAGTTAGCGAGAATGTGACATACAAACACGATTGAGCTGCTTGTTCTATCATTGGTGGTATTAAATTGGTCAGGTGCCACGTATAGACCATACATTACACAAAAAAATTGGAAAGTGGTACGCTGCCGGCTGCCGCAGCCGTATATCATACATCTTCAACCAGGGTGTGTGTGCTGGTGTGCTATAAACCTTGTTGTGGGTACTGCAACGTGCAACAACAACGACTGACTGCTGCTGCAGTGCTTTTGCCGCGCAGCCGTGTTGCTGGTGCAATGAATGAACGCGTGGGGCGGTGATGATGAGACGACGATATAAACGCTTCGTATTTTTGGTAGGTACACAACATAAAATATGTTCTTCTCTTCACTATGATTAACAGCAATAACACTTTTTTATTTCGCGTGCATCTTCCTTTCGTTATTATGTAGTGTAGTGGGTGTGAACGACCAAACGAACACCAGTCAACGCACAACAACAGCAACAACAAAAACGATTTCATTTTTGTATTCATTTTCAAGTTCATGAATATCATTTTGTTTTTCACTGGAAAACACGTTTCCTAGTGTGTGCCAACTTCGGAGAGTTACGTCTGTTAGGTCGTGCGCGAATTGTCAAACTCGGGGCTCTCCACCCGAAATGCCATCATCCTGACCTTTTAGAATTTTGGATTTTTGGGTGGTTAAAAAAAAAGATAACTTTTTGTACCAAAAAAATGAGGCCACAGACCCCAAAGATTCCTGCTGCTGCCTGCTGCTGCGCGCGCACACACAGACAGACACGCACAACGCACACATCCACATCAAGAGCTGCCCATTGCTCCCCACATCCATTTTTTCCTACTCTTAGCTCGCGAAAGAGACCGGTTTTTACTGTCCTGCCCGCCCCGACCCGAAGTAACAGTGCTATACCCCCAGCGCACTTCCTAGACGGTGTTCTCTTCCAGTACTTTACCGAGCGGTGTTAGTGTTTGCCTCGAGAGAAAATGGTGGCTACAGGCGAGATTGCGCTAGTTGGAGATAATAAGAGCAGTGCTCTTGTCGTGAAGCGGGCAAGGCCGGTCGGCCTCAAGGTCTCGTCTCGACCGGCTACCGCGAGGCGGGTGGGCCGCACGTGCCGCAACCCAGCCTGCAGCAAGAACCCTTACTTCGGGTGGCATGGAGAGAAGGCTATCTACTGCGTCACACACAAAGAACCAGGTGCGTCGAGAGAGCGAGCGTTAGTGTTGTCGGTGTTGGGCGTTGGCGTTGTTTCGGAGCGTTGTGCGCTTCCCGGAAATTGTCTTGGATTGAGTGAGTGACGACTGAGGTCGGGGATCGTCTCTAAATAGCCTCCGGTATCTATCGGGTTCTGTGTAAAGATTCGTGTTGATATGTTAGTCTAGGTGTTGTTGAGGTTGTTGTTGTTCCAGCTGAGAGGCTTTGCTTCTTGCCTTCTGCTGCCGCTGTTGTTGGAGCACTTGTTGGCCGGCGCAGCTAGGGGCAATCGTGTACGCAGGCAGGCACATAGCAGTGTACTGTGGTTGAGTCGAAGTTTTGTTGAAGAGGCCTTTATTATTAATGGTTTTGAAAGGCCGTCTCAATCGGTATCCCGCCATCATGCCTCCATCCAACCCATACAGGGCACTTACCAATGCCCAGCTAAAACAGCAGCTGCTCCATATTCTGACCCAACAAACAAATACATGCTGTACGGCCTCCCACGCCATGCGGTGTGCCCCCTACGCTGGGCAGCCTACCTGCTCACCTGTAGCACAGCAAAGCTCGCCCCACGTACACCAGTGACTTGCATACGCTCGTTGTGCATTTTGGCGCTCGGTTTCTTTTTTTTCCCCTTTTGGCTGCTGCTGCTGCATCCTGTTCTGTGATCTGTGATGTTCACTAGAAAGGGTCTCAAAAAAGAGCCAAGTTTTTTTCCCCATGAAGTGAGCCCGGTGCTTGGCATCCGCTAAAAGCATTTCATATTCTCCCTCCACGCATCCCCCAGCCTGTGGGGTTCATCCGTCCCTCGGACGCGCTACCTGTTAAGATCGTGGGCTGGCCGCACCCGTTGGTTGTCGTAGCCCTAGCCCTCACCGCTGAGAGCTCCTTTACCCGGCCGATAGCGCCTCTATCTCGCGGTGAAGGCAGAGCCACAAAAAAAATGAGAACTCTCACGACCACTAACTAGCCTAGGCTACTATACTGTACTATACTGTACAGTAGTACTAACATATCATGAGCAGTCTTGATTTGGAATTGGATGGGAATTTTGCAACTTGATGAACAAACAGACAAAAACACGGCTATTTTTGGTTTTGGGCTGTGCTTGGGTGACTGCAGCAGCATGATGATGCATGCAGCCGTTCGTCCTGAAACCAAAACGTCCCACACATCCATCCCACCCACAGATATATCCTTCAGCACGGACGAGTGATACACTATATATGCCGTACGGAATCGCCATGCGAGACCGAGAGCCTGTTGATGTTTTAAGTCGCCTCGCGCTTCCACCCCCCCTCTCTCGTCGCACCCCCTTCCGCCAATCTTCGTGTTCCTCCCCAGCAAAAACACGAGGCTTTCTTGGACCCAACATGTAGTAAATAAATAAACCAAAAAATACGAACGGGCTGTACCAAGGCGTAAAATAACCTCGTCTGCAGACGATGTACATCACAGCTAGGTACGTCCCCGAACCTATTCTCCATCAGTATGCGATATTTTTACAAAGTAGCGGTAACAATTTTTTTTGGAAGTAGTGGTACGCGCGCCCCCTTCCCCCTCCCCTCTTATGATACTCTTCCACTCTAAAACCCTGTCGGCGTGGAACGCCGAACGCGTCTACAAAAAGCAGAAATAAAAGGCCGAAGTGCCACTCAAATCAAACAAACGCACGCACGCGTATTCGTTTTATTTACGCTCGTTGTAGGCCATATCGTCGTTCTTGCCCGTCACAAAACCCTCGCAGAACGTACCATTAGCGCACAACTGCTGCGTATGCATGTGTCGCGTTTCCATATCACGCACGAGATATCTCTTTCCTGCTTCTGGTGTTTGGGTGGCACGCAGCCGGACAACTGAGGCCTCAGGTCGCTCTAACCTCTGGCCTCCTCCATTTTGCCTTGTAATAAGGCGATGCTGGTAGCAGGAAGACTAACGGAAGAGCCCGGCATGAAACTTGGCCAACAAATTACATGAGAATTTAGTGGTGGCACGAAACCGGACAACTGAGGCCTCAAGTCGCTCTATCCCCTAGCCTCCCTTTGCCTTGGAAGGCGATGCTGGTACCAGGCACACTAACGGAAGAGCCCGGCAAGAAACTTGGCTTGTGAATTACAGGCAAATGAGATAACATGTGATGCTTGGCGGCTGTTAAATTGTTCAGGATACACCGTTTTTCAGAGAAATCTATACGAAATATAACATTGTGCTGGTTGGCGTGTCGTTTTTTTTTCGGAAAACCTGCACTCGAACTAACAGCTGATCGAGTTGTGGATGCTGTACAAAGATTGATTTGTGGATATCATAGAGGCATGGATGTCGTTTTCATTTTCTTTGATCGGTACAAGCGACATCCATCATTAGGTAACTCACTTAATCAATGGGAGATCATGAGAAGACCGATATCATCATCGAAGGCGCAGAGAAAATCCATGCCCCCTCGAGCACGACAAAAAGTCGGGCGGAAGTTTGGCCGTTTGGTGGATTTGATCGCGGAAATCTCTCATCTTTTTGCTGCTCATGTCTTGCGCGTCCTGTTACGTATGTACGGACTGTGCGTAGTTTGCCTCAATTATTACCTCTTCCCGAGGGCAATTCAAGAGGTCTTCGGCAAGTCAGCCTAGCCGGTTTTCCGTTGAAGGAAAAAGGAGGGCGCCGAACATTTCTTGGAATAATCGATGCAGCAACAGTCAGTCTCTTGTGTATAGTTTATTTTTTTTGGTGTGCACTGCACCGAAAGAGGCGAAGTGCGTGGGTTTAAAAAATATAAAGTTCGGAGTCATGTTCATGGTGCAAATGTAAACGTCACGTGTTATTCACATTGTGCAGGTCGTGTGTGCCCTTTCGTTTCTTGGGGTGATAACAACAGCAGAACTATGCAACCACAAAACAATCACCTACGTAACAAAGTCGTAGTGTTGACAAAAACCTCAAGATATAAAGACCAGGTACTATTATGGTATGTAACATCTAACACATCACTGTTTTATCGACATGAAAAAACTATCTTGTGAAATGGTGCATGAGACGATACGGCATTATTTCCATGTTTGTTTATTGTATATTTCGAGAACCTTTAAATGTTCAGTGTGCACCAGGTATAAAATTATTACCGAGGAACGACAGAATACCATGCAGCCTTTTCCGTAAAACACCGCTGGTACGTGCGTGGTGTGCCAGCTCATTGTATCTCAGTGACACGAATAATAAGTCGTTTCGACCGTACATCCCTCGGGCGAGGCCTATAGAGTATTTCAGAGGAAAAAAAAATGCGCTCAATGGGCTGGTGTAATTTCAAACCCGAGATAGAAAGCAAAACCGCCCCCCCCTGTTTGCTTGCGCTGTGAGCGTAAATCAACGAGAACAATCCGTTAGCACAGGGGAAGATCGAACGTTCCGGTAGTTAGTTCTACGTTCGTATTCGTATTTGCACGCTCGTTCGTATCAGATCAATATGTTTCGTATCAAGCAAACAGCAAACCACGCGATGAGTCGCTTTCTCTGATGCGTTGCGACATTGATACATAGATGAGTTTGTCCCCTCCTTTTTCTGGCCAGATTTTGCTGCAAGTTTGTTGCAGCAGCCCGATTTTTTAAGCGACGAAGAGTCGGCGTAGATACGCAGGGGAGGCATTGAGGTCGTGTCCCTTCTACGCCATTGATCTTTTGCCCCCCCCTCCGACCCACCTTAAATAGCTTGATGGCTTGTCATGCACCAGTATTCTGATGAGCAAACTCCACATTACCTTCTGTAAACTACTGCTGCCATAACACGTTAATTAAAGTTGCTGGTTTCTTGGCGTCAGAGCCAACGCACGAACGGTACATGGCATTTTATGGCTTGCTGTCGAGGGTGTCGTGTTGATTTTCGTTTTTTATGGCAAAATCGCGTTGTGCATTTGCTTCTCTCGCGAGTGTTGTTCGGCCTAGGTTTCGTTGGGCAACAAAGCAGACTTACTGAACTCCTTTCAAGGTTTTATATTTTTTTCCAATAATTTTTCCCAATCAGTAACCCCCCCTCGCTTCTACCTTCTGAAAATCTTGTTTCGAGTTCGACTGCCTTTATTATTTCAGTCTTTTGACAGCTCGCCTAGAATTTCATGTGAAAACTTTCTTGATTTGACAGATAAGTCGTTTTGTCGCTATTTATTCCAGCTGCTGCTGCTGCTGCTGGTGCGTTTATATTTCGCACCGTTCATATATAACACCATGATCTTAATTAACCACAGCAGCGCAGTTTTTAGTTTTTGTTCTGTGTTTTTTTCAGCTCGGTCTGGTGTAGGTGTTGCTTGGTGCCATTTTTTTTTTTTCCTCGTGGATGAGCCAGCTTTTTGTTCACGTTTGGTGTGTAGCTGCTTTAGATTTTTTTCCTGGCGGATGAGCCAGTTTTCTTTTTGGCGTTTTGATGGATGCCCATGGAAAATGACGTCTGGTTAAATACACCGATGTATGGTAATCATCGAATCCATTTCGATCCTGCTGCAGCAGCAACACTAACAGCTGTCGCTGTACTACACAGCAAATCTTCAACAAATACCAGTTGGGCACCTACGTAACGTGTCTGGAACCGCACGTACGTTATTTGGGACACATGACTTGGATCAGTTTATAAACTTGATTAGTATTTGCGAGTTAATGTGAGAACAACATAAATAGCAGATTATGATATTATTAGTAGGATAATTCGGTGTTAACCCCGTTACCCTTTTCCCTTTTGGAGCTTGACACTTTTTTTTTTTCATGACTTGGAATCAACTCGTTTTTATTATTTTCTTTTTGTTCTTGTCACGGCGCTCTATCTATGGCGACCTCAGTTGGTCTAGGTGCTTATTGCGAGTCAAACTGCACGTATGTGGTCAATCTGCTGCCGGCCAGATTGACGGATAGACCGATCGGGTTGAGCAGCGTCGTTGGCAATTCCAATTGGACTATTCGATAGACCGATTTACCGAGTTCGTGTCGAGTCTATATTTTTGTTCCCCACCGTTCGCCAAGATTAATACTCGCGAGCCGTGACGTGACGGTAATTCCAGTGCTGTCGTAATTTCTACGACTGACTGAGTTGTCTGAACCTCACGGTTACTCGTTAGTTGCATTTGCTAGGTGGGTGGCGGAGTACGTCAACTAACCAACTTACAATTCGAGCCAATTTACGTCCGTAAGATGCGCATGCACCCCAGCAATTTTCCGCACGCGCAAATAATAAAATAATTACTGCTGCAGTGCACCCGCCTATTCTTCGGCTAGCTAAGTTGCATTTGCTAGATGGCTGGCGGAGTATTCCCACTAACTGTTTTACAATCCGAGCCAATTTACCTCCGTAAGAGGCGCAAGAACCCCAGCAATTTTCCGCACAATATTACCATGATGTTACAACAACTACTGCTGTAGTGCCTATACTCGGGCTAGCTACCACCGTTGTAGCTACTTGGCCAACCCACACTTTCCTTTTTTTTTCATAGATCGCGGTGTGAACTAGAGTCACCCTGTATATGTTACAGACTCCATCTCATAAATTTTAGATTTTTTTCCACCGCACGGCACCACGCACAGCGCAACACACACCACCACACGCAAGGTCTAATTTAGCTACCTGGTGTACAATATATACTATACCTTTTTTTCCGGCGTATCGAACATGCTGTACACAAAGTTAGCTCCTTCCACGGAAACAAGATTTTTCCGAGACCTTCAAGCTACCGTTTGTCCTCCCAATCCCTGGTGTAACCAATTGAATGCAACGACCGTACACCCGTACCTGGAATATGTGTGATATCGACTCTGGTTCGCAAGACAACACAATGATTTGTTTTTTTTTCAATCCGTTGATAAGATATGGTTGTGACGCCTCAATATGTCCTTGCTACAAACATTGTAGATGGCAACGACAGCGGCCATGGCGATGACACGGACTACGACATTGGCCGTAAGGACCCGTGACAATCCGCCAGAAAGGTCGATGAAAATGACCACAACGACTCAATGACCATGACGTGAATGGCGCATAATATTTGCCAAAGGAATTATGACAGACGCACGACAACGATCAAAACCACCCGTGACAATGACCGTGGAGACCCGTGACAAAAAGGGGTTTTTCTTTAAACAGCGCAGTACTGGATACGCTGGTGGGTGCTTCTGCGATGCAATGGCTGCGTCGAATGACGGTTACGATTGAAGACACAAGACAGATGTATGATAGTACAGCGTTGCACTTTGCGTGCGTGTATTTGTAGACGCTACCTGGTTTTGCTGTCGAATTGAGAGTTGTTTGCAGCTTTTATAATGAAGCTCCACACGCCTCTCATCGGAGCGTCAAATTGAGGTAGGGCGTGGTACTGATGCGCGTCATGACCCGTATTGTGGCGTAAACGCGTGCCATATATATACTTGGAAGTATTTTGTATATATAGAATTTTCTTCTTCTTGTCATCCTCCGGCGGATGAAGAAAAATAAAGCTTGAGCTCACCAACGCTAACCAACAGATGGATGTTAGCGAGGAAGCTTTGTTGCATGAGTAGCGCGTATACCCCAAGTCCTCTCTCACCGTTTCCGGGATGAGAAATAGGGTGAGACAAACCAAAATTTTCGATATCAAAATCCAAGCAAATCCGCCATTCATTCTGTTCTTCGCGTGTTCTACCCCCCCCCCCCTACGAGTTGTAATATCACGAGGTAGGAGATAGTTCATTCCTCGCTATGTGAATATACCCCCACTAGTGGAGTTCTCCTCATGCTACTCGTCTCATTAGAGTGCTATTATCTCCCCCGCCGCAGTCACGTGCTCCCGTCTCGAGAGGGGTGTGTACTCAATGTCAAATGAGAAGGCAAACAACAACAAGCACGCCGCCCTCCTCCTTTCCCCTCCCGTCGCAGCTGAGTTCTCTTGATGGTTTTACTTACCCTCGCAACCCTTCTAGCTGCATGAAGTGACGTTCGTCACTGGCTGCTATGTTCGCTTTGTTTTTGAGTGGACCGTGTATCGAAATATCTGCGAGCGCTCTACATTTTATCATGGGCGAACATGGTCTAATATATGTTGTATGTTGATGGGCAGACGACTTGTACAGTTTTATTTGTAAAAAAAAATGTCTTCATTTGAGCAGGGGTGCAGAGATGAAATTGGATGGGGGCTTTATTAACCGTATCAATGGATTTTTCACCAACATGTTGGCAGAAATTTGTCCGTTTTTCACAAATAAATTCAAAATCTCACCACGGTGGGCATAGGCTGAAATTCGCAAGGTGGTGGACGTGGGGGGGGGGGGGCAACGCTATCCAGACATGTAACCCGAACGCGAACGTTGGGGTTGATCCTTGCTTGGATGCTTTGGCTTGTGACGTTCGGCCGTCTAGGATGCTGTGTCTTGGCGGTCTTGGATGGTGCGCGCTTTCTCGGTTGCTTTTATACCAGGTGTGATAACATGATCCTGGTTTGTATTTTTACTATAGGCTTCGGCAGTCTTGAAATACCGTGTCTGTAGTGTATTGATGACTGCTGCTGGCTGTGGTGATACTGCCTTTCATGTTTGCAGTTGCTGCGTACTCCCTTCATTTTTGCTCCTTATACGGGGTGCTTGTGGCCCTGGCGCGGGGAATATGGGTGTGCAGGTAGTACGCACGGGTGTTCATTATTCTAAATATGGTGTTTTTCGTTTGGGGTATTTTTTTGGAGCCTGTTCTGTCCCATCTGCGTTCAACGCCTTGAGATTGTAATTATTGAACCCGTTTTGGTGGAGTATTACAAATTAGCATTGGATATACTTGCGGTTCCAGAGGAACGCATCACATTTTGGAAGCAGCTTACTTGTGACTTGAGCGTGATTTTATGGACAGTAACGTTGTAGTGGTCCCTATGTAGTGCCGTCATGTGCCAGCCGAATCGGCAGCACCGGCATTCCAGCGAAATACGACACTACGCCTTGTGCCTGCTGAGTGGGTTATTCCCATCGGTGCCAAACGGTTTCACAGGAATTAAATAGGGCAATCCGCACTACCGAGAAGCGATACTGTTACTAAAGGGTAGTATCAATAGAACGGTCGACGTTTAGTGGAACTTCTGTCGTGGCACTACCCACGCTCGACTTTTGCTAAAAGTAAGACCAAGTGATGTCCTCTTCTATTTCGATTGTGCTGATTGGTTTGATGGGTTGAATGTTGACCTCACGTGGATGTTTTTCGGTGTTCGTACTTTTTCGTTTTTGAAGTTTTGATTTTTGAAGTGTTTCGCCGCTGCGTCGCGGGAGTCTAGCCGCTACGTAGGCCAGCGCAGTGCTTTTTTTCGCTGTTTTTTTTACACAACAATGTATTCTCGAGAGTGAGACCGTGTTTACCGGTTTTATTGTGAGGGGGGTGCGTTGTGCCCTTTTGAAGTTTTACTAACTAATTACAGTACAGCAGCAGTAGGGGTCCGTCTCCCATTTAGGCGGTATCTCCACAATAAGGCGGTACCCTGATTCACGGTGAGCTAAAAATTTTGGGTGCGACTGGGGACTTGCACTCATCGGTTAGAATAGATAAGGCGGCCTCCTTCAATAAGGCGGCTGTGTTGCTCTGGCACACCAACGCCTCACCTGGTAACCCCGCTCTGTCTACCTTCGATGTTTGTTTTTCAGACTAGTATTGGCGTTAACAACAGATGTTCCAGTATGGTGCGTATAACATACTTTTTTTCTTCATAATATTTAACAGGCACGGCTACAAGTAGTGCTTCGGGATGTGTCGCGGGAAATCAACATGTTGATTGTCTACTTTCATCAATACATTAATATCCACTTTTCGTCATCATTGAAATATATCAACGTACCGGAAGAAGCCCTTTGTAATGAGCGCGGTGCGGGAAATCATCGTGATGATCTATGTACCACTTCGTGCTGTTGTGATGATGACATTGTTGCAGTGCTGACGATAGCACTAAAAACGGACAGGGGGCGGTAGAATTATGGTTCTGTGCCGTAACGCACTACCAGGTATATTTTAGCAACATGTGTGGTGTACGTCAGCGCGGGGACCGTTTGGTAGAAGCTTCGGCTGCTGGTTCATGCCGCAGCTCCCCTCCCTCTCACGGTTGCGGAAGGACATATTTTTTTTTCGCTCAGCAGTATCAAAGAGCACTAATGTGTTTGGCACGAGCAAAAAATGTGCTAGTAGGTGGTGGTGATTTTCATCTCATCCTCATACTTTCGTGTACCAGTAGAGTAGGGCATCGGTTTATTTTGCGTCAAAACCACCAGGCATTTTACTGCTGAAGAACCCTCGATAACACGCTTACAGAGTAGAGCCGAAGCGATAGGTGTTCGTAACGAATGGTGGTAAATTAGCACTTTACCAATTAACACACCAGCCTCGACAGCAGCAGCGAAAGTATGTCGGCGCAAATCCTTTTACCCGTGGTTTAGAGTGTGACTTTTTTACCCTTCTGTTTTGGCTGCTGCTGCTGCTACTGCTACTGGCTGTTGCCGTGGTTGCTACACCTGCAACCTACCCTGTGTTGTTCGTACCCGCCCTCCTGATTTCAGTGCGGAATAAAAACTTTTTTTTGGATGCGCGCTTGGCATTTGCACATATTTGTAGATTTACACAAGCTTTCTTCGATTTTACGATTTGGGGTGCTTTCTTTTTCCGGGGGGCGCATTCCACCCGTGTGATGCATGCCCATGCATCAGGCATGCATGGGCATGCAGTCATGTGTCCACCCGTCCTATTTGCTGTGATGATATGTACAGAGCAGTAATTATATACCCGGCATATACATGTACAGCACATGTACAGCAGTATCTTGAGGAAGGAATGGTTTGTTTCGTATTTAATCAAAGTACAGTAAAAATTACCTTTCGTGAAAAACTGGTGTACATCATAATAATTGGTAGGTCAATTTATTTGTACGTGGCTTTTTTTCGTTTCGTTTCGTTGCAGGGATGGTCGACGTGAAGAACAAGCGGTGCGAAGCCGAGGGCTGCATGAAAAGGGGCCTGTTCGGTTACGATGGAGAGCGGGCAAGGTTTTGCGGTGGGCACCGTCTCGAAGGTACACGGTATGCTATGTGGTGTGCGATAGGAACGTAGAACAGGGGAGATATCACTAATCGGAAATACAAGCCGATTCAGACCTCGGCGCAGACCACCAAACTACAACTAATAGTTTTGCAGACCACTAACCTCCTACATGTAGTCCCAAAGATCACCAACCTTTCATTATATATATATGTAACACGCCTAGACAACCTACCAGGTAGTGTACAAGGAAAATTGCACGCCTGTTGATTTTGCTGTCCTCGATATTTTGCACTTGTGGAAGAATGATGCGCTTGATGAACTGACGAGGCGTGTGGATGTGGTTTTGATGAGTATTTTGCACTTGTGGAAGAATGATGAGATTGATGAACTGATGAGGCGCGTGTGAATGCATTTTGGTTTTGATTTTATCGTAGTTTTTTTCGCCGTCGTTTTTCACGCTGTAAACTTATTTGGGCGTTAACTGCACATAGGTTTTTCACACTCTTTTTACAAATTTGTTAGGATTAGCGTGGAATCATTTTGTCAGCGCCCAAAAGAAGCATTCTTGAGTAATTTTTGCCTCACACCTGTTGGGTGGTCTTCGCCGGGAGGTCTTTGCCGGTCCTCGCGGCGTGTTGATTTGTAAACTTTGCGGGTTGGCATATTAACTAAAAGGACCGCTGTGTTCCGACTCCCCCGGCAGGACCTTTGTAAAGACATCCATACTCCACACAATGCTGACGCTTTAAACGAGAATGTACTCCCGGTACAAAATATTTTATGTGATGAAATTTTGGTTGCAGTACGATCTAGTCCATAATAGTTTAGAAGATAGTTCCAGCGTGCAGGATGCTGATGTTAATTGATTGCGTAAGCGCCGTTGTTGTTCTTCGTGATTATTATTAAAATTAAAATACACTCCAGCTGTGAGATCAAATATTTTGTCGAAACTCATCTTTGCAAGCTGTGTGATACTCCGATCGCGCGAATTACGGGTTGTGTGTCCTCATTAAGGATATAGGTCGTCGACTCCTCTTGCAACTACAGCAGTGTAGCTACCGATTATGTCGTGGTTATATATAATCGTTTCAAAGCCGTTTCTTGATTGGGTATGCTGTATCGCTGGGCAGTTACGTGAAATCTGGGCAAAGTTTTTTCTGTTTTTATATTTCTTCAAAATAATATTTTAAGGACGTCAGCCGTGAGTTCGACGAACTTCGGGTCCATACTCATCTTTGCAAGCTGCGTTGTTGGTACTTGTAATATACTACCTGGTATGTGGGTAAGTTTTTTCTTAATGGGATGAGTTTTATTCTCTTCGTTGATAATATATATTTATATATATATATTAATGTGCGCAAACGGCATCGTCCGTTACAAGGAAATTTCTCTACTCTCTTTACCCGACGCTGACGTTGGACGCCTATTAATAGGATCGCCCGAGAAAAGTTTGTTGTTGTTGTTGTTGTTGTTGTTGTTGTTGTTGTTGTTGTTGTTGTTGTTGTTGTTGTTGTTTTTGTTTTTTTTCGATATGCTCAGGTCAACGTAACGCCATGTGAACCAGCATCTGCCTTCACACAGCAGCGTCGGGTCACTTGATTAGCAGTAAGAAATACGGGGACAACGGTACCACCCCAACGATAATCGCGTCAGAGGCCCAAGCGTGCTGCTAACATGATAAAATTATCCAACACTTATTTTGAGCACCTAGTTGAACAACGTATCCCCGAAATGATGGTTGCTGTTTCTTCGAAGCTGTTAAGGGAGCTGTTACGGGACTACACGAATTATCTTCACCTAGCAGAAGTAGATCAGCCGCCGATCGATGCCACCCGTCATTGCAAATTTATTCGTCGATCAAATCATGCGGTGATAAACTGACCTACCGGTGGGGAGAAAACAATAAAATATCAACAGAACATATTGTTTACATGTCCATGGGCTAGTTAGTCGGCGATCAACTCGAACATGTTGGATCAATCGGAATACAGATTTGATAGAAAGCGTTCAAATTGTCAAACTGTTTGCATAACAGCATGTCGATTAATAGTCGGCGATGTACTCAAGTGATCAATCGAACTATCGGATGGAACATGGCAAGATATAGATCGACTGTACGAGTAGCAAAATTGTTTTATCGTCGACTGTACGAGTGGCAAAATTGTTTTATCGTCGATTGACCCTTTCATGCCCCCAGCTCGGGCATGCGTGTGTTCCATGCCATGCTCACGCCATGCGCACACCATCTGAAATGTACAGACGTCGGTAATTATGTCAATATCGTGAAAGGGGGGGGGGAACCCCCAAGATTTTTCCAGTGCGTACATGTTTTTCATTCCCACGGCATGGCAGCTATATGACGTTTTATGTATACGAGCTGGGGTTGCGGTAGATGGATAGATGAGAGGACCTGCATGGAGCACTACCCTTGCTGTTTTGTGCGATGTCGTGCTGCTATGACATCAGTAGATGGATAGATGGGATGCCCCGTCTAGACGCAACTATCGATGCCATGCAATGCGTTTTTTGTGGAACGAGCAGAGCCTGGAGTCGTGCAGAATATTAAGAACGCCACGTAGGAGTTGCACCACCCCAGCTTACCCCAACTACTCTGAGGTACAGAAAAGAACGAGAATTTCTGGTGCAAAAGGAAGGAGAAAAATGGGCAAAAGCTTTTGCTTCGTCTCTTGTGAAAATACGTCAGCGCATTCGTTCATGGCATTCATTGTTAACGGTTGACGCGTTCATTGTTCACGGTCAAGGCTTTTAGTTTAACGGTTAAAGCAGTTATTCATAATAGTGGTCGAGGATGGACTTGTAGACCGGGGTCTAATGCATTTCATGATGCGCGAAGCGGGCGTTAAGTGAAACCGCCTTGTTTCGTTACACGTATATAACCCATTCCGCGTGGTGCGGTACTGGTATTCTTCATTCCACAGGGTACAGGGCATGTGTATGCTGCGGCGATTGTTGGGGTGGTGGTGAAGGGTGAAACGATGAAATGTTGATTTTTCCTGCATCTCATTTCACTTGGGCCGGCATACATAACATTTTTTTCTCTGTTTACAATACACGATTCATTATTCCCGGCACACGGCACCAGGTACTACCTGGTATCATTTATCGTTTTCAACACCCGAAGGCCAAACCAACAAGCCCGCGCCGCGTCTACGCTAGTGCTTTGTTTTGCTTTTTCCAAAGCATGTGTATACGCATGGCAGTGAGTTTTTACCTGGGGCCTAACTCTTGTCAAAAAGTAATTTTCAGTGCCTGGAGGCATAGGCGCTTGGCGTAGATAAGTTTTTTGCCATTTTTTTCATTAAAATTTGTCGTTGCGTGCGCATGCCGGCAACAGTTTCGTATACCCTTGATGCTTTCATGCTAACGTTGTCGGCGTGCCGTCTCGCCCCATCCGTTCCGTCTTTTTGTCCTTGCCCAACGATATCTATCTCTGCAACCTATATATCTACGATCGATCAGGCATGGTTGACCTCAAGAACAAGCGCTGCAAATGGGTCGGGTGCGCCAAACAGGTACGAGGCTTTGCGTGACGGCTATATATATATGCTGGTAACCCCTTAATAAGTCGTTTATGCTGGTAATGGCTTGTGGGTTTAAAGGCCCGACGGTCTTGTTGAGGTTGAAGCAGGAGGGGGGGGGGGGGGTTGTGATATTTTCGCGCCCCGGGTGATGTTTTATGTTTTTTTTACTGCAACATGGTTCCAGATACCTGGTATTGCTTCCCTCGTGTACAACAGTTTTTGGTGCGCTAGACAATTTGCACCCAAGGGCATTCATTCAACATCATACGCACACATTTGGCATTCGTCTGAAGGGTTATCGTCAAATAAATGCAAGATGGTACCAGGTATTTCCGTAAAATGCATTATTCATTATACACTTTTTCCTTCTGCTGCAAGAAGTAACGTGAACCTTTTTGTTCAGTTTCAGCGCTTTCATATAATCCCGGTATGCGATCTTCTTCTGATGTCTACAAGAACGAGATGGATAGATGACGTCGCCCGCCGTTGGTGTGCGGATGACGGGATGCGCTTCGTGTGCCCCTACCGAATCTCGTGGTTAAAATGTTCGTGAGCGATATTTCGCCTTTTCTGAACGCGGATTCAGACCGAAAACCCGTAACTTCCCTTAGTAGTTTCAGCAGAAAATACACAGCAGTAGTGATACTTTTGGTCATTTGTTTGTTGTGGACATTCACGCTGTGCTGCTGTTGTAGGTTGTCGATTGGTGAACATGATAGTACTTGTTCCGAGCAGTTGGTGGTGGTTTGGGGTAGGTACAAAATGGAGTTGAATCGTATCGCTTCACCGTCGCTACAGCTTTGAACGATAGTGGCGTTTGACGAAATAACCATCGGAAACCATGAACTATGGCAGATGTGAGCCCTTCGGAGATTTTACCGGAAAAAGGACGTGGAGATTATCGCCATCCGCGGAATGTTCCCGCGATTAAACGTGGTAATCGAGGTCATCATAAGCTATAATGTTGTAGCTGCAACGCCCTTCGATAGAGCGTAGTCCGACGAAATAATATCGACACAACAAGATCTGCCCCTCTTCTCAGACATGGGCGGTTGATGCCGTCCCTGTTGCGTCCTTTTTTGCAATCACTCGTAGGCAAGCTATACTTTTCTTGAGATAGCTGCACACGGCTCTTGAGTACCTTGCTTTCACAGCTGCTTTCGCGCCCCTCGCCCCATTGTTGTCGCTTCCTGCTCCTCCACATCCACATAATAAGCTCACTCAAACTTTTGTATTCATACCACTACTTTTATTACTTTTATGTCGTACGACGGTTGCACGGGCGGGTGCGTTTTGTGTACCGTTTTTTCGAAGGCTCTGCGACACCAGGTATGCCGACACGACGTCCGAGCCGAACTCCTTATCAACCCCGCCGTGTCCTGCCCGGTCCCCACGCATGCTGCCTCGCCCTTTCGCGCCTACTCTATATCTACCATACCCTACGCTGATACCCCATCCTACCCTGACCACGCTAACTTTCATACCTTCACGTATCCATGGCCGCCCCTACACAATTTTTATGCCTTTCCTTACCCCAAACATCCTACGCTCTACTCTATATCCTCCCCACCCTAAAATATCTATGCCCACTCCTGTATTATCGTACTTTGTCGGCTTATGCTGGCACGAGGAATACTTGACCACCCTGTACTCCGGTTGGTGCTCATCGCCTTTAGTGACCACACACTTTCAACGGCAGTAGCCCAGTACCTGCGAGAGAAGAGCGTTCTAGTGTTGGCATGGATCGACGATTTCCACATGACTAATTTTCGTGCGACAAAAAAGCAATGCCCGGAACAGTAAGCGAAGGCAGCACAGGCCCCGATGCTATTACCCACCTTAGTTTTTTTTTTTTTTTTTTTCATCCTCTGGCGGATAAGGAAAAATAAAGCTCAAGCTCACCACACTTCCACGTATTTACATACGCGCCGTGTGTCGATTTTACTCAGTTGCTTTCGCAGCCCAACGCTAGCTGGCGCACCCTTCGGGTCCCATTGTAGGTATAGCGTAAGCTGTCCTTATCAGTGGTCTTCGTTACAACCCCGGCAGCGCAAGCTGCCGTTGTATACGGGTGCGTGTGTATAGCCTACCTAGTCTTTCCCTCTCCAGCCTTACCGTACCTACCCTTGCCTTACCCTGCCCCTACCTTCCCTTATCCTTCCTTACCTTACCATACCGTGGCCTACCCGACCTTATCCTCCCTCACTTCATCTTACCCTACCCCACCCTACCTTCCCTTACCCTACCCCATTACCCAACCCATCCCAACCCTACCCTACCCAAAGGCAAACTTCGCGGCCGAGGGGAAAAGCACCGCATTCTTCTGCTCGGAGCACCGCTCGCCCGGCATGATCGACGTCAAAGGTCGTCGTTGCGAGGTCGTCCACTGCACCAAAATCGCAGGCTACGGTGTGCAAGGCCGCCAGCCCAGCGCCTGCCTTCTTCACCGCGAGTCTGGCATGGTCGACATGAAGCAGCATCGCCCTCGCCTCGGCTCCGGCAAGGCTGGTAGCATCAACGTGAACCTTGGGAGTGGTGGAGCGGCCGCCGCCGAGAGCAGCGCTTCTTCCTTTGCTAAGTGGGGGAGGCGAAGCCGTAAGAACATCTATGGTGTGCCTGGGGCAGGGGCGAACGGGATTATCATCGGGCCCTCTTCCCAGTCGGCCGCGGCTGCCGTTGCGGGTGGGATGGACTCTACTTCTAGTCTCGAGCTGATGCGACTTGCTAGACACGCCAACGGCGGTGGAAACAACCCGTCGGCATCTCAGCAGTGGTACTCGGACCCTGGGTACTCGTCAGGGATGTCTAGCCAATCGGGGGGGCAGGCGCTGCGGTCGTGGGTGATGGGAGGTACCCCGCCTCAGCTTGCTGGGGGCGGAGGGGCGGGAGGGGGTGTCACGGGCCCCGGAGTTCCCACGGTAGGCATGTGGGCTTTTAACAACCCCTCTGGATCCGTTTCTTCCCGCGGTGACGGAGGCGTGCCGCACCCTTCTGCTCACTGGACTCCTTCTCAGGACGGTGGTAACGGACAAGGCAACGATGGGTCGCACTACGCTCACGAGTCCGGCTCGACTACTGGGCTGGCCGGTCGTGGTGGAGCTTCCACCCTTAGCAGCGGTGAAGCTCCCGGAGGTAGGTTTGCTGTTGGAGGTGGTTACGGGAATGATGGTGGCGGCGACAGGGATGGGTGGCGTACCGGGGCTCCTGGAGCGCCAGGATTCAGTGAGAGCTCTTATCAGCAGTTCTCGGGATCAGCTCAGGGGGTAGACCAGAACGGGTACCCTGTGGTGTCTGGTGGCGGCCGGGGCGGTGGCGGAGGTGGTGGAAGTGGCGGCCACGGCGGTGGTGGTGGCGGCGGCGAGGCGGCTACCGGTGGGTCTTCCTCGGTCAAGGCTGAACATGGACCTAACTCGGAAGTGGGCATTGTGGATGTCGAAACGGAGGACATCTGGCTGAGGGACCTCATGCAGGGGACCATGACCCGGGAATCCCATCAAAACAGTGGTAGCGGTGGTGGTGGTGGAGGCGCGACGGACGTGTCCCACTCTTCCTCTGCTCAGTCGGGTGGCATGCCCTCTGCTGGCTCCCAGAGGTCGGCTGCCTCGCATACGGTGTCGGGGTCTCAGTACTCGCATAGGCACCTTAGCGCTCCATCTTCCGCTGGAGCCGGAGATCATGCACCGCCTTCTGCACGTTCTGGAACACCGTTCTCGTCCAACCCCGTGCTTGTGGACGACCGCCGCTCTTTCCACCAAGGACAAAACCACCGCCAGCAGCAGCGTCCGCAGTCCAATCACAGCAGCGGCAGTGGCGGTGGCAACAGTCCTCAGGACTCGAGGCCGTCTTCCCACGGCTACGACCCTGTGCTCTCTGTGTCGAGCGGGGGGCGCTACAAGGAAGCGATGAACGCCAACGCGAGGGCGAAGGGGATGGCCGTCCACATGACCATGGGACGATCCCCTTCAACCGCCTCCAACGGAGCATCTCCTCCGCACGACTCTGGGAACTCCTCGACCGACGCTATGCCGCAGAGGCACGCGGGCGGGGGTAGCAAGCATGACGGGGTGGGGGGCGGTGCCAGCGCCGCGGTTAGCGGCGGTGGTGGCGGCAACCCGGGTATCAACAGCAGCGGGTTTCTGTCGCGCTCTAGTGCTCGTGGCGCGGGTCCCCCTAACCACCTTTTCACCAACTTGTCTGGCATGGCGGGACACGATGGAGGTGGCTATGGGGTGGGGTTGAACCCTGATATGCAGCTCATGTCTGCTTCGAGAGTTCCTGCGCCCTCTTGGGGGGGGGTATGATGGGGACGCTACAGCTAGGGTGTAGGAGATGGTGGTGTGTGTACGTTCGTACGTCTGCCTTTTGGGTTGGGGGTATGATGGGTGCGCTTTAGCTAGTGTGTCGGAGGATTATGGCGATTTGGTGTTTGTCTCGGAGACAAATCAATATAACCACGTTCCAAACAGTGTACACGTTTCTTCTGCCTTTTGGAGGCGGAGGGTGACAACTTAGGATATTACCTCAGAAATCTGGCGGCGACGGTGTTCAGAAGGTTTTAGTACTGGCCTACGGCCGATTACGTAACATAAAACTTACTTTACTGACTTTCTTTACTGACTAATCTGGTCAGTTTATTAACGCCGTTGTATCGTAGCCCGGTCGGATTTCTGCGTTTTTATTTGTTTCTCCTTAATTTCTGTGTGGAGGGCATCTCTTCTAGTGTTAGTACCACGCTGGGGAGGACTGGTTGAAGAGGGGGGGGGTAGTCATATCACCCCCCTCTCAACCAAAGGGCGGGGTTGGAAATGAGAGCGAGGTGGGTGTTGTCATATCACCCCCGCCCCCCCCCCGGGCGGGGAGGGGGGGATCACCGGGTTGTTAGGGCGGCGTGATATTCTTTTGTTCAAGTTGATCACTTCCTTGAAGTTGATGGATATACAACCGTACGAGATGTGTTGACCGCTGGCCATGTTAGGATATGTTGATCGGCGCTCGACGTCGAGCGGGCCTCAACGATAGGTAGATTACTGAGAGTCTAAAAAGAATGAGAGAACAGAGAGTGAAAACAAGATAGCCCCTTTGGCATCCTTACCCCATTTTTTCGTTACACCACAACCGGAATCAAGGCTG
Source organism: Undaria pinnatifida (assembly GCA_012845835.1). Classification (NCBI taxonomy): domain Eukaryota; class Phaeophyceae; order Laminariales; family Alariaceae; genus Undaria; species Undaria pinnatifida. The sequence goes on from JABAKD010000024.1 coordinate 8,833,235, forward strand.
TGTACAGTACTACCAGGGTTTATAACCGGGTGGGTTAACGAAAGATTGACTGGGCGGGTTGGGCGCGGAGCGCCCAAATAGTATTTGAAATGTGTTAGTTTTGGGTGTGTTGGTGTTCAGGGGGATGTATGGGGATGAGGCGGAAGGGGGGGGGGGGAGGGTGGAGCTGATGTATGTCCCAGCGCGAAGAATATCAAGTACTCCCCGGCTTTTGCCGGCGGATGACCTTGTTCTGTGTAGCTCGGGTTTTCCCTGGGGGGGGGGGGAGGGTGGAGCTGATGTATGTCCCAGCGCGAAGAATATCAAGTACTCCCCGGCTTTTGCCGGCGGATGACCTTGTTCTGTGTAGCTCGGGTTTTCCCTGACTGCTGTCGTGGTGTCTGCGCGACCCAGAGTAGTCTGTGTAACGCAGACAGAGTAGTGTTATATTTTCTTTTTCGTTTACCATTTGTGTGGTGATAGGTGGCTATTATTATGGTGACCGGTGACCGCTATCCTAGTGGTATTATTATGTACAAATGGCGTGCGTGTTGGCCTGAAGGACATGGAGGCTGAAGGACTGTTAGGGTGGGTTCGTGAACGTGTCTCACAGGGAAGGAATTACCGTCTTGCCCGGCATGGTGAGCGGAAAAAGTTGCGATTCGTGGGGTGGAGAGACTGGTGAATGATTATACCTTTTGCCATGCGGTGCGCGCCGTGTCTTGAACCGGAAGACGACATTGCTAAGCGCAGGCAGCACAGGCCACGAGCCTGCCCCAAGGGACAAGTGTTTGCGTTGTAACTGCGTATTTCGTTGATTAATGGTGGTCGCGGTTATTGTGCTAACCGGGACCAAAGCAACGTACGAGTCAAACCTCTTACGCGGTCGTGTCTCAATTGTTGGGAGTCGTTGGGGTGGCGAGGTACCCTTTTTATTCGATTAATGGGAGGGGTGACGGTTTCTTTGGGCAATGCATAACACGGATAGATCCTAAAAGCTGTTATTATTTGTCACGAACCGCACCCTACAGGCTGCATATATGTGTTGGGGGTCAGGAGAGGTGTTTTTTTTTCTTGGAGTTAGTTTGGTTCGGAAAAATTCTTCTTTTTTTCGTTGAGTTAGTATGGTTTGGAAAAAATTCTTTTTATCTTGTCGTGTAGTATGCTGGTGTAATTTATTCCAGACAAAAGGATAGTGTCTAAACGAGATGATGTGTGTGTGTCGCCCACACAGCAAAGTTAACTTATAATGCGTGCTCGTTTCAGGAAACGAAGGGTAGGATCGGATTGGGGATGTTGGGATGGAAAAGAGCAGAGGAGTGATTTGCGGATTTTTTTTGTATGTAGAACGGGTAGGCTGGTGTTCGATATAGCGCGGTCGCACAGCAGTCCAACGCACCGCGCAACGACATCGCACTTGTCCCGTATATACAAAAAGTTTTACTTTTCTCACATGTTTTGTTCAAATCTAATTGATGCCGCTCTTAGGAACCCGCTGGAAAGGGGCATGGCGGTTACTTTTGGAAATATCCTGGATACGTTATTTTCGCGAGGGGGGGAGGGGAGGGCGTCGAGACAGGGTAGTTGCATCGCGATTCCGCCTGTTGTTGCCTGTTTGGCGGGGGGGGGGGGTTGTTCGATGAAGTTCATTCTCGATCTCTGGCCTGTGTGTAATGTGAGGTTTCATTGAAGTAGCCTACGAGATAGAGGTGACAAGTTCCGTCTTGTTGGTCCAGGGCGGGGGGGGGTAAAGCGACGGCGGGAAAATGGAAGTTTTCTGCCGCGCCCCGGCCCTCTGGACCCAAACTGACTGGACAGATACAAGTGTATTTTTTACCTGTTGTATGGAGAGAAAAGAAAGCAAAGGGTAGATATGATATATTTTACGTCCATTCGTCGACGGTATGAGGATTGCAGCTCACTTTGGTTTTTTTACCGTATGATGAAAGCCATGACTGATGTGACGTTTGTCTCCTGGTTGAGGTAGGTGGTAGGTAGGTAGCTTAATGGCAGTAGCAGCAGCAGCAGCGTTGGTACATCCGTTAGTTCGTCGTTGCTCGCTGTCGAAGTTTATATTCAGTTATTAGCAAACGTGGGACGCGCGGCATTAAACTGCAACTAGGCTATTGTTACACTGTACTGCCCGCTGCTGTTCGTCGTCGCACAAAGTATTGACTTGGGCGAGCTAAGAAATTGTCGCGCGAGTAAAATGTGCTCGTTGTTGTTCTGAATTGTTTTGTGTGACGAATCGATTGTGTCGCGGTGCGCGAAGACCCAACTGACACGGCCCAGCGCTATAGTCATGGTATTTATCGCGGTTGTGGTGGTGTCTATTCTGAAAGCTCTTCCATTATTTAGTTGTTTTTTTGTTGGGATCGGCGGCGGTGTATCGCCGCTAAAAGTATACCTGGTAGCGCTCCCCTCCCGAAGGAGCGCGTGCGTGAAACTTGTGACAGGCTGGGGTGCGATGCCAAGCGTGCTCTTGGTAAAGGATGGGGGGAAGAGTGGATGAACAAGTTTGGTCAATGAGCAGAGGGAGACGTGTGTAGATGATGTTTTGGATTATTTCGACGTCTATCATTCTGTCTGGCTGTCTCCCCGTGTTTAGTTGAAAAAATACCTTAATATTACTCATTTCTCATGAACGTTTGTGTCATGTGACCCTCGTGTATGCCAATGCTGTCGCACAACACATTGCAATGATGCGAAATATGTGAGTTGTGGTACCACCTATAGTCCCGTGAGACCAAAAAAATATAAATAACATCCTGGCTTTCATCTCTTGTTCTTTTCGCGAGGTGGAGTTCGTTTGTTCATACGTGAAAAAAAAGTTTAGACGGCGGTCTCATGCCGAAGGTAAAGACGGTCATGCTTGAAAAAACGCACATCCCTTGCCTCTCCACTTTGCAAAAACAGGGAAACTTCGTTCGTCTTTTCCCTCGGAGGGAAAACGTTGAACGCATTTTTGACGACGGATTTGGCGTCGCACGGGACTTTGAGCAGGTGATCCCAATTTGGGTGATTTTTTAGCAAATGAAAGATCGCGATAGTTGGCGGAGATACCAGCAAAAAACATTATCAATATCACCCCATTTTGTTCGCTGTTGTTTGATCAAACCGACCGTATTTTCGAATCTTACACAGACAGCAGCAAACAGCTCTGGTGAGCACAAACAGGTTATCAAACCCTCTCATATGTGAGATGGCATGTGGCGTGTATCAGCGTATAGCTGGTGTACGCTCGTAGGCTCGCTTTTGGATGACCCGATGAAGACACAGCCTATAATATATATGATTTGAGGCAAACAAAGGCCACGGTTAGGTGAGCCTGTGAGAGCAGAGAGCTCTAGCAGAGAAGATGTTCGGCGACCCCAGGCCGATATGTTGATTGATGATTCATTTGCTCACAGATGAGAGCTGATGGTGAGCAAGAAGGAGTGAGCACATGTCGGCGATGCGCCTGTGCATCGCTCGTCGCTCAAAGACAAGGACCCTCGAAATCCGTTGCAAACAAAAAGAAAAGGACCTTTGAAATGGACCCTCGAACAACGGTACTAACCCATGTAATTCCAGGTACGAATAAAAAACAAAAACCAAGCTATGGCCCCAAGAAGCAAAAGACCCCAATACGAGATCCTACAGCCTTGTTGTTTAACAACTCGTATCTCAGGGTATGTGATCATATGACCCTACGTAGCCTATCTTCATACTTCAGCAACAACTCGTGTCTTGTATATTGCTACCGGTTCCAAGAGGGATACCGAAGACGGTCCCTCTCAACGTGTACCAGTACGTACTACATGTACCAGGCTTCTGGATATGATTAGCCTGTATAACTGCTGTGTATCATGTATACAAGATATTGCTGCTGAGACTTGTGCTTGCCACGTACTGCATCGATAAACGACAACTACCAGACTGAAAGCTGTCTGCCGTACTATCAACGTGCAATGTATACCAGATGACTTTAAATGTTATCAAGTAGCGACATGATGGTTACTGACAGGTAGCATCTCTAACACTTCCTCCCGTTAGGTTAACAATTTCTCACCTTGCGTTACATGCTGAAAATTCCGTATCATAAACACTTGCAGCAACAATGATAAATTCTGGGAAAGATATTTTTCGTAGAGCAAGCTCATCTTGCTAAAATACCCAAGGGGTGAACACAAAATAAGCGGACACGAAAAATCCTGTTCTGACACTATAGGTGCTTCTGCACATGTTTATGCAAGTTAAACTTACTAGTAATAGCTCACAATACTAGAATCATCAGACGTGAACTATATTCAGGTCGGATAATCGACCAAGGAATAGAAGATGTTTGTAGTAATTTAAAACAATGAATGTGTTTATCGTTCCGCAACAATAATAGGAGTGAACAGCCTACCAGTGTTCCTGCCGCCCTCAAACAAAGGAGCAAAGGGGCACTGCCAGCGATTTACAGCTGAATAAAGACCACTTATTCTAGAGAGACATCCTCTCTCGTGTATCTTAGTCTTCCGTTTGAACTTGTCCAGGTGGCGGGTTTTCCGGCCGCATATCCTGAAGTACCGGAGATGCCGCAGTTAAAAATTTATATTTTAACTACCTTGTCGAAATTACCTATTCGACTTGTACCCTCACTTGGTACTAAGTGCAATACTTCGTAATTTCCTAACCGTGCACAACACCGGTCGTTGTCTCCACTCGCCCCGTACAAAGAGAACATGCGACACTCCACGTACAGCTTTGGTAAAGAGATAACGCATTTCACACTTCCAATGGCTTGACCTTGTTGGTGTAGACGTTGTCGGTGTAGACGTTGTTGGTGTGGACGTCGTTGGTGTGCTTGGTCCGTTGTCCGTCACTTGGACTTAGAGGCTTATCTTAATCTTGAAGCTGGAGAGGTAGGTATATTTATTTATCTCAAAACTCATTGCCGTCATCGGCTCCGCCTCGACTGTTAATTATGCAGCCAGTCTTTGCGTCTTGGCCTCGATGTTTGTGGGCTCGTCGTTCAGGATGGAGAGGAAGCTTAAGGTTGGCTTGCGGATGTAAACGAAGGCCGGAGATATCGCCAGTGGCTCTTGATCGTCCTGTGTTGATTCTGCAGATCCTGTTTCGGGGTTTGCCCGTGGCTGTCGTTTTGCTGTCATGAGCGTGTGAACCTCCTCCTGACGGTTTGTTTCGTCGTTGAGCTTGACTCCAAGGCTTAGCTCAAAAGTAGCTGATGTGATCCCGGGTGTAGCGGACATTGTCGATCCGTCAACCCTTTGGCTCAGTTGATGGTGCGGTGGTCCCAGATGGCGATGATCCAGCGACTCCATTGATCCCATGTGATGCTGTTCGTCCAGCTGATGCTCCGGTGATCCAAGATGAAGTTGATTCAGTGATCCCGGATGCAGTTGCTCTGATGTACGATGGTGATCCAGATGACGTTGCTCCGAAGACCCCATGCGAAGACGGTTTGGAAATCCCAGCTCCGGTAATTCCGGTTCCGGTGATTCCAGACGATGCTGATCCGTGAAGTGGATGGCATCTTAGTATGTCGTTGGGGGTTTTAATCACCCGGTTTTCCTCCTCCGAGATCCGAAACGGGTCTCTCTCGGTGCAGGTGAAATTCACACATACGTGGTCGGTGGGGTTGTCCCCGATGCTCCTACCGCATGCGTGTTGTCGAAGGTATCCTCGATGCTTGAGTTGGGTCTTGTACTGGCAGTCTCGTGATGCGGTACATCCGGTGCGGCCCCAGTTGTAGTGGAATGTGCGTCCCCGGGCGTACTAGCAGATAGATGTATTTCCTGTCAAGGACACCCCGACGTCTTGCGGTAGTGCTCCAGCCCTTGATGGCGATTCTCCAATCTCTGGTGATGATGACTCTTCTTCCTCTGATGAGGATGCTCCAGCTCCCGTCGATGACGCTCCGGCTGTTGTCGATGACTTTCCCCTTCCAGAAGGTTGTTCTCGTAGTAGTGTAGCATGACCTGGACTAGCGCACAAAAGCGCTCCGTCTCAGTGACAATGGCTTTCTCGGGCGTGTCCGGGATTTGCGCATGTTGGCGCTCAGTCTCCGTGATAGTAGCCTCTCCGGACGTGTTGTTTCCACCTGATGGTGTGCACTCCTTTTGGGTTGCATGGTTCTGTCCATGCCACGCGGGCACCCTCTTTCGTTGGGGCGTTACCGTCGTGGTGTGCTCCATGGCTATGCTGGAGTTGGTGCAGAACCCTCAGATTTCTTCGAGTGTGCAACCGCCTCGACTGGCGTCGTTGCTTGCCTGTGCTGCAGGAACTACAGCAGGCGTTGATGATGTATCAGCCGTGTCGCCCAGGGTGCGAAGAAATACGTCGTAAGAGCATAAACCCTTGTCCTCTGGGTGTTGGGTGAGCGGAAGCGAAGTGCTGCTGTCGAATTGAAAGTGGGGGTTTCCCGTCTCGAGGATAGTGCTTACCTCTGCTTGCATTGCTTTGATGGAAGAGAAGACGTTGCCTCCCAGTCCAGGTACGAACATGGCCGAGATGCGAAGAGGAACATGCTTGCCAGCCTGGTCGATGATGTATCCCCAGATGGTGCCCGTTGCTGTTGCGAATACCTTCTTGTGCCCGTTGGCCATGATGGTCTTCGGGTCCGTTAGTTTCTTGTAATCCGTCATGCTTTTCCGCAGTCTTGGAATCAGCTCCTCGTCTATCAAGTGGTCCGATGCGCCGCTGTCCACAATCATCGTGAACCTGTCGATGTTGGGGTGAAAGCCCCTTTTGCCGCTGCCGTTGGGGTGAAAAGCCCTGTTGCCGCTACCATCTAGCAGCCCTGTAAACGCGAATCCCTCTTCGAAACCATCGTCGAAGTTGAGGGACGGCTTTTCGTCGTCGGTGGGACGTGTGCTAACGCCTTGTACAGCAGAGGCAGTGTGAGCGCGTCCGCTCTGCGGCGGGCTTGGTGCTCCTTGCTTGTAGCATTCCGTGTCGGCGTGCGAGACAGTTTTGTGTACAGAACACCACTTGTGCTCAGCTCCAATGTTGGATGCTGCCTTGCCGTTTGAAGATTCTTTGCCAGTAGACTTCCTCTTCCAGCAGTTGCGGGCGTAGTGCCCTTGCTTTCCGCAATGACTGCATGTCGATGCCGCAGTCATGGCTACGCCACGACCAGCGGTCTTGGTGTCGCTGTTGCGGGAAAGATAATCTAAATAAAGATGGTGCATCGTGCTTTGCATTTGATCGATGTCGAAAGTCGGGTCTCGGTACATCATCATCTTGATGTCCTTGTACTCCGCCGTGAATTCTTGTACACTGATGTCCTTGAATCTGCGGTCGGAAATCATCTCGCCCATCTTCTCGAGCTCAGAGCGCGCGAGCGTCTTTTCCATAAAGTATGAGTCCGGACCTTCTCCTTGCTCCATGTTGGAGTTGAGGAGCTTGTCCATTTTCCCCAGATCACTTCGTCAGTGACCTTGTTGTGCTTCGAGACAAGCTCTTGTAGGGCCTTTTGTCCGTCACCGGTCGTCCCAGTATCATCTTCGTGCTTGAGTACAAGTAGAGATGCTGGTTTCTCCGTTAGTAGAAAAAGCATGGCGTACAGATCTTGATTTGCCCTTTCATAAGCTGCGATTTCTTGTGCGAGTGCCGGTGAAGATTCCATACCGGCCGTCGCTTCGGTCGGTCGAGGATGAGGTTAGCGATATCTCGTCTGGATACTCCAATTACAACCGCTAATCGTTTATAACAATCTCGAAATTCGGCTGGGCTGCGCCCATCGAACTTTTTAAGGCCTTTGATGGCGTTTGCCAGGTTCCCGCTGCTGTTGTTGGTGAGCTCCTCTATGGCGGTAGGATGTACTGGTAGCCGAAAGATCTTGTATGGCCCTACAATGGTTGTAGCGGTTGCTGTTGTTGTACCGAGTGAAAACAGCAAGTTACTGCTGTGACTGTTCGAATTTGTCCTCGATTGAACAGTCTTTTGGGGTCCTCAGATCTACGATGAGCCTGGTGACCAAAAATAATTTTCCGTGGGTGACAGCTCTGTCCCTCTTGAAAAATCGATAAGTACAATGCTCCTTTAGCAGATAGTGTTGGTAAATCAGTGGCTTCTGGAGAAAGGTATTATATTGGAGAGACCAATGTCTGGAGAGACAGGTCAGAAAGTGGAGTGGGTCATGTGGGCCAACTCTCCACAGCCCAGTAACAACCGCTCGTAGTCGAATACCTAAACCTCCTCGCATATTGCCTACTCGTACATACCCGTGGGACTGCTCGTGGGTGATACCACGAGACGATCCCTGTAACTTACCTCCGTGACACAACGTATGTAACTGTAACTTATTGCTAGGCTGTTCGTTGAGACAAGCTATATCGTGTTAGCAACACTACAGGAATGTTCCTACTCGTCAATGTGTCCAACGTACCGACATACCAACGTACCGTACACACCACTACGATCCGATGTATAACTCGTGCACATGTACAATCTACCGAAGTACCGTAGCACCACAAGAAGAGTATTCTGGTACAACAACATACAATCAACAGTTCTGCTATTCAAACCAACCAATCAGAGTTTCACCGCAGTACAGTTGATACATACATGCCGCTATCACGAACACCCTCCCTAGGGGCTGTTGTATCTACCAGACCAAATACATATCAAACAAAAACAAAAACAAAACGACTCAGACTTCTACTTCTTGATACCAAGTGCAGGTGAACTTCAAAAAGATCTCTCGGCAACGCCTTCGTGAGGATGTCCGCGTGTTGTTTCTCGCTGGGGACGTGGGTGACTTCGATCACACCCTCCTCGGTCAGATTCCTAAGAAAGTGGTGCCTCACATCGATGTGCTTACTCCTACTCGAGCTCAGCGGGTTCTCTGCGAGCGCAATCGCCCCCTCGTTGTCTTCAAGGACATCTATCTTACGAGACTTCGCACTAGGCCTCAGGAACTGAAGCATTCCGTTTACAAACAGAGCCTCCTTCACACCATCTCCCATCGCAAGATACTCTGCTTCTGAAGTTGACTGTGAAACGCATTTCTGCGTCCTAGAAATCCAAACTACAAGCATCGCCGCCACGAAAACCATCGCACCCGGAACTGATTTACGGTCAGTGGCCCTACTTGCAAAGTCAGCATCCACATACACCAACGTGCCTGCGTCTACCGAACTATCCTGCTTGAACTTCAAAGTCAGATGCGCCGTTTCCAGAAGATAATTGAGAATATTCTGAGCTGCCTTCCAGTGGCTCCTCTTTGGTTCGTGAGAGTGCCTCGCCACCGCCCGCACAGCATTCGCGATGTCGGGCTTTGTCTGGCTGGCGATCCACATCAGGCTCCCCACCACCTCTCGAAACGGCACATCTCCTGCCCCCTCATCCTCCATCACGGACCTGTTATAATTGGCAAGGGAAGCAGGGATCGAGCTGGTGCGACATATATTGAATCTCTCGAGAACACTCCTGATATACCTTTCCTGAGAAATCTCAATCGTACCAGCCTCACGGTCGCGAATATATTCACAACCTAGAAAGAACTTGACCTCCCCCAAGTCCTTCGTATGAAGAGAGTCACCTAGTGCTGCCACAACCACCTTGGCAAGGCTCTTACTTCTTGCATACAGAATGTCATCCACGTGGATCGCGACCCTCCCCAATACCTCGTCTCCCATCATGAAACGCAGGACACAGGGGTCAGACATTGACTGCTCAAAACCAATCCTCTTCAGTTCCGACACCAGCCTCTTGTAAAATGTCCTAGAAGCCTGCTTCAATCCGTACAAACTCTTGTTCAAACGGACAACCTTTCCCTGACTTCGACCCGCAGCCAGGGGGCAACTTCATGAACACCTCGTGATCCAATTCCGACTGAACAAATGCTTGCTCAATATCCAAGTGGAGCCAAATTATTGTACAAACACGCCAACACTATCAGCAATCGTAAAGATGCAGCATTTGCGGTAGGCGAGAATGTCTCAAGATAATCCACACCATACTTCTGCTTGAAGCCCTTCGCTACAAGCCTAGCCTTGGCCTTCACTATCTTTCCTGTTTCGTCTGCTTTCCACTTGAAAACCCATCTAGCATCAATCACATTACAGCCTATCGGGACTTTTACTGCCAACGTGAACGTTCCTGCTCTTATCAAGCCTTCAATTTCGGCAGACCTGGCTCCTTCCCAAATCTTAGCGTACTTCGAACGCTGGGCTTCCTGATAACTACCAGGCTCCGATTCTACATCCTGAACCAGTTCTTTCGGCAATTCCGTCTCATCACCTGCTCTCTGCTCCGACAACAATGAGTACACGACCTCTTTCGCGAAGATGGGTCCTAGGGTGGCCATGAGGCCGGGTACACTCTGCTGGTTGACTGCACGAGTTTGCGCGCGAGTCCTACCTTCTCTCACTTCATCATTTTCACGCGCGGAAGTATTAAAGTCAGCAAGCTCGGCCACATGCCGCGGACGACGAGCGGCTGGAGGGGATGCCTCCGCCTCTACCAGTCCTCCCGACCCAATCGACTCTTCATCATCATGCCTCCCTGCCCCATCGACTCTACCTCATCATCCCCTCCCAGATCCCCCATCTCTACCTCTCCTGATGCCTGCCCTCCCTGGCCCTCCCCGTCATTCACAGGCGAAGACACAGAAGGAGCTACACTACCAGAAGAAATGTTCACGGGGGCAGACTGTTCAGCAGGGGAAGATGGAACAGAAAAGTACGGGCCTATACTACCTGCGCCAACACTCTCAACCTCCTCGACTCCCGCACCAGAGGACACGGCATCACGTTTCAAAAGTGTGTGAGCGACCCCTCTTCCCACAAGCGGCCATATCTCGGTTTCAACATCGTCGTCACTATCCTCCCCTTCCTCCTCTGCTACCTCTATCGGCAAAGAAGGTTGCAGCGGAGGGAGCTGTGACGGCAGCACCTCCCACGTCACATCCCTCGTTTCTTGAATAGTACTTTGCCTCGTAAGTACTCTATGACAATCACGCGGGTGGTCTCTCGAAGGACCGACATAGAAACAACTCTCACCCTTCGGCAGCAGCTTTGACGGTCGCTGCCACCTACAGTAGGCGGGCTTCAAAAACGGATACGGTCTAGCGGGACGAGGTTCACCATACCACATTTCATACGGCGATTTGGATTCAGGGTTAGCATAACACGCAGTGTGGTTCATCGCTTCGCAAGCCCAGTGCATAGCCTCAGCCCAGAGTTTATCAGTCTTAGGTAACTGTACATGCCCAAAAAGAACTTTAGCTTGAATACGAGCCGCCATCGCGGCCTCCTCTATCAATCCCAGTCCACGCTCTGCAACACCATTATATTGCGGACTATAAGCCGGTGTGAACTCTTGTTTGATCAAAAGCTCGTTGCACACAGATGCAAACTCCCCCCCGAAAAACTCCCCACCATTGTCAGACCTAACAATCTCAACCAATGACGGGACACCATCAGCACGCACACTCGCAAGAAAACTCCGGAAAGCACTGCCAGCGTCTGATTTATTTTTCAGGAAATACAGCCATGCACGTCTCGTGAAATCATCCTTCACAATCATGGGGTAATGTTTTCCCCCTACGGACGCAATGTCCTTCCTTCCTCCCAGGTCAACAAAAACTCTCCCCAACTTTTTATCCGATCGAGTTTTAGTTTCCCGAACGATTCCTTTCCGAATAGCCTTCGACATTGAACACCCTGAACAAGCATGCATGTCACCAACCAACTTGGTATCTAATCGCTTTGCAGTAGTGCGAAGCAGACCCTCGTGCGAATGTGCATAAATATTGTGGAAATCGTTGATATCCATCGTAGTTTCATGCTTGGGGTTGGCGGGAGTGAGAGCAGCCAACACCGTACCAACAGAGGCTTCTCCTAGGCGATACGCAGACGCAATCAGCATGGCATCGAAGTTCTGAAAAGTTACTTGTCCATTGAATGCAGTCATAACACCATTAGGACCACCAAGACCATTCCATGACTCACCATCAAACTCTGCACTCGGAGAAAACAGATTATACCCCAAGTTGGGAGAGTACAATACGTTCTTCAATTCCACGGAGAACTCACTGTCAGCAGTCACAAATACCAAGTCTAGCGTTCCGGAGTAGGCTACTTTACAAGACACGCCACCAATTCCATTCACACTTCTGTGGCAAGGCTTCAAGTCTCTCATGCAAGACAGGGAATCAGTCATGTGATATGAAGTGCCTGTGTCAGCATACCAATCCTCGACATATCTAGCCTTGTTGACAGCTTTCAGGATCATATCATTACTGACGGCGCTCATAATCAGATCATCACGGGACGTCATCAGACACTTGAGACCAGAGACATCATACCACATCCTACTCAAATCATCACACGCCTTCAAGACCACTTCCTTACGACATGCTGCAAGCAACACCTTTTGGCAGTCATCACTCATGCGGTAACTACCATTTCTGCACACCAGATCCGAATCAGGAATAGCACACTGCTCACCGCTCTCATTCTCGTCGGCCTCGGGCTTTCCAGTCTGGGAAGGATGAGGGATGATGCGAACCTTGCAGTCGAGCTTCATGTGACCCACCTCCCCACACTTGTAACACCTCCCCTGAAAAGACTTCTTCGAGGAATCAGACTCAGAGTTAGACTTCTGCTTGTTGTGCTTCTTGAAGTTACTCTTCTTCTTCGCAGGCCTAGACACCAGAGCAACACTATTCTGCTTCTTAGAACCACCCTGTGCTTGCAAGTCCAGGTACCGCTCACGCACTTTGGTCTCGATGAAAGAGGGGTCATTCGAACAGAACACCACAAGAGTCTCACGTAAAGTCTTGTACTCGGGGGACAGTCCTTCCAGCATGATATTGCACACTTCACGATCATCCTTCGTTACTTCAAGCATGGTCAACACACCAAGCGTCTCTCTGATGGATGAAAAGAAAGTTGTGGGATTCTCGTGGGGACGCATGCGCAGAGACTTCAGTTTTTCTTCTTGCACTCGAATTTGACTCTGACTCAACGGTAGAAAGTGATCCTTGAGCGCGCGAAAAGCCTTATACGGGGAACCAGCTTGCCTTGCCATGTTTTTGTGGCTGTCTTTCTTCAAGCAGTCGAACAGAAACCACCAAGCAATCTCATGCTGACGCAGTACACCAACGCTGTATCCCTTCTCTACCCAAGGGGTCAAGTCGAAATTAACGTCGGCGATTTTAATGTCGATATCACAGGTGAACGGCTCGCTCAGATTGTAGTGACGAGCTTTGAGCAGAAAATTCTGCGACCATGAAGGATACGATACATCAGTACCGATAAATTCAGGAGCCTTGGGAACTTTCTTGAAAAGACCCCCACCCAAGCTCTCCCCCGAACTACTGTCAGCCGCTGGGATCAGTGTGTTCCCACTAGCGACTTTTCCCCACTACTCACTTGCTGAGGTAGTGGGCGGAACAGAGGACTGGCTACCTAAAGCCCCACCAACAGTCCCGTCAACCGAACCAAAGTTTACTGCAGGAACAAAGGAACGATTCTCATCAGAAACACGCGGGTTCAAGCCTGGGTCTACAACACCCCTACTCCCAACCCTCATGTCGGACACGCCAAAGCCTAGGGTATCGCCTCCCGTACTCCTCGCGGTCCTACCGGCGGCACCCGATTGGTGCACACCAGACTCTAGTTCGATGCCTCGCGGCGCAGCACGCGAACTAGAGGACTCCACATTCTCCCTCTGGTGTGTCTCAACAACTGTCTGGAGCATCTGCTGCTGGTTAGACAACATATCCAGCATTTGAGACACTCGAGACTCTAAGGAATCCATTCTCTCACCAAAGCCCTGCGGGTCAACCTGTTGGTTTGCCGCAGGGTCACCTCCCTCCTGTTCAGCCATGACGAGGCCGGTTGATCAAGCCGCCCTCACAGACTCGTCGAACACAGTCCAGGGGGACGTACAGCAGTCGACCGATAGCGCTATAGCGTGTTGGTAAATCAGTGGCTTCTGGAGAAAGGTATTATATTAGAGAGACTAATGTCTGGAGAGACAGGTCAGAAAGTGGAGTGGGTCATGTGGGCCAACTCTCCACAGCCCAGTAACAACCGCTCGTAGTCGAATACCTAAACCTCCTCGCATAGTGCCTACTCGTACATACCCGTGGGACTGCTCGTGGGTGATACCACGAGACGATCCCTGTAACTTACCTCCGTGACACAACGTATGTAACTGTAACTTATTGCTAGGCTGTTCGTTGAGACAAGCTTTATCGTGTTAGCAACACTACAGGAATGTTCCTACTCGTCAATGTGTCCAACGTACCGACATACCAACGTACCGTACACACCACTACGGTCCGATGTATAACTCGTGCACATGTGCAATCTACCGAAGTACCGTAAAGAAGAGTATTCTGGTACAACAACATACAATCAACAGTTCTGCTATTCAAACCAACCAATCAGAGTTTCACCGCAGTACAGTTGATACATACATGCCGCTATCACGAACAGATAGCGGTCAGACGTATCGGAAGTGCTTGACTTTTATGCTGCTGTTGCTCAGTTTAGTTAAGGCTGATGACCCACGGGTATGGATTACGCTTCAGCAGAGCCCCTAATCTACAGCAGTGCTGGGGTTGTGACATGGAGTTGCTGAGTTTGGGCGTACAGCAGTCTCGCTCGATTTATCGATATATCGCCTGTAAACTAGACGAAGGTGAGATGACACGGTCGTTTTACGGTGCTCGGTGGGTGTCACTAGTCGTATTACATTAGTTAGACTACAGTAGTAGCAGTAGTTGCTTTACGCAGGACCCTCTTCGATGCACACGGTACCCAAACGAACCGTATATCACTCACTTTTCAACGAAGCACTTCTTCGTTGCTGGATTCTCGTCGTACTCGTCGAGTCGATGGAGAAGCTCCCCAGTAAGCAGTAGAAGCGGCAGATTCCTTGACCTTCTCTTCCAGTAGTGGTGACGATGGTCGTCAACCGATGTGCCAGTTGCTTGACGCGTTGACGCGTAATCCCGCTGCACGTATGATACGAGTTTCAGCCGTTTTAAGTGCAGTAGTGGTGCTTGTGAAGAAATTGAAGGCGTTCTGGAGATTTCCGATTTTTTTTCGAAATCCTAAAAAATACAGCAACAGGGCCTGATGCTGCTGGGTGCTGGCTTGCACTAGCCGCATTGATGATAAGATTGTCATTTAACAGGCAGCTACGCTCCTGCCGGGAGTTGCTCTTGATAAAGCTTATCGCTTGGAGTTGGCGAGTCCCTTCTGAGAAGTCACGCCTATGGCCCGCACTCTCAACGAGAGGTGCGTTGGGCTCGAATTTTGGTCGGTCTATCACGATGATCACACGTGAAGTCCTTGAACTTGAAGTCAGAGCTATATAAGCAGACAGTAGCTTGTACTGTCGAGAGTTGCCTCTGTACCGCTGATGCTCAGAACGACTCGCTTATTTGGATTCGAGGCAACGTGAAGCAGTTGTTTACTCGAGTATGTCAAGGTTTTGCTTTGGGGTCCTTGGCGATACGACAAGGGTCCCGTGCGCGTCGATGTTTGAGTTGGTATAACCTGTGATGTGGTGGCGTTCTATACCTTCGGGTACCTCGATCATAGCTCTAGCATCAATTGCTATGATTGAGTGCGTCGGGTCCTCTAGATATGCTCACTCACTCACCGCGCGTTTCCAACGAGGTACTCGTAGTACTCCGTCTGATGCTTCTCTTCGTACTCGTAGAGATGTAGAAGCTCCCGTAGGCAGCAATATATTTCTTGACCAGCCGTTCTCAGCGGTGATGACCTTGAATCCCTGCCGCTCTCCTCGTTTACGCATGCGAGGCTCATAACCTATTAAAACCTCCTATATATGAGATGGCATGTGGCGTGTATCAGCGCTTAGCTGGTGTACGCTCGTAGGCTCGCTTTTGGATGACCCGATCAAGACACAGCCTATAATATATATGATTTGAGGCAAACGAAGGCCACGGTTAGGTGAGCCTGTAAGAGCAGAGAGCTCTAGCAGAGAAGATGTTGTTCGGCAACCCCAGGCCGACATGTTGATTGATGATTAATTTGCTCAGTAGATGAGAGCTGATGGTGAGCAAGAAGGAGTGAGCACATGTTGGCGATGCGCCTGTGCATCGCTCGTCGCTCAAAGACAAGGACCCTCGAAATCCGTTGCAAACAAAAAGAAAAGGACCTTTGAAATGGACCCTCGAACAACGGTACTAACCCATGTAATTCCAGGTACGAATAAAAAACAAAAACCAAGCTATGGCCCCAAGAAGCAAAAGACCCCAATACGAGATCCTACAGCCTTGTTGTTTAACAACTCGTATCTCAGGGTATGTGATCATATGACCCTACGTAGCCTATCTTCATACTTCAGCAACAACTCGTGTCTTGAATATCTTGCTACCGGTTCCAAGAGGGATAACGAAGACGGTTCCTCTCAACGTGTACCAGTACGTACTACATGTACCAGGCTTCTGGATATGACTAGCCTGGAAACTGCTGTGTATCATGTATACAAGATATTGCTACTGAGACTTGTGCTTGCTACGTACTGCATCGATAAACGACAACTACCAGACTGAAAACTGTCTGCCGTACTAGCAACGTGCAATGTATACCAGATGACTTCAAGTGTTATCAAGTAGCGACATGATGGTTACTGACAAGTAGCATCTCGCACAAATGCTCATTTTTTCAAGCTGCTTGTTGGTACTTGTAATATACATGTGGATAAGTTTTTTCTTGATGGGAGGGGTCCTATTGTTTTGTCAAAAAAATGCGTTGTTCTCCACTATAATGATTGGTGTTGGTATTTTTAATTCAGGTGGGGAAGTTTGAGGAAGATCTAACATCATATCTATTTATATATAACACTGCAATATCTGTCGCGTTAAACCTCCCACTACTTCGTCCACACCAAAAGTATCCAATAAGCAGGCTAATCACATATACAAAACCTTCTTGTAAACTTTCATTTCAAGGCTTCAACCCTAGCCTCGCGAAGTATTTCTATTCAACCCACACAGTGTAGCAAAATAATGAATACACCTATAGTCAAACTATGAACAGTAACGGTATTGTAAGTGTATTATGATACCACTACAACCCATAGTTGTCATGGTTGGTTGTTGCATGTTTATCTCCAGGGATAGACATGAATTTAAGCATACTTGACAAAAGCCGCGAAGGGGAACGTTGAAATTCACAAACGCCCCTCGCAACTTCGTTTTTAGCCCCCCGAAGGAGTTTTCTCGGCGTACATCAATACGTTTTGCGGATATGCTCAACAGGCCACCCCTCCCAACCACTGTAAACTGATATTATTTCAAAACACCACTCTGAAACAACACGATAACGAAGTCTAGAACATCACCCAAAACATACACGTACAGCAACAACCATGCGAACACAAAATAATACGTGTTCAAAAACACCACTCTGAAACAACACGATAACGAAGCCTAAAATATCAACCAAAAGATACACTTGTAGCAACATCCATGCGGACACAAATAATATGTATTTGAGAACACCATTCTGAAACAACAAGATAACCAAGTCTAAAACATCAACCAAAACGTACGCGTGTAGCAACAACCACGCGAATATGTATTCGAAAACACCACTCTGAAACAACACGATAACGAAGTCTAGAACATCAACCAAGAATGCCCACACACTAAAACCACATACACGTCTATACAAGTATACGAAACCCAGTCAAAAGATGGAACCCATGTACCCTGGATTCCGAATTGAGGTCCCTACGACTCAGAAACATCGCATAGTCCACATATAGTCTTCACACACACACCTAAAATACGTCAAAACTGCTCGCTGCCATATAACAGGATCATCAAGAACGCAAGAACAAACGGAACAAGAGACGGGGTAATCGTAGCATCGCCCATCATTATGCATTCGCCCACCATATCACCTCCTTTGCAATTGGCTTTGGGCATCAGCGAACTGGGTCCAACGCATGCCCCCGTAGTGTCTCAGGTGGAGTTAGGAGCGGTAGTAAAAATGAAGTGCGCTGCTCGATAACCTGTTCCTGACCGTCGGTATATGAACAATCTTCGGGCCGCGTCTCCTCTGTATCAGGTGTGTGAGGAATTTATTTGTCGTTTTCAAGCAAGCGGTTGCGTTGAAACATACTACCTGGCTTGATGTAAAGGAAAAGAACACCACTCAGCGATCATCTACTACACGCTAGGGCATGTTTTCATGAGCACCACTAACAAGAAGAGCACCAGACATGGACGCGGCATCTACAGGACCACAACATCTTCGACGACAGTGGGGAGAAAACAGGGCGTATAATCGTACTCTAGATAATAACAATGTGAAAAAGAAGTACAGGCAGATATGTCAACACTGCGGTAGACCACACTACCAACCTATTACGCAGGGTATTTCGTGCCTCCGGCCGTTTGCATGATCGCCTGACAACCTCTACCAAACGCAGTAGCATCATATGCCTAACAAAGTAAAGCCACCCACGCGTTCAATAGTGGTGACATCGCATGCCCACGTCACCTCGCTTGGTGTATTTGTAAGATGTATCTCTGTCTTAGAGTTGGCGACCTCAGAGCCACGGTAAAAATCGTAGGCGTAAAATCGTATATGTGAGACAATAATAATGTGAAAAGGAGGTACAGACAGATATGATAAAATTGCGGTGAACCGCACTACCAACTTACTACGTAGGGTATTTCGTACATGATGTCATACCGTCTGCATGATCGCCTCCCAACCTATGCCAAACGAAGTATGACTATTAATAACGAAGTAACGTAATTGAGCGCGTGTACACTAAGCGTTCCTTTCAAAACAATAACGATTCGCATTTCTCCCTTTCGTTCTCAATGGCGGTGACATTGCATGACCACATCACCTCGCCTGTTGTATTTGGCAATATGTATCTCTTATAACTAGCGATGTCAGAAAATAATGGTATCTATCTATTACGGGGGACCCTAGTAAATAGGACCTACGGTGGAAACAAAAACCTATATATTCATCTATTTTTACTAACATTATTTGGTCCTATTTACTATCGTCCTCCGTAAATACATTGTACCTTCGATTAAAATAATCTATCTTTCGATCCATGTACAAAAACAGATTATGAAGCTTTTAGCACATTGTTTACTACACCTAAGAACTGGGTTGCATACTGCATGTAACATCAAGCCGTCTAGAATAATAAACATTACCAGGCGGGTGATATAAAGGGGTGTCTTCTTGCTGCAACCGTCACATTCGTCCCCTTTAAGGGTTTAGAGTTTCCGCGCACATATTGAAATGCCTGACCCACCCCCCCCCGCCAATCCCTCTTGTTCAAACGCCCACCTGAAATCAAAATCTACTAGAGTAGTAAACACTACCAGCCAGCTGATATCATCTCATTATCCATCTACCCATCATGCCGTAGCTCCAACTCATCTCCGCCCTCCCCCCCCCCTCCCCCCCTTTTTGTTCTCCGCCCAGTTCGTTCAAACGCCCCACTTACACTCGAAATCGGCGAGAGTAATAAACACTTCTAAGCAATTGATATCACGTCATGATCTTTCTAGCCATCCATGACGTAGTTTTCATTCGTCCCCCCTCCCCCCCTCCAACGCCCCCTCCTTCCTCACACCCCGCACGATCGCCTAGACCCAGCACCGCGCGTATAGCAAGCCCCTACGTAAAGCGTCCCTGGTCTACTCGTCGGCCGAGGGCCCTGCCCCGCTGCAACACAAAACCATAAACTCTTACTGCCTTGCTTTCGACGGAAGATCCGGCTTTCTTTCTACAGCTCGTAGCGCGACATGTACAGCGTGTAGCCTAGCAACGTAAAGTGTGTTCTTGCTGCTGTGACACGTTTGCCGTGGGGGTTAGTATATGTAAAGCGACAGGTATCATACCCAGGCGTTGGACCCGCGCGGGTCTCACGATACATTTATCAGGCAGACATGTGGTACGATATTACTTCGTACCCCACAGTAATACCTAATGTCACGCCAGCTTGGGCCGTGCGCACTGCATCTAAAACAGTGAAAGATGAACAGCAGTGCCTACTATTAATACCAGTATGCTATAGACTATGGTCTGTTAAAACATCAACAACTAACTGTTTGTGTACTCTTGCGGCTAAGCACACAACTACCAGGTACTCCTCTACTTCCGGTGCACCGAACACGTTTCTGCAGCCGTCGCGCATAAAGATGGCGTGTGATACTACTACGACACACATTGTTGCCGATAAGTTGGTTCGACCCCCGCTGATGCAAACGTCCACCTGGGGATCCAGATGATGATGGTGCAGCAAGCCCAGAAACGAAGTATGTTCGTCCATTGCCATACAACGACGACCTTCAGCGAACCAACAAGCGTCCTTCCGGCAATCCTAACGATGATACTATTCAGCGTCCTCATCAGCCCTAACCGATAGAAAATGATACAACGATTACAAAACATCGTTCTTCCTCGGCAATCCCAAAACACGATGTCGAAGTCAGATCCCGCACGACAGCTCTCCGCCGACCCCACGTTGCTGCTGTTGCAGCAACCCGGAAGCTCCGACAGTGCTAACAAACAGTGCTGTGACAATTCCAGCAGGTGTTATTCCGGCAATCTTGACTGTTTTTTTATTGATATCGTCAGCCGTCATCCCGGCGACCCCGCGTTGATAATATGCTTCCCTAAACCCCAGGTAGTTATCCACGGTGATGAAATTGAACACCCTGGTCGGACTCATCGTCGAAGTTGACTGTAAGCTGTCGTGCGCGCTACCTGTACGTGAGTGCGAAGCTCACCGTATGTAGCAAAGCACTCGGCGTTACTGCGCGATGCTATGGAAAGTGGAGTGGATAGACGTTCATTTGATGCCCGCAGTTTCCTATAATTAATCGTTTTTGTGGGTGGGTTTTGCTCTTCTCTTTTTTTTGTGGTAAATCCCTGATCTGCGGACACCGTGAAAAAATGTCTCTATCTCCTATCCGCTGAGCATCATGTTGCCCTGGCTCAACTCTCTGATCCAGTCTTCCAGTTTTGTCCAGCGTTCTTGCTGCGTTTTGCCACGAACTTTACCAGGCACGGCACGGCCGGGGTTTTGCCGGGACCTGCCTTGCCTCAGTTGTGGCAAATGACGATGCAGCTGGAATTAGACGGCGACGCTGTTATCATGGCGGCGCGACGTCCAGTGATACTTTCTATCTTCTTCCGTAACATCCCGTCAAGGTAGTACATGTAGTTATACAGTCCTGCGGTGCCCTCGAGTCCGGAACATTTCTCCTGAGACCGGTCGCGCCTGTCGGTCTCGAGTTATTTTGGAGAGAGCACTGGCCCAGGCTCGTAGCTCTCGGAGGGTCGCAGATCCAGATACCGAGAAGTCTGTTGGATTAAATCGGTTATGCGAAGAATAATGTGCTCCCAGCAGCCCAGTCTCAGGGCGCGAGCTTCACTGCAACACACAGTGTGAAGAAGATGGTATATAGATGTCTTTATTAGCTGGTCCCGGATGCTGATAAGAGGGAAAGAGATGGAGTGAGGCGAGTGGGCGAAGCCATCTCGCTCCACACCAGGCAATATTCTCAACGCCCCAAATTCCCAAATACTACAGGTGCTACATTCTCATATTTCCACGTGTTCCTAGATTGGTTCCAGGAACAGTCTACAAGGACCTTCGGGACTATTCCACGTGTCCTTCCCATGCTATAATATTCCGCAATGCACCGTCGGGTAATCCGACAATACCCCGTCGGACGATCCTTCGTGACCATCGTTGTTCCTACTTTGTTCGTTGAGACAAGCTATATCGAACACCCTCCCTGGCGCTGGATCAACTAACAAGCCTCCAACAACACTGGCAACTCCCAAAAGCAATTTACGACGGAAAACTTATATCCCCAACAAAAAGTCACGGTGTTTCTCAAAACTCTCACGAGCAATCGCCTTGGTGAGAATGTCCGCATGTTGATCCTCCGTCCTTAAGTACTTGACGCATAAATCTCCTTTTCCCACCAACTCGCGCAGGAAGTGGTACCTCACATCGATGTGCTTGCTGTTTGACGAACTCAGTGGGTTTTTGGCCAAGTCAATCGCCCCTTTGTTGTCTTCAAACACTCCAATGCTCGGCGATCCAAGACTAGGCATCAAGAAAACCAAGACTCCTCGCACGTACAGGGCCTCCTTCACCCCGTCGGCCATCGCTACGTACTCGGCCTCAGTGGTGGAGAGCGTAACGCATTTCTGCGTCCTAGAAAACCAAGATACGAGCGTTCCTCCGCAGCAAACAGCTACACCAGATACCGAACGCCTGTCCTCGGCCTTGTGGGCGTAGTCTGCGTCTACGTACGTCTCTAGGTCGTATTCCAACTGTACATCCCCCAACTTACTCTCTTTCCTGAAAGTCAAGCCCAAGTGGGCTGTAGCGCTCAAGTACTCGAGAACCTTCCTAGCAGCCTTCACGTGTACTTCCTTAGGATCGTGCGAGAACCGCGCAATCGCTCGCACTGCGTTTGAGATGTCAGGTCTCGTCTGGTTCGCAATCCACATCAAACTCCCCACAATTTCACGGAAATTCGCGTCCACCACAGGTTCCTCATCACTCACGTACCTGAGGTCCAACGACGGTGAAGCGGGGATGGGGCTGGTCTTAGTGATACCGAAACGGTCGACAACGTTTCGGATGAACTGAGTCTGTGAAATCTCCAAGGTTCCCTTCTCACGATCCCTCCTGTACTCGCTACCCATGTACCACGTAACCTCGCCCAGGTGTTTTGTAGGGAATCTCTTATTGAGATCAGCTACTACCGAATCCGTCACCCCCTTGGTCGCTGCGATCTTGATGTCGTCCACGTGGACCACCAGCATCGCCACAACCGCGTCATTCAACATTAGTCGAAACACGCACGGGTCTACCAAGCACTGCTCAAACCCACACTCTACTAGGGTTGACGACAGTAGCTTGTACCATGAGCGGCCACTCTGCTTTAGCCCGTAAAGGGCTTTGTTGAGTAGGACTACCTTACCGGACATCTCGCCACAACCGCGAGGAAGTCTCAAGAAAATCTCGGTATCCAACTCTGCCTGAATAAAGGCCTGGTCAACGTCCAAGTGTCTCAAGTCCCAATCAAGCTTGCACGCCATTGCTGCAATGAGTCTGTTAGACGTGGTCGAGGCAGTGGGGGCAAAAGTCTCGAAGTAGTCAACTCCCTCTACCTGACTATAGCCCTTAGCTACCAACCGTGCCTTAGCTCTATCAATCATGCCGTGCGCGTCGCTCTTCCAAATCAAGAGCCACTTTGACTCTACGATATTGTTACTGGCGGGAAGTTCAGAAACCTCCACAAACGTTCCAGCAGCTTCGAGTCCATCAAACTCCGATCTCATCGCGTCCATCCAAACGTCCGAATGCTTCGACTTACGAGCTGCGGTGTATGACGTTGGTTCCGGTTCAGCCTCTTTGACAAGGCAATCCGGCAACTTCGTCTTCTCACACTCCGCTTCATTCGCCGCCAGTAGCGCCTGGAACACACGGCCTCCTTCACAGGGCCCGATCGCACTAATCAGTCCTGCTGCCGCTTCCCGATTGAGCGCCCTGGTCTGCGCTCTCGTACGTCCCTCCCGAATCTCTTCACCATCGCCCGGTCCTGACATGTGCGCTCCAAGTTGGCGTGCAGCAGTCCGGACCGCCGTGGGGGTTGGAGCTTCATCGTCAGAGGCCGACGCGTCGCTTCCATCCTGAGACGAAGAGTCGCTGTCAGATAATTCGCTGCTGACCGCTGATGTATCGTTCGGCTCCACATCTTCGGCGCGAAACTCGTCGCCAGCTTGCGGTATCGGAGACACCGCTGGCGTCATCGGGGACACCGCACGGAGTTGGTGAGGAATTCCCCTCCCCAAAACCGGCAGTGGAGTCGTCGGGGCGGAGACAAAGTCCTCCGTCCCTCCCAGCTCTGGCGCATCTTCTAGCCCCTGCGTCCCTCCCTGTTCCGGTACCTCCGGCAGCTGGGATAGTACCGCTCCCACATCAAGCGTTGCCTCCCAGGTCACATCTCGAGTCTCCACCACCCTGTTCCCCCGCGTGAGCATCCGCAAAGAGTCACTTGGGTGGTCGATGCCCGGCCCGAGGTAAAAGCAGCTCTCGGCCCGGGGTGACGACTTGGACGGGCGGTTCCAGCGGCAGTACGCTGGGCGAAGGAACGGGTGTGGCGAGGCAGGTGCGGCAGCTCCATGCCACATCTCATGCGGAGACTTGTTGCCGGGGTTGGCAGTGGTTGCGGTGTGGTTCAAGGCGTCACAAGACCAGTGCACCGCTTCCGCCCACAGGGATTCAGTCGGCGGTAGTTGAACGAGCGGGAAAATGATAGGGGCTTGGATGCACGCAGCAAGCGCTGCGTTCTGAATGATGCCTAGCGCTCTCTCGACAACACCGTTCTGCTTTGGGCTGTCCGCGTTGGTGAATTCCTGCTTGATGCAAAACTGTTTGCACACCTCTCCAAACTCCCCACCAAAGAATTCCCCACCGTTGTCAGACCTTACAATCTCAACCTTCGAGGGGACACCGTCGGCGCGCACATCAGCCAAAAACTTCCTAAACGCGTCTGCTGCATCCGATTTGTGCTTCAGAAAATATACCCAGGCGTAGCGAGAGAAGTCATCCTTCACTAGCATGACATACCTCTTACCCAACAGAGAAGGGGTTCTCTTAGGGCCACTTAGATCAACAAAGACCCGTCCCAACTTCTCTGGCGCGCGTGACTTAGTACTGCTGGGGATTGGTTTGCGGTAACCTTTCGCCATAGAACAGCCAGTACAGGGTCTTAGCGTCCCTAACAGTTCTACACCAAGTGCCTTTGCGGTCTCTCTCAGCAGTAGTTCGTTAGAGTGGCCATGCACGCAGTGGAAGATGTTGATATCTACAGCAGTCTCAGCAGAAGCAGCGCTACCGGGGGCAAGCACGGGAAACGCCAGGGGAAAATCGCAACCAGTCTCCCCTCGGTTCTCAGCGGGGTCGGGTGTCAATAGGGGAAACGGCACATAGCCGTTGTCTGGCTCTATCCTGCAAGCGAAGTTGGAGTAACTAGATCCATCACCCTCGAATCTCAACCGTCCATCGAAAAGAGAAATGCACAAGCCCTCATCCTCGGTCATGAATCCTACTCCCTGCTTATGCGCGGCCATTAGCGAAAACAAGTTGAACGCCAAGTCCGGCATGTATGCCACATCTAACAGTTTAACAGTTAGATCTCCGGGGAAGACTACAGTCAGCGTGCCATACCCCACGACGTCGATCAGGTGGTTGTCACCGATCCTAACCTTGTCGTCGCACAGTCGTACGTCACTCAACAGGTCAGCCGAATGAGTCATGTGAAATGAAGCACCACTGTCTGCTATCCATTTCTCAGCTAAGCTCTCTGTTATGCTCTCACTACGTTCCTCAGTACACGAGTCATCACTACGGCTAAACATAGCATTCGCAAGACAGCACACAGTCTCACCACTGTTGTTCTGTTCCTGTGCACCTTCGCCAGACGTCCTCTCCGAAGCCGGGGTGACACGAGCCTTGCACTGGTACCACATGTGTCCGGGTTCCAAGCAACGGATACACTTACCCTTCACCTTATCATACTCTGATTGGGGGATGGTCTGCTTGGGGGTGGGGGGGCTGCCTCTACCTTCGCTACCCTGGCTAGCATCAGCATTCGCTGATTCCTTGTTTCGCGACCTAACATTGTTACGGTTGGATCCGCGACCACCTCCACGGTTACCTCCACGCCCACCTCCGCGGCCACCTCGGGCAGCACCATTCGAAAACAGTGCCTGACCCACGTTCTTTCCTTTTGGCACGGGAAGTCTCAGGTGCCTCTGCCTGACAA
The DNA here is from genome assembly GCA_012845835.1 of Undaria pinnatifida. NCBI lineage: Eukaryota > Phaeophyceae > Laminariales > Alariaceae > Undaria > Undaria pinnatifida. The sequence goes on from JABAKD010000024.1 coordinate 8,859,036, forward strand.
TGCTCTCTATTTCAGCTCGGGTGATTTCATCGCGGTACAAGAGCGTGCGTTGTTCTATCTCGTAGTCAGCTGTAAGAACTCGTACCAGTTTGCGGTTCACCTCTCCTTCTGATTTCGGCACACCAAGCGAAGCAAGAGTACCAACAATCTTGTCTACGCGACTGAAGAATTTCATGGGCTCCTCACCCTTCTCCATTTTCACTGCATCAAACGCGTCCGACCATTTGACCTGTGTGGCAACTGATTTCGGAAGAAACCAATCCCGAAGCATTCTCCAAGCACCGCTTGGCGATTGCCTGGCAAACACTCTGTCTAATAGGTCAGTATCAGTCATGCTCTCAGTCAGACATATCCATGCAACCCGCGCATTCTTGATGTGTGGACGGCTCAAACCTTGCGAAATAAAGTATTGCGTGTCTTTGGTTGTGTCACCTACAGCTACCTCTATGTCTGTAAGCATAGAACCCAAACACCCACTCATCGATACGAACGCTTCGAACCGCTTACTCCATACGGGGAATTCCTCAGGTTTACCGCTGAATTTGGGGACTGCCTGCTTTATACTACTGAATTCACGAGGGCCTACATTTACACCTGAACTCTCAACGGATTCGTCATACCTAATCTCGTCTACGTGTACACCACCACCAGGGGCTTGCAAGTTCCCACCGGTTACGACTCCATCTTGGCGTTCCCTGCCAGGGTTGGACTGGGCCTCTCCACGGCCCCGGTCGCTGGCCATCCGCTCTTCCAGTCGATCTTGTCGGGATACCAATGATCTCAGCAAGACCATCATTTCTTCTTGTGAGCCGGCCTCCTCTTGGTCATGCTCACTTCCAGGCATTGTTCCGATTCAAACGTAAAGCACGTTAACGTGTTGGATTAAATCGGTTATGCGAAGAATAATGTGCTCCCAGCAGCCCAGTCTCAGGGCGCGAGCTTCACTGCAACACACAGTGTGAAGAAGATGGTATATAGATGTCTTTATTAGCTGGTCCCGGATGCTGATAAGAGGGAAAGAGATGGAGTGAGGCGAGTGGGCGAAGCCATCTCGCTCCACACCAGGCAATATTCTCAACGCCCCAAATTCCCAAATACTACAGGTGCTACATTCTCATATTTCCACGTGTTCCTAGATTGGTTCCAGGAACAGTCTACAAGGACCTTCGGGACTATTCCACGTGTCCTTCCCATGCTATAATATTCCGCAATGCACCGTCGGGTAATCCGACAATACCCCGTCGGACGATCCTTCGTGACCATCGTTGTTCCTACTTTGTTCGTTGAGACAAGCTATATCGAACAAAGTCGAAACAAGAACGCCGATTGGTTTTGAAGGCATCAAGCACATTCACGGGTGGCCGAATACACGGAAAGTAGACAAATGCGTGGGGACACATCGAGTGGCACTCGCCATGGTGTGGTTTGGTTCTCTTTGGTCTTCCGCGGGGGTATCTGAAGACACCAGGCGAGGTCTTGCAGTGTATAGGTTTCCGCAAGCCCGGAAAGGCATTGTTACATCGATACGCGATCTTCCAACCCCCACTGCCACAACAGAAAGCCGAAAGTTCGATCTGTGCGTACACAACGGTCCCTTCGAGCGCACTGGTCTAGACAGTCGACACGCATCACCGCATTACATTTTAGCGCAGTCTGTTGCGGTGTCGCACGGTAGTAGCCTGGATGTGCTTTAGGTCGAATTCGAGGTCCTTGTACGCACTTGCCTTGAAGCTCTGGTAGTGGTACGGCAGGCCTCGTACGTTGACTGATGTCGGTGAAGTGCCGATCGGTGATAGGGAAGCTCCTTGACACCGGCCAGCCGGGTGTGGGGACGTGTAGCCTGCCTTGTGCAGTTGCCAGGGTCCTCGTTCAGTGTATGACTTGATTCCTCGTACGCCGCTAATGAGATGGTTGTCGGCGTTCCCGGTGACGTGCTCTGTCTTCATCGAAGTGCAGTCCGCCGACGATGTGCAATGCAATCGTTCACAGTAGTAGTACTACTATGACGGGTTGTTAGGGCTGGCAGCGGCAGCGATCACTGGTCGTCGGGGGACATCCCGTTGGTTCCATCTCTGGGTTTCCTCTTGGATATAGGATTATTGCAGGATGCGTGTAACGGATTGCTGGTGCTGTCGTGGAACCTCGCACACAGCGATCTCTCAAGCAGCTTCGTCTGTTTGCGCGTCTAGACCATAGATCTTGGCGGCTCTGTGATGCAGCTCATTGTGGAAGCAGCAGTTCAGGACTCAGGTAGTGTTCACCCGATGACTCATACCCTACTGGTGAGATACTCGTATGGGGATCGTGCTGCGACTGCTGAGTCACGTCAAGCAGTCTGCAATAGAGGCAAAAATCCGTTCGGCGTCACCCGACTGGTAGTACGAGCTTAGAATCCGCAGAGCTGGTGAAATAAATGATACTCCAAGGCAGTCGTGTCGATAATCAGCGGTCTCGGAGAGGAGACAAGGAGGAGAAGGTGAGTACAGCCATATATATTCTTATGCGAGATAGATCAATCACACCTGAAAAAAAATAGAAGCGTAAACGCTGAAAGGTCGGCAAGGCCGAAAACCACGGGAAAAGAACTCGCATAGATTACAAACGTGTTTGTAGGATACAAACGTGTTTGTAGGATTCCACAGCATGGAACCGCAATGATTGGTCCCACGTTTTGAACATACTGCTAATCGTGCAGCACCTACTAATCACGTTATTGCTGTGCTGTACGAAATATATCAGATGACCATGTCACCGGCAGTTAATCGATAGGTTACTCGCTACTGTTGTTAAACGAGAAACCCTCATTACTATCCTATATATATTTGGGGCCCCACGTGACTGTGTTTGCGCATTTTATTCGTTACACCGCCAGAAAAAGAGAACCAATGGATCGAAAACTACACAAAACACGTGTACACGTAGGCTATAGTACCTCCATGGTGTACCACCGATCTACTCTACCTAATGCCCTTGTTCCACCTTTTTCTCAATACACGCTCATCAATATTTTACTCTCAAGAACCTAAGCTGCGTCCGGCGCTATCTCCACGCCATAAGTGTGGGTCTTTCACCCCCCCCTGCCTCACTAATTCTAATAATTGGGACTAGGAGGGAGATGCCCTCCACAAAATAACGACCTGTGTCGTAACCGAGATGATTTGCAGAAGGTGTTCCTTCGCCACCCGGTTTCTTGCCGTGGATTCTACATCCTTGATCCCCATGATGCTCGTTGCCAGCTGGACGATGAAGTTGCTGCTGCCGACTATTCCGAGTCGTCCAACGCTTTCTACACCGAAGCTGGCAAGCTTGCGTCTTCGTGCGTCGAAATATTCATGCATGCCCGGGCGGGTGTAGTGTTTGCGTTTGCGCACCTCAGACGTAAAGGCAGCTGAAACGTCTCGGTCGATGCTGGTGTACCTGCTTGCAGGTTTGTGAGGATTGCATCCAGCAACGTGAACTTGTCACGATACTCCCGGTTTGGAGCGCCTAGCACCCCCCCCCCCCTTAATAACGAACGAGTGAGTGTCCGTCTCCAGGTTCTGGTAAGCTATATAAGGCTCTCGCTCTGCACCTGGTGAGGGATACCATGTCGCGTTAATGTGAGGGAGATCGCGTGGAGAAGAGCCGGTACTGGTTCACCTGTGCTCCTGCTCTGAAATAGATGCGCGCGTCGCGAGTCCACGTCGACTGCAGTGCAGCAGGAACTCATCACCGTCACGGGTTCCTCAATCCCCATGAATCGATTTTCAATGCCCACGGACTCTGCGGTAGGTATGACACGGTGGCGAGTCCGTTGGCCACACCCGACGTCATGCGGTGGCTCCTGCCCTTGTAGACACCTGAGGCGATCCTTAGCATCGGCTCTAGTCTTCCTTCTCCCCAGCGAATGGTCCGGTCCCGGCGGGCGTGGCGCTTTCGGCAGCTAGTCCAGACAAATTGTGTACGAGGCGGGGCGTCCACGGTTCACCAGATTACCAAACTTCTGTTGGGCTTTCCCTCAGTGGGTGATGACCGCGTCATGCGCCGCTAGCACGCCGACCTCTGGGGACCTTGGGGCCGGGTCCACCCTCTGTGCCGAGACTCCATTCCGACCAAGGTCCATCGCTCGCTCTGAGATTCGTCATGCACTGTAGATGATATTCGATTCAGAGAGCTCCCTCCTTACCTGGCCTGCCAACGGTCCGACGAGGCCCTCAAGAATTCCTGGCAAGGTTTCAATCCTGCTCCCAATGGAAGCAATCATCTTCCTCATTCTGCCGATGGCTACCTAAACCCTCCTTCACCTATCGGCAGACGCGTCTGTGCCCGCTCGCAGGGCCTCAACTTCGACCGATCGCCTGACCATGCCTCCCCAAGGAACGGTTGTTCCTTGGAGGCTCTCGGTAGTTCGAGGGTGGAGTAATGCACCAAGTGCGCCCCCTTGTTGGCCCTCTTGCATGCTACGAAGGATGTGCCCGTGTGTGCTTGATTTGCTCGAAGTACTGCTGTAGCTGGTTATTCGGTCTAGGGATTCGGTTGCTGCGAAGGCGGCCGCGTGCTTGTCTTGTTCAGACGACATGGCAGGCACTTCTTGCCTCCCCCCCTAACTTGCTCCACCGCTCGCTCTACCACGTACTCTTCAGAACCGGTTGAGACGCCCACCACCGTCACACCTCTCTCTTCGACGATTCGGATGTCGACACTTGCCACGTGCGATGATTCTTTAGTCGTAGGAACGTGTGCTTTGAGAGGTAGCGTAACGGTCTCGGTGGCGTTAGAACGGTGCCGACCCGTCAAGATCACAAAGACTACGGTAGTCCTTGAAGTCACGTTTGCAGCCTTCTTTTTTCGGTGGTCTACAGCCGTTTGCGCAAGTGGCTACCCAATTCATTTGCAGTCCTTGACCTTTGTGACTTTCGATGTCGTGGCAAGCACCGTCGTGTACTTTGTTTGTGGCGCTGCGCCAACACAGTATATGCTTGCCACGCCCAATCGCGTGGTACATGGGTGGAACCTTCCAACCTTAGCCTTAGTCTCAGCTTGAACTAATGCAAGATTTTTTTCGGACCATTCCTACGGTGATCCGCATGTGGCTTATATGGGGCATGTATAGAAACGGTTACCGACATCTCTGTTGTACATATATCGAGGAGATACAGAGATACAGGGTGACATTTTGTGGCTGTGTCCCAGCAGGTACCTGTGTGGAAGGTCAACGGGAGACTGTTCATGCAAGAGAAGGCTTCGGCTCCTTTCCCCTCGAACGTCGCACGGTAACGACACAGCCCCGGCTGCAGCGACAAGGAGAACAACGCTGGTAGCGTGGGGTCTCTTTGCTGCACCCCACTGGTGCAATCGACTGTGCGGTGCCCCTCCCTAGTCCACCCGAAAAACCTCGTCGGCTGGTCTCTCGCCGTAGCACTTGGCCACAGACGGCGTGGGCACTGGGACGCACCAATCTCCTTCCGTCCGTAAACAGACCGCCCTGTTGCCCGTGTTGAACGCGTGAAAAACGTGCGTGAGAACGAGCCAAGTGTATGTCTAATGTGGTACACGTGTGTTCTACATTAACCCGACGTGTTCGACTCCCCCGGGCACAGCGACCCCAAACTGCGTCTCCTCACAGATCACTTTCCCGGGCACAGCGACCCCAGACTGCGTCACCTCAAAGTCCACTTTCAGCCGTAGTCGTCACTGCTGTCGTGTTGCGATTTATCGGGCCCCCCGATTGACGGGGTCCCTTCGGCAATATCCGAACCCCGGTTCAATGTATCATCGCCCCCTGAAATATCTGATGCCCCCCTGCAATATCTGACCCCCCCCCCTGAAATATCTGATCCCCCCCTATAATATATGATCCCCCCCTGAAATATTTCACCCCCCCCCTCCACCTCAAACAGCCGGATGCTTACCTACGAACAAGGGTGAATTATTGCCCCCCTGTATTCTATCAAAGCGCGGGGTGATATGTTGAAGCGGGTGGGAAATCGCAACACCCTCCGCACCCCGATACACTGTATCAGGGGTGGCATAGCCTGATATACTTCAGGGGGGGATCAGATATTGCAGCCCGTGATATACTGCATTAGGGGTGATATAGCTCAGGGTGGGATCAGATAAAACAGCCGGCGATATACTGTATGAGGGGTGACATAGCCCCCACTGTATCAGGGGGGGTGATATATTTAAAGGGGGGGTGAGATGTTTCAATCGGTGACGACGATATACTGTATCAACGGTGATATAGCCCACACCTTCAGGGGGGGTATCAGATATTTCACCTAACCTGACGATATACTGTGACAGGGTTAATATAGCCCCCACTGTATCAGGGTGGGGTGATATATTTCAGGGGGGGATCAGATATTTCATCCGGTGGTATCCTGCATCAGGGGTGATACAGACCCCACTGTATCAGGGGGGGGGGTGTATTTCAGGGTGGGATCAGATATTTCAGCCGGTGATATACAGTATCACGGGGTGATATAGCCCCTGTATTAGCCCCCCCTGATACAGTGGGGTCTGTATCAGGCCCCCTGGTACACTGTATCAGCCCCCCCTCATACACTGTATCAGGCCCCTCTCATACACTGGATCACCCTGATACACTGCATCAGGCCCCCTTGATACACTTAATCAGGGGGGGATCATATATTTCAGCAGGTGATATACTGTATCACGGGGGGATATAGCCCGCCGTGATATTTCCATTGCAATAATAATGAGGCCCAACTGATCGCGATGAGCCCCAAGTCGAACAAACGAGCAAGATACGAAGAGCAAATAATCGCGTGTGTCCAGGCACTCGTCGAGAATTGGCATTGGGAGCTCGATTTGATTGGGTTTGTCATGAAGCCGACTTGGCCTGACACAGAAATGATGAGTATTTTACCGTACACACGGACCGAAAAATAATTACTAGTGTTCGTCATTACAACGTGTGTTGGTCACCACTATGGTATTGGTCGGCTGTATCCCTCCAGCGCGCGTAAGGCTAGACTGCGCCAGAATATCTTCCACGTGTCCGTAGGGAACACGTCAGGAGTGCCGCCATTTCCCCGCCAGGAGGCTGGCATGCCCCCGCGAAACAACCGTAGCCCGATGTTCGTGTAGATGGTGAATTGCAGGTGCGATAATCTATAGCCATTGTTTCCGGGGCCTATTTGGGTGGTGATAATGTCGACGAGAACACTGCCGCTGGGCACGACACAATGTCGCAACGTTTACGGCGACGCTTCGCGACGCTGCAAGCTTGACCGCGGATGGAGCCTTCTTTTCGCCGAAATTCTTCATGACCAGATCTAGCGGCGACGCAAGATTCTTGACGATCGCCTATAACACCATGATGGAGCCCGGGCGCACCAGGTCTTCGAGACTTGATGCTGACGTGCTCGCGCGTGTCGTGGTCCTCCATGGCGAATCGTAGGGGAGCCACTGAAGAGAACTTGCTTCCACCCCCGTGGACACGGCGGCGTGATCTTGAGGCAGGAATATCATAACCAGGGTGACCGACGTCTACTCGTTGCCGGCCGACCGTGACTCCGCCAGGATGGTGTATGCTGCGGTGGTACTTGCCAGCACCGCCTCAGCCGCCGCCGCCCCAGCCGCTGCCACCACCGCTGCCACCGTAGCAAACACGGGAGCGTGATCTTCAGGCGTGAATGTGGCTGCCAGGGTGATCCACGTCTCCACGTTGCCGGCCGAGCGCGACTCCACCAAGAGGGTGCATGCTGCGGTGGTACTCGCCAGCGGCTCAGGTGCCACCGAATACCACGGACACGACGGTGATGTCTTCGGGCGGGAATAGGGTTTCCCGTTTTTTCTCGTTGCCGGTTGAGCGTGACTCTGCCATGAGGGTGTGTGTTGTGCCAAGAAGGTGTTTGTTGTCACCTTAACCTGGGACGGTGTTTGTCGCGACTTTATCCTTGCCGCGTGGCAACACGCTGACGACGCACGATCGTGATGGACCTTTCCAAACGCTTGTTGGGCGGCCTTCCGCGGCCCTGTGTTTCCTTGTTTGTTGCACAGAAGAAGGAGGGCTATGCCATCGCGGTCTATCAACGGGAACATCTGTCGCCCGTTGATACGGCCATCCGACGAGCGCAGCAGGATGCACTACATCATGATCGCTCGCGGGAGCGAGTTCGTCGTTACCAAGACCTGGTGATTTCGGCGCCCTTTGAAGGCATGGTTGAACGCTCCCATTTTCTCTTACTGTGAACGCTCATACACTCGTGTGCACCAACTAAGTGCGATTCGCACTATCTTCCCGATGGCGAACCATTGCTGCAGATCTTCAGGAGAACAATGTTTAGCGTTCGAGTAGCTATTACAAGAGTGGCATTCGTGGGGGAATAAACTTGGCGCGTCCTGCCTAAACCAGCCTGTAATAGCGAAATCGAATGGTGGTCCCACCCCCAAGCAATTGCGGTCCCATCTCGGCCAAACAACCCGTCTGCACAGGTCTGCATCGTCCATGCCCGCCCTATCCGCGGGGTCCAACTTCGAAGAACCGCGTGTCCTCTTGAACCGCTTCCTCCATTGCGTTCCGTCTCGTGTGCCAGATTCCGCAACCAGCTGGTGAGCGGCGGGCCGGTGCTGGTGCCGCGTCCCTTGCAAGGGCCTTCATCACACAACACGCGCGTGTAGCACGTGGCGCGTGACAGCGGTAGTTCCGCACGGAATTCAAGAGCCCATTGGTTCGCCTTCGAATTGCTGTCGAGCGACATCGACGACCATCTTGGGTTCAGTCGCGAACGCAATCAAATGGACATGGACAACGTACCACCGGGTGCGCTCGTTGAAGCGTAATAGCACAAACGCCGCAGGTTATGTTGCCTCGGGCGCCGCCGAGGAAGGCACCGGGGCGTGTCATGTTCCCGGGCGCACTCACCGCTCCCCGCGATTCCCCTCACGTTGTGTGCTTGCCTCTCCACCCCCCCTTGTCCCGCTAATCTGATGGTTTGCGGTCAGCCGAGATCAGCTGCGCCCTATCCCTCGCTCTCCCCCTTCTCGGTGCGAAGTTTGCTCTCTCCGTTGCCGCCCTCTCTTTCCGCCGGCGACGGGAGGTGGCCATCCACCCCGAAGCGCAGATGCTAGTCGCCCCCTCTTCCAGCACCGACTGTGCTCGTGGCGCCTAGTCCAACCAGCTCGGTTGATCTCGGTTAACCCTCTCGATTGGTTCACCCCCTCCCGCACCCGGAGGTGTAGTCGGGTTCGCTCGAGCAGGTGATACCCGAGGTGGCGTTGGGCCGTGCCAGGGAGGTTCCAAGACGGGTCGGTGGGGCGGCATCTCTGTTCCCGGCGAGCTGATGGCTCCTCATGGCTCAGCGAGCCGCGCCTTTCTGATCGAGCTAACTCCTTCCTAGCTGTTCACATTCCTGAGCTGGAGTTTTATGTCCTTCGGCGGTGCACTTTTGATAAGGTCATGATACAAGGACCCCAGGTGTGGTAAGAGCTGTAACCTTGTCTCCACTACTACTACAGGATTTAGGTCACCTGCGTCAACGGCCCAGCACTTCGCTTAATCGCGCGAGCGTAACACATTATTAGCACATGGCTATGACCTATCGCAAAATTGATACACCACAAGAGCATGCGCCTCGCAAAAAAGTAGGATGCACACTTACTTGCGAGAGAGGCGGCGAGCTGGTGGACAAAAAGTTCCGTAAATATTCCTCCCCTGCCGTACGTAGGGTTCCACGACCCAAGAGGGGGACCTCGTACAGAGAATGGCGTTTCTTGGCCGCAGTTTATTTCTTGCTCGGCTTTTGCGAAAAGCAATAGGCAGATAGAGTATGTCGATGTAAGCCGTGGAAAATCACCAACACGAGAAGGACCGATACAGTAAACCTCCTTGTTTCGGTAGCTGTTCTTGAATGGTCGCCGTTTGTTTGTGTTTTCGCTTCACGTTGTCGAAAGGCAACCATGACAGGAGCAGTACATCACATAATATATCACACGCGTACTGGCAAATATGAGCTTTGATCGAAATCCATTTTGTTCGGTGGATCTCACAGCTGTGTGTACGAGTAGTGTACTTTTTTTTCATATTTATGTATATACCAGGTATACAATTTTCTAATTATTAACCGGTGGAGGTGATGATATGTTTGCCGTCCGACAAGGCTGTGCAGCATGTTGCGCTTCAACGCTGATTACACATACTATATTAATAACAAGACATCCTAAGATAGAAAACGCAAACGAAAAGGGAAACCGAAAAAAGGAAACCCGTCTACCCATGAACGAAGTTTAACAACAACTCTCCTTCTGTACCTACCTATCATACGCTCTTGCGGTGTAACATGGACCTGACTGTTAGCAACTCGTCACGTACCTTTTGAGCTGCGTTTTATTCGTTATGTTCCTGAGCACACATACATGCCGACCAAGGATGTTTCACCTTTCAAAAGTTCCTGCCTAGAAAACGACCCATCCGTCACAAAACCGCGAGCACGAAACGTCTTTAATGATCATGCGTATTGCCGTGAGTGCCTCAAGGCACTCATGGCTGTTTGGTATGCTATTATTTAAGTTCATTGCTAAAGTCTAATGCTACTATTTGTTAGGATTCTTTAATTCGACTACTACTACTACTACTACTATTAATACCAGATACTTACTGGTATGTTGTCAAGAGTTGTATGATGCCTGGTGCAAAGTATTACGTAATAAGTGCTCTTATTGAATATAGCATATGATATCTGCTGGAGTAAACGATATGCTAGGGTCTAACCCTTTAGATACCATGGTACATTGATTGGCCAATAAACAACACCTAAATCGATATCATCGAAAAAGCTGCGTGCAGGAAATGTCTCTCTAGGCCGTCACTGCGTGCGTGTGGTGTGTTGGACAACTAACTCTCGACAGTAGTGTTTGAATACGCTTGCTGAATAACGTGTTCTGTGTAACCACGCGGCGTGCCGCTACGGCGTAGATCGAGGAGAGAAGATAAAATACTCGTACACCGGATACCAAATACACACCAGGTGGGTCAATACCGTTCTGTCAGAGACCGTACCATATAAACCACACACAGGAGGTAAGCCGCACCTGATTGTCACCGGCTGCACCACTCACATATATACGGGCAGTATCGTTATCATCAAAGCCCGGGTCGTATCATTAACATCATCGACTGCCCCGCGGGGGGGCAGCTCCACACTCCGAGGCATATACCGAATAATGCCTCGACACATAATACGAAACCCCAGAATATACGAAACCGCCAAATATCCGCGGACCCGTATCGAACAACCGCATACCACAAACAGCCCCCCTATTCGGTGCTCGATACGATAGGTCCCGAACAACTTATCACCAATTGCCAGGTAAAACGGCAAATCCCAAATTCCATAATAAATCATTGCCAAGGTAAAACGGCAAGCCCAAATTCCGTCATGAAGAATTGCCAAGGTAAAACGGCAATCCCTATACCAAATATCTCAATCTCCATTCCAGCATTGATCTCCCAATCTAAAGCGAGACAGTAACTATCCGGGAAGGGAAAAATCCAACAAACAAGAGTATGCTGGTAAAATCCTCAACCAAAACCAATAACACCGTCTTCACTAAAAATAGCATTCCGCCCGATAACAACCGCCCCCCTGTTGTGCAAAAATATCACACCGCCCGATAACATCCGGCCCCCCTGTTGCGTACTCTGGGCGAGTAGGACAACAGAACGTGTCTGATATATATAGGGCATCTCAAATCGAACTATAACAGCCCCCCTGCTATTAAGAGGTGCTCACCACGGGAGTATGCAAAAGGCAATGATTGCATCTGAATTTAAAAGTACTAAGGATACTAGTAATTTTGGGTCCCCTGTACGTTGTGCATACTTAACCAATAGCCAACGTGTACGGCACGATTCATCAAGACCATCGGCATATCTTACTGGCGTGTTAACCTTACTCGACGCATGAGTACATCCCATTACTTTCTCCAATTCCCTAAAAATAACTTCTCCGTTCCACTCACCCACCCCCAATACCCGAAGAAATAAATAAATGCAAGAAATCACCACAAATTCATCACAAAGTTGCGGTGAAAACGAAACGCCTCCGTGTGCAAAGGCTTGGTGAGAAAATCAGCATGCTGCAGTGTCGACGCTACGTGGACAACCTCAAACTCCCCGTTAGCAACACGTTCCCGAAGGAAGTGATGACGGACATCAATGTGCTTACTGTTGGGAGTGGTCACAGGATTTTTCGCCAAATGTATCGCCCCCTGGTTATCTTCCTTCACCGTGGTACACCCAACATCGCGGTCCGGGAAAATAAAACTCCAGAGATACCGCATGAAAATCGTCTCGCGAAAACCCGTGGCCATCGCCACATACTCTGCCTCCGTAGACGAAAGCGTAACGGATTTCTGCGTCCTAGAGTAGAACGATACACAGGCACCAGCACACATGATAACTCCACCAGAGACAGACCTTCGGTCATTGGTCTCGTGCGCATAGTCCGCGTCCACGTACAACTCCAGCTGAACTCCATCACTCAGACCCCTCTGAAAAGTAATACCGTAAGTACTCGTCGATTTGATGTACATCACGATGTGCAGCGCTGCCTGCTAATGCAATAACTTTGGCGCTGCAGAGTACCTTGCCACCGCTCGAACCGCGTTAAGGATGTCCGGGCGGGTCTGGTTCGCCAGCCACATCAAATGCCCTACCAACGACCGAAAAGGCTCATCAACGTCTGGTTCATTGTGGTCAAACACCTCAAGCTTTAGGTCAACCACCGCAGGGATGCTCTTGCCGCGAGTGACACCAAACTTCGCTACGGTACTTTCAGCGAAAACCTGCTGTGATATCGTCAACTTCCCTGCATCCCAGTCTCGAGAAAATCGGCAACCTGCGTACCACCGCAACTCCCCCAGGTTGTTGATAGGAACGAACTGGTTCAGGTCCTCACAAAACTTGTCACACCTACTCTTAAGCCCCATCGCAAATATGTCATCCACATGCACTACTACTACGATAGAAACGGCCCCCGCTTCAACCAAACGCATAACACACGCATCAGCCTCACACTGCTCAAAACCAAGACCCCTCATGCCGCGTACCAAGTGATGGTGCCATTGCCGCGACGCCTGCTTCAAACCATACAGGCTGCGGCACAACTTAACCACCTTACCGGACATCGACCCGCACCCCTTGGGGAGGCGCATGTAGACATCCTCACTTAGCTCTGACTGGACAAACGCCTGCTCGGCATCAAAATGGCATAAATCCAATTCCAACTCGCACGCTATGGCAGCCAGCAAACGAATACTCGCAACTGATGGGCACGGGGAATACGTCTCGAAATAAGCAACGCCTGCACGCTGCCCAAAGCCCCGCGCTACCAGCCTGGCCTTTGCCCGCACTACTCTACCAAATTCGTTGACCTTCCAAGAATAAACCCACTTAGCAGAGATTACGTTGATGCCGTTTCGTTGCTAAGTGTCACCACATCTCTTGTCCACCACAGCGCCGAACGTCCCCGCGCGGTACAGACCGTCGAACTCAGTGTCCATGGCATCGAACCACACATCTCCGTGTTCATCCTCGCACGCTTCGCGATACGAGTCGGGCGTTACCAACTCACTCGCAGGGCATGAAGGCAGTTCAGGAGCGGGCATGTGCGGAGGAGACTGGTCGGCAATGATCATAGCGATATTCTCCCGCGCGGCTAGCATCGAAACGAAGCCATGCTGCGGGCCCAGCCCCCCCCGTCGTCGCGCCGCCGACCGCGTCACCGCCGGCGATACCCGCGGTTGCTGCTGCTGCTGCACCGGCACCTCCACAGAGGGTGGAGGCGCGGGCGAGGATTCCGGCGGTGCAACGGTCGCGGGCGGCGCAGGGGGAATGAACACGGGCAAGGACTCCGGTGATGCAACGGTCGCTGACGTCGGCTTCTGCTGCTGTGGTACGGACGACGCAGCAGGCAGGGGCGTGGGCGAAGACTCCGGCGTTACACCAGTCGATGGCGTCGACGGCTGGTACCACACCTCGAAGCCCCGCGGCGCTTGCGATTGCTGGGCTGGGTCACTGACAGCCCCCCCCTTAGCCGGCGACGGGGACCCGGCAATCGCGGTCCCTCCACCGAACGGCGCGCGCCGATAGCCCCACGTCACATCGGTCGAGTAGCTCGCGATGCCTGATGGCGACAGCATGATCTTGCTGCAATCCGAGGCGTGGTCGTTGCCGGAGTTCAGGTAGAAGCAGGGTTCCCCCTTCGGCTCTGACTTAGCCGCCCGCTTGACCTTGTGGCGTCCCGGCATCATGTATGGAAGTACGGGGCCCCTGTAAGGCCTCCCGTGGAACTTCTCGAACGAGCACATCATGCCGGGCTTTTCATCCACCCGCGCCATGAGGTTGAGCGCGTCGCACATCCACGTCCATGCTTCCGGCCACGTGCGTTCATAGTTGAGCGCCTTGGCCGGAAACTCCACACCATCGAACATGGTCTGGAACTCCAAGAACGCAGCGTGACCCCCCTCGGCAACAAGAGCTAGCTTCCGCTCCACCCGCCCGTTGCGCTTCGGGCCGTCGACGGACGTGAACTCGCGGCGGATGTTGTTGTCGACCATCAGCCTTTGGAACTCGGCGTTAGTGAATTCGGAGGCGTTGTCAGTGCGAAGGCATTCCGGCTGCCCGTAGGCATTTACGGCCGCCAGGAAAGTGCGGAAACCGAGGGTGACGGTGGCCGCGCTCTTGTCCGGCAGAAATACCGGCCAGCCCATGTTGGTGGCGTCGTCGACGATCATTAAACAGTACCGAGCGCCGCCTGTTGACGTCGGCATAGGTCCTGCGAGGTCGGCGTACAGGCGCTGCATCCGCTTCTCAGCACGGCACGACGTGGACTTAGCGACGGCTTTGCGGATCCCCTTCCCCCCCGCGCACCCGTCGCAATACCCCAAACATCCCGTCACGTTGATTCCCATTTGACGAGCAGTCTCACGTAAAACGGTATCGTGGGCGTGGCCAAGGGAACAGTGCAAGTCGTTGATGTCTATCCATCTCTGCCTACCAGGCCTTAACACTGCAGCAGCAAGTGCAGGGGGTTTCTCGTGTCTCGCTACTCGAGTGGCCTCAACGTAGTTGCCGAACTTCTCCTTGCGGAAAAACACGCGTCCATCGAGCATGTGCGCCCCTTCGTGGTCAAGGGTAATGACGTGCTCCTCTTGGATCACGTTGAATGAGCAGAGGTCGAAAGGTACGCCAGGCACAAACGCCACATTCCTCAAGGTCACTGCTACGTCTTCAGCACAATGCATCACTACATCAACGCAACCAAAAAACTGTACCTCTATCTTCTTTCCGTCACCAATGATCAAATACTTCTCGTCGGGGGCAGGGGGTCTCTTGTTGCAAAAGAGAGCAGAATCACCAGTACAATGGATGGAAGCAGCACTATCTCCAATCAGAATCTTACTCCCAGGCCTTGTAGGCCTCACGAGACCACCCCCAACAGAAAGAGCATGCCACTTGCCTAAAGACGTTAAGTGCGCGACGAAGAGGGTGGGCCACTCGACCTGCTGTTCACTGCTGGCCGGCGCCTGGCTGTCGATAGTCGAGGAAAGCGGCCCGCCCTCGTAGGCTCCCCCGGCTCCTCCACTTCTCGGCTTTGGCTGACCATCGTCGCCCACACCGCCCCCATCCCAGTGTGGTTCGCCTCCGCCCGCACCGCCCCCGTCCCATTGTTGTGCGCCTCCGCCCACACCGCCCCCGTCCCATTGTTGTGCGCCTCCGCCCACACCGCCCCCGTCCCATTGTTGTGCGCCTCCGCCCACACCGCCCCCGTCCCATTGTTGTGCGCCTCCGCCCACACCGCCCCCGTCCCATTGTTGTGCGCCTCCGCCCACACCGCCCCCGTCCCATTGTTGTGCACCTCCGCCCACACCGCCCCCGTCCCATTGTTGTACGCCTCCGCCCATACCGCCCCCGTCCAATGCGTCGCCGTGAATTACGAAGCCAGTTTGGTGCTGAGGCCAAGCTCCCGGTGGTGGTGGTGGTGGTGGTGTGCTGCTGTAGTGCTCCTGGGGGGGCGGAGGGCCGTGCGGAGGGGCCGCGACAATGTTTGCATGCATGCGGGTGGGCGGAGCAGTGCGGCATTGCCTGGCCATGTGACCGTAAGCTCCACAAGTGCTGCAGACCCCCGAAAAAGCGTTCGGCGCTCGACAAATGTCGGACTTGTGCCCGAGGGCACCACACCGACCGCACTTGTACACTTCCCCCATGGATGCTCCTGGAGGCGGAGGAGACTCCGGCTGGTACCACCCACTTCCGGTGTTACCTGCCCCACCATTGCCCCCCGGCCTCAGCTGGTGCTGGGGCTGCTGCTGCGGCTGGGGTGGGTGCTGCTGCTGCTGCTGCTGGTGCTGGTAACTATGGTCTGCACCCCCACGCTGCTGCTGTTGCCCTCCCCCCAACTGCTGCTGCTGCTGCTGCCCATACGGCCGCTGCTGCAGCTGCTGTTGCTGCCCAAACGGCCGCTGCTGCCGCTGCTGTTGCTGCCCATACGGCCGCTGCTGCTGCTGCTGTTGCTGCCCAAACGGCCGCTGCTGCTGCTGCTGTTGCTGCCCAAACGGCCGCTGCTGCTGCTGCTGTTGCTGCCCGTACGGCCGCTGCTGCTGCTGCTGTTGCTGCCCATACGGCCGCTGCTGCTGCTGCTGTTGCTGCCCATACGGCCGCTGTTGCTGCTGCTGCTGCTGCTGCTGCTGCTGCTGCCCGGCGCCTAATCTGCCCTGAAAACCCCCACCGACGGCGAGGGCGTGGGGATCCGCCAACGGCGCAGCAGCCATTGACACGACCGCCGCTAACTTCCGCTCCTCCAACTCCTTCGTCTTGCGGTTAGCGTGGGAGGTGCGGACGATTCCCTCCATCTCCGATCGCGTGAGGCCGGGTCGAAGCAAGCTAGTGCGCTGCTCCACGTCGTAAAACTCGGACGGGAGACGACGTGTTAGTATGCGAACCACGTCGCGATCCGACTTGCGGATACCCAATGTGGACAGCACATTGAGCTTCCCCTCAGCACGGGCAAAGAACAGCTTGGGGTCCTCATCCCCCTGCATCTCTATGTTCTCGAAGTCTTTCTCGAGGTGATCTCGTTCGGCATCACCCTGCGGCTGATACCAGGCCATCACAGCCTTCCATGCTCCCTCCACCGACCCAGCGGCATGCATCCGTTCCTCCACAGGCTGTCCTTGCATGGCTTCCATGAGAAATTCCCATGCCTTCTCGCACTTCTCGACTCTCTGCTGCCCATGAAGATAGATGGATCGGTTGCGCTCCTCCATCCCTCCTAAGCCCCCGGCTATCCGAATAGGGTCGCTCGTGGGCTCAAGCGCCCCGATCAGACCCCGCGCCGTCAAGAAAGCTTGGAACCTGTGTGACCACAGGTGCAGCTGACTCCGCCCATCAAACTTGGGCACCCGCATGCTGTTTTGCGACGACAAGATGAGCGCCGGGGGGGTCTGGTGGTGACGGTAATCTGGCTCCGGCACAGGCTGCCCAGCACTTGCCTGCTGCATGGGCCGCCCGCTCCCCCCAGCGGTACCCGACTGAACCGCTGCCTCGGCGGACATCCTCAACGCTCTCTCCGCTGACAACGCCGCGTCTCGCTCAGCCACCGTCGCGTCTCTCTCAGCCAACGTCGCGTCTCGCTGAGCCAAATTAATCGACACTTCCTCCAGCTGCTGCCGAAGCAGCTCGGCCTCCTCGGCCATAACAGCAACCCTTCAGCAAGCTCCGGGCCCGGAAACCCACGATAATCGATTATCGTGTTTGAATACGCTTGCTGAATAACGTGTTCTGTGTAACCACGCGGCGTGCCGCTACGGCGTAGATCGAGGAGAGAAGATAAAATACTCGTACACCGGATACCAAATACACACCAGGTGGGTCAATACCGTTCTGTCAGAGACCGTACCATATAAACCACACACAGGAGGTAAGCCGCACCTGATTGTCACCGGCTGCACCACTCACATATATACGGGCAGTATCGTTATCATCAAAGCCCGGGTCGTATCATTAACATCATCGACTGCCCCGCGGGGGGGCAGCTCCACACTCCGAGGCATATACCGAATAATGCCTCGACACATAATACGAAACCCCAGAATATACGAAACCGCCAAATATCCGCGGACCCGTATCGAACAACCGCATACCACAAACAAGTAGTAGTTTACTTCGGACACTTGGCAAAGTTTGAAACACGTGATGGCCCGGCCGGGCTATGATACGCTTCGTTTGAACGTCGTCGCCGTAACATTTATTTCGTCGAATTTTCCCTCCTCGATTTGTACTATGATCAAGTAATAGCTCCCGAAGACGACTACAACCCGATACTAGCCGGAATCACTCCTCCTATTTATCTATGTATGTCAAGGTATTATTAATAGTGGCCCTGGTATTAATCCGTTTGACCACTTGTAGAAGGTTAACCAATAACTTACCCAAACTAAGCCTTATAACACCTCCCCCCCCCCCGAGACGGCGGGATAGCAGGTCCGCCGGATATACGGGCGAACCTGTCAATATCCAAGCGATTTCATTTCCTGGGGATACTGGGGAGAGAGTTTGTCAAGTTCGACATGCATGGGGAAAGTCTGAAAAAGTATATTATTATGGTGGATGTATGTGGGATTTGAACCCACGACCCCAAAATCCCATGATCTGCCGACGACGCCATTTGTCAAGGAATTAGTGGGGTATTAGACTAGTAGTCCGTTTGACCACTTGCAAAAGGTTAACGAATAGCTTACCCAAACGACGAAGCCTTATAGCATGTACCTGAAATATCTATCTATATACATAGTCTACATAATACATATGGTACCACCCAACGTTATGCTTTGATTCATTGTCAAATTAAATGTGATTCTGTAGACACAGCAGTACGGTGGCCAGAGTCATCCCACGAATAGGTATTATTAATACGAATAGGCATTATTGTTAATAGTACCTGGTAGGTATTAATAGTAGTAGGTATTAGTAATAGGTATTGATAGTAGGTATTACTAGCATGCACTAAAAGTAGGTATTAATAGTAGGTATTCATGGTATTTGTAGGTAGTAATAGTAGGTACGAGTATTAATAGTGGACGAATGCTACGCTAGAGATATTAAGGTATACCTTTTTTTATCTAAACAAATTTCTGAGTGACGGGGCTCCTTAACCCATCTGAACCCAAAATTATAATCGGAAATGTACGCCATTTTTTTTTTTTCTTGTATGAATCTCGTTGTTGTGTACATAAAGGCCATGGGATTTTTCATCCGGTAGCACTTTTATTTTCCTCTAATAAATCGGTTTTTTGGGAGAGTTTTTAAGCTCCCAAATTGCGAAACCTCAGAAGAAAACTACCAGGTAGCTATTAATAATAGCATCGTACGTACGTGCAAAATAAACGATAAACCGATGATGATGCATTCCACAGCCGCCAGATTTGCCTCCTCAAAAAAGTTTTTTTTTATAATTCCCGCGTGCACAGATTGATTGAAATCATCACCTTGCTGACCCTGGCACACGCAAGCTATTGTTATATTAATTCTGAAGGGGGAAGTCGTCGACCTCTCTATCTGTGAAGATACCCGTAAAGGGGACACACACAACAACAGCAACAACAACAACAGGTAACACCGCGCGATCGGCGTATCACACACAGCAGCGCGAAAAAAGATGATTTTCGACGAAATGCCCGATTTTTTCACAGCCAGCTGTTGTAGCATGTTAAGTTGTTGTTGTTGTTGTTGTTGTTGTTGTTGTTGTTGTCGTTGTTGTTGTTGTTGTCGTCGTGTATTTTGCTTTTTTCAGTAGTAGTAGTTAGTATCGTATCACAGCACGAACGACGAAGTAGTACCAGGTGTATATTATTATGTAGTGCGTCACTCGGTGGAAGGGGAGGTTGAGGGGCCGGGGGGGGGGGGGGGTAGGGGGGGGTAGGGGGGGGGGAACAGGTGGTGGATAGATGATGAAAACTGTTGAGCGAAAATCTTCCTTAATAATAGTTGAAATTTCGGTTTTTGCGACCACTTTTTTTTTCACCGCCATGAAATAGTTTGGTTACATATTCTCACGAAAAAAAGCATGGCGGCGTTATTATAAGGCCCTTAGTATAATAACGTTATCTATCTAGCCAAACTCTTTTCGCCGACCAATTTCAACTTCCCCGTTGCTTCTCGTTCGCTGTTTCGTTTACTGCTTCTACGACGATGGCTGCCACGTTTGGTTGCCATCCAACAGTAATGTGTACGAAGCATGCACACACGCTTGAACGTTTTTAGGTACTCATCACTCACAGCAATCAATACAATAGGCACTTTTTGGTGAGAAGGAAGAAAATCGAACACTACTAATAATACTCGTATCATATATGTAGTCTATATATATATGTGCGCGCGTCCTTCGATCACAGCGCTCCGGTTAGTTTTTCATTCAGACAGTTTTTGATGTGAAGTGTACGCTATCCCAATCCCCGGGCACCGTCGGCATGCCAGGTATATCCAAGGCTCCGCGTGTGTGTGTGTGCGCCGGCAGGGGGCCCGGCACACACACCGAGAAGGGGCAAAGGGGTTGAGAGTGAAATAGGTTGTGTGGGAGATAAGGCAATAATAATAGCAACTCACGTCAGCAGTTGTCTTGGGCGTAAGAGCCAAATACAGCGGCAAGTAAGTGTTGGAACGTCGACGGCAGACATGACCCGGGAATACTAGAAGTACGACTGCAAGGACTGACAAGGTAGGCCGCCAAGTGTCACGATCACAGCGATATATAATAATAATAGTTGATGCCTCTCTGAAGTTTCGGGGCTTGATTAAAGTTTGTGTGTGTGTCGAGAAATCGTGCCTCGTGGTATTTGGATTCGGCCATGTAGCAGCCTGCTGGGGGCCGAGAGCATATACAATAATATTACATGTGCCAGGAAGAAGTGAAGAGGTTAAGGCGTAGAGGAGGATGGGTGGGAGACGCCTCACAGCATATCATTCCAATTGATGCCGTAGATATCAAGAAGGGTACATACAAAGCCAAGCAAGTGTAGGAAAGTCGACGGCGCACATCTCCGGGAATGGTAGGAGAGGTTTGAACACGCCCATCGCGAAATATCGTCATTGTACGGACACGAGCTCTCTCTCTGGTCACAAACTACGAGACAGAGATGGTATAGTCTACATTGCAAATACAGGAATAAAGGTGATTTCGACATGCAATGGACCGCAATGAACACGCGGGCAACAAATAAAAGAGGCAAGCAGGCAAGCACACCACCAGACGACTGCTGTGTTGGAAACAAAAAGGGTAAAAAGGAAATAGGGGAGGAAGAGAACGATTGTAAGAAAAAAGGAAGAAAAAACGTGAACCTGCTAATAAACAACGGTTCCTACTTCCTTGTTGTTTGTGATGCAAGCCAGGGCATTAGACTATGTAAAAATTCTATTTAGAAAACAAACCCGGGTTTTGCCCGAGGGGCTCGTGCGTGCAACGCAACAACTCGTTCGGAATAACATATTATAAAATTAAAAATACACTCCATCCAGCTGTGAGATCGAAGATTTCGTCGAAACTCATCTTTGCAAGCTGTGTGTGATACTCCGATCGCGCGCATTACGAGTTGTGTGTCCTCATTAAGGATATAGGTCGGCGACTCCCCTTACAACTACAATGTAGCTATCAGGGTCAACAGGGTGATTTTAGTCAGTCTGTGCGCAGGAACTATAAAACCCGTTTCTGAGGGGGACAAAATCTGACAGCTGTGAAGGGAAATGTATCCTTTTATCAAGTGAATCTTGTAAGTCGAATAACCGGTGAGGGGGGGGGGCGGAGTTTTGAAGGACGTGGGGGCCTGGTTTTGATCAAAAGCGAGCGGGTTAACATATATTATAAAAATTAAAATACACTCCAGCTGTTAGATCGAAGATTTCGTCGAAACTCATCTTTGCAAGCTGTGTGTGATACTCCGATCGCGCGCATTACGAGTTGTTGTGTGTCCTCATTAAGGATATAGGTCGGCGACTCCCCTTACAACTACAGTGTAGCTATCAGGGTCAACAGGATGATTTTAGTCAGTCTGTGCGCGGAAACTATAAAACCCGTTTCTGAGGGGGACAAAATCTGACAGCTGTGAAGGGAAAGGGGGGCCTGGTTTTGATCAAAAGCGAGCGGGTTTGGAGGGGGGCGGGGGGGGGGGGGGAAGGGGCAATTTGTGCATGTAAGCTATAAATCCTTTCGAGGGGATATATCATGCTTGCAAAGATGAGTTTCGACGAAATCTTCGATCTCACAGCTGGAGTGTATTTTAGTTTTTATAATATTGTGAAAATTAAAGGTGGGGGACACAGAGTGCCCCCTGCAGGTCTGCCAATTGAGCAGGTCCTCGGAGAGTACTCACTTTCGTTCCTTCGTAGAGATGTAGCTTTATTCGTTTCCACCAGAGCCCGGGATAGCTTCTGAGATCGGAGGCGCGTGCCTCCGATCTAATTCCTAACTTCCCCGAATATAAACCGCCAACCTTATCATACGAAACCCATCCAAATGATCTCAAATTCGGATATCTACAGGCCTTTCGAGGCCGTATCTTAACAATATATTATCATGATGATGATAAGTCTACCAACCCCTTCTAGACTGCTGCGTAAAGAACCGCCTCCTCTCGATGCATACGCGGATGCAACTAACTGTCAAAAAATGCTTCATGGCTTGAAAAGTACCCTCTCTTTATTTCGATGCGCATGGGACTGCAACAGGAATGTTTCCATCCGCTGTCCTCGTGGTCCCGCCCCCCGGCGAGAGAGCGCCTCGGGTTTCCACCCCGACTTTGGGTCGCCGGGGCTCGACGCACGCGGCATCCTGGCGGGTGCCACCACCGCCCCCGCCGCCTGGAGGTGACACGGACCGAGGCGCTTTGGACCGAGCCCGCGGCACCTCGGTCCCGCGTGATCCGATTCCGGACGCTTGCTGCGATAGAGGTATACCTTTTTTTGGCGAAAATGGTTTCTGAACGACTATTTTAGGGGCTCCTTAACCCAAAATCGTCGGAAAAAGAATAATGATAGTCCATTTGCTTTGGCATGATTGTCGTAGTAGATAGACTATAATAGTATACCTAGGACATACATGGGATTTTTCATCCGGTATCAGTTTTATTTTTCTCCAAATAAATCAGTTTTTGGTCGAGAGGTCTTAAGCTCCCAGGTTGAGGAACCTCAGAAGAAAAGTGGTGCGTCTCGGTCCCGCGCGACCCGACTCCGGCGGAAATCCTACATTTCGTACCGGAATTTAGAGCGGGAAAATGTTCGTCGCGCTACCTTTTCTCCTGCGCCGAGTACCAAAAAAAATATACCTGGTATAATAGTCTATAGTATATAATAGACTAGTATATACCTTGTTGACCCCGTGGTACAAGCTAGTTCTAAGGGGAGTCGCCGACCCATATCCTTAATGAGGACACAGCAACCCAGCCCAGTAATACGCGCAACCGTGGAGTAACACAACACACAGCTGGCAAATAATACTTCGAAGCATGAGTTTTGGCGACATCTTCGAATCGATCTCACAGACAGACAACAACTAACTGTTGTTGTATGTATTAATAGGGAGGGGCATATTTTAATTTACAGTATAATAGTCTATATGCCTTGGTATAGTCCATGGTATACGTTTGTATTTTGTCACGCTTGCCATCCGACAGTGTGCAGCATGTTGAACAAGCTTCAACGTTTTGGTCACTCGTCATAACATTCTTTTTCGAAAGAAAAAAACAACGGAAAAAAAAGGCGTATCGTTCATACAGTCTGTAGTTGCAACGGGAGTCGCCGGCCTATATCCTAAATGAGGACACACAACAACCCGTAATACGCGCGATCGGAGTATCACACACAGCTTGCTGCAAAGATGACTTTCGACAAAATGTTCGATCTCACACAGCTAGCTGGAGTGTATTTTTATTTTCATAATCATTGTAGAATAAACCAAAGAAGGTCTTTGCTTCCTTCCGCCCAGAACTATCTCTGTGTTGAGTGTGCCTAGCAGCGTATCGCACTGCCTTTGGTACCAGGTACCCGGTACATGCAAACGAACCATTGTTGAAGAAACTAGTTTCTAACCGAGTTACAAGGCGTGGCAAATGATGAAGCACCTGCTGAAAATATGCTGTACATTAATTGTCGGATGACGAACAAACGTACGTTGTTTGATGCTAATAATAACACAAGGTTCCCCTTAGGGCTGTGGGTTGCTAGAAATCCCGGGAGTTCGAACGAGTTGGAAAGGGGGAGCAAAGCAAAGATTGATACGTGAGTCGTTCTGCGGTATAGGTAGCCCCCCCCAGCTCTTCTTTAACGAAATCGCGGGTTTTGAAACCAGCTCCCGGCCTTATCTCCTAAAATACGGTGCCCCTTGCCTTGCCCCCACCCCGACGTCATCATTTGATACTACTACTTGTAGTAGTACTAGTCTTTTGCGAACAAGAAAGTGCATGATGAGGACATTTTTTTCATAGAACATCCTTCCTCGTGTCGAGCAGCAGCCATGAACCATGACCATGAAACGTTCGTCAAAGACAATCGTTGTTTCTAGGCGTTCGTATGATTTCAATTACTGCATACAGCAGTATAACCATACAATGCATTTGAAAATTAAAGGCACACGATCTTGAGAGTTTAACCACTACTAGATAGACTACAGCAGCACAGCACCGTAAAAACATTTGAAATTAAAGATTCTAGAACAATAATTTGCCACCGCAAAGAAACAGAAACCGGTTTTGCGGCGGGTGTGCACCGATGCATGCCCGAGATGGGATTGAATCACAATATGCTCGCACTCCATAGTGTGATTAATAGCAAGTAGTAGTGCCTGTCAACGGGATATGTCTACATATGTGGCGTGTAGCGCGGCCGACAGGTTACGTCATCAAACAATCCATAGGAGGAGGCAAGCACTGCTGTCAATGGCGATTGGCCAAACTGCATTGTGGACTTCAATTGAGAAGAACCATGTTGATATTCAAAGGTGTCGTGCACTGCAACATAATACACATCATGGCGTTCAAGCTGATGCAACCCTCGTAGGCAATGGTCATATGCCGATGGTTCGAACGATAGAGGTCTAGCGACACCCCAGCGATGTCTGGATCAGTCCCAAACGACGATCTTGCAGTGACCCCGAAAAAGATGTTCCAGCAGCCCCAAACAAACGATGACGTTGCGGCGACCCCAGAAACGGAATTCCAGCAGTCCCTGATGCGGCAAATTTAGAAGACGTTCTACCCCGACGATCCAAAACATTGTACCTCTGTGGCCCCATCCCGAACGAGACGTCTCCGGCGACCCCAAGTTTCTGTTGCGGCGACTCTGAAAGCTTCTGCGCTGCCGGTCCAATCGGATTTTTTTTGAGCGATCCCAAAATGATTTTCGACGGCAATCATCCCAAACGATCATGAATGTTGCAGCGATCATCATGTGAAACGTCTTGCCGAAGGTGTCCCCGCGTTGAGGCGACCTACGATGATACCGTCACAACTCAGCGAGTAACACCTCCACCTCCACACGTCCACCCCTGAGCTTTGCAAGAGCCCGGGACCAGCATCGCTGCACGCGCGGGTCGGTGGATGTGCCCAGATCAACAACATACAGAGATACGAAGTACTTCGATTTATATAAATACCCTCAGGGGACAGGCCGGGTCGACATACACACGCACCCGTATACAACGGCAGCTTGCGCTGCCGGGGTTGTAACGAAGACCACTGATAGGGACAGCTTATGCTATACCTACAATGGGACCCGAAGGGTGCGCCAGCTAGCGTTGGGCTGCGAAAGCAACTGAGTTAAATCGACACACGACGCGTATGAAAATACGCGGAAGTGTGGTGAGCTAAAGCTTTATTTTTCCCCATCCGCCGGAGGATAAAAAATAAATAAATAAATAAATAAATAGTGACATTAGACTAGACTATATGTCTAGTCTAGACTATGGCTTAAACCAGTGATGATGTTCGTTCCCAGCTCTCCATGTCGGTTACATGTTACTGCTCAAGAAACAACACGCAGTCCTACGCACCCGGTAGAAAACCCGAGGGTACGCCAGCATGTACCCAGCCACAACAGATCCATGGCGACGAATATGCCGGTCCCCGTCGATGATGCTCAAGGCTGCGCGATTTCGCCAGCAACGATAGAAAGCCCCTGTCGAAGTCGTAGGTGTGGGGTTATAGGTGGGGACACAGAGTGCCCCCTGCAGGTCTGCCAATAGAGCAGGTCCTCGGAGAGTATCCACTTTCTTTTCCTTCGTAGAGGCGTTGCTTTAATCGATTCCACCAGAGCCCCGGATAGCTTGTGCGATCGCAGGCACGTGCCTCCGATCTCTTTCCTAACTTTCCCGAATATAAAACGCAACCTTGTATCATACGAAACCCATCCAAATGATCTCAAATTCGGATCGCGGCCGTATCATAGGGGTCTGTCTACCGCTCACGTCAAAGCTGCGGATCAGTCAGGTTCAAATCTCCCACGCATTTTTAACCGCCCGTATCGTACTGTATTATTACGCCGCGGCAGCACGATATATCCGCAAGCATATAGAACGTTCCCCGTGTAGTCGTGCAGTCGAACGCGGATTTCGTACGCAATCAATCGTGCTTGCTCCAGAAGCAGCGGCAGCAAGAAGAGTGCAGGAGGATTGGTTTTATTGTCGAACCATACCGTCACATACATACAAGCTACGCTTGGAGGTTTTCTCGCGGTTCAGGGTGATCACCTCGACAGTTTTAGTTGTTGTGGGCGTTGTCGTCCGCTGCTGAAATAGCTCCGGATGGCGATGAGCGTGGCAGTTCTGGGGCGTGTATCGCGTAACACGCAGGATAACACACACCTTGGGATGACTTTCAGAGCCGATTGTCTCCTAAAAAGCAGAACAGCACCCACAACGAAAATGGCGCTTTGGCCAGATGTCGTCCAGATTTTTCTATGGACGGGTCGCTCGGATTCTCCCCGTTGTCAACAGAAAGAAGCAGAGAGTAAATGCGTCCATGCCGGCGTTTTTATGTTGCGTGTTTTACCGGTTCATAGCTGTTACAAGGCCCCGCTTCGGGATGGGGTTGACTTGATATCCAGGGGGCATCGCAAGTCGAAAAGGGGGAACACGGGTGTTCCAAAGATATCTATGAGCTATTTAGCTGCTGCACGTTTACGTATTGATACCCACTGGTACGAGGTCCGACGATGTGTTTAATTGTTGCGTTGGACGTGAAATATTGTCGTACAGTAGTAGTTTGATCTCCTGTGGGTTTGCAGCAACCGCACACATACACCGTGAGTGCTGGCACAAATGGCGAGAGCTTCGAGCACGGCTGCCATTGTACCGCTGTTGCTGTAGCAGCACACCAGCAACACACCCCGGACAATAGCCTGTTGAATATGCCCATTGAATGTCAATAGGTTGGGGTATTGCATATCGATACCTATTGACACCTTCGATACATATGCGAATTTGTCGATCGATACCCATTGCTTGGACCTATAGTCTAGGTCCAGAGAAATTGGTACAATAGGCTATTGTTCTTAAGATATACCTGTGGTAGGTGTTAAGATACGGCCTCGAAAGGCCTGCAATTATCCGAATTTGAGATCATTTGGATGGGTTTCGTATAATACAAGGTTGGCGTTTTATATTCGGGAAAGTTAGGAAATAGATCGGAGGCACGTGCCTCCGATCTCAGAAGCTATCCGGGGCTCTGGTGGAATCGAATAAAGCTACGTCTCCACGAAGGCAAACAAAGTGAGTACTCTCCGAGGACCTGCTCAATTGGCAAACCTGCAGGGGGCACTCTGTGTCCCCACCTATAACCTTACAAATGGCGTCGTCTAAAGCTTGACTTGCTATTGTGGCAGCGTTTCTCCAATCTCTCCGATGTTTTTTTTCGTAGTGATTTTGTTTTTGCTTTCCATCGAGCCCACAACTCCTTTTCCTTCTCGGGTGGCTTCTCAATGGAGGGAGCGCCCTTCCTCCTACAACGGCGACCACAACAGCAGTGAGACGGCAGGGGGGCCTCCTGTTGGTCGCCGGGCACGTACCACACGGACGACACCTTCCAACTACGTGCGGACGACAATGCTCTAAACGGTGTGAGCGGCAGGCGAATGAGCAATTTCCGGCTCTCCTGCCTGCGTTGTACCCTGGTTCGAAGGCAACGGGCCCGCGGCCATGCGCCTCGTTGGATGTTATGTGGCGAGCTTTTAGTGACCAAGCGCAAAAAAAGACGCCTGCCGTCAACGCCGAAACATTAACCGTTTGCAAGTGGTCAAACGGACTAATACCCCACTAATAACCTAACAAATGGCGTCGTCGACACGACCATGGGTTTTTGGGGTCATGGGTTCAAATCCCACGTCCACCATAATAAACTGTTTCAGACTTTTCCCATGTCGAACTTGAAAAATACTCTCCCCGGTATTCCCAGGAAATGAAACGGCTTGGATAGTTGACAGGTCCGCCCGTATATCCGGCCGACCTGCTATCCCGCCGTTTCAGGGGGGGAGAGTGTTATAAGGCTTAGTTGGGGTAAGCTATTCGTTAACCTTTGGCAAGTGGTCAAACGGACTAGTCTAATACCCCACTAATTAACTTAACAAATGGCGTCGTCGGCCTCTCTGACGTGACGAGGGTGCACGTCATTTCCACCACCGCAGTCGCCAACGCTGAGGAGAAGTCTACCCTCGGTGCCGACGCCATGCCCGCGACGATGCCCTTGAAGAATGTGTCGTTCCCGGGTCGTGTTTGCTGGGATGCGACACCCTGCGGGCGCGATGAAGGCTCCGTGACAAACTCATCAGGGCACAGCAGACAGACGGGACAACCGGTTTCGGGTGGGTATTTGAGGAGGGACTGGGCGGCCTCGTCGAGGAATATTTAACCTCGCGAAAATATTGCCGGGGGTCCACCTGTGGTGTGACTACTGAATGGGGTGCCCATCAACAGCGTCAGTTGGCGATAAGTTGGCGACCAGTGGCTATAGGTGTGGAGGCGGTCGCAAACCAAGGCGAAGGCTGCCATCGCCTTAAAATCCGGAAGGAGGATGTTGAAGCATCTTGTGCCTATTGAAGGGCTCTAGATGACCTTTCTACGGAGATTAGAGAAAAAAATTTACGGGTACCTAGAAGGCTTGTGGACGCCCGCGGAATGTTGGAGCGTGAAGAACGTCCCCAAATGGAAAGTTGGCCCCAGGCCTTGCGTCTCGTGCCATTCGGAGTGGTCAGGGGGAAGTAGACTTCCCCACTCCACAGAGCTGGCTAGAGGACTGCGAGGAACACCTTGCAAGACGCCGATCTCCTTGTGTTGGGAATCACTGGACTGGAGCTGGCCAGCTACACGACGACCCTTGTTCACAGAACGTTCAAGTTCTTGATGTGTGCCCTCAGGAGGAATCCATCCTATTCGTTCCACTTGTGGTCCCTTTTAAGCGATGCTCTGGGCCTGTCTCACGGGGACCATCTTGATTTCCCCACCCAAGGGAATGGGAAGCGGCTGCTGACCGCGTTTGGGACCCAACCATAGGCAGGTCGTCCTGTTTCAACTATCAAATGGGAGGCTCTACCTTCGGCCCCACGCCCAAGAGTACGCGGCGGGCCCGGACATCTCGTGGATGGACCGACCGACAAGATGGGCCCTCGGGGTCCAAACCACGCGGTGGGACGTTAACGGGCTACCTCCCATTCTGACGGCGGCGGCAGCGACGGCGCCGTCGGAGGGAATGGCTCCGGCACCGGACCTCGACCCGTTGATCAGGGGGGAGCTTGGACAAGGAGGCGCTGGTCCAGGTGGTTCAGAGAGCTGCCAAACCGCGGGGTGTAAGGATGGCCCGCTAGCAGGACAACCGGCACTCTTCCCGGACAAGGCCCATGACCGCCTTCAAATGCCCACGGCGGCAGTATACATACACTTGTTATGTTGGTAAGGATGAAAAAGTGGTCAGCGCGCGTTGTGTGGTTGGGGCCCTCGCGAGAGCCGCGGCAGCGGCATTGCTACGCTTTCGAGCAGTCAGGTGAGCAGCCCGTCACACGCGATGGACTGCATTTGCTGCGGCCCAAGCGGTCCTGAGCTTTCGCAGTGGGGCCGTGCGGATGAGAGGGGGGGGTCACAGACGACGAACGCAGCCGGGGACTTTGGTTGTGTTCGTGATAGCGGCATGTATGTATGAACTGTACTGCAGTGAAACTCTGATTGGTTGGTTTGAATAGCAGAACTGTTGATTGTATGTTGTTGTACCAGAATACTCTTCTTGTGGAGCTACGGTGTACTTCGGTAGATTGTACATGTGCACGAGTTATACATCGGACCGTAGTGGTGTGTACGGTACGTTGGTATGTCGGTACGTTGGACACATTGACGAATAGGAACATTCCTGTAGTGTTGCTAACACGATATAGCTTGTCTCAACGAACAGCCTAGCAATAAGTTACAGTTACATACGTTGTGTCACGGAGGTAAGTTACAGGGATCGTCTCGTGGTATCACCCACGAGCAGTCCCACGGGTATGTACGAGTAGGCACTATGCGAGGAGGTTTGGGTATTCGACTACGAGCGGTTGTTACTGGGCTGTGGAGAGTTGGCCCACATGACCCACTCCACTTTCTGACCTGTCTCTCCAGACATTGGTCTCTCTAATATAATACCTTTCTCCAGAAGCCACTGATTTACCAACCCGCTATAGCGCTATCGGTCGACTGCTGTACGTCCCCCTGGACTGTGTTCGACGAGACTGTGAGGGCGGCTTGATCAACCGGCCTCGTCATGGCTGAACAGGAGGGAGGTGACCCTGCGGCAAACCAACAGGGTGACCCGCAGGGCTTTGGTGAGAGAATGGATTCCTTAGAGTCTCGAGTGTCTCAAATGCTGGATATGTTTTCTAACCAGCAGCAGATGCTCCAGACAGTTGTTGAGACACACCAGAGGGAGAATGTGGAGTCCTCTAATTCGCGTGCTGCGCCGCGAGGCATCGAACTAGAGTCTGGTGTGCACCAATCGGGTGCTGCCGGTAGGACCGCGGGGAGTACGGGAGGCGATACCCTAGGCTTTGGCGTGTCCGACATGAGGGTTGGGAGTAGGGGTGCTGTAGACCCAGGCTTGAACCCGCGTGTTTGCGATGAGAATCGTTCCTCTGTTCCTGCAGTAAACTTTGGTTCGGTTGACGGGACTGTTGGTGGGGCTTTAGGTAGCCAGTCCTCTGTTCCGCCCACTACCTCAGCAAGTGAGTGGTGGGGAAAAGTCACTAGTGGGAACACACTGATCCCAGCGGCTGACAGTAGTTCGGGGGAGAGCTTGGGTGGGGGTCTTTTCAAGAAAGTTCCCAAGGCTCCTGAATTTATCGGTACTGATGTATCGTATCCTTCATGGTCGCAGAATTTTCTGCTCAAAGCTCGTCACTACAATCTGAGCGAGCCGTTCACCTGTGATATCGACATTAAAATCGCCGACGTTAATTTCGACTTGACCCCTTGGGTAGAGAAGGGATACAGCGTTGGTGTACTGCGTCAGCATGAGATTGCTTGGTGGTTTCTGTTCGACTGCTTGAAGAAAGACAGCCACAAAAACATGGCAAGGCAAGCTGGTTCCCCGTATAAGGCTTTTCGCGCGCTCAAGGATCACTTTCTACCGTTGAGTCAGAGTCAAATTCGAGTGCAGGAAGAAAAACTGAAGTCTCTGCGCATGCGTCCCCACGAGAATCCCACAACTTTCTTTTCATCCATCAGAGAGACGCTTGGTGTGTTGACCATGCTTGAAGTAACGAAGGATGATCGTGAAGTGTGCAATCTCATGCTGGAAGGACTGTCCCCCGAGTACAAAACTTTACGTGAGACTCTTGTGGTGTTCTGTTCGAATGACCCCTCTTTCATCGAGACCAAAGTGCGTGAGCGGTACCTAGACTTGCAAGCACAGGGTGGTTCTAAGAAGCAGAATAGTGTTGCTCTGGTGTCTAGGCCTGCGAAGAAGAAGAGTAACTGCAAGAAGCACAACAAGCAGAAGTCTAACTCTGAGTCTGATTCCTCGAAGAAGTCTTTTCAGGGGAGGTGTTACAAGTGTGGGGAGGTGGGTCACATGAAGCTCGACTGCAAGGCTCGCATCATCCCTCATCCTTCCCAGACTGGAAAGCCCGAGGCCGACGAGAATGAGAGCGGTGAGCAGTGTGCTATTCCTGGTTCGGATCTGGTGTGCAGAAATGGTAGTTACCGCATGAGTGATGACTGCCAAAAGGTGTTGCTTGCAGCATGTCGTAAGGAAGTGGTCTTGAAGGCGTGTGATGATTTGAGTAGGATGTGGTATGATGTCTCTGGTCGGAAGTGTCTGATGACGTCCCGTGATGATCTGATTATGAGCGCCGTCAGTAATGATATGACCCTGAAAGCTGTCAACAAGGCTAGATATGTCGAGGATTGGTATGCTGACACAGGCACTTCATATCACATGACTGATTCCCTGTCTTGCATGAGAGACTTGAAGCCTTGCCACAGAAGTGTGAATGGAATTGGTGGCGTGTCTTGTGAAGTAGCTTACTCCGGAACGCTAGACTTGGTATTTGTGACTGCTGACAGTGAGTTCTCCGTGGAATTGAAGAACGTATTGTACTCTCCCAACTTGGGGTATAATCTCTTTTCTCCGAGTGCAGAGTTTGATGGTGAGTCATGGAATGGTCTTGGTGGTCCTAATGGTGTTATGACTGCATTCAATGGACAAGTAACTTTTCAGAACTTTGATGGCATGCTGATTGCGTCTGCGTATCGCCTAGGAGAAGCCTCTGTTGGTACGGTGTTGGTTGCTCTCACTCCCGCCAACCCCAAGCATGAAACTACAATGGATATCAACGATTTCCACAATATTTATGCACACTCGCACGAGGGTCTGCTTCGCACTACTGCAAAGCGATTAGAGACCAAGTTGGTTGGTGACTTGCATGCTTGTTCAGGGTGTTCGATGTCGAAGGCTATTCGGAAAGGAATCGTTCGGGAAACTAAAACTCGATCGGATAAAAAGTTGGGCAGAGTTTTTGTTGACCTGGGAGGAAGGAAGGACATTGCGTCCGTAGGGGGAAAACATTACCCCATGATTGTGAAGGATGATTTCACGAGACGTGCATGGCTGTATTTCCTGAAAAATAAATCAGACGCTGGCAGTGCTTTCCGGAGTTTTCTTGCGAGTGTGCGTGCTGATGGTGTCCCGTCATTGGTTGAGATTGTTAGGTCTGACAATGGTGGGGAGTTTTTCGGGGGGAAGTTTGCATCTGTGTGCAACGAGCTTTTGATCAAACAAGAGTTCACACCGGCTTATAGTCCGCAATATAATGGTGTTGCAGAGCGTGGACTGGGATTGATAGAGGAGGCCGCGATGGCGGCTCGTATTCAAGCTAAAGTTCTTTTTGGGCATGTACAGTTACCTAAGACTGATAAACTCTGGGCTGAGGCTATGCACTGGGCTTGCGAAGCGATGAACCACACTGCGTGTTATGCTAACCCTGAATCCAAATCGCCGTATGAAATGTGGTATGGTGAACCTCGTCCCGCTAGACCGTATCCGTTTTTGAAGCCCGCCTACTGTAGGTGGCAGCGACCGTCAAAGCTGCTGCCGAAGGGTGAGAGTTGTTTTTATGTCGGTCCTTCGAGAGACCACCCGCGTGATTGTCATAGAGTACTAACGAGGCAAGGTACTATTCAAAAAGCGAGGGATGTGACGTGGGAGGTGCTGCCGTCACAGCTCCCTCCGCTGCAACCTTCTTTGCCGATAGAGGTAGCAGAGGAGGGAGGGGAGGATAGTGACGACGATGTTGAAACCGAGATATGGCCGCTTGTGGGAAGAGGAGTCGCTCACACACTTTTGAAACGTGATGCCGTGCCCTCTGGTGCGGGAGTCGAGGAGGTTGAGAGTGTTGGCGCAGGTAGTATAGGCCCGTCCTTTTCTGTTCCATCTTCCCCTGCTGAACCGTCTGCCCCCGTGAACATTTCTTCTGGTAGTGTAGCTCCTTCTGTGTCTCCGCCTGTGAATGACGGGGAGGGCCAGGGAGGGCAGGAATCAGGAGAGGTAGAGATGGGGGATCTGGGAGGGGATGATGAGGTAGAGTCGATGGGGCAGGGAGGGCATGATGATGAAGAGTCGATTGGGTCGGGAGGACTGGTAGAGGCGGAGGCATCCCCTCCAGCCGCTCGTCGTCCGCGGCATGTGGCCGAGCTTGCTGACTTTAATACTTCCGCGCATGAAAATGATGAAGTAAGAGAAGGTAGGACTCGCGCGCAAACTCGTGCAGTCAACCAGCAGAGTGTACCCGGCCTCATGGCCATCCTAGGACCCATCTTCGCGACAGAGGTCGTGTACTCATTGTTGTCGGAGCAGAGAGCAGGTGATGAGACGGAATTGCCAAAAGAACTGGTTCAGGATGTAGAATCGGAGCCTGGTAGTTATCAGGAAGCCCAGCGTTCGAAGTACGCTAAGATTTGGGAAGGAGCCAGGTCTGCCGAAATTGAAGGCTTGATAAGAGCAGGAACGTTCACGTTGGCAGTAAAAGTCCCGATAGGCTGTAATGTGATTGATGCTAGATGGGTTTTCAAGTGGAAAGCAGACGAAACAGGAAATATAGTGAAGGCCAAGGCTAGGCTTGTAGCGAAGGGCTTCAAGCAGAAGTATGGTGTGGATTATCTTGAGACATTCTCGCCTACCGCAAATGCTGCATCTTTACGATTGCTGATAGTGTTGGCGTGTTTGTACAATTTGGAATTACTCCACTTGGATATTGAGCAAGCATTTGTTCAGTCGGAATTGGATCACGAGGTGTTCATGAAGTTGCCTCCTGGCTGCGGGTCGATGTCAGGAAAGGTTGTCCGTTTGAACGAGAGTTTGTACGGATTGAAGCAGGCTTCTAGGACATTTTACAAGAGGCTGGTGTCGGAACTGAAGAGGATTGGTTTTGAGCAGTCAATGTCTGACTCCTGTGTCCTGCGTTTCATGATGGGAGACGAGGTATTGGGGATGGTCGCGATCCACGTGGATGACATTCTGTATGCAGGAAGTAAGAGCCTTGCCAAGGTGGTTGTGGCAGCACTAGGTGACTCTCTTCCTACGAAGGACTTGGGGGAGGTCAAGTTCTTTCTAGGTTGTGAATATATTCGCGACCGTGAGGCTGGTACGATTGAGATTTCTCAGGAAAGTTATATCAGGAGTGTTCTCGAGAGATTCAATATATGTCGCACCAGCTCGATCCCTGCTTCCCTTGCCAATGATAACAGGTCCGTGGTGGAGGATGAGGGGGCAGGAGATGTGCCGTTCCGAGAGGTGGTGGGGAGCCTGATGTGGATCGCCAGCCAGACAAGGCCCGACATCGCGAATGCTGTGCGGGCGGTGGCGAGGCACTCTCACGAACCAAAGAGGAGCCACTGGAAGGCAGCTCAGAAGATTCTCAATTATCTTCTGGAAACGGCGCATCTGACTTTGAAGTTCAAGCAGGATAGTTCGGTAGACGCAGGCACGTTGGTGTATGTAGATGCTGACTTTGCAAGTAGGGCCACTGACCGTAGATCAGTTTCGGGTGCGATGGTTTTCGTGGCGGCGATGCTTGTAGTTTGGATTTCTAGGACGCAGAAATGCGTTTCACAGTCAACTTCAGAAGCAGAGTATCTTGCGATGGGAGATGGTGTAAAGGAGGCTCTGTTTGTAAACGGAATGCTTCAGTTCCTGAGGCCTAGTGCGAAGCCTCGTAAGATAGATGTCCTTGAAGACAACGAGGGGGCGATTGCGCTCGCAGAGAACCCGCTGAGCTCGAGTAGGAGTAAGCACATCGATGTGAGGCACCACTTTCTTAGGAATCTGACCGAGGAGGGTGTGATGGAAGTCACCCACGTCCCCAGCGAGAAACAACACGCGGACATCCTCACGAAGGCGTTGCCGAGAGATCTTTTTGAAGTTCACCGCGACTTTGCACTTGGTATCAAGAAGTAGAAGTCTGAGTCGTTTTGTTTTTGTTTTTGTTTGATATGTATTTGGTGGTAGATACAACAGCCCCTAGGGAGGGTGTTCGTGATAGCGGCATGTATGTATGAACTGTACTGCGGTGAAACTCTGATTGGTTGGTTTGAATAGCAGAACTGTTGATTGTATGTTGTTGTACCAGAATACTCTTCTTGTGGTGCTACGGTACTTCGGTAGATTGTACATGTGCACGAGTTATACATCGGACCGTAGTGGTGTGTACGGTACGTTGGTATGTCGGTACGTTGGACACATTGACGAGTAGGAACATTCCTGTAGTGTTGCTAACACGATATAGCTTGTCTCAACGAACAGCCTAGCAATAAGTTACAGTTACATACGTTGTGTCACGGAGGTAAGTTACAGGGATCGTCTCGTGGTATCACCCACGAGCAGTCCCACGGGTATGTACGAGTAGGCACTATGCGAGGAGGTGTAGGTATTCGACTACGAGCGGTTGTTACTGGGCTGTAGAGAGTTGGCCCACATGACCCACTCCACTTTCTGACCTGTCTCTCCAGACATTGGTCTCTCTAATATAATACCTTTCTCCAGAAGCCACTGATTTACCAACAGGTTGGATAGACCACAACCTCCTGACCGTTGGACCACCACGCGAAGCTGTTTCCCTGGATAATCTGCAGTAACGTCTGTCCTTAGGGGGAAAGGGAAAGTACATCCACCGTGAGTAGTCGCACACATGCACCCGTGAGCGTTCGTGTGCTTGGCATTATCAGCCACGCCCGGAAAGAGAATCGGTAGAACCGGGAGTTGGCGACGCCGAACTCGTTTCCGCGAGCGACTAAACTGGGATATATCCTGCCCGGCCCTGCGGCACTCATCGCACGGTCAAATTACGATATAGCAGAGGTTGGCGCTGGTTAAGAGCGGCGACACAATCCTCCTAGTTTCCGTGGCTGATGGCGCGTACGAGGTGAAAGGACGCAATGGAGAAAAATGCCGTCCAAGATTCTTGGGAGGAGGTCGAGCTCGGACGTTTATCGCCGGCGTGCCGTCACGCGGGAGGTGTCCACGTTGAAATGGGCAACGAGGAGACGTGTGGCGCGCTGGTACCCACACCATCGTTTCTGCGGTCGCGACGGCTGCAACGCTGACGAGCACTGCCGAGGTAAAGGACGTCTATGCTCCCCCATGACCTACGTGCGCTGAGTGCGCTTCCCAGGTGCTCTTGATATAGTCAGAACTCGAAGCGCCCTATCGGGGCCCTGAAACGATGGTCCACAATTCGCGCACTTAGCCCATCATCGACACCGATATCAGGTGGGAGGAGTTCGGGCAGTCAGCGCATGGAAACAAATCGAGCATAGTCGCTGGTGATCCGGACGTGTTCCCGCCAGAGTCCGTGATGTTCTTTTTGCAATCCAGCCTCACTGCATCGGGGGCGAGATGACGGCTGGATTGCGTGGACATGACATATGTTTAACTCAGCCGTTCAGGGACTGAGCGACGGTGGCGGCCGCAACTGCTGAAGGAGGTCCATCAAGACGTGAGACAGTTTCGGTTCGTGGTGCCCGAAAGAGTGAAGCGTGTGGAGCTTGATGCATGAGTGCTACATAAGGTGGGTAACTGGCTCGCTCTCGCAGACTGCCCCAACGCCTTTAACACGGTCAACATCGCCTGAAGACGTGGTCGACGGCGCACCGCATAAGGCGGTGTGTATCACCCGGGACGTGTGTATTACACCCCTGGAGTATACCACACCGATTGATGAAGGTTGTCGAGTCCAAACGTTTTCCGCCCTGGAGGTGCGATATACCCCCCGCCGTATACGGCATTAGAAGGCACACTCGCATCAGGCGGCGTGCTGTTCTCTCAGAGTCCGCCCCCCCCCCCCTATTCCTTCTTGTCTTTCCGGGCAAACCGGCGTAGTGGAGGCGGGGAGAAAATATGAGAGAAAAAAGCCGTATCCTCTTGATGTGTAGAGAATAGTTTGTCGTAGGGGAGGCGGCGAGGTATGTCCCTCAAAAAAAGGAGATCAATGGAGAAGAAGGTGAAATGTAGGAAGAAAGTAGAGGCTGAAGTTACAATTATGATTGAAATTCAGGAAAGATCCAACAAAAGCAAGCCACGGTTTCTGTTCTTCCCTCGCTATCACCCTCAAAAGCACGAACGGGCGGATGAGAATCAAAGAAGGCAGCATAGCATCCCAGCTGTACCACACACACGCTGCTGGAGCGGCTAACTTGTGGTAGATATCGGGATATCTCGATCACACGACTAAAAAGAGAAACGAAAAAATCAAAAACCATGATATCAAGACACGAGGCACTTCGTCAGTCTCTTGTGATAGGTGCCAATAATGTGCTCGGGAAAATGATGCATGGGAAGAAAATATAAATACGGCAAATAATCCGACCGTCCCAGGAAAAATTAATATATTCAAATTCATTTCGAATATGGAGTTTGTGCAATTTGAGGAGGCAAGAATGTGGAAGGGGAGAGGGGTTGTATTATAGTGGAAGGCTTTCGGTGAAAGTACCGTGGGAGCTCGACACTTCCATGCGAGCAGCGAAACGAACTGCAGAGCAACACGCAGACGCAAGGGGAGGTGCAGCGAGCATCGGTTTCGTATTTCGGGTTTGATCGTTTTTTCGCGGGCAAGATGAGCAACGCAGGCAAGCGACGGGCTCGCTTATTTGCGGCGAATGAGGACGACACAGGCCGCAACCGCGAAGAAGCAAGGACCAGCAACAGCGAGGGAAGGGGAGGCGAAGAGGAGAAAGACGGAGAGGGCACCGTCAGCACCGAGGGAGAGGATCCCGGAGCAGGCTCGGGCACGGGCTCCGGCAGCGGCGTAGCTCGAGTCGACGAGCCGCTAGGAAGCAGCGGCAGCAGGCAGACGCCAGCTGAGCAGCTGCTGGAAGCCGTTTTGCTGCTCACAAAAGTCTTGCAACAACAGCCAGCGCAGCAGCAACCAGCACAACAGCCGCAACAGCAGCAGCAGCAGGCACCTCTCGTTCCGCAACAGCAACAACACCTAGCAGCACCCCCGGGTGGGCCCGCAGTACAGCAGCAACTCCAGCAGCAGCAACACCTCCAACCAACACCCCCGGCTGAGCCCGCAGCACAGCAGCAGCCCGCAGCACAGCAGCCTCAGCAGATCGAGCCGCAGTTACCACAACAGCCACCGCAGCTGGCAGGACAACACCCCCAGCAGGTAGTCGCCGGGCAGCAGCAGCACGTCATGCAACAACCGCCTTACGCACAAGCTCCACACCTTCTGGGCATGCAGTTCCCAGGATGGTGGCAGGGGGGAGGGCCTCCGTTGCAGCTACCGTGGGGTGGCGTGGGCGGCCAATTTGGGAGCATGGAGCACGCCAGCAGTGTAGAAGCCCGTACCATCTCGGCGGACTCCACCAAGCGAAAAATCAGGATGTGGCAGGAAGCAGGAGCAGCGGCGATGTTTGTGCTCCGAGGTGGTCTGTTTGTGCTGCCATTGTCGTCTAGCGATTTGTCTCGTGTGCTCAGGTTCATCGTCGACCCTAACAAGCGACTCATCGACATGATTACTCCCCCGATAGCAAACATCGACATAGACGCGTTTTTACCTCCGGTCGAGCCGGGAACCGCGGCAGTGCCCCGAGCCGCAGAGGTGCACTTCCAAACGTTCGTCGAAGTTCTGGTGAAAGTGACCCAACAGGGAGCAGCGGAGTCCGCAGGGGGCGTGTCGCAGGGCAGGCGAGACTTGCTGATCGAGGAATGGCAGAAAATGTCCAAGACTCTCACCGCGTACATGAACACGCATTACAACACACTACTGCCAAGGCAGCAGCAAGTTCGCGAGCGAGTGATTTTCGCGGCCAACAGAGACATCAATGACTTTTTCGGACTGGTTTTAGACGCCGCGGTTCCGGTGAAGACTGCCTTTCCCAACTCCGCCCCGCCGGAAGGGGAGTGCGCCGGGATAAATGCCCCAGCCTTCACGATGCTCCGCGAACTGACATCGCGGGGAAGTTGCAGTTTGCTGGGTCGGATGGACACATCGCTGGAAGTGCCCAGGCTGGGCGGCTCGAC
This sequence comes from Undaria pinnatifida, assembly GCA_012845835.1. NCBI lineage: Eukaryota > Phaeophyceae > Laminariales > Alariaceae > Undaria > Undaria pinnatifida. Next base: position 8,899,059 of record JABAKD010000024.1, read on the forward strand.
GGCGGCAGCAAAACCGGTCAAGAGAAAGGCGAACACAGGAGGGATTCTCCCACCAGCCACGCGGCCGCGTACGGACGGGGGACCGCGGGCGGGTTGGCCTTTTGTTTCGGGCCTGCAGCAGATGCGGACGCCGGAAGGGACTTGCCATTTCGCGTGGCGGAGGCAACAGTGCAACAGAACCAACTGTCAATACTCGCATGGCCCGTTCGTTCAGGACGGTACGGGGGCCCCGGGATTGCCCTGCCCACCACCGCCGCCGCCGCCGCCGAGGTACCAGCAGCAGCAGCACCAGCAGCAGCCACAGCAGCTGCAGCAGCAACAGCAGCTGCAGCAGCAACAGCAACAGCAACAGCAGCAGCAGCAGCAGCAACAGCAGCAGCCTCAGCAACAGCAGCAGCCTCCGGCGGCCGTCGCGAGGTTCAGCTTCTCGCACGGGCAGAACCAGGGGAGAGGTGGCGGAGCTCAGGGCAGGCAGGGACCCGGGGCGGGGAGAGGTGGTCGTAATTGACAGGGCGGGCCTCGCCTGATGGCGGGGCCGGACGGCAAGTGGCGCAATGCGGAGGGTGGAGTTTCGCCGTTCGTGGACACCAGTAAGTCGGTGGGACTGACTGGCGCGCCCCAACCGGGATCGGTGTCGCAAGCGGTGTTCGTGGGTGAGTCGTGTGACCGTAAATGTGCCGAGTGGGTTCTTGGCAGTGGGACAACTTTTACTGACCAGCATAGCGGTAAGAAACGTAGCAACGCTAGAAATGATGGTTGTCAGTTGCCGGACTCGGTTGGTAACGAGCCGGAACAGAGTGGCGGTAGGGTCACACAGCGTGGCCAGGAGAAAGGTGAGTTGCCGAACCCTGGTAGTTTCGAAAAAAAATTCAATCACACGGTGCATAATTACTGTGGGCATGGCCAGTCGCCTGTCCGTGATGGTCCCAGTTGGGACTGTCTAAAAACAATAACGCAAGACAGATTTACTGTGGGCATGGCCAGTTGCCTGCCGTTGATCGTTCCGAGGCGGAACAGGATAGCAGTAAATCTAGACAGCGTTACCAAGGTCATGGCCAGTTGCCTGGCCTTGGTCGTGCCCAGTCGGCGCAAGGCTTGCGAGAGTACGCAAAAGCTCCGCAGGGGCGGCATGGTCACGAACAGTTGCCGGATCATGAGTCCCGGGCGGAAAATAAAGTCCAGAGTCATGGCCAGTTGCCTGACGTTGGTCGTGAGCATAGCGGTAAGAAACGTAGCAATGCTAGAAATGATGGTTGTCAGTTGCCGGACTCGGTTGGTAACGAGCCGGAACAGAGTGGCGGTAGGGTCACACAGCGTGGCCAGGAGAAAGGTGAGTTGCCGAACCCTGGTAGTTTCGAAAAAAAATTCAATCACACGGTGCATAATTACTGTGGGCATGGCCAGTCGCCTGTCCGTGATGGTCCCCAGTTGGGACTGTCTAAAAACAATAACGCAAGACAGATTTACTGTGGGCATGGCCAGTTGCCTGCCTTTGATCGTTCCGAGTCGGAACAGGATAGCAGTAAATCTAGACAGCGTTACCAAGGTCATGGCCAGTTGCCTGGCCTTGGTCGTGCCCAGTCGGCGCAAGGCTTGCGAGAGTACTCAAAGGCACCGCAGGGGCGGCATGGTCACGAACAGTTGCCGGATCATGAGTCCCGGGCGGAAAATAAAGTCCAGAGTCATGGCCAGTTGCCTGACGTGGGTCGTGTCCAGTCGGCGCAAGGCTGGCGAGAGTCCTCAAAGGCAACCAACTTAAGCGAGTACGCGAAAGAAAAATATGTACCCGAGTCGGGGCGACAAGTAGCCCCTTTAGATGGAAAAGAATCGTACGACACTCAAGTTCAGACATGCAATGTAACCAACAATGGCAACATCAGAAAAGCAAAAATCGCTGAGCTGAACGGAAGATGGAATCAAACAAAGGTGTCGATGGCCGCCGAAAACCGCGACCTTGCTAGAACGAAACGAGTCATTCGAGAGATGGCAGAAATAGGCACAGAGCTGTTACATGTACGCGATGGTAGTGTGGGAGACGTGGCTGTTGGAATCGGAGGCACCTTGGTGTCACCTCCTTTCTCTCTCAGCCAAGTGGAACACTATTTTGGGCTTATTAAGGGCTTCCCAGCAATAACGGAGCTCGTAGACATTATCAAGAATGGCGTCCCGGTAAAAACATCGGTCACGGACCTCGACCCAACCAGAGCAATGCAGTATGGAAATCACAGCACCGTGGCAGAACACATGGACCTAGTTTGGAAAAAACTGTATGAAGATATTAGACGAAATCGAGTGCTCGTGTTTGAAGGAGAATCCGCTGCCTCTTTAAAAGGGCTGCGGGTGGCACCTCTGGGGGCGGTGGTCACACACAAGGTCAGAATCATTAACGACTACTCGTTTGAGGCCGGAGCGGCCAGGGAGGAGAAGGGGGGACTGAACAGAGACACACAAACTGAAGAGGTACCAAAATGTCTCTGTGGTGACGCCCTCCCCGCACTTCTAAAGGCTCTAACAGACCTTCGAAGAAGGTTCCCCAACCGTCGTATACTGTTGGCAAAGGCAGACGTAACTGACGCTTTCAGGAATGTTAGAATTGCACCGCACCAGGCACAGAACTTTTGTTACGTGGTAGACGATGTGTTGGTATCGGATTTCAGACTCACCTTTGGATGGGCAGCCTCGCCAGGGTACTGGGGCCTCATGGCCGCAGCGGTCGAACACGCCCACTGTAACACTACGGTAAATAGCGCCGTTATCCTACCAGAAGGAAAGGCCATGATGTCGCACGTCAAAATCGTGAAGCCGTGGGAGAACGGAAGTCCAACCCGGATTCCGACCGGAGTAAGAGTTAACGCCCCGAAAAGGGGCGGGCCAAGCGAACCGTTTTTAACGTCCGTGTACGTTGATGATTTTATTATGGCCAGCGTGCAGCTCAACGCTTCAGATCAGACAGCCCTCATAGCGTCGGCCTCTCTCGCATCAGATAACGTAAGATTATTTGGACCAGGCGAAAAAGGTGAAACTCCAATTCTTGCCCCGAAGAAGAGCACGAATTGGAATTCAACTGTAGATGCTCTCGGTTTTACCATCAACACCCACACTATGCGAATCTCGGTCACTAAGGAAAGGATAGAAGCGATTAGACTACTCCTAGAACTTGAGTGGCCTAGTAGCAAAACGCATGCAGGCGCGCAGGCCGTTCTCAGCATGGCCGGGAAATTATGGAACCTCACGTATGTAGTCAGAGCGGGAAGATATTTTGTCTGGCAGCTTTTACGTTTGACCGATCTTCACAAAATAGCTAAGTCGAAAAAACGGACGCGGAGAGTAGTTAAACTGGGCTGGGAGTTTCACAATGATATTGCCTTCTGGAAGTGGGCAATCGACCACAACTTGGTTAACGCCGGGGAGTCGCTTGGAGCACCTTTTTACGCACACGTACAACGAACTGCCTTACGACGATACTACTCAGACGCAAGCTTTACTGCAGTCGGGGGGTTTTGCCCAGAGCTCCAGGTGTATTGGAGATACGATCTGAACCACCGGCTGTCCGAGCTTCTGCGAAAACAGGTGGTGACAAAGGGCGAGGACGCAATAACGATCAACTTGCTCGAACTGTGTGGCATGGTAATGACAGCGTACGTGACACAAGTCCTTTTGAACGATAGGCCGAAAACGCCAGGAGATCCAGTACTGTTGAGAGGAGACAACGTGGCAGCAGTGTCGTGGATTAACAGATGTGGAGGATCACGTAACAGACGTGCGGCCCTAGCCATGAGATTACTGGGTAGACTGGAAATCACGAGCGGTTGGACCCATGACGCAAAACATATTCCCGGTGTGCAGAATGTGGTGGCTGACGGCATTTCAAGATGGCCAAAAGAACAGATCGCGCGCAACCTGCAGCCCCTCGTACACGGGGAATGGAGAGAGCAAAGTATAGGTCAGAGCGGGTGCGGATTTTTCGAGACAATTCTACAGCCCAATTTTCCCACAGAGTACATGGATGACGATGTATGGGATGCGATGACACGAACAGCAGAATCATGAACACTTGCTCAAACCCCTCCGAGCAGGATCATACGCGGGAGAGGGAGGGAATGAGGACGAGGCGAAAAGACTGGTGGAGACCCTAGCGTTGGCCTCGGTGGGGGGAAGCACGCAAAAGGTGTACTGGTCTCAATGGAAAACGTGGTGCCGTCTCAGGGCGATGGAAGGGAAGGGGGCGTGGCTGTTAGAAAGAGACGGAGTCGATGCGGCAGTTACAGAGCTGACGAAATTCATGGCGTTGCGCTGCTTTAGCTTCAAAAACCAGAGTCAGACGATTCGGGGTTACCTAGCAGCGATCAAGTATTTTCACAGAATGTTTGAGGGTTGGGAATTGCCCACTTCACACTGCATGGTGACAGCAGTAGGGAAAGGAATCGACAGAGCACACGGTAAGTCGGAGGTACGCCCCAAGGTAAGGAAACCTCTGTCGTTGGAACTGCTAATCAAGGGGAGGGGGTGCGTGGCCGGTGTAGAGACCGAAGGGTGGGTAGTGTGGTGCGGTCTCGCTTTGTCGTTTCATCTATTGTGCAGAGCCTCGGAAATTTGGGCGTTTGGTAATGGCCTGGTACACCCGGACTTTTGTCTGACGAGAAGGGACTTGGTTTTTTTCGCGGGAGCGTCGCAACTGGCGTGGGATGACAGGCGCATAGCGGACAGAGTAGAAGTGACGTTCCGCGCGTCCAAGTCAGACAACAAGAGGTTGGGAGCAACGGTTACCAGGACGAGCGTAACGGTAGGGAAGGATCAAGCGACGAGGGGTGTGAGTGGTTACGGGGCCCTGGAAATAATTCTGGACCTGCTAGACCTTCACCCCGAATTGAGCGGGTCAGCACCACTCATGCAGACACGCACGGCAAGCGGGTGGAAGGTTATCTCGCGTGCGGTAGCGACGAAGGCCTTGAGGCGGATGGTCAGTAGTTTGGGGAGAGACCCGACGCAGTACGCCTTACACTCAGGTAGGATTGGTGGGGCTACGCAGTTGGCGGCACAAGGTGCTTCGGACATTCAGATCCAAAGAGCGGGGAGGTGGAAGTCTCTGGCGTTCATGGTTTACGTAAGAGCGGGAGGGGAGGGGGCAGACTTTGTGTCAGAAGCTCTAACAAGGTAAGGCGGGAAGAGAATTAACAAGATAAGTTTCAGAGATATTCGGGCTTGCCCAATGGAGAAAAGTGGGGCCAGGGTTTCCGTTTTTCTCGGCGGTACGGGGCCGAAACGTAAACGTAGCGGGTTAGCCCGAAGGGTGTTTTTTCCATGTTTAGTTCTGGGAGTAGGTTATCCCATTGTACCATGTGGGTGCCTTACAGGCATCATTTTACTGCGTAAATTAATTCCACAATTCTTGAGCCAAAATATAACAAATTAATATATTCAAATTCATTTCGAATATGGAGTTTGTGCAATTTGAGGAGGCAAGAATGTGGAAGGGGAGAGGGGTTGTATTATAGTGGAAGGCTTTCGGTGAAAGTACCGTGGGAGCTCGACACTTCCATGCGAGCAGCGAAACGAACTGCAGAGCAACACGCAGACGCAAGGGGAGGTGCAGCGAGCATCGGTTTCGTATTTCGGGTTTGATCGTTTTTTCCCCACCGTCCCACCCTAACGCTCAAGAGAGGGGGGGGGGGGGGCAGTAAGGTTTTTGGTATAATATGAGTGTAACATAGTAGCAGAAAAGTGGGGCCAGGGTTTCCGTTTTTCTCGGCGGTACGGGGCCGAAACGTAAACGTAGCGGGTTAGCCCGAAGGGTGTTTTTTCCATGTTTAGTTCTGGGAGTAGGTTATCCCATTGTACCATGTGGGTGCCTTACAGGCATCATTTTACTGCGTAAATTAATTCCACAATTCTTGAGCCAAAATATAACAAAGGAAAGGAAAAAAGCAGAGACCACCTCTACAACTGTACGTGCAAAGTCGTAAGAAAATAATTGCCTCCATTTTTCCAGCAGAGGCGTATCCCTTACAGGTCGCTGTGGCACAACTGAACAACAAGTGGGAAACCGCAAGAAAAATGTAAAACAGCAGACAAGATATCTACCTCCAGTAGAGGCAACCAACCCCCCTCCAGGTCGCTATGCAATAGCTCACCGATACAGGAGTGCACCCACGGACACGGTCGTGGCCAGGGAAGGCAGACGAAGGTAGTAATGTGGGAATTGAAACTGGCTGAGTGAAGTATATCTAGAAATGTTTCTGGCACTTTTTTGTCGACGCTGGTAGGCGGTAAACTTCAGACCTTTTCTGAGGTATCAACGCCAGCGCCCAACATGCTCGTACCTGATACTCGTATACTCGTAGCACTTTTTTACACACCAAAAGTTAATTGCATCGGTCGACGGACTACCGAAGAAGTGTCGAACCGTCAATGTATACGAAGACTTGGACATATACATGCTAATTTTGTCTGGAGAGTTCATTGACGGACGCCCGTCAACGGGAAAGAGTGTCGTCATAGCAAATTTGTTGTTGTTGATGAACACCACCTAAAGCCCACACAGAGGACACATGACACAGAGTATAGGGAAGCGGCGATGAAAAGCGGCACGGGGACACGTGTAATCCGAGGCCAGGCATAGCACGACATGCACATTAAGCTGGTCTAACTAGGACTGTGACGCTTCGGTTTGCGTAGAACCCGCAAAAAGAGCCTGTCTGAGAGAAGTATACCTAAAAATGTTGCTGGAACCTTTTTATCGAGGCCGATAGGCAGGAAAGTTCAGACCTTTTCTTTCTGAGGTATTAGCGTGAGCTTGAATGCAGCCAGAACGCGCCGGTGAGCCCGACACCCATGGACCAAAGCCAACACAGAGAGATTCAATGAAGCTAAAACTTTGTGGGGCGGTTTAGTGTCGCGTAAGCTGCACGATGGGGTGGAATTTAGCGCCGAATGGGCTCGGCTTCAAAAAGCACGTAGTTTGGAGCTTCTATATGAGAGGCGATACTCACTCACTCACTCACTCACTCACGATCTGAACATCGAACCAGAAAGCTCTCATCGAACCTTCAGGCTCCTCTGAGAGAACCAGCGCTCACACCGTTTGTGACCAAGTTGGATCGTGCGAGACCAGCGAACGTGTTATTCCGACTGGACTCTGGCGGGACCTAGACGGTCGCTTGATCCAGCGAGGCTCAACAGCGGGACCCCATAGGGCCAGAGATGCTCTGCCTGGCGTTGTGGCCGGGACTGGAGCGTTTCCTAGAGGAATTTGAAAAAGAAAGTAGTGCAAGCCTTCGCTTACATGAACGGCATATAGTACCTCTAGGCCTGTCGCGGGTCACAGTCAACACGGATGGAGCTACTGTATTCCCTCCGGCGCAAGCTAGAAAACAACGTCCGTATTGTGACCCTGGCCCCGCCAAGACGGTTGTCCTGCCCCGGAAAGGGCACGCCTCGACGGCGGAGGAAATGTCGCTCCTTAAAAGTGTCGACATCCGCATTGCTGAAGAAGGAGAGGTAACGGTGGTGGACGTCTCATTGGGCACTGAGGAGTACGGTGGGGGCAGTGAGGGGTAGGCGCGTAGACCACTTAACGCGCTGCCTCACTGACATGCCGGACAAGCAAGCGGCGACATCTCATCCCTTGAGCAGTGAACACGTTGCCTGGAGCGGGTTCCGGATACGGGTTCGTCGCTCGAGGTATGCAGGAAGGCAGACAGTACGGCGCACCAAGTAGTTGGTGCTGGTTCACCTGTGCTCCGGCTCTAGGGCACATGGGTGCGTGTCGCATGTCCACATAGACTGCATTGCAGCAGGGGCACACTTCCTCGGGCTACCAGGAGCGACGAAGGCGCATTATTCTTCCAGGAAGGCGAACGCTATGACAGAGGTAACACTTTTGGTGTAAAATATTTTGTGAATGACGGAGCTCCTTAACCCAAAATCGTCGGAAATCCGCAATTTTTTTTGCATTATTCTTGTTGTGTATCTAGGCCATGGGAGTTTTCATCCGGTACGAAGCAGTTTTGACTTTCTCCGGATCAGCTTTTGGGAGAGGTCAAAAGCTCCCAAATTGCGGAGTAGAATTAAAAAAAAAAGTGGTGCACCTCTATCGTAGCACGCGTCGGAAGGATGCCAGACTGACCGGCGGACGCCGTAGCCTAACAATCAAGCTCCGAGTGCGCCTTTATACTGTGGTGGGAGGGATAGCGTTGCTATTGACGGAAGGAGCTTGCCCGCTTCCATTCAGAACAGAGTTGGGAACTTACAGGAGGTTCTGGACGGCCTTGGTAGCCCGTTGGCGGACTGGGTAAGGACGGGGCTTGTTGGGTCGTAGCACTATCCTCTACACCATTGACCCACTCCGCAGTCACTGTGATTGTGGCTTGATGGGTGAAGCGTCCGTTTCTAAGCGTACCACCCAGGTAGGTCCGAGCCCCAGCATGATGGCATGTTTTCTGCATCACTGCCCATCTCGGAAGCGGCTTGTGAGATATTTGAGACGTATGAGCGAGGGCAAAGGAAGCGACGACCGGCATCGTCCGTGGAGCTTTGACTGGAATCGGGCCCCCCCACGGAGCAAGGCGCCATCTCAAGCCCCCCAAAGGTCGGCATGCTGTTGGCGCCCGGCGAGGTAACTACTGACCCTCGAAAACCAACTAAAAATGGGCGAGCTCTGGTCCACTGGGGCCGTCGCGCTGCGCATACAGCTTCTTTGGATCAGTTGCCAAAGAGGGTACGCCCGCTGAATTTGAACGATCAGCTAGGGCGAGTGGAGATAAAAACCTTCGCTGACGCTTGTCTGCTCTTTTCGCGGGATATCCCGCACACTGTAGCGGCTTGAAAGCCGTCATCAAGTTGAAAGTAATGAGCCTCTTTAAGACGGGTCAGAGCCTGAGGATGGACATCGTCATGAAGAGGGGAGGTCTTCAGGGCGAGCCGAGCCCGGAGTGCTGCGCCCACCTATCGTACTGGGTGTAGCCGATGAAAATTTGTATGCGCGGGTACACCTGCGACGCGGTAGCGCCGACCAAGGCGGATCAACTCCCTTTACCCTCGAGGCGCACGCATTCGCAACACTAAGCCCGTTCGCGGCGTGTGGCGTCGATGAGCGGGAACTTCAAACACGCTACGTTCGCGGCCGAACGCTTTCGATGTCTTGGGGTAGAGTATCGTTCAGCACGCAAGATGACACACGCCCTGTATCGGATTTCAGAGCCAACTTTTTGTCTAAAGCCAGGGGTAGACAAGCAACCACTACGACGGCTTTGAGGAGATCTCGGAGAGATCTTTCCACAGACGCATCGCTCGGCGATTGCACTCTCCCCGGCGAGAAAATAAGGTCTGAGCCTCCGACGGGGGTGCGTGCCATCTTGCATGATGTACGGTAGCCGCTTCGTCCATCAGCTGTCGGCAGGTGTAGTGGGGGAAAGAGATGGAGGGCTCCTTTTCTAGGAGAATATGCAAGGATCACCTCTCACAGTCTTGGCTACCACGCAGGTAGCCATCTGGAGGAGGGTGCAGGGTGTCTTGCTGCAAGACCAATTGCGGGGTAGCCAGGAGGAGACCAATTGCGGGGTAGCCAGGAGGCTAGAAGGAGACAGGGGGGAGCGGGGGGCGGGAGGGTAGGCGAAGATCTGTGGAGTGGGAACGGAGTCTAGTGTCGGCTCAAGAGGAACGTACGTACCAGGTGACATGGATAGAATGCACGGGTTATAGAATGGGCAATAGGACAAGTAGATCGAGTTACATGTACAGCAGACGCATCTAACCTGTTCACCCTGTTCTCACTGAGATATTTTTCCGACTTCTTCGAAGCGCTTTGTCTCCATAACGTGGGTGCCGCTTCAAAACGCCGAAACAGATGTACGCGTATGCAGCGAGCAATGCGCTTGTGTCCGTGGTCTAATCCACGGAACCAATCCGAGCATGGCAAGAAGGGAGCCTGAGGCCAGGTGCGGTGCTTGCACCGCCGCCGCCGGCATAGTATATTATTGCTGCGGGAACCCCGCCACGTTCTAGATAGAGCAACGAGCTAACTGTGACAAATGGTTCCGACAGCTGCAGGATTCGATGGCACGAAGCTCCACTTGTCGTCGATTATCGCGCCAACGCGAGGCTGTGGTCCACTAAAAGTTGGCTTTTACATCACGCCAAAACGATTCAAGCATCCACTTAAAGCCAGCTCCAACATCGTGCGAAAATAAAACAAGAAACTACCCAACACGTTGGCAGTACGCGCTCATGCCCCCTCGAAACGTGATCCGACGAACACGGATCAACCACTATTTGCTTGGCGGTGAACACTTCCAACCTCCACCAAGCGAGATACCGAGCCAGCGCCAAGCCCCCCTTAGCTCTCTATACCATCGTGACCACGTTCTAGTTGCAGCAACGAGCTAAATGTGATATAAAAAAACCACCTGTACTCTAGCGCCCTCCCACTGCGGGCTAGATTGTGGCAACAAGCTAATGTGATAGCAACAACAACCACTTCATATAGTGCAGCGCCCTTCCACTCCTCTCCAGAACTGCCACCACCCCCCCCCCTCCCCCCGTCTCTCCCTGTACCAGCATGCCTCATCACCGACAGTTTCACCAGTTGCTCCCCGACTTCTCTCGTTAACCCATTACCGACCGTTGGCGCGTTACCGACGGTTTCATCAGTTGTACGCGTCGCTGCTTAGCGGATCAAGCTCTGCGCCCTAAAGGTAGGCCTCCAGGATGGTCATCGCTTTGTGATGCCAAACACAACAACTGTACTACATTCCCCCCCTCACTCCACCCTCCCCAATAACCCCCTACCCCTCCTTCCCTGTTTCTGCACGCCTCGTTGCCAACAAATTGCCTCACTACCGACCGTTTGCCGCGTTACCGACAGTCTCATCACTTATAAGCGTCGCTGCCGAGGGGGTCTAGTTCCGCGCCCTTCAGGTAGGCTTCCAGGATGGTGGACGCTTTGTCGTACGCGCTGGTGGCTTCCGCTGCTCCTCCCTTCTTGCCCACGGTCTTGGCCAACGCCGCGCAGGCGATTTCAAACTCGTCCGCCAAATTCTTGAGACCTTTGGATCGGCTGTCCGGAGTCTCTCCGCGCTAGAATCGGAAACGAGAGGCACGCCGCATCACAGATATACAGGAATCGGACCACGAACGGAAGAAAGCAGCGAAAAAAAAGGAAGTGATAGAAGGGGTTGTTGAGGCGTTGCCTTAGGGAATGAGGAAAGGGAGGAGGGTTATGAACCGGAGCGCAATGATGAAAAAAAAGAAGTAAAAATACTAGCTTTTCCGACGCCGCGCCACAAACACCAGTCAGAAAACCACGCTCTTGGGACAAAGAGATAACTCGGAAGCGGTTGCTATTATTCAACTTCCTTCCGAACACGTGTTGCGCATGACTTTTATCCAACCCGTGTGTGTGCGCCCTTCTCCGAGTATGTCTGCCAAATACTTGAGCATTTTCGATCGGCTGTCGGCGGCCTCTCCGCGCTGGAAATGAGCGCCACGAAGTGCCACAGACGTTAGGCGTCATACTAGACATCACACGCGCGCCACGAAGTGCCACAGACGTTAGGCGTCATAATAGACATCACACGCCAGGGGCCCAATCGGAAGCAACGACAAGGATATTGAGGCGCTGCCTCACGGAATAAGGACTCGTACTACGATATTGGAATATGATATACCTCTTTTTGGCCGGAAACCTTTTCTGAATGACGGGACTCCTTAACCCCAAATCGACAGAATGCCATTTTTTTTCTCGCAAAATTGCTGTTTTGTGCACCTAGGCCATGGGGTTTTAGATCGGGTTTGCACTTTCAGTTTTGCTCTTAACTCAGGTTTTGGGTGACGTGTAGAGAGCTCCTTAAGACTGGTTCTACGATAGCCCCCCCCCCCCCAAAAAAAAAACTCTGTTACGAACGTTTCGTGGCTGCTCGACACGAGGAAGGGTGCTACGAAAGAAAAACGTCTTCATCCATGTTCTTGTTTTGCAAAGGACTATCGAACGACGACGCCGGGGTGGCAATGGGCACCCCATGTTAAGGAGACAGGGCCGGGAGCTGGTTTCAAAACCGGCGATTTCGTCAACAGAAATGTTGGGTGGGGGGGGGCTACCGTATCGGGGTTACCGTACCGGGGGGTTACCGTACCGGGGGGCTTCCGTACCGGGGGGCTACCGCACCGTAAAACGACTCTGCTCAAGTGGTTAGGAACCTCAGAAGACACAATGGTTGGTGCCCCTCTACCGCACGACGTGCCGAAGAGAAATAACGAAATAAGCCAGTTTTGTATTCTTGGGCCACTAATGGTCTTCCAGCCGACGGGGCTCCACAGCAGCTGGCGTGAAATCAACGGTTTCAAAGCGACGCAATTAAAAGTGTAGAAAAAAAAAGTCCGGGCTACGTACGTACAGCAGACTCCACACCACGGACATATCTATTTTTGCAATCCCATTCGTGTTACAGCTGTTTTCTAGCCCTTGGAAGGGATCATTCGTCGGTCCGGGACGTTTTTCCACAAAGGCGTTTTTTGGGGAGCAAGATATGGAGCTCCAAATGTTATTGATAGGAACCGGTAACACCGCTACCCCCTCCCTCTACAGCAGCAGCATGAAGTCATTTGGCTATATGTATGCATGTATATGGATGCTCTAGTCTAGGTTTTGTACCGCCTTGCGGGTGCCGCCGGGCGACACGCTAACACACAACAACACCGTCGTCAGCAAAGCGTCTCACCTTCATGGAAGAGCTGTACAGAACCATGGCCGAGAGCGCGTCTGGCAGTAACTCCGCGAAGAACTCGCCCTTGGGGTCGACGCTGCAGTTACAGACATATCAACACCGCGAGATGGGATTGCTAGGGCTGTGATGGCTGGAAACGGCGGCTAATTATTAGTCGTATCAGCACACACGGGGGGGGGGCGATTGCCTATTTCGTTATCAATCAAGTTCAAAGCCCTTGGGGGAGACGCTGCAGTTACACATGTCGACATCACGAGGCGGGGGGGGGGGGGGGAGTGTACTCAGTTTGTGCATGTCCATAGTAGTATGGACATAAACCGTCGCATCCCTAGTATGCCGGGACGGAGCACGTCGGGTTTCCAACAACCAGGTAGACATTGCTCGCACCAAGCGCGAAGCGCCGTGGGGTGTTCGGCGAGTTGCATGAAGGGTGAACAGCATCCTTCCTAGAACCACTCAGATGATACGACGGGGAGGGGGGGGGGGGGGGTACTCGCTTGTTGCTTTTTCCTTGGTCGTTGGACCACTGACCACGATTTCCGTTCGAGACTGAGCACCGTTCCTACTTCTAATAGAGACACCTCTAACATCTGGGAGCTCACCACGTTTTGCCATACGTTAAATAATAACACTCTGGTTGTCTGATCCCCTGTTTCGCCCTCTGCAACCGTCATCGATATCTCCTGGGATGTACAAATCGTTTTCTCGCTACTATCTGGTGTACCAAACTTGCCCACGTCGCATTCGTCTATTCTCCTTACATCCTCTTATATCCATCCCGTCCCTCCTTGTATAGTTCACACTCTCCAACCATGTGACTTCTACTCTCTTCTGCGCCACAAGGGCACTTATGTGCACCTTCCTCCTGCACCCGACTACTGAACACCACGGGGGGGTACTCTATAGTCGTAGTCGTCTGACCATAGACCCTCGTATTCCTACAATACTACAATGCCGGGACGGAGCACGTCGGGTTTTCACCAACCAGGGAGACATCGCGTGCATCAAGTGCGAAGCGCCGTGAGGTGTTCGGCGAGTCGCACGACTGGTGAGGCGCATCCTTCTACGAATCACTTGTGAGGCGGAGTCGGCACTTTGTGCGTACTTTCTTGCAAATAGATGACAGCTTTGAATTCATTAATTTGTTTTCTGGTGTGGCCACTTCCAGAGACAGCAAGGCGGGGGTGGAGGGTGCTCCTTTTTTGCTTGCCTAAGTCATTTGACCATTGACTACGCATCCCACGAGACGGGGCACCGCTCCTACTCCTAGTAAAGACGCCTCCAACATTTTGGTGCTCACCAATTTTTGTCCATATCGTTCAATACCATAAGAGCCGGAAAGCAATTCAAGCTCTCTTTTACAGGGCTTTTAACTTGGATTTATTGGGTGTTTTGCGCACCTGGCTGGACAACAATCTAGGCCATCGCGAGCAACATAGACAACGTCATTCGATTGGCTTCGTCGTCATCTGCCATGGCCGAATATGCGGACGAACGAAAGACCATGGCGGGGACAGTCGATCATGGGTCCGCGTGCAGCGGTGGAGAACTTGGACGTCCGCAAAACCAGAACCAAAACGCGCAGTGTTTTCGATGCAAACCCCTGCTGAACCGAGCTGCTGCTTCTGCTTCAGCTAGCTGCTGCTGGCTGATGCTGCTGCCTTTGCTGCCTTCTGCTGCCTTCTGCTGCCTGCTGTTGGGTGTGGATACCCCAACACACATCGTCGCAACTCATACCAAGTATACGAAGCATACGGCAGCAGCAAAGGCCCATAGAAACCATATGTTCATGTTTCCTCTCGCTCTGCTGCAGTGCTACTGCATCACACATGGCCCTCCAGGCTCGATGCTTCTGGCAGTTACAGTACAGCAGCAGCAGTCCTGTGAGCTCTCTCGTTTGCGACAGCCACAGACGGGCATCTGTGCGTATGTGTATGTGTGTACTTCTGTATGTACCAGGTATGTGTGCGCGGAGTGTGCTGTCACCAGATCCGTACACACCAACAGCACAGCAAGACAGCAGCAGCAGCAGCAGCAGTACAACGGCAGCTGTGTTTCAAACTCTCGTCCTTGTGCCAGTGGTCACGGTGTATGTGAGTGTGGTTGGTGCACAGCAGGACATCGAAACACGACGATATCTTCACGTCCAACGGCAGCTGTGTTTCAAACTCTCGTCCTTGTGCCAGTGGTCACGGTGTATGTGAGTGTGGTTGGTGCACAGCAGGACATCGAAACACGACGATATCTTCACGTCCAATGCAACAACCAAACACAGATCGTCGGACCTCATACCAGGTATATGAAGCATGCAGCGGTAGCAAAAGCAGTCGCTCGTACATATCATCGAAAGGCCTGTGTTCACCATGATATACTTGCGACGCCCCCGGGATTTCAACTTAACCCCATCCCGAAGAAGAAGCTTGTATCTGACATTTGTTTTCAGTTTAACTGGCCCCTTTTTTCGCCCGCTGTGGCCACCATCTATCTCCTAGTATATAGCGACCGTTTTATCACTAGTACCCAATGTACCAAACTTCTCCACGTCACGTTCGCCTATTTTCCTCGTCCCTTCCTCTTAACACATCCCGTTCCTCCCTCTACAGTTTACGTTCTCCCACACTACGATGCGAGTTCTGCTCCCTCCTGCTTTACTACAAGGGCACTTCCGTGCACCTTCCTCCTCCAAGCCGCCTAATGGATGACCGCGGGGAGAGGGGGTTGCCTATGTCATTATCGAGCCCTTAGCGACGTGCACTAATCAGTAAAGGTCGGAGCTACGATAGGGGGCACGTATGTCGGATCGCCGTATTACGGCATGCGAGATCACTCCAGCGGTGAAAAAAATATCTGGGTCGCTCAAACTACGGAACATCCCCTGTCCCCCATTCAACAAAGCCACATATTTCTATAGCGAATCCCTGAATTTTCTTCCGTGGGCAGCTCCGTTGGTTGTCACATTGCCACGTTTGGACTCTTGGTCATTCCCCGTAAGCACTTCAAAAAAATATTTTTAGCGGTTATGCCCGTAAAAGCACGAGCTGTTTTTGGCGGTAATCGGTAATGCGACATCTCTGGCACGGGGGTCCCCCGTAGCTCCCTTTCACTACTGTGCAGCGTTATGCTACTACCACAGTACTATAAAATTACTACCAGGTATGATACTACTATAGCAATAGTACTATTAAACTACTATTACAGTGCCGCCAACAGCCCCGTACCTCTATGGAGGTGCATACCGCGAAACAAAAAAGCACACACAAAAGTGTTGACTCGCAAAAATCTAACAACGTAGACACAGTCACGCCAGAGGTATCGAGCGCCGGCAAAACAACGCCCTAAAAAAGCGCTAAACCTCACTTAGTCTGCAGTTTCATGAGCCTCACTTAGTCTGCAGGTTCGTAGGAACTGTAATCTAACCCAAAGCCAACCGTGGGATTCCCCATGATACTGAAAGTGGGAAACCGTCCGGTGGTGTACCGTTCATACCGTAAATGTGTATGTTTGTGAAAGACAGCCCCGAAAGAGACGGCTCAACACATGACTTGCCTTTCATTGGCGATCTCCTTTTTCAGCAGCTGGAACGCGCCTACGAACTTGACGATGCGCGGCACGTATCGCTTCTTCGCCGTCGCCTTCGAGGAGTATTTTCCAGTGCTGCCGGGAATCACGGTGATACATATAGATGGCGGTAACGGTGACGGTGGTGGTGGTGGTAGTGGTGGTGGTGGTGGTGGTGATGGTGGTGGTGGTGGTGATGGGGGTGGTGGTGGTGATGGGGGTGGTGATGATTGGTGATTACGATGATGAAAGACGGCGATGATGGTCGAGACAATAACGATGATGATGATAATGATGGAGATGACGATGACGACATATTACGATGATGATGACGAGACAGGCCGGGTCGACATACTCACGCATCCGTATACAACGGCAGCTGCTAGTAGTTTGCGCTGCCGGGGTTGTACGAGGACCACTGATAGGGACAGCTCACGCTATCGCTATAGTGGGGTCTGAAGGGCGCGCCAGCTAGCGCTGGGTTGCGAAAAAACCTGAGTTAAATCGACACACGACGCGTATGAAAATACGTGGAAGTGTGGTGAGCTTAAGCTTTATTTTTCCCTATCCGCCGGAGGATGAAAAAAAAAAAAAAATGATGACGAGAGTGAAGATGAAGACGAGCATGATGATGGCGATGACGACAACCATGATGGACATAACGATGACGGCACATTACGATGATGATGCAAGGGCGGGCCGGCCAACCACACACGCTCAAAAGCAGGGAGGGTACGAGTCAGGGGGGGGGCAAGTAAACGTCATCCACGACAAGACGAAAGACACATACCAGGTACTTGTTACCTTATCATTCCCTTGCGTCTCCATTCGCACTGCATGATCGAAGGAACCACAGGGTACTTGGCCCTTGTACCACTGCAACAAAATCATCCCACACTAATTTCATGTCATTCTATGGTAGGGGTTTTACTTTTTCGGCCATATGGCGTTTCTGACGTTCTGACGTTCTGATTCGTTGATTGGTTGGCCTACTCAAGTGAAGAACTGCCGGTACCTTAGTCTAAACATTTTACGAGTATAACTTGTTTTGGGGCTAGGGCACAGAGAGCTTGATCGGGTTGCGCAAACGAATCCCCTCTAGGTCATGGTTCGAGTGATGGTGATGATATTGAGCTCCTCACATCAGGAGCTCAGAAACTTCTTCGAATCTGCTGCATCTCTACCGGGGGATGGCTCTTTGTTCTAGAATGCATGGGTGCGTTTCCAAAAAGCTCAACCTAAGCCTTCGGCGTTTTTCATCGTCACTCTTTCCCTCTACACCATAATCAGTCCCAATCCGATCAGAAGAAAGAACAACGACATAAACATAAAACTACGTACCTTTGCGCCTGGATTGTGAGTTACTACAAGAGGGAAATAATATGGTCATCGTGTTACGGTCCTAGCATCACAGATCTCCGTTCACGTTGTGAGGATCAGGGGAGACTACTCGGAAATCAGCCTTGAGCGGATGTTCAGGCGTCAACCCTTTGGCTGCTGCTGCTGCTAATGTTCACGTTTTGTCCCGGGTCATCACCCTCCCGTGGGTCCGTTCGGGGGTTGAAAAAAATGCGGGGCGAGTTGGGTTGGGCGATTATTTGTTGGAAATCTCACGGGCCGCGTCGAGTCGGGTCAGGAGGTTTTCAACTGTCGGGTCGGGTCGGGTCACCCTGACACGACCCGGCCAGGCCCACGAGAAGTGACCCGACCCGTTGAAAAGCCGCGAAATTGTATTTAGTTGAATTATCAACTGCCGTCGACGCAGATAAGATTCCCTGTCTCTCCCTCTGTCAACGGGACTGCTGTATCAGCCCGTGTTGTCGCACACTCCGCCGTCGTAATTCAACAGCAAGAACACTTTGCTTACTTACGCAGAGAGAAGTGGGATCACGACCCACCGACGGTATCGACTAGGAATCTTACTACCCTAATTTGACGTAGGCTGTTGCCAAAAGTACAGTACAAGACAGGTGCCAAGGTAGAGGGGTGCCATTTTTTTCTAACGCTCCTCCCTTGAAGTGCTCGATATCTCACCCCAAAAGTGGATCATTGATAGGTAAATCTGAAATCGCAACTATACTAACAGACTCATGGCCCAGGTGTTGAAAAAAAACACATTAATACTGGAAAACAAGAGTGGCATGCCAACGATTTTGGGCTTTTAAGCCCTTCAGAGCCCCCAAACCCCTCCCTATACTAAATCCAAGTAATTTTGTCCCCAAATACGGGTTTCCAGTTGTAGAGGGGTTAAGCAACCCCGTAACTCATTTTTTTTTTTTTCAAAGGCAAAAAAGTGCTCCGTCTATCGTATCACGCGTTTGTTTTAAGGCTTAGTTTGGGTAAGCTATTGGTTTAACCTTTTGCAAGTGGTCAAACGGACTAATACCCCACTAATACCTCAACAAATGGCGTCGTCGACAGACCATGGGTTTTTGGATCGTGGGCTCAAATCCCACATCCACAATAATAAACTTTTTCAGACTTTCCCCATGTCGAACTTGATAAATACTCTCTCCGGTATCCCCAGGAAATGGAACGGCTTGGATATTGACAGGTCCGCCCGTATATCCGGCCGACCTGCTATCCCGCCGTTTCAGGGGGGGGGGGGGAGTGTTATAAGGCTTAGTTTGGGTAAGCTACTGGTTAACCTCTTACAAATTGTCAAAGGGACTAATACCCCACTACTACCTTAACACGTTACCGATCCAAAGGGGGTCAACGGCTCCACAACAGTTTCGTGCGTAACAGATACAAAAAAAGCTGGATGGTGTTGTTGTGCTCGCATCAACTCATCGCCATGTTTCAGTCCGTAGCCAGCCAAAGGACAGGCTCCGATCACTCTATAGTGGAAGAATACCTCATAAATTTAGGTTGATGCGAGTCGACGACGGAAGAAAAGGCGTGGTATTATCACGTTAAAATGAAGGCGCATAATTGTTGTGGGGAGGGGGGCAAAGAGTCTGCTTAGTGACCCCTAGTCTGAGTTACAACTAGGGAGGGAGTAGGAGCACTAAAAAGTGCGAAAGACAGTAGAAGGGATGAGCACAAACGAAAAAACAAAGAAAAAAAAAAAAAAAAAACAAGAAATTACACTCACCTATCCGCGAAGGCAGGGGCAACTGATAAGCCCGAACCTCCCACCACACCCCCCGCCGCTACCGCTGCCCCCACTCCAGCGGACACGCGGCTCAGAAAATGCGCCCGTGAGCCCGCCCCCTGTTCCGCTTGCCCCTCCCACACCGCCTTGTCCGTCATGGAAACAGCCCCCTCAGTTTTGCTGAAAATTGGAGAAACGCCACTCGAAGTGAAACTCCTCGCGCCCACGCTGCAGAACCTTGTAGAACCTTCCGCGTGATGTACGGGTGGGTGTGGGGCGTTAAATACTACTGTGGATACGTCCCACTAACAGAGGGTGCGCGGAGAAGAATAGCCATAGTCAACTTACACCTGCACCATAAAATGTAACTGTTAGTAGTACAGCAGTAGAGCTGCACCATGAAATTTAACTATTAGTAGTACAGCAGCAGGACAGCACCATAAAATGTAACCATTACTAATAGCAGTGCAGCAGCAGGGGTCCCCCAATAAGCCGGTCTGAGTAAGGCGGCATCCCGACATAAGGCGGTAAAAATCCTCTGGAGGTACAGTAGGGGTCCCCCAATAAGGCGGTCTGAGTGAGGCGGCATCCCGATTCAAGGCGGCAAAAATCCTCTGGAGGTACAGTAGGGGTCTCCCAATAAGGCGGTCTGAGTAAGGCGGCATCCCGATATAAGGCGGTATCCCGACATAAGGCGGTAAAAATCCTCTGGAGGCACAGTAAGGGTCCCCCAATGAGGCGGTCTGAGTAAGGCGGTATCCCGATATAAGGCGGTCAAAATCCTCTGGAGGCACAGTAGGGGTCCCCCAATAAGGCGGGCTGAGTGAGGCGGCATCCCGATATAAGGCGGTCAAAATGCTCTGGAGGTACAGCAGGGGCCCCCCAATAAGACGGTCTGTATCCCTATATAAGGCGGCATCCCGATATAAGGCGGTAGAAATCGCTTGGCGCGACTAGGGAATTGCATTCACAACCTGGAATGAATAAGGCGGCTTCCCTCTATAAGGCGGTCGTATTGCTCTCTATACTACACCAACGCCTTGCTGGGTAACCTCTACTATTATACTATACTACTTGTAACTTGTTCTAATGCCTGATGGCGTACATTATAGCCACTGGCTACGAGCAACACCAAGACATCAAACAGTCATATATACGACTACCGTACTCAAGGGTGAGTATGCGTGTGATACTCTCTTAGGAGAAGATACCTTTAGCACCCCCAACCGCCCTCCTATACTAACTCCAAGTAGTTTGTCCCCCACAATGGTACCCAGTTGTAAAGGGGTTAAAATATAAACCCTCTCGGGACTTGAGCGGGAAAAAACGACGATAACAAAATGACGATTCCAGCGTCAACTGCTGCGTGATTGGGGATGACGAGAGTTGATATTAATAGCCCGGACTACAATGCGAGGAGGTCGTGCAACAACGGCGGGGCATGACCCTACCCGTACCGCCGGGCGCTCACATTGCTCCTGCACAGGTAAACGATGTCAATTTTTTGTTTTTTCGCTTTGTGTTGTTCACAATAAATTGGTATTTCCACCCATCTGCATCCAGCACAACCACTGCTGTCCGTCAAATATGTCAGGAGAAGGTCAGTCAAGCCAAAACGTCCAAGCGGTCAAGGTTGTAAAACCGATCGTTCCACACTGAAACCTAGTAGTTTGACGTCAGCAAAGGCAAAAAATTATTGGAAAATTGCGGTCGGTCAAGGGGTCAAAGTGCCGTTTCCTGACATCTTTCAGGTGTCCGTGCTGGTGCCACATAGAGAGACGAGCTCTGTGGTCACAAAAACAGAGATACACATTGCAACTACAGCAAGCGTGATGCCGTAATGGGTTCCAAGAGCAGCGATACAACATAATTTTACTCTTTCAGGACTTTAGTATAGCATAACCACCAGAAAAAAAAAAATGGAAGCGCGGTCTTAGCAACCAAAAATAGTTCCTTACCGCTTTTTCAACAACATGTTTGACACACTCTTTTTTTTATATAGACCCTAATCCTAGCCCCAACCCTAACCCTAACCGAATGAAACGCAACAACCAACCATTGTACAGTGAAACCCCCTTCGTCTCGTACACAGTGTGCGTCAACCATGTTGTCGAAAAGTGGTAAGCTCTACTCAAAGATAGGAAGAGCGTACACAGCAGCACAACAAGTCCCATTTTGCTGCGTCCATGTGCTCCCCCCCCCCCCCTATGACATGTAGACTGCAGCAGACGTATACCACGGCGGCAATGGTGGCACCAACCATTGCTTTATGCCCTGCAAGGTTCTTGGCGTTTTTGAGGACGTCTACACCTCACCCAAAAACATGATACGGTAGGGGGGGGGGGGTATTTAAGGCGGTCTGAATAAGGCGGTCGTTCGAGATATGGCGGTCGAAAACTGCTTGACACGACAGAAGATGCCAGTAGGGCGGCTACCGCCCTATATATAGCAACGGACCCTATATAAGGCGGTAGCCGCCTATTCAGGGTGCCTACCGCCCTATTTAGGGCGGCTACCGCCTTATCCACGGCCCACTTTCGCCTCCACATCAGTACAAAACCTCGCTCTGGTGCTGCTTTTGAGCGAGGTATAGGCAGCAATACCACATCCCTACTGCTGTTGTTGCTGCTGCGAGAACACACACCCCTAGCACACAACGAACAGAGGGGATCCGCACGATGCCCTGTGCAGCAGGCGAACTGTGTTTGGTTCCAGCCCGCACCCCCGAGCGCTCTGACGGCCACGAATGTCGCGGAAAATGCGGTGGTCGACTGCACGGACTCTGTGGTGAAGCCGATCCGGACTGCGACAACCCAATGCAGCGCGTTTGCCATGATTACCTTGCCGCCAAGCGACCTTCGAAGGCCAACGGCAAGGCGGTCAAGCCCCAGGCGGGAAAGAGCAAGGCGTCAGATACGGGAGGTGTTGATGATACGACGGGGCACGGGGGCGGTGCCCCCCCGGCCTACATGGAACTTTCGTCGCACTTCGTTTCTCTGGAGAGCGCAGCGGAGGCGTGCGGCAATGGCGATGCCTCCTTCTATCTGCAGAAGGCCAGGATGTCGTTCATCAAAGCGCATGCCTCTAAGCCAGTGCAGCAGGCAGACATGAGGCATTTTTGTGAGCCTCAACAAGGCCAAGGCGGGGGGCACAGCGGAGGACTGTAGTGCAGTACAGTAGTCAGTACAGTAGTACAGTGCCGTGGAATAGGTTGGAGCTCTGTTGTGAATGTGTAGCAAAGCCAAGGGTCCTCCCCGTACAACAGTACGGCAGTGTATCTTCTCTGAGTGGAGTGCGTTTTCAGCGGGCTCTGTCGCCCGCAGCTTCATTAATATTATACTTCTCAACATACATGCAAAGTGTGTGCGCACCCGTCTGCTCTGCTGTGCTTTGGTGTGTATTTGACACCACACATATTTGCTGGGTTCAGCACTGGCACTGCTGCAACGCTGCACCTTCCTTCTCCGAGCAAACATATGATATCCCTCTTCGTGACACCCTCTGGGTCATCTTCTGGGTCAGAGGCACTCTGTGCTGTACCTTAACAGGCCGTATGCACTCAATAGGGCGGTTACCGCCTTGTTGGGATATCACCACAAGCCCAATAGGGCGGTCAAAATCTCGATGCACTGTACCGCCTTATGTAGCCCCCTCCACTGTATTGATTCACACTAAAAGCGCAACCCCATGACCTAGGGATACACAAAGTCAAGGCTTGTCACGAGTCATGACCCGAGTCGTGACCCGAGTCATGACCGGGCCCGCGGGTCGGGTCAGGAGGTGTTGGAAACAAATCTCACGGATCGAGGCGGATCGGGTCAGGAGGTGTTGGAAATCTAAGGGACCGAGTCGGGTCGGGTCAGGACGTTTTCGAATATCATGGGTCGGGCCGGGTCACCCTGACCTGATCCGACCCGCGAGAAGGGATCCCACCCGTGAAAGCCCTGAAAAAGATCGGATTTGCAAAAAAACAAGAACGGCGTTCCAACTAATATCTTGGGTTAAATAACGTTATATAACGTTATAACCCTTTTGGGGCCCGTGTATATCTTGATAATATCTTGATAATATCTTGATAATATCTTGATAATATCTTGATAACATGTTGATAATATCTTGATAATATTTTGACAATATCTTGATAACATCTTGATAATATCTTGATAATATCTTGATAATATCTTGATAATATTTTGATAATATCTTGACAATATCTTGATAACATCTTGATAATATCTTGAAAACATCTTGATAATATCTTGATAATATCTTGATAATATCTTGATAATATCTTGATAATATCTTGATAATATTTTGATCATAGTATATCGACATAAAAACGAAGATTGCCACACCTTCAAACGTCTAACGGTAAGGGTGCGCGCAGGAGCACGAGAAGGATCATGATGCCCCCGTCCTGTACGAGTCTTTGCATTGTTGGCGTCATAGTTCGGACACCGCTTTTTTTCGTCGCCAACCATTACTATTAACACAACTAAAAGCACTGGCCGATGCCGTAATCGTCAATTTTCGTCGCCAATTTCGCCCTCTATAGTCTCGAAGGGGTCAAGGAGTCCCGTCTTTTAGCCGTATTTTTAGCCAAAAAGAGGTACCTGGTATATATACCTGAATACCTCCATCGTAGAACGCGTGCGCACTTCGGTCACACCTTCGACCCCAGGCGGGCAGGTCGGGCTGCTCGGTGTAGCCGGTGCTGAGATCATCATGGGCCCTTTTGGGACTCATGTACAGCGACCACAAAACAGTGATCGCGACATTTTCAAGCATCTATGAGCGGTGCGAGCGAGCAGTGAGAGCAGAATCACGCCGCACCCGCCCCGTCCGACCTCCTCTGTTGATTAGATTTTGACTCATGAAACAATTACTAAAAACGCGCGACCGTTGTGTTACGCAGCTTGCAAAGATGAGCAATGACTCTAAGTTTGTCGAACTCACAGCTGACGTTGTTAGAAAAATTTCAATAAGATGCGGTACAACGTTTTCCTCTCCGGTCCCTACGCGGTTAGCAGTGGGAGAACTCACCCGCTGAAGGAACGAAGGCCGTTGACCACGCCACAGGTGTCACCGCCAAGCCCAGCACAAACGCGCCCATGCTCACCATCTTGCGGCCGCCGTCAAGTTGTAGAAATAACCTGCCGTGTCGCACCAACACGTTTCAAGGCATCAGTATATCGTGCCTTTACGTTTTTATCGCAGTGGTACTTTTTTTCTTTTTTCACCGCCATTTTTGCGATTGGCACTCACCTTCACATTGACGAACGACAAACATAGTACGTACATACCAGCAACAATATACCAACTTTGGCTGGGTTGGAGTTGCATTTAATACTATCAATAGTATTGAAACCGTCGAGCGTTACCTTCCAAGGCCAACCCTGCCCATGAAAAATCAGCAAGCAAAAATAAAAAATAGCTTAGAAATACGTTTGCCGGCCATTTTTTTAATTTTTCAACCTAGTTTTCTCGTGGGTTGGTTGGCCTTGGGTCATGATGTCCGTCGGTTTCAATATTATGTTAAAACTTTATTTCCATTCCAGCAGAGGCTGGAAGTCGCAAACACCCTAGAAATTATTATTATTTCACAGCGTCGGTGTCAAAATCCAGAAACATTAAAGAACACGACATCCAGATGAAAGGGTGAAACGATGTTTGCCAACAACCAACCACCACAAACACTACATGTACCTCCCTGTTCTCCTGGCCCTACCCCCTCCTAGTAATTCATTGGCCGTCCGACAATATGCAGTGCATCTCGAAAATTGACTTAAACACACTAAAATAAAAACTCATTCGAGCTGATCGGTGTCACTTGGCGAGTTCGTTGTCATGTACCTGGTGGCTAACTATTTTTTCTTCGATTGGTACAAGAGTTTTATCTCCCTTTCCAACTTCAAGGCACCGCCCTTCCCAGGTACTTCAAGCCAACCGCATCCCGAACGGGTAGCTTGTGATATGCAGGAACACCAGCTGAATGGTTGCCATTAACTCCCCTGGCGAACTTCAGAGAAACAACATACGGGGTATGAGCTTGCCTAACAATGTGGCCGCCCGGATCTTTGGGGCGGTGGGCTGTTCGCGTTTGCGAGCGGGGAAGCATTTCCTGGTGGGATCGAGGTACGGGCGTAGACCCAACCCAACCCCTAACCCTAACCCGAACCCGGACCCTAAACGGGCCAGAAACGGGCGAGAAACGCAGCCGCGCCGCTTTTTGATAAAATATTTTTCAATTATTCCAATCTGCGCACCACCACATAGCCCTCGGCCAAAGAGAGAGCGTAAAACTTCCTTCCAAGATCCGGGCGGCACACCACATTGCTAGGTCTTCTGCAAAATATCGACAAAGAAGCGACTTTTATTGGTCATAGCATCGGCCCCATGAAGCAGCCCCTGGCCACTGGGGTGGCGTAGGGCATGTGCACAATACAGCAATGCGAGGGAGGAGCCGTATCGCACACGCGTGCAGCAGCAGCAGCAGCAGCAGCAGCAGCAGCACGCTGATACTTGATCGTGCTGCTGCTGCACACTTTTCCTGGACTCTTGGCAAGATTGACATCGCCTTTTGGTCGCTATATTTCCGAAACTTTTCCAAAACTTTTCCAACTCCTAGAATGTTTCCTATCCTAGTCTAACTCCAAGTGTTTTGTCCCATGCCGGGACTGCGCTGCTAAGAGGAAAAATTAACCAAGTCCCGAAAGGGTTCCAAGCTTGAAAGTAAACCGATTGAATGAAAACCTACCCCGAAGAAAGCTCACCCTAAACCAACCAAAAAACTATCGCTCTCACATGGTCCCCTTCCGCCCCCTCCCCGCAATATCAATACGACTCAAAATAGTAAAGCGTTTGCCATATTTACGAGATTCTACGTCATACAGCGCCGAAAGCAGGGACCCCTTGCGAGCTGGCTGAAGGCGGGTTGTACGACCGCCAACCGAGACTCATCTATGCGATCCTCCACATTATCAACAAAAGCAAACAACTTGGCGACAGGAGGAGTTCCTAATATATTTGTTACATCTGCAGGGCTTTTCATGGGTCATGAGGTTCATAACAATTCTCGCGGGTCGAGTCGAATCGGGTCGGGTCGGGAGATAGTTCGGACTCTCACGGGTCGAAACGCGTCGGGTCAGGAGGTGTTCAAAATCTCACGGGTCGGTTCGGGTCACCCTGACCCGACCTGAGGGAGGTGACCCGACCCGAGGGAGGTGACCCGACCCGAGGGAGGTGACCCGACCCGAGGGAGGTGACCCGACCCGAGGGAGGTGACCCGACCCGAGGGAGGTGACCCGACCCGAGGGAGGTGACCCGACCCGAGGGAGGTGACCCGACCCGAGGGAGGTGACCCGACCCGAGGGAGGTGACCCGGCCCGAGAAAATCCCCGTACAATTACTGCGCAAGTTGCCAGCGACAGCATGCATCTGCGGCCAGCAGGGGCACTACGCGTGTCGCTGTGAGGTCGAAAAGGGCGGCGGCAGCAACGACAGCAGTAAATTCTTAATCTTCTGAGTCCCACGGTAGACTGGAGAACAACACACAGCACACAACACACAACACACATACAACACACTTACAACACACTTACAACACATTCAAGAGAAACGTACAACCCCCCTTAGAATCAAGATAATAAGATAGACGAGAAGAGATCTTCAAGGCATGCAAAAGACACATGCGACGGCAGAGGTGAACCAACGTTTGTTTTTCCGTGCAAGGTTCCAGACTTGAGGATCTCTATACGACCTCGCCCTCATCCCGTTTCTAAGTCAACCGAACAGGTGAATAAAAAAAAAAGAAATACCCTGGCAATCTTAGGTTTACAAAAAAAATTTACAAAACACATACGGGTAATTATTGCGAAACAAGAATGACGTCCCGACGGTTTAGCGGTAACGCCTTTGCAACTGGAAACCTGTTATGGGGGGGAAAGTACTTAGGAACAGTATAGGGAGGAATTTTGGGGCTCTAAAGCGGTTTTTAGCACCGCCGTCCCGACATGGAGACAAAACACTTGGAGTTAGACTGGGATAGAATGATGTTAGGAGTTGGAAATGGGTCAAGGAGCCCCCGTCGTTCGAAAAAAAAAACTGCCAAAAAGTTCAACCTCTGCTGTACCAGTTGTGTAGCATGTGTCGGGGAAAGGAAGGACCCAAGGCCGCCATTGGATACAAGTAGTGATCTTTACACAAGAGAGCCTCTCACGGCGACGAGGACTGTTGTTGCGAGCAGGGAGCGCCACGCACGTCGCAGAGCGACCGTGCTTGCGTTGCTTTCGCTGTGCTGACTTCGACAATGGGAAGCACCCGTGCTACGTTGGTGATATCATACCGCCTACCTGGTATACTTTGCAGCA
Organism: Undaria pinnatifida; assembly: GCA_012845835.1. Taxonomy (NCBI): domain Eukaryota; class Phaeophyceae; order Laminariales; family Alariaceae; genus Undaria; species Undaria pinnatifida. The sequence goes on from JABAKD010000024.1 coordinate 8,926,802, forward strand.
GAAAAAGCAAGCTCAAAAACAAAACAAAGTAATACAAAATAAGCAAAAAGAGGGTGGGGAAAGCAGTCCTGGGTCCTGGGATCGATCGGTAATAAAACAATTTCTCCGTCGCCAACTTAGACCTGAGAGCTGAGAGTAGTCTTAGAGGCCACAGAACTGCCGAGGGTGGTCTCCGAAGGCACCGACAACACCATACGTGAGTCTACGTTTGTACGCTTCTTCAGTATGTATATCGTATATGTGTGAGTACAGTGTGAGCTGTCAACGGGATACACAACGATCATGAAGAGCGTTTTTTTTGTTTCCTAAAGCAGCCGCTCAGGCTGACTGTCTTAGCCGAGCAGCTACAAAATCAGTACGTACACAGCACCAATAGAACCTCTCCATAAGAGTTGTATACATCAGAATCAGTGCGCAGAATGATTATGCGTATGGACCGCATATCGCTAGAGCTGTGAGTCGGCACGACTTAAGTCACCAACTAAATAGTTACTAGTCGTACTAATAGTCAGTCGTTTCCGGAGGTGCCGTCTATCCAACTTACTGGGTTTCTATACTCGTAGGAAGGATTGTTTGATACGAAGAGCATTTTTTTTTCTTTCTTGGGCACCTCCCTCCCCCTTAGTCCGGGGGAGGGTGATTGGACTCGCTTCACTCGCATGACTTTAGTCGACAAGCCGACCGACCATCAGCTGGTTTCACCAGCCGAATTGCCGACTAAAGTCGCTTATTATAGTTGGCTACCGGTACCTACCGATTAGTTTATAGTACTGTAGTGAAATCCTGCCGATTCACAGCTCCAGCAATCGCCGTTGGCAAAATCCAGGTGATTGATACATCGTCGAAGACGAAAAACGCGCGACCGGAATATCCCGCAGAAAATGAGCAACGACCGAACTCACAGCTGACGTATTGGATTTTTTTCTTCAAAGTATAATATATAGCACAGCAGAGATACAATAGGCATATGAAGTATACAGCAGCAGCAACTCATACCAGTTACCCGTACAGTACATGCAATATGTACAAGGTCTCTTATAATTAGCGATGTCAGAAAATAATGGTAACTATGTGATTGTACGTATCGATTGAAATATTCTATTTTTCGATCCATGTACAACAAATTATGAAGCTTTAACACCTTGTTCAAACGCCCCAGTTACAATCGAAATCGGCCAGAGTAATAAACACTTCTACGCAATTGATATCACGTCATTATCTTTCTAGCCATCCATGACGTAGCTTTCATTCATCTACCCCCCCCCCCCCCCCCGCCCCCTCCAACGCCCCCTCCTTCCCACCACCCGCACGATCGCCTAGACATTATCACACACAATCTTGCAAAGATGAGTTTCGACCAAATCTTTGATCTCGTAGCTGGAGTGTATCTTAATATTATGTGACTTAAACCTCTTGAAAACCCTCCCCCACCCCCCCCCACCCACCCCCAACCCCCCCCCCTTTTTTTATTCCCTCGCTCTCTCTTGCTTAAACGCCCCACCTAATATCGAAATCCGCCAGAGTAATAAACACACCCATGCACTGGATATCACCTCATTATCTTTCTAGAGCCATCCTTGCCGCTGCTCCAATTCCCCCCCCCCCCACACCCCCAATGCCCTCTCCTTCTCCACCGCCCGCACCATCGCCTAGACCTAGCACCACGCGTATAGCAAACCCCTACATCCATGCGACCTAAAGCCCTTTCGCCCACCCACCCCAAACTTCCCCCCCCCCTCCCCCAACCCCGACCTCCCCATCCCCCCACCCCACCCCCACCCCCACCCCCTCGAACACTCCGCCCTCTACTCACTGGTTGTACGACTTACGGGATATACATGATAAACTGGTGCACTCTTTCCAAAACCGTCACATTTATCCTCTTAAAGGATGTACGAGTATAGTTTCCACGCACAGATTGAGCTGCCCCGCCCGTCCCGCCCCCCGCCCCCCAATGATGAACTGGTGCATTCTTTCCAAAATCGTCAGATGTATGCCCTTGAAGGATTTATAGTTTCCACGCATAAATTGAGCTGCCCCACCCGTCCCCCCCCCACCCCCGCTCCCTTTAGATCAAAACCAGCCCCCCACATCCTTGAAAACTCCCCCCCCCCCCCCCCCCACCCCCCCCCCCCCCGCTCCCTTTTGATCAAAACCGGGCCCCCGCGTCCTTCAAAACTCCGCCCTCCCGTCACCGGTTATTCGACTTGCAGGATTCACGTGATAAACTGATGCATTTCCTTCCACAGCTGTCAGATTTTGTCCCCCTCAGAAACGGGTTTTATAGTTTCCGCGCATAGACTGACTAACATCACCCTGTCGACCCTGATAGCTACACTGCTGTAGTTGCAAGGGGAGTCGCCGACCTATATCCTTAATGAGGACACACAACCCGTAATACGCGCGATCGGAGTATCACACACAGCTTGCAAAGATGAGTTTCGACAAAACCTTCGATCTCACAGCTGGAGTGTATTTTTAATTTTATAATATAATTGGGACGCCTGTGTTCCCCCTGTTCGACTTGCGAAGCCCCCGGGATACGGATAAAATTCAACCATTCATGCCGAAGGGGAACCTTGTATCTGGTAAGAAATAGAGTATAAGAAATGAAGGCTGATACTTAGGAATATAACAAATCCAGGAGCTATTGCACTGCAGTTAGTGTACAACGCACCTTCGAACTAAGAAACCAAGCCGGGCAGGGGACGAGGGCGAGTCATCATGTATCTTACAGGGTGTCCTGTGTCTTGTACTGCTGTACAGGCAATGAACGGGTTATGGGTTATGGATCCTTGGCGTGACAGGGCTCATAGTCTCGGTCCCGTACGGATCTCATACACAGCAGTACAGTTTCCCTATACTATTCCCGAGTAGTTCTGTCCCCCCAAAAAGGCTTTCCTGTTTGTAAAGGCGTTCATGAGTACCACTGTGCAATAACAAGGAACTACAGGTACGATATTCATATACCTGGTACTACGGATACTGGCTCAAGCTGGATTTTCTCAGTTGGGAAAAGGTGCATTCCACACTAAATTCAGCATAACGGTTCCCGATTGCTTATTTTCCTATAAAATGCATACCATGGTACCAGGTAGTACGCGAAAGCAATTTTTGAGTTGAGAACATCGGGCTCGAGCTTTGGACATGGGCCTCTTTTGTACTGAAAATGGTGTAGGACGCACCCTGCCTTCCATAAGAATTCCAGCTTATTAATAGACTATATAATATATACCTTGAGTAAAAAATGAGAAATCGCATTCTGCTCCTGGTATATCATCAGCAATTTATCATGAGCCTACCTTTCTTATTGCGGTTGTTTCTTACTTTTTTATTGCGGTTGTTTCTCATCACTTGCCGTGCAATGCGGTTGTACCGGTGGAGCAAGACATTGGAGGTACCGCGCATCCCCGTCGTCTGGGCCGACGCGCAATACTAACCCTAACCCGAAGGTGCGGGTCGCCCCGGTGGCGTATCAGGTTATCCTCGAACCTGGTATAGGTCAGTTTCGTGAGTTCGAGCCGCGCCGAGTGCATCCTTATTATCCTTATTAATTAATACGCTAAGGATGGTCGTGACGTTTTGGATCTTTGAAAAATATCTTGGTTAAAACACCCCCCCCCCAAAAGCGGCGACTCCCGAGCTCCACTCGGCCTCAAGCGGCCTCTCCTTATTAATTAATACGCTAAGGATGGTCGTGACGTTTTGGATCTTTGAAAAATATCTTGGTTAAAACACCCCCCCCCCAAAAGCGGCGACTCCCGAGCTCCACTCGGCCTCAGGCGGCCTCGCGGTGCCGCCACGTCCCATCCGCACAGCAGCACTACGACATGCCGGCGAAAGAACGGCCGTCGGTGCCCCACCTCGGCGAGGGGGGAGCGTGGAAATCGCCCTCCCGGGGACGGCTCGCTTGCCCCCCCCCCGCTTTTTCTTCGTCGCTGCCTGCTAATTTTTTTTTTCGAACTCCCAACTATATTGTGAGGAAGACTAAAAATAAATGTTGAACAACAAATGCTACTCGAGTTATTGCTTTTTGGCCACTTGGGCCATGGACACAGCCATGGACACGAGACCACAAGCGCGCCTGCGTCAACAGCAATCACACAACACCAGGACCAAACACAGCAGTGTCCGGCCGTCGCCGCTCGCCGTGCGCAGAATTGGCAAAGCGAGCGCTTTTGGCTTGGCCTAACCAGCCCGAGAGCATTGTAACCAACAAATCGGCTGCTGCTCGCCTGTCAGGTGTATTGCTCTAGGTACTGCTGCATTGCTGCACTGCTGTACTGGGTAGGTTCGTGGGTGCATGGTGGGTGGTGTTCTGCTGTGCTGTACGTACTGCTGCACTGCTGTTCTGATGTACGCACTGCTGCACTGCTGTTCTGCTGTGTGTAGTAAAGGTTTGGTCGGTGGATGGGTGAAGCGTGCACTGCGTCGTCCGTGGTGGGTGGGTGGACCGTTCTCTTCGTGGGAGTCTTTTTTTTGCTGTTTCCTGTTTCATGAGAACCATCCAATGCGCCCCGCGTACCAGGTGTATACTGCTGTACGTACTGCTGCACAGCTGTTCTGATGTACGGACTGCTGCACTGCTGTTCTGCTGTGCTGTACGTACTGCTGCACTGCTGTTCTGATGTACGTACTGCTGCACTGCTGTTCTGCTGTATGTAGTAAAGGTTTGGTCGGTGGGTGGGTGGAGGGTGCACTGCGTCGTCCGTGGTGGGTGGGTGGACCGTTCTGTACGTGGGAGTTTTTTTTTTGCTGTTTCCTGTTTCATAAGAACCAACCAACTAACTGCGCCCCGCGTACCAGGTGTATACTGCTGTACGTACTGCTGCACGGCTGTTCTGATGTACGGACTGCTGCACTGCTGTTCTGCTGTATGTAGTAAAGGTTTGGTCGGTGGGTGGGTGGAGGGTGCACTGCGTCGTCCGTGGTGGGTGGGTGGGCCGTTCTTCTGTACGTGGGAGTCTTTTTGCGTCCTGTGGGAGATGAACCCTTTTTTTTGTTTCTACAATTTAATACCGGCCTCCCACTGGTGCTTGGGAGTACCACCGTCCCCACTGCTGCACTCCTCTGTCCTTTACTACCGTACGTACTACTGCTGCCGTGTTATCATTTTTGTTTTGCAAAACTTACATAAAGAGGATGATACCTTTACTACCGTACGTACGGCGGCATTGTCGTACTGCCCTGTTATTATTTTGTTATTTTGGTACTTAATACAGAGGATACAGCACCAATTTGTTTTTGTCCGCCATACCGGCCGGCAACTGGCATATTTCGGGAGTACCACTAGTACTCGTATAAATTCGTTGGGACTTCTTCTTGTGCACAAATTGACTTGCGGAAAGCGAGAGAGCGTGAGTTAGCAACACTCGATGAAAAATCGACGAGCAGTGGGATTGCTGAACCCTACGAGTGTATGCGCAATAAAAATTGAAGGCAAGAACCCGGGGGAAGAAGGGACGACACCTGTGACCACGGCTTGTCCAGAAGCTGGAAAGTCAAAGTGTGAGAAAAAAAATACTCGGAGTAAAAAATAATAATATTGAATTTGACCAACGACGACCGGTACGAAGCTTGGTGCCTGCCCATCTTGCAGTAAGGGGGGGCCGAAGGAGGTACTACCCGCTGTGCTCTTGTTCTTGCTCGTACTCGTAGAGAGACGTGGCTGTTCTGTTCGTACAGCCTACGCCTGTGACCTATGGCGTAACGGCCTGCGACAAGAAATAATGCGTTCTTACGGTAGCTCGTGTAGGCCCGCGCCACTTGCCGTGAGCAGCACGCAAGCTCGGCACATTTCTGCGTCATGCCAAGGAGAACTTGGGCCAAGGCACTGAAGAACGGGCACGTACTCACGGCTTGTATTCAGTTCCTTTGGGTGCATTTCTGCTCTGCTGCTGTCCGTCACTAAAACATGACAAATGCGGGGGTCAGGTTTAGACCCTCGCTTGCCTGTGGCTCGCTCGCGAGTACATGCTAATAGACGTATTTAAGCCTCGAGGTTAGGTCTTATGTACTTCCATCTGGAAGAGCTAGGCCATTCGATATTTCGACCTAACGCATAAAAAAAACACCACATATCTAAAACTCGAAATAGTGGTCTCTTTCAGTACGCATAAAAAGAAAAGCCGAGGAAAGATCAAACTACTTGAAAATAGACTACGATATTTCTGCACTACTCCAGACGCAGATGGCAAGACGAGGATTTATGTCATCAGTCAGCACATGAGTGGGTGGAAACTTCGAGAAAGACCCTCCCCTGCCCATGCTGTGCGAGCTTGAACAAACGGCATTGAGTGCTTCGTACTCCATACTCGCTTCATATTATGTAGGATACCTCGCAGGCGTCTGCCGCCTTCGGTGTGCCTCAGTGTGGCAGTCAGTACAGCAGCACAGCAGGACTGGCCCTCAACCCGGTTCAATTTCCACCCTCGAAATGTAGGCATCCGCGGGAAAGAGGCAACAGGGTTGTAAACTGCAGCAGCTCCGGCCATGCGCTACGTCGGGCACAAAAACCAAACAAAAAAAATGTGTCATCGAAAAATTACAGCCTCTCAGGACGAGAGAGCAGGAGCACGAGCGCGCGACGAACTATGTCAGAGTCCCAGTTCTCTGACCGCAGAGAACGCCAGGGTAGGAGGAGTCTCGCGGGCGTTTTCCACCGTCTAGTTGTGCTGTAGTTGGGTTGGCTGTTGGTGTGCTGGTTGTCTGTGTATTGTGCTGTGTTGTTTTTGTTTTGTGGTGTGTTGTGTTGTGTGTGTGCGCTCGATCCTTGTGAATGAACAAGGGCTCCTTTTCAAGCAATAGTACGTAGAGGCATGCCGCTCCACGAGAGTGGGACGCCTCTGACCACCGCCAACGTTCCTGATGGTGTTGTACACGCAGGTTGATTAACCCGGGTTGGGGATACACCAAGCGGCTTGCTAGGTTGAGCGTTGCAATTGCTGCGTGGGTGTTGTGCTGTGCTGCTGCTGCAGTGTCTGATGTTGCCTCGAGCTTTTGTCGTCTGAAATGCTGTTGTTTGCTGGAAAATACTCGGAAAATTGCTTCAAATATGCACTTGGGCCAAAATGTGCCCAAGTGCATATTTTGGGAAAATCGACATCTCACCGTGGTCTGCCGTGGTCGTTAGGTCGATAAAATAGACCTATTTTTTAGACATTTAAAACACGATAGGGCTTAATTTGGTTTAGAGCCAAAAATATAGGCATATCGTCAGGCTTAAATACGTCTAATGTGAGAACAACATGCGCAAGTACAGATAGTAGTGCTGCCGTACCCATATATCGATTGTTCTGCTAATAAACGAGTGTTTCCAACGCATTCGTCTGCTAGACAGCAAGCCCGGTACTGGTAGCAGCAGTAGGAAACACTCGAGATAGGATCAATGCTATCCCGGGTGGGGTGTGCAGCAGCAGCAATAGGAACACACTTGTGCATGCGACGAACAAACCGAGTGCAGCACACACAATGATCGGCGATCGATTGTTGTGCTTCTGGTAAAAAAGATGACTCATGAAAAAAAACCAGAAAAAAACGAAAAACGAACACATGCCACGTGCAAACGCACCTGAATGTGAGCTTGTTCTCGACCACAAGCTAAGCAGATAACAGCAGCAACAGCTGTAGTAGGCCTTCGCGGTGAGGATTCTACAGACTGGTCGAGCACAGTTATGGAGTCTCCGGGCTTTGTAGGGGACGTGCAACATGGAATGCGGTATCAGAAAAGAAAGAAAGCGCGGGGCAATCACTCCTACTTACTTTGTACTCCTACCAGGTACTGCCTACAACAGCTGTAGGACTAAACGACATCAGCAGCGAACACAAACATAAGAAACAAAGGGTACGGAGAACACCAAAGACCACAGCAATTTGAGCAATTTTAGCAATGAATACGCAATTTCCCCATTCAATTTCATATTGTTTTGAGCAATTTGGACGCGAACGCGAGTACGCAGAAAATGCGGATGAAACGTCCAGGCCATTCGTCAGATATACACAGTCTATTCGTGATACGCGGCGGTTGATTGTCAAAATGAGCGAATATGATTGGCCAAATGGCCGCGTATGTTCCAAGTGTCCTTAGCTTTTGGGATATTTTGACAATTTTGATGAGTAGATAAATATACGAGTAGACACAAATTTGTCCACGTAATCGCTCCCGATAGCGGGGCAGCTGGTGCTCTCCCCAGGAAGATTTGCCACGTCGGATGGGCGCGAAGGGGTAGCAGTTAAAACCCACTCCAAGCAAGGATAACCAGACATGGACAGCTACTCGGGGAAGGAAGAGGTCGACAGAGAGCGCTGCGCGTCGGGTTCTAAGAGAGGACGCATGGCAGAGGTGAGGCATCGCGGGCCGAGCGCTTCTCCGCACCACCTGTGTGTGTGTGTGGTTCTTTTCGTTTCCAAGATTTCGTGGAGATGAGGTGCAGGCAGGGAGGGCTCTTGGGAGTCCTAGGCCAACTAGGGATTGCGCGCGATACCGAGCACGGCTTGTGTTGCCATCGCACTATGGGGGTCGCTTGGTAGGAAGCAGGGCTGCACATAGCTGTTGCTTGCAGCTCTTGGTGCGTTATCGCCAACAAGCCGAATACGTAAGTAGCACTACCGGCGGTGCTTGTTCGGTTTACAGCTCGTTGTACGGGATTGTTTTACGGGGGTTTTCCGCGTTGTAAGCTCGAGCCTCCGCTCACCAAGCACCCAGGCTGCATGCAACTCATGGCAGGAGGAGTTTGCAACAGCAGGTCGGTGTCCCGCAGCTAGATGGCCACGCAATCAGCACAAGCACAGTGCTATCCGTCTCGTAGTCGTGTTCCGAACCTTCTTGCGATATGCCGAAACTTTTGGGCTCGATGAGGCGTTGTTTTTGAAACATCGCTAAAAATCAGGGCTTTTCACGGGTCATGACCCGACCCGCGGGTCGGGTCAAGGGGGTTTCAAAATCTCGCGGGTCGGGTCGGGTCGGGTCATTACGTTTTAAAATCTCACGGGTCGGGTCGGGTCGGGTCAAGAGGTTGTCAAAATCTCGCGGGTCGGGTCGGGTCGGGTCGGGTCAAAAGGCTTCAAAATCTCGCGGGTCGGGTCGGGTCGGGTCAAGAGGTTTTCAAAATCTCGCGGGTCGGGTCGGGTCATGACCCGCGAGATACGGGTCACTTCGCGGGTCAAGCCATAATGACCCGTGAGTTGTTTTGGGCTGACCCGCGGGTCAAACCCGCGGATCTAGCCGGCGGATCCGCCTTTTTGAAACTTACAGCTGAGAGCCACGTTGATGCCGTGCAGGCGCCCCGCGGGTCGGGCCCGCGGGTCCGCCAATAAAATACAAACATTTCGGCTTCTTGCCTCCCTCGTGCCGATGCTCCGATCATATGTCATCACAGCGTGCAGAACATTCACCAGGCAGTACCCCTAGCTACTCGTACCAAGGCATACAGCAGTGTGACGCGAATCCGTACCTACTGGAGCCGTAACAACAGCAGTAATATTACGGTCATCATACCAGTACGAAATGTGACCAAACGTAAAAAGGCAAGGAAGGGCAGTCGTCGTCGAAGCAGCAGCAGCAGCAGCAGCAGCACTGGCAGCAGCAAGCACCTGCAGCAGACCCCGGATTCTCGCGGATCGCAGCCCCTGCTGACAGACCCACCGCCCCAGTTGTGGGCTTGCTGCCGGAGGCGGCTCAGCTAGGCTGCTTGCCGGGGCTGGAGACTGCAGCACGAAATGTGACCAAACGTAAAAAAGCAAGAAGAGCAGCCGTTGTCGAAGCAGCAGCAGCAGCAGCAGCACCCTGGCAGCAGCAAGCACCAGCAGCAGACAACGCATCCTCGCGGATCGCAGCCCCTGCTGACAGATCCACCGCCCCAGTTGTGGGCTTGCTGCCGGAGGCGGCTCGGCTAGGCTGCTTGCCGGGGCCGGAGATTGCACTTGTAACTTATAACTAGCTCGCTCGTCGGGTCGCCCGTCGGGTCGACCCGGTGGTCTAACGGTACGGGCATGTCCATGCATGTGGGTTGCGGTTCCTTTCCTATTTCTCGCGCGCACACCACATGACATAATCATCAGCTGCAAACAATGCCGGTAAAAAACGCAGAGAACACGACATACTGGGAAAAGTACGAGGGACCAAGGACCAACCAACCGACCGAGGTATACATGCTTTGACCCGTGACTTTTCGACTTTGACCCGTGAGAAATGTCACGGGTCAAGTGAACGTGACCCGCCAGACGACCCGAATCTCGCGGGTCACCCGGATTGTCGCGGGTCGGGTCGGGTCGGGTCAGGACGATTTCAAAATCTCGCGGGTCGGGTCGGGTCGGGTCAAGACGTCTCGAAAAGCTCGCGGGTCGGGTCGGGTCAGCTGACCCGACCCGAACCGACCCGACCCGACCCGACCCGACCCGCGAGATTTGACCCGACCCGTGAAAAGCCCTGCTAAAAATGTTGCAATTTGAGGCAAACCGACTTGCCCCGGGGAACCCGAGACAGCAGGCGACAACGCTGCCTGTTTCCGAGCGTGCTGCGTTCTTCACCCGAGACAAAACCATTGCTCAAGGCCACCCAGGCCTGGAGCTTCTATTTGTTTGCTCTCAGTTTAGCAGCTGGCACACGGGCTGACCGGCCGAAAAACCGAGAAGATGTAGTCACTCTTGGACGTCAATTGCGAATTGTTGTTGGTTGATGACTCCGGTCTATCGTGGAGAATCTGGTCGGTGTCGCACGTGGCGAGTCAGGTCTTCCAACTCAACTCCCGAAACAACTTGCTGATAATGACGGGTCGAAATGCCAACAACCTGATATCCTGGTAACTGATACCATCCTGTCCGGAAATATAAGCACTATTAATAGTTGTACTTCTGCTGTTGATATACACACGATGCTTATTTTTTACGGTATTTTGAACATGAGTCGAACACCTTGTGTATGTTGCGAGCGCAACTTTTGTCCCTATTCTTGTATTATGCAATATGTATGTTGTCCAGTACCAATGTTGGTGGGGGGGGGGGGGGGCTGGGGGGGGGGTGGGGGGGGGGGGGGGGGAGGGGGGGTTGGTGGGGGGGGGGGCTTCCGTTTCTGCCATCCAAGGCATCGGAGGAGCATGGAGTGGTGAATCCGTCGTAGCCTGTCATAGTCAGGCTTGTTCGGGCTCCACGTCATGCAACCGTAATGCAGTGTCTCGATCACCTCAGCTTTCAGCAACCGCACCTTCAACCGTAAGCGCACACCCGGGCGATCATAGATTTCCATCTTGTACCGCTGGAAACACGCCCAAGCTCTCTGAAAATGCCGCCTTATTTTAATGCTAAGGTCTGTCTGCGGTGGTAGCCCCGCCCAAGGACACGAACTCGATTGTTTGTACACCTGGCCGGCTGATTGATTGTGAACGACACCTTCCCCCCGCCTTTGGTTTGCAGGCACATAATCTCTGTTTTCGCCTCGGATACCGTAAGCCCAAACGACGAGCACGCAGTCACGATCATCGTCATTATCCTCTCCAGCCCTTCTGGTGATCGCGACACGATGCCCGCATCGTCCGCGTACAGCACACCCCACAATCTCTGCACCTCCTCCCCCTCCTTCCCCCTTTGCCCGTCGACTTTGCCTGTGCGTGAAGTGCCCTTCTTCCCGCCTTTCTCCTTTCGTTGGAGCTGCACCATGTTGTCCGTAATGGCTGCATCAGCGAGGAAGCGTTTCCCGGCCACACGCAGTACCGCCGTGAAAAACATGTTGAACAGCAGTGGCGCGAGAACGCACCCTTGCCTGAGACCTTGCCCCACCTCGAACTTATCCGAGCACTCTCTTGTCATCCAACCGCACGCATGCTAAACTTATCCGAGCACTCTCTTGTCATCCAACCGCACGCATGCTTGCATGCCGTCGTGGAATTGGCGGATGACGGCGATCATTATCGGTGGCACGCCAAAACGAGCAAGGAATCTCACAGTAGGGTTCGGTCGACGGAGTAATATGCTTTGGTGAGGTCGATAAAGCGCATGTACAAGGGGTGTCCTTCTTCCGCGCCAGTTCCTGCAGTCGTCGTACTACGAACATCATGTCAACCGTCGAACGTTGGGGTCTGAACCCACACTGTTTCTCCGGCAGAATGTTCTCGCGTTCGCAATAGTCACTCAGGCGACTCGCGATGACTTTGAGGAGTACCTTGACGGCGTGAGCCACGAGGGAGATGCCACGATAATTGCCACACCCAGTCCGATCTTTCTTCTTATGAAGCACCTTAATCGTTGCATCTTTCCATTGTTGCGGCACGCCACCTGCCTCCACACAGCGACGATGATATCGTGGAAGTTTCCGAGAGTGTTCAATTCTCCTTCGTCGGCCAAAACCGTCAAGAGCTCGGCCGGGAGACCATTGGGCCCTACCGCCTTTCGGTTCGCCAACGCACGGATCGCCTTCTCTACTTAGTACCTAGACGGGACATCGTCCAGTGGTCTGCACGGGGGCCACTGCTTAAGCTCGTCCACAATGCTCGGGTCGATATACAACGAACCAGTACCAGCCAGTACCACAGCAGCAGCAGTTTTTTTTCTTTTCTCTTCGCACATTTCTACTGTCTAGCTTCTGGACAAAAGCCGTGGTCACAGGTGTCGTCCCTTCTCCTCCCCGGTTCTTGCCTTCAATTTTTATCGCGCGTAGGACTCAGCAATCCCACTGCTCGTCGATTTTTTCATGGAGTGTTGCTAACTCACGCTCTCGCGCTTTCCGCAAGTCAATTTGTGCGCAAGAAAAAGTCCCCACGAATTTATGCAAGTATGCACTCGGGGATTCGAACTCACGAGACTGACCTATACCAGGCTCGAGGATAACCTGATACGCCACCGTGGCGACCGGTATGGGCGTGATACTCCTGCTGCGGTACTGACGGGTATCGGTAGCAGTACGAGCTGTTATCTGGTAGTTTGGTAGACGAGCTCTTGGGATGAGTTGACGAAACTTTCGTCTTCGTGCGTGTGAGATTAGTTGACATTGTGCGTGAGATGGGGTGTTGGAATTGAGGAAAGTGTGAGCCATTTGAGTTGAATGTTCCATTCGCGCGCAAGTGCTTCTGCAAACTGCAAACTGCAACACGAGCCCTTCCACGCCTGACGAGCACATGAAAACAAAAAATATGACTGAACAGTGCATTGTAAGTAGCAGGCACCTGCAGGCCACATGCTACCTTTACGTCATTATCACGCACTTTCCAGATGAATGAGAATCGTCGGTAGATTAGCCATCAACGTTCAAGGACAGAGGAGCAGGACTGAGGAGCATCGGAGTAGAACTACAACGTCAACCAACCTATGTTTTGTACAGTCCGTACGTACGCTTACTGTTACACAACTACCAAGCAAGTATCCCCGAGAGGTGCACTCACAATTCGCATTACAGAGTAAGAGTACCATGCACACATGGTATTTCGTGTGATAGCCGTTCTGTTCTTTGCTTTTTGCCCCTCGCATGCCAGTGCACTTCTTTTTTGCAAGAAGAAAAACGCCGCAGATCAGCCGCCGGCATGTATATCGTCGACTAACCTAGTGCGTCGTGCGTGCTTGTAGTTGGTACACGCACAATTATCAATCACCAGGGCAATGACGTAGCAGGCGTTCTGCGTTTTTGTCGTCCCACGCACGCTCTTTTTAATGTAAAGGAAGGATGATAGCCAAAGAAAAGTATACCCGTGGTGTTTTGCGCCATTTTTTGGTGCAAAATTATCATTATCAGTGTGCAGGCGTTCTCCCTTTCTCGTCGCCTCAGTTTCCGGTACAGGGAAAAATCGGTCACGAAAACCACGTTTTACGTAGGCTGCGCTCATTTGTCAAAGCACCGCCATGTACACCGGGAGATGGCCATAATAGCCTGGGCACACCGGCTTACAGCCAATCCAACCACGTTCTCGGTCACCCTTTTCTGGCGATAAATTACCCGTTTTCTGACGCGCAGAGCACCGCTCGATACGCCTGCCAGACCTGGGCACCTGGCCAAGGTCAATCCCGTCAAAAGCTATAGAACTAAAATAACAGCAGAGCCTCTCCTCTCCTCTCCTATCCCTAACCCCAGCCGCTGCGTGGCCACGTACCGTATGTGCACGAACCCACGGAACGGCTCGGGCAGTCAGAACACGCTGACACGCCAATGACCTTTAGTATGAATTCCCGAGTACTTGAGCGTTTACTGCGAGGAGAGTGAAGCGCGAAACATTGCTATTATTTGTAACAGACTGCCATTTTTGTATTACACCACGAGCGTATTATACTATGAGTATGTGATAATTCCCCCTCCCAGGAAGGGAGGGAGGTAGGGGCCAAGCCGCGCCGTGGCCTTCCAACGATAGGACACGCCGAGTTCCATGCGCACGTCGTATGCTGAGGGTTCAGGATGCCTGTAACAGGGGACGACAACTCCGCCTTTTTTGGCAGATGTTTGTTTCATGGCACAAGTTCAAATTTCCCATCCACCGCGAGCGGTCGATCACCGATCATGAAGAGTTGATCTCTCTACAGCACGTGGCACAGCCAACAGGTAGGCTCAGTGCAGTGACCATCACTGCACGGCTGCAACAAGCTGCCTTTGCTGTACCTCCGCCAGCAGGGCATGCAACAGGGGACAACTCCGCCTCTAGACGGCCCCACCCCATTGTGTGTTGTGTGGTGTTCTGACCTTCGACAGCTGCAGTGCTCTGATGGTTGATACCTTCAGTTTTGGCTCCGAAGGACGTAATAGTACGTGCGCTGTTGGATGTTTTGTTCTTATGTTGACGGGGCTGTCATTGTCCAGGTCTGGCCATGATATGGAGCCGTGCTGTGTACGCCAGAAAACGGTTATTTTTTCGCCAGAATATGGTAACCAATGTTGGATTAAATCGGTCATGCGAAGAATAATGTGCTCCCAGCAGCCCAGTCTCAGGGCGCGAGCTTCACTGCAACACACAGTGTGAAGAAAATGGTATATAGATGTCTTTAATAGCTGGTCCCGGATGCTGATAAGAGGGAAAGAGATGGAGTGAGGCGAGTGGGCGAAGCCATCTCGCTCCACACCAGGCAATTTTCTCAAAGCCCTCAAATTCCGAAATACTACAGGTACTACATTCTCATATTTCCACGTGTCCCTAGATTGGTTTCAGGAGCAGTCTACAAGGACCTTCAGGACTATTCCACGCATCCTTCCCATGCTATAATATTCCGCTATACACCGGCGGGTAATTCGACAATACCCGGTCGGACGATCCTTCGTGACCATCGTTGTTCCTCCTTTTGTTCGTTGAGACAAGCTATATCGAACAACCAAGAACGTGATTGGCTCTAAACCAATGTACCCACAGGCTTCAATGGCCATCTTCCGGTATAGCGGTACTGTTGACCAATGAGCGCAGCCCATCTTAGAAGTTTTTCGTGACGAATTTCCCCATGTACCGGAAAACGGCGTAAAACACCCAAGTGTACCTTATTTTTGCTAACGCCATAATATAGAAAAGCATCAGTAATAAGACGTATTTAAGCCTCGAGGTTAGGTCTTAAGTACTTCCAACTGAAAGAGCTAGGCCATTCGATATTTCGACCTAACGCATTAAAAAAACACCACATGTCTAAAACTCGAAATAGTGGTCTCTTTCAGTACGCATAAAAAGAAAAGCCGAGGAAAGATCAAACTACTTGAAAATAGACTATGATATTTCTGCACTACTCCAGACGCAGATGGCAAGACGAGGATTTATGTCATGAGTCAGCACATGAGTGGGTGGAAACTTCGAGGAAGACCCTCCCCTGCCCATGCTGTGCGAGCTTGAACAAACGGCCAAAACAAATAACTGGTGCCTGGCAAAAACATTGAGTGCTTCGTACTCCATACTCGCTTCATATGTAGGATACCTCGCAGGCGTCTGCCGCCTTCGGTGTGCCTCAGTTTGGCAGTCAGTACAGCAGCACAGCAGGACTGGCCCTCAACCCGGTTCAATTTCCACCCTCGAAATGTAGGCATCCGCGGGAAAGTGGCAACAGGGTTGTAAACTGCAGCAGCTCCGGCCATGCGCTACGTCGGGCACAAAAACCAAACAAAAAAAATGTGTCATCGAAAAATTACAGCCTCAGGACGAGAGAGCAGGAGCACGAGCGCGCGACGAACTATGTCAGAGTCCCAGCTCTCTGACCGCAGAGAACGCCAGGGTAGGAGGAGTCTCGCGGGCGTTTTCCACCGGCTAGTTGTGCTGTAGTTGGGTTGGCTGTTGGGGTGCTGGTTGTCTGTGTGTTGTGCTGTGTTGTGCTGTGTTGTTTTTGTTTTGTGGTGTGTTGTGTTGTGTGTGTGCGCTCGATCCTCGTGAATGAACAAGGGCTCGTTTTCAAGTAATAGTACGTAGAGGCATGCCGTCCCACGAGAGTGGGACGCCTCTGACCACCGCCAACGTTCCTGATGGTGTTGTACACGCAAGTTGATAAACCCGGGTTGGGGATACACCAAGCGGCTTGCTAGGTTGAGCGTTGCAATTACTGCGTGGGTGTTGTGCTGTGCTGCTGCTGCAGAGTGTCTGATGTTGCCTTGAGCTTTTGTCGTCTGAAATGCTGTTGTTTGCTGGAAAATACTCGGAAAATTGCTTCAAATATGCACTTGGGCCAAAATGTGCCCAAGTGCATATTTTGGGAAAATCGACATCTCACCGTGGTCTGCCGTGGTCGTTAGGTCGATAAAATATACCTATTTTTTAGGCATTTAAAACACGATAGGGCTTAATTTGGTTTAGAGCCAAAAATATAGGCACATCGTCAGGCTTAAATACGTCTATAGATCGGTGATGTGCAAAAGGGCAAAGCCGAGAAACAAGTAGGCCATCTCTTATCAATACAATAGCGTATCCGAATCCGAAGATGAGATGGATTTTTTGGTCGCACATCCAGACGAGCAGAATCGGATCGACAACCTTTCACGTTGAAGCCCGAATTTATAGATTGCTTTTCGGACAAAGTTTTCCCCCGAGATTGTTAACAACGGCGATCGCTCGACTACTTGCTCGTGCGAGTTCGCCGCACCAGAGTATCTGAGCGCACGCAGATGAAGCTGCGTAGGTGGGGCGAGGGAAACACACGTGTGCGCTCTCACGCGTAGACAGGTGGTTTCACCCTCGCTCCCGTGGATCTCAAGCATGAACGACGACATGTCGCAGACGGCGGCTGTCCTCGTCCTCGACGACAACGAGTAGTGTGTGTATTGTGTTCGGTAAATGCTGCAATCGCGTCTGCGGGGAAATTGGCAACACTCTCGTAGTCGTCACCAACACTATCCGACCCCATCTTCGCGTGAGAAAGTGTGCGCTAGTGGGTAGCGGGACACAGCAATAGCAGCAGCAGCACGACTACGCCTATGATTCGTGCTGCTTGCTCAGAATATAGATGCATCCGATGCGAGTCTTGTGGGCTTTGTGCTGCTGTTTTCGGCTCGTTACTCGCTTGTTGCCTCGCATGACGTATGGAAAAACCAATCCGAATGCCATTTTCGGGTCCTACTTTATCCGAAGCCGGGCCCCCATCTTCGGTTGGGGCCGACCCGACAGCGATATCCGAAAATGGAAGCCTGAAAAATCACCGGTTTCGGATCTACCTGGTACAGGATACAGTATTGCGATCCGAAAACGTTCATTTTCGGATCCAGAAACGATGTTAATCCACGAATGTTTCTCGGCAAAATTGCGGTTCTTGAAAGTTCGGCGACTCGATGAAGATCTTTACGGTAGAAATGCCTCCATGCTTGTGCGGGAAAACCTCCCCCATGTTACGTGCCTACGGACGCGTGAACCTGCTTGGTGACCCCGCATCTAAAATTACGAGTGTAAGGAGGGAGAAGTAGAAAAGGTCAAATATAGTATTGATAGATGGGATGAGCAAAACGCACGACGTGGCGTCTATTTGCGAATCTAGTTCTCCCGCACATGTACACAGGTCGGCCAATCAGGGGCTAGCGTTTCAAGCGTTGGGTTAAGGGTTGGGGCCGTTCCAATACGATAACGAACACAACAAGTTGTCAGGAATCCGTACTTTGAATCGTTTTGACATTTTCCGTAAGGATTGGTGTCAAGATTGCTGACAAAATCACACAGGATTTGGTGACACTTTTTTGCGTTCGTTTTAGGAACGACCCGTAAGAGTCGGTTGTACTGGCGTTTGGTTAATCCCAACCTCCTTCTATTACATCAGATTATTAATAGCACTGCTTGTAACCGCACGCCGTGCACCCAAAACTTTCATTTTTTCCATTCTGCTGCATCGTTCGTGTGTGACTGCTGTTTACGTGCCTGGGTGTAGGCGTCTTGCGGTACAGTCGGCTCCGCTCCAAACCGAATTCCCCCATTTCCATACTTTATCCGAGATAATAACCCAGAATTGCGGTTAAGGCGGCTCACCGCAAGTCTCGGCCATTATTTAGGATGAAGAGGCAAGGCTGATGATGCCTCGCCTAGACTTATCGTCAGATCGATACCGGATATCGGTGGATTTTGGCTTGGGATGTACAGTATTGTCGTCCCCTTTTTGCTCGGCGATGGCGCGTTTAGCAAATGTCAAGGGTTACCTGCCCTCAACAGACCGAGTCTGATGCCTCTTGCTCAGCCCTAGGATATGTTGGCGGCATTGACCGGGTATCAAATGTCGAGATTTTTGCTTTGAGTCAAAGCCTACTCTTTTACTGATAATCGGTCGGGAAACAAGAAAATGTGCTGGCTTGCTCACGTTCCGCCCTCGTATTCTTTGCATTTGGCATTGCATGGCCAAAAATCATGGAGCTGTGAGTCGGCACGACTTGAACCAACTACTGTAGTTTTAGCTGGTGTAATAGTTAATCGTTTCCCGCAGGTGCCGACTATCCAACTTGTTGGGTTTCCACACTTGCAGGAATGATTGTATTATTTTCTGGGCCGGGGCCAACCCGACCGGGGGTAGCTGATTTAACTCGCTTCGCCCCCCCGACTTGAGTCGGTAAGTCGGCTGGCTATCAGCTAGCTTCTCCCGCCGACTTGCCGACTAAATTCAGTTGGTTGGCTAACGGCACCTGCCTTTTAGTTGTTGGTCATGAAATCCAACCGACTCACAGTAGTTGTAACAAATCACCTTGTTGCTGTATATTTGCAATGTGTCAAGTGTGTTATCTCTGTTCTGTCGTTTGTGAGCACGGAGAGGGCTCGTCTCCGTAGTAGGAGGCATGGGCACGGACACTGCTTGTGCTGGATGCATACTCATTGGGTGGGATGATCGGTTCAATTCGCCCGGAGACCGGCGACGGTCCGGTCCGTCTAATGACCATCACACTTATTAAAACATCCACTAGTTCTTCTCAAAATACTGCTTGTGCTGGATGCATTCTCATTGGGTGGGATGATCGGTTCAATTCGCCCGGAGACCGGAGACGATCCGGTCCGTTTAATGACCATCACACTTCTTAAAACATCCACTAGTTTTTTTCATCATCCAAGACCGAGTCTAATGCCTCAGTCTTGCAGCTTACCATTAGATGTCGGTGTATCGACGGGTGTTTGGCCTAAACGTGTTCATGTGCTCGTACTTGTCGGTGTATTTTCGTTCGCAAACCCCGCCGGGAATACTGCTGTACTTAATTATTATAAACGAACAAAAAAACGTTTCTTACTGGGTGTTCTGCGTGTATTCTTAGCATTAACTGTTATTTCCACGATCTTTCCACCCATCTACATCCAGCACAACAAGTGCCCGTGCCGATGCCCCATGGAGAAACGAGCTCTGTGGGCACAGATTGCGAGGCAGAGATTCGCACTGCGAATACAGCAAGGCGATTTTGCCATGCAATGCCGACCGCAGTGAACACGCGGGCAAAAAAATTGCAAGCCAGCACACCAGACTACATCGTACTACTGCCGTATGTTAGAACATCCTCAGCGTCAACTCTCACAAAGCACCTTTTTTGCATCTGATTTCACAAGCGCTATGGATGGAGGTTTAAGTTTTGAGGGCACTCTTGGATCCACCGCCGTGTTGTCGAAATATCAGGTATCAACATCTGCGCTGTGACCGCTAGCGGGTAAGCCCGACTTGCGAAGTAGCTATTGCCAAGTGGTTAACCTCCACGTACTCGCCGAGGGGTTACACTTTACGCATTTGCCAAGCCGGTAAACACTACTCCAAGTGGGTAAAAGCTCTGTTGGCCCACGAGATATGCCAACTGGATTTTTTTGTAGTTTCAGCGGGGAGTTCCGTGCAGTGCCAGGTGAATAGTGCCGCTGCTCTCTATAGTGCCGATGATATCGGTTGGCGTGACTGGAAACCCGTTTACTAGTCAGCGGGGTTCTCTATAGTGCCGGTTGAATAGTGCCAGTTGAACAGTGCCACTGCTCTCTATAGTGCCAATGATATCGGTTGGCGTGACTGGAAACTGGTATACCAGTCAGCGGGGGTCTTTATAATGCCGGTTGAATAGTGCATATTGCCGGTATAGTGCCGGTGAAAATCGCGTGGCACGACCGGACATATTTCATGTACTGCTGCTGTGGTGTCAGTTACACCAGTATCGGTTGTACAGCCAACAGTACGTCTCTGTGTAGTACTTTGTGACCCCAAAGCTAATTTAGAGCTCGCTTCTCGAGGAGGCATGGGCACGGACACACTGGTTGGGCTGGATGTAGATGGGTGGAGATTTGACGTCCATTTTCGTGTGAAGAACGCTCAAGACAAAATATTACCGTGTCCGGTGTACTCCTTGAAGATCTTTGATCCTTGGTCGCGTTTGTTTTTCCATTTTATCATGT
The DNA here is from genome assembly GCA_012845835.1 of Undaria pinnatifida. NCBI lineage: Eukaryota > Phaeophyceae > Laminariales > Alariaceae > Undaria > Undaria pinnatifida. The sequence goes on from JABAKD010000024.1 coordinate 8,947,552, forward strand.
TTGCCATATTTTTTATTCCGTTTCATCGTTTTGTTTTGTTGTGCCAGATTTGTCTCGTTTTGTTGTGCATGTTGTATTCGTGAAAGGACGACGGACGCGATGCCTGTGCGGAGCAGGAAGGGCTGAAAACTGAGTTTTTTTTTCTCCACCTTCGATCGCGTTTGTCTTGGTCAAAATTGTTGCTGTGTTTTTAGACACAATTCCCCGTACAGCAGTATTGTTGAATGTTAAAAGAGGTTCGGTTGTTGTATGCTCATGTTACGCCTGTTTTGTGCTCTGGCTGTTCTTGCTGTGTTTTGTGGAACAGGACGATGACGGACGCGATGACCTCGCGGAGGAAGAGGCAGAAGGGGGCGGCAATGGGATGACGAGGGGCGGAGATGGGGACTCGTTGCCGGGAGGGGACAGAGCAGAGATCATGTAAGAAAAATACACCAGTGAGTCACTAATGTGAGCCGTGCTATTAATAGTGCACAGCAACAACCCTCCGATACGAAACCGATACCGGAAGTGTGGTGAGCTCAAGTTTTTTTTTTCCCCATTCGCCGGAGGATGAAAAAAATGCAAAAAAAAAACAAATACCATTATGCCGTTCTGTCCGGATGTATTAGCATCATTTTATTTTAATATTAATGTGGAATTGTTGATTATATTCACGGACAGAGGGCTACTACCTGGTACTTTTTTTTTCATGGTAGATGCTTTAGTTGAGAGGGCGCGTCATACACGCTCTGCTTGATCGACTTGGCCGGAAGCGAAAAGGCGAGTGGGCCGCGTATGAGGGAAGCAAGCTGCATGCGGCAAAAGTTGCTTTATACAGCCAGCCTCGTCAAGGCGCTTGTAGTATGGGGCGCTACTGCAGCTTAGCTGGAAAAAGGAGACCGCGGCCAGCTAAGGTGCAGTACCGTCCCGTACTGCAAACTCTCCAGGTTGCTGCGCTGCCGCCTCGGCGGCAGGTGTAGCACCGTGGTTGTGGGAACAGTCTCACCAGCTGCCATGCACGCTAGTTAAGCGTCGTCCACGTTGTCGTTGCCTCCAAACACGATGAAAAAATTATGTTGACGAGTCAAGGAACCTCGGGAGCGATGTATCGAAGGACACTGTTGGCGAAAGTCCAACTGCGACGGGGACCGGATGCGTCTACAAGTTGGCGAGCTATCACAAGCTGATCAAGCCTTCCACCGTTGCTGCTTCTCTGACACGCTGCCCACTCGCCTTTCGCTCCCGGCCGAGTCGGTCGGCCTTCGTTGACTCGTCAACATATTTTTTTATACGTTCTGCCTGGTCGGCTTGGCCGGAAGCGAAAGGCGAGTGGGCAGCGTATGTGGGAGGCGAGCTCCATATTTTCATGCAGCAAACGTTGCTTTGTATAGGCAACCTAGTCAAGGCTCTGGGCAAAAAGCAGACCGCGGCCAGCTAAGATGTACTAGCGCCCGAAACTGCAATCTCTCGGCGTACTTTTTCACTCTCTCTGTCCCCTGCCCACTACCAGGCGGCAGTGGGGAAGGCGATGGCAGCAGTAAAGGCGATTTACGATGCTGGAGCTTCTGCTGCTGCTGCTGCTGCTGTGGTAGCTTCCGCTGGTCGTCTTTCTTCGCCACCTGCATTCTTGCCTCTGCTTGATCTACCACCGGCGCGTGTAGCTCCTGCCGCTGCTCCTGCTGTTGCTGCTGCTGCGGCGGTGACGGCAGCGGTGGCGCCACCTCCGACTCTTCTCCAGACTCCTACTCCAACAACGCACCGAGCATTTGCCCGACTCAGCTCCAATCACTCAATCACGGAGCATCTTCGTTGCCAGGCACGCATCACCAGCTGCCTGCTACTTGCTCATTGCTGTATCGACACAGCACAACAGCCGCTGAGAGCGCACAGCCTCGACAAGTGTAGCTAGATTATGACGCGGATGAGCGGTGTTGGGGTGTGCCAGCGTGCCGCTTCTACGACGGTGCGCTCTCGCCCACTTGGTGTGGAGAACGCGTCGGCTATCCTATACTACATAAGAAAACACACCAGGTGATAACACTTCCGCACACCCATAGGAGGGCGTAGGGGTGTGGTAATGAGGGATGCGACAAAAGGGGGTGTTATATCGCTGACGGTGACGGATCGCCTCGCCACATGCGCCTGCTGGGAGGCTTGACTGGTGCGTGCTGACGCTTCTGCGGTACTATGTACGCTACTTTGGGCGAGTCAGTATCTGGCTGCTACGCCAGTGCGGTGGCTGCCATATTGGCGACTGTTGCTGTGCCAGCTGCTGATGTCGATTCAACAGCAGTAGCAGGAGGAGCCGCAGGTGTAGAAAAGGTTGACTCGGGTCGAAAGAACGAGGTGATCGGTCGCGACTGCACTGCTGCGGTCGAAGCAGTCGTCGAAGGAGCGGAAGTGCTGGCGACGGCATTCTTTTTTCCTTCCACGTTCATGTTGTTGGAGGTCTCCATACGGGGTGATTTCCCGCCCACAGAGGGCATGTGTGTTGTGTATGATCCCCAGGCAAATGCTCTATCACCCCGGTGATAAGGAGGGACCCCTTGAACGTATGCGGCGTAACCTCAGGAGGTGTGTTTTATTATGTAACCCGGGTGATAATTCGCCTCCTCGTCTGAAATGCCAAAAAGTATCACCGGGGTGTGGTTTTTCTGTGGGCAGTGTGGTTTCTTATATAGTATACGGCACTCGTGCTCGCGCTCGTGCGCTATGCTGGTATCATAGACCGTGACAAGAGGACAGCTCGTGTATTTTGCCAATTCCACCACACCTTGATAGCAGCAGCAGCGGCGGGGCGGTGTGAGGCCTCCGCGGTTTAAAGTGTCGGGTGCCGGGCGTTCTCGGAGCGGAGCGCGCCTGCGCAGTGGCGACGTACGCTGATCGCAGCAGCAGCAGCAGACACGGCGAGAAGAATACGAAGCCTGTCCCAAAATTGAAAAAGAAAGACTAGAAGCTGTTGCTGTTGCCGGTGCTGATGCTGATGCTGCTTGTTTTTGTTTCTGAAGCGGGTGTAGCGCTAGCTGTGCTGATGCTTGATGTGGAGGGATGGCGGTGGCGGCACTGCGGTGAACTCTGCCGCTGCCGTTGCTTGGCTGCCGCCGCTACTCGTACTTTGTAATGTTTCGCTCATCCAATCTATTTTTACGTTTTTTGTTCATCTTTCTCCTTTCCTAGACGGACTCCGCCGGAACTGTGAGAATGTCCGCATACCTAGTCAACTAATGGAGTGTTTTCGAAAGTATTTTTCAAGAAATTAACTTGGCCAAAAAAAACACCGAAGGTAGGATTTGAGGTCTTGAAAAAAATGCCAAAAAGTGCTTTAGCGAAGGCAGAAATTTGACGAAATATCCGGTAGATTTTTGCTCTCCATATTATTGGCTTACATATTAAACACTGAGCATCTTCCATGCCTCGCACGCACCACCTGCGCTGCTTGCACAACAAGACAACCGCTGGGAGCCCAGAGGCTCGAGAGGTTTAGCTGGAGTATGACGCGGACGAGCAGCGTTGGATTTCGCCAGCGGGCCGCCGGCGGGCTGCAGGCGGCTCGGTGCTACGGTACGCCCTCGCCCGCTAGGTGTCAGGATGCGTCATTCCAGAATGGACTACTCGTACTCATTCTCGTGACCACATGATGACAGCTCGTTCGTGTAAATTCCACCACGCTGCGGTAGAAGCAGCAGCAGCGGAAGTAGTAGCAGCAGCAGCAGCAGCGGTGGCGGCGGCGGCGCGCCGCCACTGTAAGTCGGGGCGCCGTGCGTGCTCGGAGCAGAGCGCGCCGGCGCGGTGGCGCGCGTACGCCGAGCGCAGCAGCAGCAGCACGACAAGAAGAATGGTCGGTCCCAAAATCGAAAACTGCCAAAATGGAAGCTGTCGTTGCTGCTGCCTGCTCGTAGTTGGTGCTGATGCTGTTTGTTTTTGTCGCTCAAGCTGATGCTGCCGCTAGCTGTGCTGCTGCTGCTTGGGGTCGTGGGATAGCAACGGGCGGCACTGTGGTTAACTGTTTGTGCGTCGTTGCTGGGCTGCCGTTGCTACTCGTACGTGCATTGTACTCTGTTTTTTTGTCTTTGCTTCTTTGTTTGGTTTGCCGTTGCCGCACGTCTCCACATCCCTCCTCGATTTCGGAGGCGCCGCTTGCAGGATTTGTTTTCCCTCTAGCGCACACCCCGAAATCTGGGTGGGGGGGCAGTTCACTTTTTTAAGCGGAAGGAACGTAATTTTTTTTCAATCATGTTTTCGCAAACACCCCAACAACTGGTGGATGATGTGTAGTCCCCCAATTGACGACGCTACCTTGCGTCCTCTCGCCGCCCGCAAAGCCATGCAAAACGCAACCACCTCATATTATTGCTTGTCGGCGACTTATGATCATCCAACTCAGAGTCTTACCTTCCCTCCCCCCCCCCCCCCCAACTGAGCGCCCCCCCCCAAACGACGCTGTAAAACATGCCAATGACTGCGTGAGCTAGACAACCAGGGTATCGTTTTTTTTTTTGGCGGTCACCGTGATGGTTATCGAGTTTGATCATATTGAACGGGGTGAGAGAACCCTAACTCCGCACAAGGGGAATGATCGCATCACGCAGTGTGACTATGGTAAGGCAACCACGAGGCAGTTACATAGTAATACCCGTTGCGCTCTCTGAAGTGGCCACACCAGAAAACAAAGTAAGTCATTGGCGCTGTTATCCATAAGCAAGAAAGTAGGCACAAGGTGTCGAAGTTCGTCTTGCGAGCGGTTCTTGGAAGGATGCAGTTCACCCTTCATGCGACTCGCCGAACACCTCACGGCGCTTCGCGCTTGGAGCAAGCAGTGTCTGCCTGGTTGGTGAAAACCCGACGTGCTCCGTCCCGGCATAGTAGGGATGCGAGGGTCTACGGTCACACGACTACGGCCATGCACAAACTGAGTGCCCCCCTCCCCCCCGCCCGCCTCAGACGCCGTCGGAATTGTAAGGACGCCCTGCAAAGCCCGATAACTAGTCGCCAACATGTCATGTAGTCGCCCACTCACAGCCCTACCTCTCCTCCCCTCGCCCCCCCCCCCTAGACGCCGCCGGGGTTGCTAAAACGCCCGCAAAACTCGGTAACTAGTCGCCGACATATCATACAGTCTCCCAACTCGCGACCCTCCCTTGTATTCCCACCCGCCCGCCCCCCTTCCCCCCTAGACGCCGCCGGAATAACGAGAACGCCCGCAAAGCTCGATAGCTAGCCATCGACATATCGCATAGTCGCCCAACTCACAGCCCTACCTTGCATTCCCGCCCCCCCCCCCTTGGACGCTGCCAGAATTGCTAGAACGCCCAAAAAGCCATGCAACACCTGACGAGGTTATAGCTGTTAATGATGAACGGCCGACAGTCATCCAACTCACCGCCCTCCCTTACTTCCCCCCCCCCCCCCCCCCCCCCATCAGACGCCGCCGGAATTGCGAGAACGCCCGGAAGGCCCGTGCGCGCAAGAAGTTGGAGGTTGGGCAGCTGGAGGACCAGATGGAAAGATTGAAGCAAGATCGAGCTCGGAGTAAGCTGCAAGCAAGACAGGCCAAGGAGATGGAAACCAGAACGGTGCGTGAGACGCTATTTGCTAGGCTGGGTTAGCTGACTATATACTACTTTAATACGAGTTACGGGTAGTAAGTTATCCTATGGTGATTGTAATTCGCCGACTAGTGAGTTATCGCATTGATCATAGTAAGTCGCCGACTAGTCATTAGGTGGCGTTTTGAGTGATATTAGTTGGCTTTTGAGTAGTTAAGTGATTGATTCGGCTGTAAGTTGACTGACTATACTAACAGTAACCATTATAATCGTAAATTATACCTGCTAGTATTGATAGGACTGTTAAGTTGACTGGCTTTACTCACAGTAACTAATTAGTATACTAAGAGTTGAGTCGCCGACTAGTGATTAGTTGGGTTTTTTTAGTGATTTGAGTGAAAAGTAACTGAGTGAACGAGCGATTGATATCATAGGGCTGACTATGATGGAATGCGCCGACTAGTCGTTAGTTGGCTTGTGAGTGAGACTAGTTGGCATTTTATTAATTTTATTGAGTGATAAAGCGATTGATAGGGGTGTAACTTGGCTGACTATGCTAATAGTAAGTTAGTCGCCGACTAGTTATTAGTTTGCCAATTATTACAGTTATATAGCACACAGGGTATAGGTTGCCCAGTAAGGCGATGGTGTGCTAGAGCAAAAAGCAACACGACCGCCTTATAGAGGGAAGCCGCCTTATTCATTCCAGGCTATGAGTGCAAGTCCCTAGTCGCGCCAAGCGATTTTTACCGCCTTAAATAGAGATACACGCCTCACTCAGACCGCCTTATTGGGGGACCCCTACTGTACCTCCAGAGGATTTATACCGCCTTATATCGGGATACCGCCTTACTCAGACCGCCTTATTGGGGGACCCCAGCTGCACAGTTAGTTGCGGGCTGCTTGCTTGCACGTATCTTTCTGTAGGCTCGACTAATAATAGTGTTTTTAACCCTTGCTCAAGACTTGAGAGGGATCAGTTGACGACGAAAACGGAACGATTACGGCGTCGGCCACTGCTGTTATAGTTAACGATGATAGAAATGGTGTCCGAGCTATGATATGAGTACAATAATAAAATGATGCCAAACTCGCTCGGGACGGGTGCAGACAGCATGATCCTCGCAATCGCATTGCTGCGCGCTCAGTTCGTAGCTACTGGCAAACGATCGAAAATATTGCCATCGTCGTGTTTTTGGTCGTTATCATGTATGCAGGCCCGATAGGGGTCATATTGTCTACCAGGGTAAGTTAGTTAGTTGGATTCCACTCTGCCGCTCAACTAGTTGAATTGTAGAGGCGTTGAGAGCATCCGGTTTAAGACCCTCGGGTAGATAAGACCACAGGTAAATCGGTATGTCCCGATTCAAACTGGGACAAGACCGGTATGCCCCCTGTTTGGCTGCTGCTCTTGTGACTGTAGCGATACGTGGTACAGGTTTGCTCGCATCCATACAAATATTTGAATATACCAGCTACGAATCTCAACACATGACAATTCCCCCCGATTTTAAGGCCGTTTTAGGTATTGTCCCGGACTGAAAAACGAAATTGGCCTTTAGCCGAAATGGCCTTAAAGGGGGATAAGACGACCGAAACTTCCAAACTTCCTTCCCTGAGCTCGTGTTAAAATGGGTACACCGCTAAGTGTTTCATATTTCGAGATGCCGAAGCAATCGATACGATTTTCATGTCCTGACCTGATAACGTAACATGACCTGACATGATCCGTCGGGTTGTGAATCGACTGTGTTTTCCGATTTTTGAAACATCGATTTTCGCCGCAGCCGATATGCGATATATCGGTTGTGCCGATGTGTATATCGGGGGCGAGTGCAGCGAGTTTCTGTCCGTTTGGCTTCATTTCTCTTCAGCCGTGCGAAATTGAATGTTGTCGACAGGGCATTACCAACCGATCAGACATTGACTAAACATCGGTGAAAACATCGTCCCGATTTGCTGATTCCGATTCCGATTCCGATTTATTTTTTGCTCCGATTAATTGGGCAAATCGGTTCCTATTCTGATTCACAACCCTGCCTAGTGATCGGCCCTGACATTTTCGTCCTGTTTTTCCCGTTTGATAGGAGAGCCTGAGGAAGCAGACGCTACGCACGTTCATGAACTATCGGTTCACCAACGTCAAGAGCCACGATGAATGGGCGGACATTGTCGAAGAGGTGAGAGGGGAGTTGGTATAATGCAGCATGCGTTTGCTGCCTCCAAAACGGGGTTGCAGGAGTTCGTCTAGTACGGCATGCTTGTGCCACGTCGCCTGGGGGGGGGTAGGGGCTGCAGGGGCGTGTTATAGTGACGCTTTAGTAAACACTTAACGTCGTCGAGCTACAAAAACGCCAGTCAGATGGAAACCCTTAGAACTCTGCAATGTTTTGCCCGCAACAAGCTGTATTACTTACGCCAACTACCAGGTAGTAGTACCGAGTGGGGGACCTGATTTTATCTTGATTATAGTATATGCAGACCAAAAAGCGACGAGCGCGATGTACTCAAGTGTCTAGGAAAAGCTTGAGGCAACCTGAGTATCGTTATACGTCACGCTTGCCTCACAGCTTTCTGCGTTGGAGCTCGAGCACATCTCCTACAACAGGTCGGATGGATCATTTGGCCGATGCTGTAATCGTCAGTTTTTTCGTTTCAATGTTTGCGGCTTGCGCCTGAAGTCCCAATAGGGTGTTGACCCCTTTAGAGCCCCCAAACCCCTCCCTATACTAATTCCAAGTAATTTTGTCTCCAAAAAGAGGTTCCACAGCCGTGAAGGGGTTAACTAATAACCATATTTTTCCCCAGTTTAAAGGCTGTTATTAATGATTAGCTCATCATTTACGAAGAGGTTCAATATATTGTGTCTTGTTTAGAAATTGGGGATTGGTTTACCTTTAAATATCAGGATTTTAATGGGGGCTTGGGTAACCCAGGTTCGACTCGCGACTTGCAACACTACTACTTCTCTTCTCGTCTTTCGTAGCGTGAAAGACACGCCAGGGTGGTGCAAGGTTCGACGGTGAACCAAGCGAGGGCAACGATGTTGTTGTTGTTTTTGTTGTTCTCTTCTTAACTCGCATAATCTAGTCCGTGGTCACAGGACAGGCTCCCGTCACTCTGGAGTGGAGGAATACGCCACGGAAAAAAACACATGCGATAGAAGTGCCTCGAGGCAACGAGAGGTGCTTCAGAGGCGAAACAGAGAATCGACAGTGATTACTTGGCAGCGGGAAACGTGATTACCCGCTTCTCTGTCACCCGAATCTACGGAGACTCCTCGACCACTTTTAGTACAACAAGACACGATATTCAACACCTCTGGAACAGCTACCGTTCATACAAATCTTACGTTGCCACGGTAGAAAGTGTACCTGCGACCTATATCAACCAGGGCTTTTCACGGGTCTTGACCTGACCCGCGGGTCGGGTCGAGTCGGGTCGTAACATTTTATATTCTCACCGGGTCGGGTCGGGTCGGGTCGGGTCGGGTCAAGAGGTTTCAAAATCTCGCGGGTCGGGTCGGGTCGGGTCAATAAGCTTAAAACTCTCGCGGGTCGGGTCGAGTCGGGTCGGGTCGAGTCGGGTCGGGTCGATAGGTTTCAAAATTTAGCGGGTCGGGTCGGGTCGGTTCATGACCCGCGAGATACGGGTCACTCGCGGGTCGGGTCGGTTCATGACCCGCGAGATACGGGTCACTCGCGGGTCAAGCCATGACGACCCGCGAGTTGTTTTCGGCTGACCCGCGGGTCAAACCCGCGGATCTGGCCCGCGGCCCCGCCTTTTCAGACTTGACAGCTGAGGGCCATTGCCGTGCAGGCGCCCCGCGAGTCTGACCCGCGGATCCATCCGTGAATCATACAAAACTTACCACTTCCTGCCTCTCTCGTGCCGATGCTCCGATCATTTATTTTGTCATCACAGCGTGTAGAACAATGACCAGACAATACCCCTGGCTACACGTGCGTACCATGGCATACAGTGTGACGCGAATCCCGTGCTGGCTGAAGCCGTAACAGCAGTAAAACGTTCATACCAGTACCAAATGTGATCAATTGTAAAAAGGCAAGGGCAGTCGTCGTCGAAGCAGCAGCAGCAGCAGCAGCAACGGCAGCAACAGCACTGGCAGCAGCAAGCACCAGCAGCAGACCCAGGATTCTCGCGGGTCGCAGCCCCTGCTGACAGACCCACCGTCCCGGTTGTTAATAGGTCGCTCGTCGGGTCGCTCGTCGGGTCGCTCGTCGGGTCGACCCGGTGGTCTAGCGCTATGAGCGCGTGGCTAATTGCCTATGCGTGTGGGTTGCGTTTTTTTTCTCATTTTTTTGCGCGCACACCACCAAATGCTGCTGCAAACAGTACTTGTACCGGTAGGAAAGAACCGCATTACAACACGACATCCTGGGAAAAGTACGAGGGACCAAGGACCATCCAACCGACCAAGATATAGGACATGCTTTGACCCGTGACTGTTCGACTTTGACCCGTGAGAAATGTCACGGGTCAAGTCGACCTGACCCGCATGAAACCCGCATCTCGCGGGTCACCCGGATTATGGCGGGTCGGGTCGGGTCGGGTCAGAAGGATTTTGAAATCTTGCGGGTCGGGTCGGGTCGCGTCAGGAGGTTTTCAAATCTCGCGGGTCGGTTCGGGTCAGGTCAGGAGGTTTTCAAAATCTCGCGGGTCGGGTCGGGTCCAGACGTATCGAAATTCGCGCGGGTCGGGTCGGGTCGGGTCAAGACGTCTCGAAGTTCTCACGGGTCGGGTCGGGTCAGCTGACCCGACCTGACCCGCGAGATTCGACCCGACCCGTGAAAAGCCGTGATGTTGACCTCTTTTTATTCTGAAAGCTAATTATCATCATTTCAGTAGACACTTATAAAACTCAACAAAATCGCGATTTTGGGTGTTTGGAGCCAAATTATGCGCACCTGGAACTATATACGCGTGCCGGAAATCGCGATATTTTCGCGACCTGTGGTCCGCAAAACACAACCCCAGTGCGAAAAATCGCACAGGGCTTTTTTTCCCCATCGCGATTTTTTTTTTTTTTTGTTGAGTAGAGCCAGAATTCCTGACAGACAGGATTGGACACGCCCCGGAAAACACGTACCTACCCACACGAGGCTTGCTTCTCAACGATACCATCCGATCGTCACCGCGACAACATGGACAACAACAGCAGCGATGGCCGCGGGGACGGGGTTGAATACTCACAGCAGGTGGGTGCTCCCGTGGCCGGAGAGGGGCGGATGCCCGAGATGCCCGGATTGAGAGGCACCACCACAACATCCAGTGCTCCACCCAGACGGATTTGTGACGGAGTGGAGGTATGCCCCCAACCCGGCAACAAGCGGGTAGCGGTTGGCGCGAAGGACGCACAGAGGGGAGGAGGCAACACATGGCAGCCGCAACATTTCAATACCGTCACTGATGCCATGGGTGCTGGTGTGGGCTCTATCCACGGCAATATCAGCAGGAAGCTGAGAGATCTAACGAGCACTACTACTGCTGTAGATGATACGTCGTGGGAGTAGCGAGATACCGATGCCCGCCAGCGTCGCGTAGGCACAAGCTGTGACAATGTGTCTCACAACGAGCGCGAGCCGTGTCTGCGCTGCGGCATCGTTCATGCCAAGAGCAAACTCATGATAGATGCAGGCGCTCATGCCTGCCGAGCTACGGGGAGCAGCAGCTACAGCAGCAGCAGCAGCCACGTCGTTCGACCAGCGGTGTGCTGTGTGTGTTGTGAGGCGTGAGGAGCTGACCGAGGGCTACGGAATTTTCGCCGAATTGTTCGTATCTTGGCACATAACCCGAGTTTTATATCTCACGTACTTCTGGAAGAAGAGGCGATTTTGAGTTTTATATCGGGTGTTTTGCGAAATCGCAAATCGCGATGTAGAATGTGGGTTGAAGATCCGAAATATCGCACTCCATGTAGGATATTGTTGGTGCTTGCCTGTGAGAGCTCCTCAGCTTTTCTTACACGTAGATTTTTGCCCTTTTCGCGATAACTGGCGATGAGATCCACCCGGCGGCACGCAGCCCCCTCATCGTGCTCGCAGACCCCTGCTCTGCCTACTCTGCCAAGGGCGGCCTCGGCCGTGCACAACTCATCTCTCACGGGGCTTCGATTTTTCCAGGATTCCATGCCCTTTTAGTCACATGTTTTTTGTTTTTTGTTTCTATGATACACGAGAACGCATTATTCAAGATTCCGTTTTTTCCTGTAGACGACAAACCCGGATTTATTCAAGTATACCGGCTCCTTTTACTGCTTATACTTGGCTGACATACACGTACATATACGAGTAGTACGAGTACCACAGCAAGCAGTGACAGAGTATCATGTACGATGATCTCTGTTTGGCATTCATACACGTGCGTGGTATTCAGCAGTATAATACTGCTGTTCGGTGTGTGTTGTTTCTGTTGGTATCATATCGTATGTATGCTGAATGCTCGGTAGCTTGCGATCCACGAACGGATTACTGCATGTTTTCCGCAGGAGCATGTCGAGACATTTTCTCGCGAGGCGCACCAGCACCGCAGCAGTGCATTCACAGCAGTAAAGGTACCCGTATCAATGTTATCTGTGGCATGTACGTACGTACGCGTTGCATAGTAATGATGTGGTATATGCATATGTACCATTTTGATTTTTTTGCCTAGTCCGTCCTTTTTTCTCCGCCGGCGCAGAGTTTTTTTGTGTGCTTTCTTCTGCAATGCGATCAGACTACCCGTCGGTATATTATCAGCCGTGTGCCGGGCTCATGGGACGTCCGTGGCGCTAGCTATGGCCGCGGAAAGCCGCCGAGACTGGCTCTATTTTGCGGGGTATGAGACACTTCTGTCCCCGGGCAACCACACACTAGACGTATTTAAGCCTCGAGGTTAGGTCTTAAGTACTTCCAACTGGAAGAGCTAGGCCATTCGATATTTCGACCTTAAACGCATAAAAAAAACACCATATGTCTAAAACTCGAAATAGTGGTCTCTTTCAGTACGCATAAAAAGAAAAGCCGAGGAAAGATCAAACTACTTGAAAATAGACTATGATATTTCTGCACTACTCCAGACGCAGATGGCAAGACGAGGATTTATGTCATGAGTCAGCACATGATGAGTGGGTGGAAACTTCGAGAAAGACCCTCCCCTGCCCATGCTGTGCGAGCTTGAACAAACGGCCAAAACAAATAACTGGTGCCTGGCAAAAACATTGAGTGCTTCGTACTCCATACTCGCTTCATATGTAGGATACCTCGCAGGCGTCCGCCGCCTTCGGTGTGCCTCAGTGTGGCAGTCAGTACAGCAGCACAGCAGGACTGGCCCTCAACCCGGTTCAATTTCCACCCTCGAAATGTAGGCATCCGTCTGATGTTTCCTCGAGCTTTTGTCGTCTGAAATGCTGTTGTTTGCTGGAAAATACTCGGAAAATTGCTTCAAATATGCACTTGGGCCAAAATGTGCCCAAGTGCAAATTTTGGGAAAATCCGAAAATCCACATCTCTCACCGTGGTCTGCCGTGGTCGTTAGGTCGATAAAATGAACCTATTTTGTAGACATTTAAAACACGATAGGGCTTAATTTGGTTTAGAGCCTAAAATATAGGCATATCGTCAGGCTTAAATACGTCTACTACACACACGGTGGAACTTTAGTCCTCGCACGTACATCGGGGTGGCATCAAAATGTATTTGCGAGAGAATTTTCCCGCACTGCTAGACGCGGGCGCGGTGTATATGTACCCGCTGCAACGACGTGAACTATGTCATTACTGTGAGTTCTCCCTCACAATTGACACGGTGGTTACCATACAGCAGTAGCGAAACCTGTATAAAGAGATATAAAGTAGCAACACAACCCAAGCAAAAGTAACGATGTGCACACAACAGACCATATCGGCAACAAACATCGGTATAAGCACGCGGGGAAAAATACTGGACACAGAAAACAAACAACAAATTGACACCAATGATTCCTCTAACAGCAGCGACAGCAGTACAAACCCATCAGACAGCGAAAATGATCAAGACAACAACAGCGGCAACAATAACAATTCTGGTCAATGGTCCATTATTCCCGAGATTGGTGATGGTGCATGATGGTGCATGTTTATTAAGTAAGATGTATCTCGCGTCGTGCGCACAACAACCCAGCTTTACATCACATCGTCCGTGCACATATTATTGCCCACATCACAACCAATTTGTACACCGTTATCCCAGGATCAGGTTTCAACACTTTCCACGACAGCATCTTAGCTGGAGCAAATCAAGGTCATGTAGATAATAAAGAATCATTTGTCGGTGTAGACAATATATTTTTCTGAACGGAACAAACAACGCCAACGTGCCCGAAAAAGTTCCGTTTGTCTCGCAAAGTTCCGTCAGCAGCACCACCAGCAAGCAGCACGTAGTCCATAGACTCTAAGTTTACTGTGAGTTCTCCCTCACAATTGACACGGTGGTTACCATACAGCAGTAGCGAAACCTGTATAAAGAGATATAAAGTAGCAACACAACTCAAGCAAAAGTAACGATGTGCACACAACAGACCATATCGGCAACAAACATCGGTATAAGCGCGCGGGGAAAAATACTGGACACAGAAAACAAACAACAAATTGACACCAATGATTCCTCTAACAGCAGCGACAGCAGTACAAACCCATCAGACAGCGAAAATGATCAAGACAACAACAGCGGCAACAATAGCAATTCTGGTCAATGGTCCATTATTCCCGAGATTGGTGATGGTGCATGTTTATTAAGATGTATCTCGCGTCGTGTGCACAACAACCCAGCTTTACATCACATCGTCCGTGCACATATTATTGCCCACATCACAACCAATTTGTACACCGTTATCCCAGGATCAGGTTTCAACACTTTCCACGACAGCATCTTAGCTGGAGCAAATCAAGAACTTGTGGAAGTCGCTGGATCTCAACCTACTACATATTCGAGTGTTGAAGAGTATCTCCACTTCATGTCACAGCCTTAGGGCCCGAATTAACGAGGAACTTGCAAAATCGAATTTCGATTTTTTTTTTTTAATTTCATGAAAAATCCACGAAAAATTCAACTTTGGTTCTTATCAAGGAACGGCGCAGTGCGTTCTAGGAAATAAAAAAATTCTAAAAACGCAAAAGGGTCAACGAACACCCGTGGGCAACGGCCGAGGCGAGCGATGGCTCGCGTCCTCCCCGGAGCGCCGCGGCTAGCCGCAGATTCTTTTGGCCGGCAGCGGCTTGGAGGCTAGGGCTCTAGGTGTCTCTTGGATGGGCTGGCGCCACCCCGCCGCCCGACACGGGCAGCAGCGACGGGGATATAGCTGTCGAACTTCTGAGCGAAGTCATCATGTGGTAGTTGGTCGTGTAACTTTCGAGGTGCAGGGGGACGAAAAACTGGGTTTGCGGCGGTCTCGGTTGTTTTCGAAGCGTCGCAGGCGGTCTAGGCTGTGCTAAGGACCTTCGGAGGCCGCGCTGCGGCTGCTCCGGTGGTCCTACCTCTCGCAATGTTGGCTGCTCGCCTCTCAATCAGCCGACGACATGGCACCAATTCGCGTGGCCGGCTTCGGTTACACAGAACAAGCCATGTCTAGGTGGACAAACTCCCTAAATTCAATTTCGATTTTCGACAAAATTCGACCGAGAAAGTCTTTTTTTACTTCTTTGTTGAATTTGATTTTTCGTAATAATTCTGAGAATGCCTGCTTGGTGATTCATTTCTTGACCAATCAGATGCAAATTAAATTAAATTCTATAAAAAAAAATCGAAATTCGATTTTGCAAGTTCCTCGTTAATACGGGCCCTTACGCATATGCTACAAACGTAGAATTAGTTGCTGCCACGCAGTTATACGGAGTGGACTTTCGAATAACTTATCACACCGAGCCTCAGCAATATCCCAACCCTCCTCCTCCAAAAGTCTGTGATATCTTATTATATTATCCACATTCTTTCCACTACGCATCCCTCCGATATACACCTTCTGCATAAATACTTCATCATCATCATCTTTTTTTTTTTTTTTTTTATCCTCCGGCGGATGGGGAAATCATCATCAGTTAGTTGTAGTCATTCGACTTGCGTCGCCCCCGGGAGGCACGTTTCCACCTCCCGAAGGGGAACCTTGTAGTCTATACCGATCTGTGTTGTTGCCGTCCGTAGCATTCGTTCGAGCACATCGTACACCGGTAGAAATGTTTTCAATACACTTGCGGTACGGCTGTAAAAACAAATCGAACACGTACGAGTACAATGTGTTTGCGGCTGACGCCGCCCGATTTTAAACCCACTACACAAAAATGGAGTTATTTTTACGTCCCAATACAAAATCAAGTCATTTTAGACCCACTATACAAAAACCAAGTCATTTCAGGCTCACTACAATTTCAAGTCATTTCCAGCCCACTACGCAAAAACCAAGTCACTTCAGACCCCTCATACAAAAATCAAGACATTTCAGACCCCCATGAAAAAAATCAAGACATTTCAGACCCACCATGGAAAAAATCAAGTCATTTCAGACCCCCGTACAATTTCAAGTCATTTCAGAACCACAATATAAAAACCACGTCATTTTAGACCCCCGATACAATTTCAAGATAAGTTCAAACCCACCATACAAAATCAAGTCATTTCAGACCCCCATACAATTTCAAGTCATTTCAGACCCCTCTAACAAAAACCGAGTCATTTCCAGACCCACTATATAAAAACCGAGCCATTGCCAACCCTTTATACGAAAATCAAGTCGCCTTTGACATCTCTGCTTTTTTTTCATCACGCCCGTGCTCGCACTGCTTCACTCTTTAAGTTACACCCCTTGGCATCACAGTCGCTCGTATTGTGCTACCTCCGCTTTCCTAACATGGTACCTAGTTCTGCCATTACGGGCATACGCGGAGCCGCAGGCGGGCGACAGCCCGCCGCGGCGAAGCCCCCCTGGTAGGTACGTATGATTATGCTAGGTACACAATGACGGGAATTGAAGGTAATGGATTACAAAATGTATATAGTTTTATTCGGTGATTTACTATTTACAAAAGTATACTAATAGCATGGTCAAGCCGCCTCACAGCCCTGCTGACCCTGCTGGGACGTCAAGAGAAAAAAATGATGGACGGAAATTGACGATGACAGCGTCAGCCAAAACGAAAGAAACGCCTCCTACCTAGTGGGGCAGACTCCCCCACCCCACTGAGGCGCTGGTGTGCCAGAGCAATATGACCTCCTTATGGGGGAAAACCGCCTTATTTGTTCGAAGTTGTGAGTGTGACTTCCCAGTCGCGCCAAGCGAGTTTGACCGCCTTATATAGGGACATTGCCATATATAGGGATACCGCCTTATTGGGGGACCCCTACGGTGTTGTATGTAGAGTGGTTGTTCCTTGTTATTTTTTCCGAACGCTCAAGAAGCCTCTTGAGGCTTTGGAAAACATAGCCATGAATCAGTTCTTGGCAATCGTCACGAGTCACGACAGATCAAGGATACAAATCGCCGAACCCTTGGCCCGCGCTGCCTCGGCTAATAAACCGATGGCACTCGTTTTTTTCTAGAGAATATCGCGCAGCATATACCCGTTGTGGTCCCTCTATAGTGCGGTTCCTTGCCAGACGACAATGGCATCACTGAAGTGGAATCCCGGGATAGCCCAGTTCTCTGAAGAACGAGGTCGTGACGATTATCACCGCACTAAACTGGCGGCCCGCTCTAAAGGGTACCGCACTCAAGGGGAACCGCGATTGCTGTACGTGAATAATTCTATCCGCGTCCTTTGCTCCCCCCACCACCCTTGCCAGCTCCCGCCTTATAGGGACGATGCCAACCCCCCATACTAATTCCAAGTAATTTTACCCCCAAAGGGGTTTCCAGTTGTAGAGGCGTCAAGTACAGTCCACACCCTATTGTTGTGTTTTTGTGTTGAAAGGTTGAAACGGCTGAAATGGGGTGCTCATTAGACCACACCTCCATTTTGATTGGTCAACACCCCTACCCTCATCCCGCCCGGACCGACCGGATCCCATTTGACACCCTGCTCCCACTTAGTAGGTGCACGAATATAGGTTAGTGGAGTGGCGCATGGACTGCAGTTGAGAGCTCTTGTCCACAGAAGGTAAACGGTTGCTCTCGCCTGCAGGGAGAGCTCATGAAATATGGCATGCATGCGTGTGCCACCTCAAAAAAGGGGCTATAACGTAATAGGTATTGCGTATAATACGAGTCGAACCACCTCAAAATCTGAGTTTAGTCGGCAGGTGGGCTGGCGAAGCCAGCTATTGGCTAGCCGACGTGCCGACTTGAATCAAACGAGCCAAATAGAATCGAGCCAATTAACTCCCCCCCGTTCGGGGGGGGGGGGGCGCCCAACAAAGAAAGGATGCGTCTTACATTAAATAATCCCTCCTACAATGTATGAAACCAAAATAAGTCGGATAGTTGGCACCTTCGGGAAACGACTATTAGTCCGACTATTAACTGGTAAAAGTTGGTTGACTTTAGTCGTGACGACTAGCAGCTCTAGGAGTTTTCCCTTTCTTTGGACAGAGTTCCCAGCTTAGGTCACACAACGGTTTGTAACCGGCAGCATACTGGACACCGACACCAATAGTTGTAATACCGATATTTGGTACTATTGATAGGATAGCGGGTTCGAGTCCAACTAATTGACGGCACTTAATCGGGAATAAACACTAATCAACCGGCGGCATAGGGGAACACGCACTGCATGGGTTTGCTTCTCATTGTACGGCACCTTTTTTTTGTTCAGCGCGCCCGTATGTCGGCGTTATTCAACGCTAATATTCCCCTGCCACTTGACGAAATGCTTCACACTGGACACGATCTCACCCCTTGGCTTCACACCCTCCCCTCCCTCCCTACGCCCCTCCGCGTTGTCCCGCTCGTACCTTGTGCGGGCGTTTTTGCGTGCATGCGATGTGCCAATGTGTGCTTGTTGAATTTCTTGTTTGCTTTTTTTTGTTGATGTTCTTATTCTTCGTCGTTCCTGGAGTAGACGTTCACGATGAGGCTACCGATAACACCGTACCGCTGGTTCAGCGGGAAAGATGTCCACAACGACAGCCGCATTCTCAGCGGCATCGACCACTTGATGTCAGACAACGGAAGGTGACCACACGTGTGTTGGCGTTATTCTGATGAGAGGTAACCAAACGTATGATGGTATTGAAGTAGGTATCCTTTTTTTTTGTCCGGCGGGTAGGTAACAAAAAAGCAATAAAGTACCACACTTGAGCGTATTTTCTATTCCACGTATCTTGATGCTTCAGTTTCAAAAGGCTTAAGCTCGTCATGTTTCCACGTATTTTCGTACATATGCTATGTCCTGTGTCAGTTTAACTCAATTGTATTCGCAATCCAGCGCTTGCTGGCGTATCCTTCAGTTCCCTTGGTAGTGACGGCATGAGTTGTCCCTCCCTGTCCCTGCCGGCGGTGACCGTTACTAGCACAGCATAGCTATACGTCCTAGTGTAAACCGGTAGCGTTCTCAGCAGCATCGACCACTTGATGTCGGCTACATAGTGGACGGTAACCAAAACATGCTATTCACATCGTCTTACGTGTTAGGAGGCCGGTTGTTTTGACCTCAAGTTGAGGCCTCTGCCGGCCTTAGCCCTGTTGCTTTCTTAACCCTTTGACTTCTCCAGTTCCTTCCCCCCCCGAACTTTTCTTGACGCTTTCACGGCTGAAAAGCCGTTGTGGGAGACAGAGTAACTAGGACTTAGCACGGAGAGGGTTTTAGGGGTCTCGAGGGGTTAAATCCCACTCGGCCTGTCCGCTTGGGTGTTATTTATTGTAAAGGGTTATTGCAGACTGCACCATAAAGTCGCCTTTTGCTGTGAATAGTCGGTGTTGCTGCCTGGGTTAGCTACGCGGTGGCTTATTATTTTTGGTTCTGTTTTTGTGAGAGGCTTCTTCCCCTTGTCAGCTTAGGACACCCGCGGGGATTCGAAGCCAACCACATCCCGAAGAGGTAACTGTTACTTGCTATTGGTACTGGTTGGTGTATGCTTTAGATATCCCGGGAGGGGTGGGGGGTGAGTTTGTATTTTCCAACAATCGAAAACGTCAGCTATGAGCACGGACGATTGAATAGTTGGAACTCAACTTTGCAAGCTGCGTGGTACATCTATATTTCGCCAATTCACAGTAGTTGCGCAAAATGTACGGCAGGTCGTTCGCGCGTGTTATATAGCTGATCCTCATGGAAGATTTAGGTCGGTGACTCCCGTGGATGTTGTCAGGGTCAACAGGACGATTCCCATAATATTTTATACAGGTGGGCCAAATCTGGTAAACGAACGAAAAGTTGAGCTTGGTCTTTTTTTTTTCCCCCGTGTGCATCTCCACGAGGGTTTTTAAAGTGATGGAAAAACTACCGTACCGTAGGTTGCCCTGTCTTCGGGGGCACGTCAAGTCCTATTTTGGTTTTAATATACTGGTTTTAGTGTGGGGGAGTCACTCGAGGGGTCAAGGGGTCAAACCGCCGTCTTGTCCTAGCATATTTTATAGGTTTTAGCATAGGGGGCGGTCGGGCAGGCAGAGGTCAAACTGCGTCAAGGTCCCTTTTGCCCTAAATATACTAGGTTTAGTGTCGGTGGTGAACAGTCAGATGGGCCAAACCCGTAGTTTCCTGTCAACGGCATCTTTGAGGATGACGCCCTTTCTTTTCGTGGTAGCCGTCATCGTGTCGTACTTACTCATGAGGTTATGTTCGTTACGCCCTGTACATAATTGTGAAAAAATACACTTTTGAAGTGTGAGGTTGACCAAAAAGGATTTTGATCTAAGCTCGTGTCTTTGCAAAGAAGCTACGTGTGATACGTCGATCGCCCGTGTTATCGCGGGGGGGGGGGGGGGGGGGGGGTGTATAATATATCCTCGTGAAGGACACAGGTCGGTGACTCCCCTGCTGATGCCAGGGTCAACAGGACTAGAACGTTCAGCCTTGTTCTGCGCACGGAAACGCCAAAACCCGCATTGAGGGGGACAAAAACAGATATTTTATGGCAATGATTTGGACGTGCCCAGGGCTTTTCACAGGCCGGATCGCTTCTCGCGGGCCGGATCGCTTCAGGTGACCCGGCCCGACCCGCGATATGTGAAAAACCTCTTGACCCAACCTGACCCGACCCGACTCGACACCCTTTAGTGGGAGTTTGATTGATAAATGTATATCGAACCAGTACATCAGAAGTGTGATATCATCTGTGTACGCCACCGGCGCGACCGTATTGTAACACAATGCCATTTTAAACTTGGTTTTGACTCATGGAAACTTACTGAAAACGGACCACCGATGTATTACGGAGCTTGCAAAGATGAGTATCGGCCCTAAATTTGTCGAGCTCACAGCTGATGTTGTTGGAATAGTTTCGTAAGAAATGGCGCACAGCTGACGTTGTTCTTTTAATTTTATAATATAGTAACCTGGATTTCCGTGTTTTGTATATACCCTGGTACTTTCGCCATTTCATTCAAAGATGTGGGTTGACAGTCTAGTTTTGCCCCGTCAAGGCGTCATCAGATGTAATATACTAGTTGTAGTATGGAGCGGGCGTAATATACTAGTTTTAGTATGAAGCGGTCCTTGACGGTTGTCCGACGGTCTAGTTTTTGCCCGTCGAGGTCTCACTAGACGTGATGTACTGGTTTAGTATCAAGCGGTCCTTGACGGCTGTCCGACGGTCTAGTTTTTGTCCCGTGAAGGCCTCTTTAGACGTAATATACTGTTTTTAGTATAAAGCGGTCCTTGACGGTTGCCCGTCAAAAGTCAAAAGTGCTGTCAACCGACATGTTCGATTTCATTCGATCTGTTTGTTTTTTTTGCATGATATACGTACGTATTTGTTGTTTGGTTGGGTTGCCGTCAAGTGTACCCCAAAGCATGTCTTCAGGTGAGGTGTGGAGACAGCACTAACCTTTGCGATACGTCTAGATTATCATTTAGGATAACGTATGGAAATCGGGAAATAATTTTTTCTATAGTTGTATCCTACGAGTTTTAATGTGGTCGACCAAATTTTCAGCAAAGAAAAAAAAAAATGGATTTTTGCCTTTCCAAGCGTTACGAGTAGGGGTGGGTTAGGGTTAGGGTTATAGGTAGGGTCTGAAGTGCTGTTTTGGGCAGTTTTTGACATTTTTCGTTTCGTAAGGCCATCTCCTATAATAGCGTATCCGAAACAGAAAGCTTGATTTTCGGAGGGCTGAATCAAACGGGCAGAATTAGATGGACAACCCCGGTGATGAAACCCGAATTTTCATGTTGTATTTTTGACGAAGTTCTCTCGAAGAATAATCAACCACGGCGATCGCTCGACCACGTACATACTCGCGTGATTTCGCTGCACCAGAACATGTCAGCGCACACGCAGATGAAGCTCTGTCAAGGCGAGGGAAAACACGCCGTGTGCACTTCACGCGGGGAGAGTTGTCTTCCCTCTCGGTCCCGTCGATCTCGTGCATGGACAACTGCATGTCGAGGCGGCTGTGCTCGTCCTCGACAAATACGAGTACGTAATAGCACTGTGTGTCATGTGTTTGGCGAATGGTGCAATCGCGACGGCGACAAGAGTGGCAAGGCTCTCGTAGTCGTCACCATCACTATCCGATCCCATCGGCACGTGGTCAGGCCTGTGGTGTGTGCCAGCGGATAGCGGGACACGGCAGCAGCAGCAGCACGAGTACGCTTATGATACATGTTGCGTGCTCACAGCAGATAAGTAGATGCGTGTGTCTCGTGCCTTGAACTACTACAGCAGTACTAATAATATTACGGTTTTTGAGTTGTTACCAAGCATGTTGCCTTCCATGACATGTGTAAAAACAAATCCGGACACCGTTTTCGGGTGGCGATTTCATCCGAAAATAGACCCCCTTTTCCTGCTGGAGGCCGACCCGAAAACAATATCCGAAGACGGAAGCCTGAAAAATCGCGATTTTGGGGTCTATGAGATGGCCAAACAGGATTTGCGACCCGAAAACGTTCATTTTCTGTTTCGGATACGCTATTACAAGAGATGGCCGACGAGATGGCCTAATACTCTGGGTAGACGGGTGATAAGAAGGGAAGGCTCTTGATTTTGTCGATATAAACTGGCCTCAAAAGGGCGCGATATCCCAATTCCGTAATACATCCTAGGAGCCCCTTTCGGTAGGGTGTCATATTAGAGGAAAAAAATGTCCAAGGAATTTCACGATTCCAGAATCCGTTACATGAAGCAGCTCGGGACGCCGGGTACAGGGTGTACTCACTATGTAGTGAGTTCACTATATTGAAGTGTCAATGTGTTCATGTTCACTAGTGTGTTCACTAGTGTGTTCACTAGTGTGTTCACTATGGATAGTGTGAGTGTGTTCACTGCCAACTTTAGTGTGAGTTTGTTCACTAGTGTGTTGACGAGTGTGTTCGCTATGGTTGATGGGACGCCTGGTACAGGGTGTATTCACTATGTAGTGAGTTCACTATATTGAGGTGTTCATGTGTTCATGTTCACTAGTGTGTTCACTATTAATAGTGTGTTCACTATGGATAGTGTGACTGTGTTCACTGTTAACTATGAATAGTGTGGTTTTGTTCACTATTAATAGTGTGTTGACGAGTGTGTTCGCTATGGTTGAGAGGTTGAAAGCGCAACGGTAAGAGTTGTGAGACACACTCACCGCATCTCATATTATTTGTACTATAGTATGTGCTGCTACAGGTTGTTCCTTTTAATAAAATGACGGTCGATCACATCGAAAATCTATAGGTTTTGGCCGATGTAAACGGGCCTCGAAAACAGGATTACTCATAATATCAAGTGGTAACTTGCTTGTGCTCGCGATTGCGTCCGGTTCTAAAAGGGATACTGCTTGGTACAAGACAGTGCTTCTTCTTTTTCACGTGGAAAAGTGAAGTACAGCAGTACAATCGAACGATTTTTGACGCCTGCTGCGATAAAGGTATTCATGTATACCCTTTTTTGGCTAAACAATTTTCTGAATGACGGGTCTTCCTCAGCCCCTGTAGAGCCCTGAAATCCCGCCTCATACTAACTTCGAGTAATTTGTCCCCAACAAAGGTTTCCAGTAGTGAAGACGTTAACCCCTCTAGAGCCCCAAAATCCCTCCCTGTACTAACTTTAAGTAAATTTGTCCCCAAAAAGAGTTTTCCAGTTATACTGGCGTTAACCCAAGATCGTCGGGTTGCCCTTCATTTTTTTGCAGTATGATTTTTGTTTAACACCTATCATAGGCCATGGGTTCGTTGATGGGGTGTCCTTTCAGCATTTTTTCAGGCGAGGAACCCCAGAAATACACTGGTGCACCTCTATCGTTATAATATGTTTTTTTTAGTGCCTTAGTGCCCAGTACTAGTTTCGTGCTTATCTATGATCGAGATTTTTCCTCCGTCGCGCCTTTTACCGCACCGTGCCTGCAGCCTTGCCGTCCTGATCGAGTCGCTGGGTTGTGGCACGCTCCCTTGGCGAAGAGAAATGGAGAAGGGAGAGGGACACGGGGTCCGCCTGGCGTGCGACGCAGGGGACAGCGATATGATTGTCACCATGGACACGGTGAGCTTGGGTTCACTACGATAGACGGATGGGTAGGCGGGGGGGGGGTGGGGTACTCGTTGTCATGTATGGATGGTCTGCTCTTGTGGGTTAATCTCGCAGCCACTGAGGTCGATTGCGCTGGTTAGACCTCCCCCGAGTGCATACTATTAATAGTACTCGTGGTGACTTCTTGTGCAACAAATGACGCGAGGAAAACGCTAAAGCGTGAAATAGCAAAATTCGATGAAACTCGACGAGCGCTGGGAATGCTGAAGCCTTCGCGCGGTAGAAATGAAGGCACGTACCGGGGGCGGGGGACGGTCTTGTCCAGAAGGTGAAAAGTAAAATGGAGACAGCCGCAGGTCGTCGCATCACTACAGTGCCAGGACGGAGTACGTCGGGTTTTAACGCCTTTACAACTGGAAACCCTTTTTTTTACAAATTTACTCGAAGTTGGTGTAGGCAGATATTTGGGGGCTCTTAAGGGGTTGACCCACCAGGTGGACACAGGGCTTGAGGGGTGCTTAAGTGGGTTCGTGCGTGGTTCGAATGGCGCGTGATCATCGCCTGGTGCATGATTTCGCTTGGTACACGATGCATGATTCGCTCCCCTGATGATTGGCTTGATGCATTTACTTGGTGCGCCTTTTTTTCCCGGCCTCAGGCGATGTGCTGCCTGTTGCTTCGCACGACGAACGCGGTGGAACACGGCGCGAAGGCGGAGTGGCGGTGTCGGAGCATGATGTGGGCGAAGTTCAG
This sequence comes from Undaria pinnatifida, assembly GCA_012845835.1. Classification (NCBI taxonomy): domain Eukaryota; class Phaeophyceae; order Laminariales; family Alariaceae; genus Undaria; species Undaria pinnatifida. The sequence continues at coordinate 8,972,405 of JABAKD010000024.1, forward strand.
ACCGATGTCGAATAAGCTGGCCTCGATATCGCATCTGTTCGACGTCAGTAGCCTCATGCAGCAGCTGCAAAAGTGAGTAATTATTGCCGATATGTTCGAGCCTTGCTTTTGTAACCGTGTTTTTGTTTTTGTCATTATTATATCATTTTTAATATCATGTTGTTGTTGTTATATGTATTATTTGCATTATTTTATGCTTCGAAGTATCACTTTTACTCTCCAGCTCAACTCGGACAGAGGTTTCACCGCCAGCAAGCTTCTGGACAAGCCGTGGTCCCTGGTGTCTTCCCTTCCCCCCCTCGATACGTCTCCTCATTTTTATCGCGCATAAGGTTCAGTGTTTTTTCTGCTTTTCAGGTTGTTATGCTGGTTGATTTCCGTCAAATTTCGCAACTTGACTTGCGCTCTCGCGCTTTCGGCCCGTCAATTTGTAACATAGAGTCCTTTACGAGGCTCGAACCTACGACATCAACCACAATAAGTGCGCGGTTTGTAATATAGAGTCCTTTACGAAGCTCGAACCTACGACATCAACCACAATAAGTGCGCGGTTTACTGTTGAAGCGTCGGGGACGCCGGCCTCAGTCGCCGAATGAAAGAGATAAGGGGTAAAACTAAAACCCCTATCAATTTATTCAGTAGAAGTAAATATGTACGATGGCGACAAGAACGCGCTGGCCTCCATTTTCAGACTTGTTTCGCGTCAGCGGTCTCATGCGGCAGCCGCAAAAGTGAGCACGCACCGTATTGTATTACTGTTGTGGCGGAGGAATATCTACCCCTTGAGAAATCAGAGGAAACGAATGTCGAAAAACATAATGGATTTTCGTAAGAAGTACGTTTTCCTGTTAGTTTTTTGTTCTTAAGCTACTTCGTGGGTTGGTTGTGGCGTTGGGTTACTAAAATGACGTTCGTCGGTTTCAAGACTACAGTAGTTTGTTTTAACGTTTTTTTCGACCCAACCGAGGTTGGAAATTGCAAAGATGTAGTGTTTGTGTTTTTTTTTAACGATTACAGCGTCGATCACACCAATCTGTGCGGGTTACTGGGTATAACGAATGTGTAGCACGCTTTTTTTCTTCCTCTCCTCACAGCAAGACTGGCCTTGTCGCCTCTTTGAGCCGACCGTTTCTAGCGATGTACTTCGTTCGAAATACGTATCACAAATGGCAAATGCGAACGGATCGCTTCCCGTAAGCTTGCCACATGCGAAGGCCTTGTGAAATATCCCGCGAAACCTCCTGTCAAGATCTCGCCTACAATATTGCCGCTGGCCGTTGGTGTAGTTATGTATTGTGTTGCTAGGCTTCCTACGGGATTGGGTAGGCTTAATATCCCAGAGGTTTCCAAAGTTGACAGGGGCGGGGGGGGTGCAGTAGGCTGTCCTACGAGCTATAGCAAGGTATAACGGCCAAAGGCTCTTGAAAACTCGAGAAAGACGATTTCGGAAGGGGTACCCGGGTAAGGCGGCGGTGTGCCAGAGCAATACGACCGCCTTATAGAGGGAAGCCGCCTTATTCATTCCAGGTGCTTGGCGCGATTTTGACCGCCTTTTATCGGCATGTCGCCTTATTGGGGGACCCCTACTGTGCCTACAGAGGATTTTGACCGCCTTATATCGGGATACCTCCTTACTCAGACCGCCTTATTGGAGGACCCTTACTGTAGCCCCAGAGGATTTTTACCGCTTTGTATAGGGATATCGCCTTACTCAGACCGCCTTATTGGGGGTCCCCTACTATAGTGGCGCAGAAATATTGCCAGCCCTCCGCGGGAGCCCCCTCAAGCAGCGAGCACAAACCACGAACCACCATCCGACGTACTGGTCGGATGTTGATTCATGTATCGGTGTTTTTGTAGGCCCGCATCTACCCTAAACTATACCAGTTGGTGTCACGGTTTTTATGGGCCAGCCAAGTCACCATGATGTCGTCTCCGCCGCCCCCCCTCTGCCCCCCCCCCCCCCCCTCCGCCTCACCGAGGAAGATGCACAGACGTGCCCTTGGTTGAATCGAAAGAGTAGAACTCAATATAGTGGGAAGATGAAAAATGTGCAGGAGGGACGGGATATTTTCAAGGGTCGATCAGATCAGGTTGACCCGACCCGACCCGTGATATTTGAATACATCTTGACCCGATCCGATCCGACCCGCTAGATTTTGAACACCTCCTGACCAGAGCCGACTCGACCCGCGAGTCTTTTCACATACCGCCTGACCTGACCCGAGGGTCGGACCATGGCCCGTGACCCGGCCCGACCCGACCCGTGATATTTGAAAAACCTCCTGACCCGATCCGTTCCGGCCCGTGAGGTTTAGAACACCTGACCAGAGCCGATTCGACCCGCGAGTTTTTTCTCCTACCGCCTGACCTGACCGGTGGGCCGGACCATGGCACGTGAACAACCGTGTTTAAATGTACCTGGTACCTGGCAATACTGACCATCCGTACTTTTTTTCGCATTGGCTGGCAGGGTCGTGGGCGACGATCACGGGATGCCGGTCGTCCCCAACACACCGGAAGGCGCGTGTCAACCGTCCAGCGAGGCGAGAATGATTATGACGGCCAACCCACCCTTCACCGTGGTCCGGTGCAACGAGTCTTGGACTAAGCTGTGTGGGTACGACCAGGTGAGCGCGATGACGATGACGAAAGGGGATTGGCCGGATTTTACCTCGCATTTTTCTTTCTTCCGTGTTGGATGTATCAAAACGTTCGATTGGCACCGTTTGTCGAAAAGTGTTATTTTTTTTTTGGGGTCGTATATCGTATCGAATATACTTCGATATATCAAATTTTTCGTTGTATCGAAATACCGTTTTCGCAGTCATATTGTGCAACGAGTCCTACTCGGCTGCGGGGGTACAATCGTTGTTTGACTGGATGGGGTGGGGTTGGATTGGATTGGCCCTCCCTCCTCTTGCTCCCCGACTGTTTCGGAGGAGGCCTCGGGCGCGGGGTTGCACCGTACCCGGGCTGCCGGCTGGCAGGGTGTGCTGTATTCGTTTTTCTGAAAATATTCCAAATACGTTAGACGTGGGGTCGACCAGTTCAGCGGTCGATACTGAGTTCCAACAGTTGAGCGGTCTAGATTCAACGTTGCGTGATTCATGAGTCTCGTGGCCAGTACATACATAAGAGTACTCTCGCATAGGGCAGAAGAGAGGAGAGAGGTCCTGGTACATATGGCATGGTTGGACTGCTAAAAATGATATACAGCAGCAGTACGTTCGAGGGACGAGGTGGTTTGGCGATTACTGCTGCTGCTGCTGCTGTTGTAGTAGTCCTGCCATACTATACCCGCCGGTACTCGTTGTACCTGGCATATGATACGATCATGGATTTCTCGTTCTCCGGACCGTTCCATTGCTTTCTTCCTTCAATATATACAAACCCCCTCCACACTCGCTCCACCTCGTACTTGCAATACTATAAACTGATTTAATATCAAATCGTACCCTTGGCAGTAATTTGTCGCTTCTACGGTCCCTCTCGGCTTCGTTTACTACTACCTGTCTTACGGGCATGCGCGGAGCCGCAGGCGGGTGTCAGCCCGCCGCGGTGAAGCCCCCCTGGTATCGGATACAAAATATGTTGTATGGAATTTTGAAATGTTTGTTTTTTCGATTTACTGGTGTATCGTGTCGAGAGTGTGTTGTCATTCTTCTTCCTGGCTTTCCTGTGTTGTATATGCTGCTGATGAACGACAGCGACATCATACCATATTTTTTCGCACTCTGCATCCCCTGTGTTGATGGATTGAAAGCTGACCAGGAAACTTCCCCCCCCCCGGTGCCTTCGACCCTGACAATCTTTAGAAGAGCATTCTGGGACAAACCCTGGCTATCCTGCAAGGCCCAAGCACCGACCTCGACGCCTTATCTGCGCTGAAAGCGGAAGCAAGAAGCGGACGGGCGGCTTCATCCTTGTTGATAAGCTACAAGCACGACGGTAGTACCTTCCTCAACTACCTCCGCATCTATCCCCTAATCGGCGACGCTATGGGGACTGTCACGCACTTCTTGGGCGTATTGCAGGTGATGAAATGATTCTTGCCTCTTTTTTTCTTTCTTGATTTTTTTTTGAATCAAATTGGAAGTTGTAATTCAATATATTTCTTTTGTTTTCATTTTGATGTTAAGACGATAATTTGCCCGGCACAAGTTTGTCATTTTGTCTGGATTATGATACGTACTGCTGTTGTATTGTATGTTTAAGCTTTTGTACCTCTCCATACGGGTTGTATCATGTACTCTCAGTGCGCAGAATGATTATGGACCGCAATCGCCAAAAGCTGTGAGTCGGCAGGATTTTCACGACTAATAACTAGTCGGTAGGTACCGTTAACTAAGCGACTTCACTCGGCAAGTCAGCTGGCGGAACCAGCTGATGGCCAGCTTGCCGACTCACGTAAGGCGAGCGAAGCGAGCCAAATCAACCACGCCCGGCTGAGGGAACCCCGGAACACCTATCCCGCATTTAACATTGCCTCCTACACGCATGGAATCCCAACAAGTCGGATAGTCGGCATATTCGGGAAACACCTATTAGTCCGACTATTAATAATAACTAGATGGCGACTTGAACCCCTTGAGTGCCCGAAATCCCTCCATATTCTAACTTGAAGTAAACTTGTAAAAAAAAAAAGCTTGTAGTTGAAAAGGCGTTCAGTCGTGCCGTCTCACAGCTCTAGCAATCCCCCTTGACAAAATCCTGGTGATTAATACAAGCTGGGCCGGCCAAGTAACTCAAAATCCGTCAGTCGGGCATATCTTTTGAACGACAGTGACCCACTGCAAACTGAGCATATCCTCGTAATCAGCTAGATGCGGTGGTCATTTTAAGCCCTCCAGCTTGAGAATCTGCGAAGTTGGCGCCGAAAAAAGTGTTTGCCACTCACGTTTCCTAGTTTGAGCATTTTTTTTCATGATCTGTTTGTGTTGCTTTTTCTAAAATTGCTCGAAATACAAAGTGGATGGAATTGGCTTAATTTTTCTGGGCATGTACATCTTGGGACGAGGAGTAGGGACATATGCTTTTCATTTCATGGGTCACTTTCGTTCGAAAGTTATGGATGAATCCCTAAATTATATGTAAATTTGTATGCAGAGGCACTTCGGTGGAAACTTGGCCATGCACCTCTCAATCTTTGAAGTTAGGACCTGAAATTTTGACACGTGATTTGGACCGAGCCCACCAAAACAGTACTTGGCGAGCTCAAAAAAAAGCAAGAGAACTGCCGACATACGGCCAGCTAAACGTTTTCCATGATCATGAAATGGACGAAAAGTCAACGGATTTTCATTTCTTTTTGTTTTGAGCTCGCCAAGTAGTGTCTCGGCGAGCCTGTTCTGAATCGCGTGTCAAAATTTCAGGTCCGAACTCGAAAAGCTGAGCGGGGCACGGCGATATTTGTCTATTTTGAGCGTCTTGGCCGGCCCAGCTTGGTACATGAAATACAAAAAACGCGCGACCGGAGTATCACGCAGCTTGCATTTTTATCGCGACTAGACTTCAGTCCTTTCTTCCCTCGTCGACTCGCATCGAATTGCGCCGTCCTGGTACTCAAGAAGTTTTAGTCCGACTACAGGTTCTTGTGGCAAAACGAGTGTGTGTGTTCTTGACACTCAGCTGCTATTTTCACCCATGGGCACCCAGCACACCCAACCCAGCATCGGCGTCGCATTTTCCCCGCCCAAGAGACACCCTCCGTGGCCACAAACTTCGAGCACTCTTGTGCCTTTAGGGAAGAAACGCGACATACTGCAAAAATAACGTTCTTAATACGTCGGTTGTGAGTTCGATCAATTTAAGGGTCGATGCTCATCTTTGCAAGCTGCGTATGATACAGCAGTACCAAAAGTGCAATCTATGATAATATCGTACGACACACAGCTTGCTGTGTACCGTACAAATACCGCCGTGTAGAATCGTTTTTACATCCCGTCCCGTGCAATCCCGTGAAATCTCATTCCCGTCCAAATTCATCGGCTCAATCCCGTGATGGTTCAATCCCGTCCTGTACCGTCCCGTGAATACCCCTTCTTATCCTGTCCCGGTGAATCCCGGGATATCTCGACCCCGCGGGATCCCGTCCCGAGACGAAAATTCGATCCCGAGGAAAGCCCTGGAAATAACAGACTGTGTGAAAAACACACACGCACTCGTTTTGCCACAAGAACGTGTAGTCGCGACTAAACTTCTTGACTACCAGGACGGCCCAATTCGATGCGAGTCGACGAGGGAAGAAAGGACTGAAGTCTTGTCGCGATAAAACTGAAGGCACTTACCGTAGCGGAGAGGTGGGAGAAGGGCCTGCTTAAGTGACTCTGGATATGTGTTTCGTGTAGGGAGGGAGAAAGAGAAGGAAACATTGCGAAGATGACCACAAATGAGATGAGCAAACAATATTACAAGTACCAACAACGCAGCTTGCAAAGATGAGTATTGACCTAAAATTCGTCGAACTCACGGCTGACGTCCTTGATTTTTTTTTATAAATCACAACATGCTGATGATGCTCACTAGTCATGCTCACAAGTCATGCTCACAACTCGTCGATTTTCCATGATTGGTGTACTTCCAATTCATCGACTCTTCATATCACCTGACTCAGTAACCTAGTGCGAATAGCTAGTGTAACTGACAGGTGATGAAATTTATGCCCCATGCGGGGAAATAACTTCGCAATTTTCGCGTGATGACATGACTCAGTAGACATATTTAAGCCTCGAGGTTAGGTCTTATGTCGTTCCAACTGGAAGAGCTAGGCCATTCGATATTTACACCGAACGCATGAAGAAAACACCACATCCCTAAAACTCGAAATAGTGGTCTCTTTCAGTACACCTAAAAAGAAAAACCGAGGAAAGATCAAACTACTTGAAAATAGACTAGAATATTTCTGCTCTACTCCAGACGTAGGTGGCAAGAAGAGGATTTATCTCATGAGTCAGCATGAGTGGGTAGAAACTTCGAGAAAGACCCTCCCCTGCCCATGCTTTGCGAGCTTGAACAAACGGCCAAAGCAAATACCAGGTGCCTGGAAAAACAGTTGAGTGCTTCGTACTCCAGACTCGCTTCATACGTAGGATACCTCGCGGGCGTCTGCCGCCTGCGGTGTGCCTCAGTCTGGCAGTCAGTACAGCAGCACGGCAGGACTAGCCCTCAACCCGGTTCAACACAAAACCCTCGAAACGTAGGCATTCGCGGGAAAGAGGCAACAGGGTCGTAAACTGCAGCAGCTCCGGCCATGCGCTACGTCGCGCACAAACCAAACGAAAAAAATGTGTCATCGAAAAGTTACAGCCTCAGGACGAGAGAGCAGGAGCGCGAGCGCGCGACAAACGATGTCAGAGCCCCAGCTATCTGATCGCAGAGCACGCCGGGATAGGAGGAACCTCGTGGGCGTTTTCCACCGGCTAGTTGTGCTGTTGTTGCGTGGCTGTTGGGGTGCTGGTTGTCTGTGTGTTGTGCTGTTGTTTTTGTTTTGTGGTGTGTTGTGTGCTGTGTTGTGTGCTGGTTGTGCTCGATCCTCGTAAATACACGAGGGCTCCTTTTCAAGCAATAGTTTGTAAAGGCATGCCGCTCTCCGAGAGCGGCATGCCTCTGACCACCGCCAACGTTCCTGGTGGTGTCTTACACGTGGGTTGATTAACTCGGGTTCGGGATACACCAAGCGGCTCGCTGGGTTGAGCGTTGCAATTTCTGCGTGGGTGTTGTGCTGTGCTGCTGCAGAGTGTCTGTGTTGGCGTTGCCTCGAGCTTTTGTCATCTGAAATGCTGTTGTTTGCTGGAAAATGCTCGGAACTTTGCTTAAAATATGTAATTTGGGCCAAAAGGTGCCCTAGTGCATATTTTGGGAGCATCCACGTCTCACCGTGGTTTGCCGTGGTCGTTAGGTAAAAAAAAACAGACCTATTTTTTAGACATGTAAAACACGATAGGGCTTACTTTGGTTGAGAGCCAAAAATATAGGCACATCGTCAGGCTTGAATATGTCTAGTAATATAAATTGTATCATATGAAGATTAACATTTAGTGCGATCGGCTACTGCTGTCGTGAAAGACAATCTTTCGTATTAAACCGAAAAAATGAGAGAGCGGAAATAGGGTCATATATAAAAACATAATTTGTCTTCCCGCGTACATGATATCTGTAGTTCAAATGTTGGGGTGAGGCGATTTCTTCTACAGTCCGATTCCTCCAGTCGAAAACGGCCCTTTTCGACTGGACTTTTTTTCAACTGGAATCTTCTGGTCCTTCTTCTTATCGTCAGTCGAGTCGATTTTATAGTTTTTGTGCTCTTCCTAGAGGCGGTTTGTGTGAGTAAGTACTGCTGTACAGCGCTGTACAGCAGGCGAAATCGGTTGGCAGCTCTGTGCTTCGCGCTTTCTCCGCGAGCAACGGCTCGGCGAACCCTCGTCCCAACGAGTTGGTGGCTTTGGGCTTTTAGCCGAAAGCCGCCAAAGCTACGTTCGTGGAGTTGCACTCAGTCGAGAGCCGCCAAAGCTACAGCAGCCGCAGCCGTTGTTGGCAGCATGAGATCGAGACCGCGCGCTGCTGCCGTCGTGTGATACACGCTGGTGGTGAGCGGAACTAGGAACGCGCCACGCTGACTTGCTGCGAGAGGCAACAGCAGTGATAGCCACGCCAGCGTCAGCGCCTTGTATGATACTGCAGTATGGTGCTTGGTATGGGTGTGTGGCCGTTTGGGTGTGTGTTGGGTGGTGGGATGAACGATGCGATCGGTTAAAAAAACACGTGTGAAACTTTTTCGACTGAGTTTTTCGACTGGAACATTCAGCCGACAAAGTCGAGTTTTTCGACTGGATCCGCCACTCGGAGTTCTGAATCGAACAAAGTTGAGTTGAAAAAGCCCTTTTTCGACTGACAAATCCGACTATAAGAAATGCCCTGACAGCGTATTTTTATGGAATAGTGGGTTCGAGTCACACAGACCCCCCTTTTTTTTTCAGGGTGTGACTTGTACATGTAACATGTTAGGGTGACAGCGTATCAATTTTGGAACCGTGGGTTCGAGTCCCACAGACTCCCGTCTTTTCTTTTTTTTTAGGGTTGAAGTTTTACATTATACCTATTACATCACGTCGTACATTACTACTGTCTTCATACTCCCGATGTATACCAAAACCCGCCACTATAGTGAAGGAAACAAAATAATACGACCACCCCCAGGTAGAGTAAACTTACGTATTACTACGCACTTAACCACATGTACCAACAACCCTGACCACGCCATCCATCCGCAAACCATCCACCATACCTGGTACATATGACGAAGCAATATAGTGGAAACTACATGAACAAATTGATTAAATAGATATGCTGTTAGGCCATTTCTTATGCAGTCGGAGTTGTCAGTCGAAAACGGCCTTTTTCGACTGAAGCCCAAATCGAGCCTTCTTGCGCAGTCGAAAAAGGGCCTTTTCAACTCAACTTTTTTTTGACTCAGAATTCCGAGTGGCGGATCCAGTCGAAAAACTCGACTTTGTCGGCTGGATGTTCCAGTCGAAAAACTCAGTCGAAAAAGTTTTACACGTGTTTTTTTAACCGATCGCATCGTTCATCCCACCACCAAGCACACACCCACACGGCCACACACCCATACCAAGTACCATACTGCAGTATCATACAAGGCGCTGACGCTGGCTTGGCTATCCCAACTGTTGCTTTTCGCAGCAAGTCGGCGTGGCGCGTTCCTAGTTTTGCTCGCCACCAGCGTGTATCACACGACGGCAGCAGCGCGCGGTCTCGATCCCATGCTGCGAACAACGGCTGTGGCTGCTGTAGCATTGGCGGCTCTCGGCTGAGTGCAACTCCACCAACGTAGCTTTGGCGGCTTTCGGCTAAGCCCAAAACCACCAACTCGTTGGGACAAGGTTTCGTCGAGCCGTTGCTCGCGGAGAAAGCGCGAAGCACAGAGCTGCCAACCGATTTCGACTGCTGTACTGCAGTACTCCCTCACACCAACCGCCTCTTGGAAGAGCACAAAAACTATAGAATCGACTCGACTGACGATAAGAAGAAGGATCAGAAGAATCAAGTAAAAAAAAGTCCAGTCGAAAAAGGGCTGTTTTCGACTGGCAGAGTCCGACTGCATAAGAAATCGCCTTAGATCTAGTTCACAATTCCGCACCTGAAGTAAAAACACCAACACCAATCATCATAGTGGAGAAAATCATCTTTTATTTTTACAAAGTAAGACCCCTCCCATCAAGAATATTTTACCCAATTAGTATATTACCAGTACCAACAAGCAGCTTGAAAATATGAGTATTGACCCGAAATTCGTCGAACTCACAGCTGACGTCCTAAAAATGTTTTTATAAAATGTCAGAGTGACAGCGTATCAATTTGGAACTGTGGGACCCACAGAGTCTTTTTGGGGGGGGGGGGGGGGGTAGCCGACTTTTATTCTCAAATGCTGTCTTACAATATTGACATATACTGTATAAGATAACTCTACTAATACTCTGTATTCGTACTCCCGATATTAAAGCGTGGGAAAAAACAAAATAAACCACCTACCATACATATGATGGAGCAGTATAGTGGGAACTACAGTAATAAATTTATAAAATAGATATATGGTGGATCTAGCTCAAAATTCCTCGCTTGAAGTAAAAATACCAACACTAACCATATAGACCTGTGGACAAAAACAAAACATACCTGGTGTATATATATTTTTTTCATCTAGACCCCTCATAATAAAAAACACACCCCATATAGTATATCACAAGTATATACCAACAACGCAGCTTGCAAATACTTCGTATGAGTATTGGCCCCGAAATTCGTCGAACTCACGGCCGACGTCCTTGGATCATTATTTCATGAAGAAAAATGTGTCGCGTTTTTTTTTTCGTAAATGAGCAAGCTGGAGTACCCCAATCGCACATAAGCGCAGACAAAACGAAATTGGTGTGCTGCTGCTGCTTCTACTACTGCCACTGCTACTACTAAACTACACTACTAACACTGCTACTACCACCTACCGCTTTTGCTACTACTAGTACTAAATGGTGCAAGTAGTAGTAGTTGTAGTGGTACTAGTAGTAGTAGTAGTAGTAGTAGTAGTAGTAGCAGTACTAGCAGTAGTGGCAGTAGCAGCATTAGTACTGCATGCTGCGTTTTTCTCTCCTGAAGGCACGGAACACTCCCTTGTGCCACGTGAGACCGCAATTAAACCTAAATCATTACATGTCAGGGCACTACGGTTGTGTGTCGAGTTACTGTCCCTAAGCTATGAGGTTGGTTTTTCTCCTTGAGCCTCGCCAAACCGCAGTCCGGACTCACTTGTTATATCGGGTGTATTTTCCCTGCAGGAGCAACCCGAAGACCCCGACAGCCCAGCGCTCGACGCCCAACTGGCACCTGCCAAGGCTCGCGCCGTTGTCGTCGCGGATGGAGGTCCCAACCGGTCGTCCGCGGCCCCAGCAGCCGCGATGGGCCTCTGCCCTCTGGGCAACAAAGTGCCTGCCCGGAGCGAAGCCTCGGTCGCCCGTTTTCCTGGGCGGGGCGAAGCACTCGGGTCGGCTGCGATGATGGCGGACTCGTTCGCAACGAATTCGCTCGTAGCGCAGGTAGTGATGTCGGGCGCGTCAACAACGGACTCGTCTGTATTGCAGTCACCGATTGGTGGTTCGTCGGTATTTCAAGCACCGACTGCTGGTTCTTCGATGGCAGGTTCATCGGTATCACCAGCACCGATCGCTGGTTCGTCGATGGCGGGCTTGTCGGTCGCGGGCCCGTCGAAGGGGGACTCGTCGGTATCTCGAACGGTGGCTGCCAAAACGGAGCGGTGCATCCCGCGGGCGAGAAAGGGAAGTCCCGCGTGCTCGTCTACGACTGCGTCGGGGCTGGAGGGTGGTGGTTCTTTACCGGGAGCCAGCGGGGCTAGCGTTAACGCGAGAACCGGTACGCCAGTGAAAGACGAGATAAAAGAAGAGGGGAATTGTGGTGGTGGCGGAGGCGGCGGCGGGGAAGGGGGGTGGATAGGAAGTGGGCTGGGAAGTGTACCCAAAGAAGCTGGCGCTGTTTTGCCTCCAGAATGGGGAGGACCGGGCGACCCCCCACCCTGGGAGACCGAGCAAGAGGCCAGCACAGAATCGAAACCATCACTGGAGAAACGGGGAGGGCGGGCGGGCAGTGATCGACGGCGTTGTGCGGACTCTGCTACCGACGGAACGCAAGCGCAGGCGCGACCGCCGGGAAACATGCAGCAGAAGTGTGGTGAAAACGTAGGCGAACGCGCAGGAGAGGGCGGGGATGCGAGACCCTTAACCCCACCCCTGGCTAATTCTTGCCCGAAAGCTGGTGGGGTCGGGGCCCCTCCTCTGGGTAACTCTTCTTGTCCGAAAGCGGGGATACCTTTGACCCCACCTCTTGGTAGCAATCCTCCTTCCTGTCCTAGAGCTGGTGGGGCGCAAGAGGAAGAGGGAGATTCACCTGGGCATAATTCACTCGGTGGCAGCTCATTAAACGGGCATAATTCTCTCGGTGGTAACTCATTGAACGGGCATAACTCTCTCGGAGGCAATTCTGTCTCCGGGGGGGAGATGCCAGACTCTTTCGAAGGGTGGGAAGACTTTTTCGCGGAGTCGGGCTGCCGGTTGGAAGACTTAGGGGCTCTGAAAGGGCTCGACGAGGGGGGGAGTGGTGGTTCTCGATTCGGGGTGGAGGTGGAGGATAGCCAGTTCGACGTTGATGTTCGGCAACGTGCGTGCTCGGACTCGGTCTTATCAAACGCGAGTAGTTCTAGCAGCGCGATGGAGCGCAGCGCGTGGCGGTTGAGCCTGGATGGCGGTGTCGGGATCGGGTTAGGGGGTGGGCAAGAGGAGGGGATCCGATGGCCAGGAGGAGGAGGAGGAAACTCGGCGGGGAGGGGGGGGGGGCTGGAAGGCGTGCCTGGGAGCAAGCGGGGAGAGGGGGGGGGGCTGGAAGGCGTGCCTGGGAGCAAGCGGAGGAGGGGGAGAGGGACTGTCGAGGTGTGTCCGACAGCGCTGCGATTTGTGCCGGTTCGCGCGGGGTAGCGGGTGCGGAGGTGGGGGCGGGGGCGGGTGCGATGGGGCTGCTGTCAGCGCCTGGGACAAGTGAAGGTCTTGTTGCGCATGGTAGACGAGGGTTGTACAAAACCTCGCCACTGACGGAGATGGATGTGGTGCCTGAGTTTTCCGGGCTCGGACAAGAGGCTTCTGGAGGGGCGGGGGCGGAGGCGCAATGGGGAGTGAGATTGGCGGAGCCCGCCGGGGTCGAGAATAAGGCTGTGTGTCAGGACGCGCTTGCGTTGCGTCATCGTGCGAACCCGGCGGCAAGTTTTGGGGAAGGACTGAATGCGTGCGGGTCTGCAAGCGGGGCTGGAAACGGACCGGGGAAGGCATCTCCAAGCGGGGCTGCAACCGAACCTGGGAACGGACCTGCGAGCGGAGCAGGGAGTGAATCTGTCGGCGGGCCGGTGAGCGAAGCAGTGGTCGGAGACGCGAACAGCGTTAATGCTGCTACGTTGCAGACGCTAAGCATGCTTGACCCGCCGGTGGTTGTGACCGGAACCGCCGCGAATGCCGACGTTAACTCTGCGGCTTTACAACAGTCGTTGAGCATTTTCGACCCGCAGATGATGGGGGGCACGCTACCGTTCGGGACCTTGCCGGGGCTTAACGACCCCATGGGCGCGGGTATCTGTGGCGTTGAAGGGATGCCAGGGGGCTGGATCTCGGCCGCTGCTGGTGTCGGTGTTGAGGGCCCGGGGAGTGGGTTGGGTTGGAACAGTGGCGGTGCTGGTGGAGATAGCGCGACTGTGTTGCAAGAAAGCCTCGCTGGGGTGAGGGGAGGGATAACGGCGGGGCTTGGTGCGCCACCGGCGACGTCTTCTGGGATGGAGTTGCCGCTTGGAGGAGGCGGTGGGCCTTTGCTTGTGGGAGGACAGCTTTCCACTTGGCCTTCGGCGATGGATGCGCATTTTCTCCTTCAAGCTCCGGCGGGGGGGGGGGGGTGTGGGGGGCCGCTGAACGGCCAGCAGCAGCAGACGATCGATCAGCAAATGCAAATGAAGAACATAGGAGGAGGGGGAGGAGGTGGTGCGGGCCCGGGGGGGGGCAGCGGCAGCAGTAGTGCTGGTGGTAGCAGCCAAGAACTTTTGTCGCGACGACCACCGCGTCACTGACTGACTGATGTGTGTGTGTTTTGTGGCTGTATTTCTTATTTTGTGCCTCTGGGGGGGGGGGAATCGCGCTGTTCAGGCTGCAGCAGCTGCAGCCGCGGTGGTAGCGGTAGCATCCTTGCCGTGTGGCTTCGGGTGAGTCCTCTGGGGGGGTGGGCTCGAGTGCATCGTAAGGGTGTGCGTGGGCTAGAGTGCATCCCCCGTGTCAACATGACCGTAACGTTATCGCTGCGTTCTCGGCGATGAATGAAATGTTGTCGTGTACGGTAGTTGTCCCTTTGTAGTGCCGGTTGCCCGCTACAGTGCCTGTGAACTCGGTTGGCCCAGATGGGAACTACAGGTAGTGCCGGTATGCGGAGTAGTGCCGATTGCCGCTATAATGCGGATATTTTCGGGCTTGCACATACCGGCACTATTGAGGGACCGCTCGGTACTGCTGTACCCGCTGTTGTGATTGGTGCTACTTCTGTAGAAGGTGTGGCAGAATATATCCGAGATGTTTGGAGGCGAGGAGGGGAGAAGGGCCGACAAATATGCTGCAGATATTGTGGGGTTCTCGGTTTTGAGCGTGTGAGTGTGTGTGTGAGTGTTTTTTCCTGTATTTACGCGAAACAAACAGAAGATTTGCTGTCAGCCCTGCGCTTCCCGTTTGTGTTCGGCGAGTTGCGAGCACCTTGTAGGATACAAAAAAGTATTGCGTGGAAACTCGCCCGTACATTCAGTGTGTGTTGCTGACCTCTTGAAGTTGTACAGTAGTAGTAGTAGTAGTGAGTTGAGTGCCCTGCCCTGCCCACTTCTTTTTTGCCGCCTCTTGTGCTTTTGTTTTTCGAACAAAAAGAAAGCCGGCTTCTTTTTATTCCTCGCCCTTTTTTTGTTTTGTCTTGTGCGAAAAATACGCAGTGCGCCATTCTTTGTGGGATAAATAGTGGGTGGAGCTCGCGAAACGTGAACCGTGGAGTGTGGGAAGAGAAAATGTACGTTTATTAGGTAGGATGAAGAAAAAAAATGCATGTCTGTGCACGTGTTTTACAGGATTTCGACTCAAAACTAATCGTACTAAATAGGTGCGGTGATGCCCCAGAGTACATGGCTGCTGCGCGTAAGACGAATGGGGGCTAATTACTTACTAAGTAAATACCATACGAGGCTTGTATTTTGAATTCGATTTGGGGGGGGGGGGGGGGGGGGGGGTGCTCACTTACTATGAATAGGGAGCACAAAAACAGTGGAGTGCTCGGCCCGCCACCCCCACGCCGTCTAACGTAGATTTTTCGCGGTTCGTTGGTTTCGTCTTTGGTTTGAAACGAATTTGCCCCTCTCCCTCGTGAGTGAGCGCGATTAATTGCGATGCAAAAGCTCGGGCTTTTTTTTGTTTTGATGTGAGGGGCTTTTACTCCGTAGAGAGAGAACAGGTGCGCATTCTAAGATCAAGTGGAGCTACTTCTTATGATACCCACTTACTAACGAAGTAAAAAGTCATGGATCATGAAAAATCGTGTCATCATGTTCGCCAGCGTGATGCTTGTCACGAATCATGACTGACCATGAGAAGTTGAAGTGTTGAAATATTTTATCCTCGAATAATGATGTCACGGTTCGTGACAAGAAAACACTGTGATTTTTGTTTTAGCATGACATCACGCTACGATGTCCCGGGTTATTTGAGGTTTGTCTAAAGCCGAAACTTGGAACGTGTCCGCACGTCTTGTATCTTGCCTGCTGTCTTGTCCAATTTCTGGGATGGACATGGTTGACTGCTGGCGATGCTTCTGTCGTATCGTATGCCCTCGAATTCAAAAACTTGCCTGATGCAAGATAAGAACTACAGAGAAAATACCATTCTTGAAGCACGTGCGTGTAGGAAAACACAAAAACGCTGAAGCCAGCGCTTGAAAGTATGAAAAATCTGGCCTCTGGTTTTGTTCCGGAAGATCGTGTCAGCACAAGAATAGACGCGCTCCTGGAGCTAATCTGCCTCTGGTTTTGTTTCGGAAGATCGTGTCAACGCAAGAATGGACGCGCTCCTGGGGCTGTTGGATTTGTTTCCAGCTGTGTAAAGGGCTGCATGGAAAGGCAATAACTGAAAAAAGGGGACACGTGTGTGTGCCTCGAGCAACCCAAGCAACCAACTCCTTCGCCCTTGGCCTCGGGCGGCTTTTGTAGGACTACTAGCCATTTTTTCGCGTTTTTTTGCGTTTTTTGTTCTTCTGTATTTTGGTCCAAAATCGAAGGCCGGAGGCGTCTATCTCACAGGAGCTACGAGCTGGGCCAGCCAAGGTGCTGATTTAGAGTAAATTGGCGATGCCCCGCTCAATTTCACATGTTGGGATGTGATTTTTTGGCACGGTGTTGACCATGCACCAAGCAACAAACGCGAGACTGGCCTTTTGTTTTTTCTTCTTTCGTTCGAGAGATATGATCGATACAGCGATCCGAAAAAAATACAAAAGCGGCCATAACTTTTCTGAAAAAAACAAGAGAAAAAAAAGGCCAGTCTCACGTTTGTTTGCACGTGCGGTTCAAATATGAGGTTAAATTTTCAGATCGAAACTCGCAAAATTGAGCGGGGCATCAATACCACTTGTTCTCATCACTACTTGTTTATTGTATAGGAACCGTTTTTTGGTCATATCTGGTGATGAGTCACCAATTGGGCAGTGCAACTGATATCTATCGTCTCCTTGTGTCCTCAAGACCGTCTACGCCAATTTTCACCTTGATCGAGAACGGCAATTTTTGGAGCCGTCATACACATTTGTAGACCAAAAAGGTCGAAAAAAGTGGAAATTTTGAGTTTTGTTGGATATCTCGGCGAGTTCGAGTCGGATTCTCAAACTGTTTGGACCTGCATTATATGCACTGTTAAGCCACGGTCAATGTCTCCAAATTTGAAGTCCTAACTTGTAGTGGTTGACTAGGCTCGACTCTAGGATCCTTTATCCGCTTTTAGGCTGGCCCAGCTCGTAGAGGCCTGCCCCCTCCGAGGTGGCTCATACAGATTGAACCTCCCGGTGCGGAATTGGTTCGGACAGTTGCCACACCCCACAGCAAACCCTCTCCCCACCGCTGCAACATCCCCCCTGCCCGACACATAACTATCGCCGGTGCCGAATGGACATGCCGGTCACGGCCCGGTAACAGCGCGTGCGCCTTCCAGATGGCGGACCCCCATCCCTTCCCAGCGCCCCGGTACGCCACAGGCCAAGGCTACGGTATTATTTGAAAGTATTGAATACTTCGTATATTATAAAAATTAAAATACACTCCAGCTAGCTGTGAGATCGAGAATTTTGTCGAAACTGATCTTTGCAAGCTGTGTGATACTCCGATCGCGCGTATTACGGGTTGTGTGTCCTCATCAAGGATATAGGTCGGCGACTCTCCTTGCAACTAAGCAGTGTAGCTATCAGGGTCAACAGGGTGATGTTAGTCAGTCTGTGCGCGGAAACTATAAAACCCGTTTCTGAGGGGGACAAAATCTGACAGCTGTGGAAGGAAATGCATCAGTTTATCAAGTGAATACTGTAAGTCGAATAGCCGGTGAGGGAAGGGCGGAGTTTTTAAGGACGTGGGGGCCTGATTTTGATCAAAAGGGGGGTGGGAGGGGGGATATTATATTAAAGGAGGAGTATTAAACAAATATATATACATAAAATCCTTCTTTGGTGTCAGGTATTTGGTCAGGAGTTTTTTGTCTCGGCCGAAGTATGCGATTCGCGGAACTGGAATTCTCGGTCGAATATAGCTTCGTTCGAGCGCCGCGGCCTTCGGGGGGCGGCTCCAACGCCCCTCGCCCTTCCGTGTCCGTTCCGCACATCGACGTGAAAGCGGACGGATGCCGAGCGAGACAAGCGAGAAGTTGCAAAAATAACGCATGTCGAGGAGGAATTTCGGGAATTTTGGTTGCATCTTGATGTCTGCAACGCCTAGATGATTTACAAAATTGGCATCATTTCCAAACGGTACGTGATAATGTTTGGAATTTTACGGTGGCATGTGCAACTTAGTATTGTTTGGTCACAGATTGTGCACCAGGTGTTTAATTGCACGCGCCTGGATAATTTACAAAATTGGCATCATTTACAAACGGTGCTTACTTGATAATGTTTCAAAACAATAGGTACTTGATAATGTTTGGAATTTTGCGGTGGCAACTAATTATTGTTTGGTCACAGATTGTGCACCAGGCACTCGAGACGAGACGAAGCAAGGTTATTTGCCCCGTCCCGTCCGAGACCCAAAGCAGCGTAGGGCAGCAGCTGCCAGGGGTGTGAGACGAGGCATGCACGGCATGGGCTAGAAAACGTTGCCTGCAACAACTGCCCGCCATAGAGTATAAACGCGCGGAGGCCGCCATGGGTCATGATTTTGATTTGGGTTTTGCTTTACGTGGTTACTGCTGTTGGGGTAGCTTGAACAAACGCAGGCAAGGGGGGTTGACATAACAAAGGAATAACTGACTGCTGTGCTCCAGCTAGCTACTGCTGTGGAGTGCCCTCATCAACTGAAACCAAGCAACAGACACACATCTTGCCCGGGCTCGAGAGCAGGGGCGCCGGTCTGTCAAAGGGCTAATCCAGCCGTCGCGGTGATTCGTTGTTCATGGTGCCGCGCTGTAGGCTTCATACGTACAGCGGTTGGTTGCGTGTGTGCTGTTGAGCTGTCATGTGCTGTGTGCGTGCTGGCCATGTGGCTGAAGGTGTGGCTGCAAGACGGCACATGATGCGTCCAGAAGAACGCGTGTTAATTATACCAGTAGTAGTAGATCGCTCTAATAATTCGGCTTTTTATATTATTGCGTTTGGTGCTGTTGGAGTGTTCATCATTTTGAGCGTGCTTGGTCTGCAGATACAGATAGGCTCAACATCGTTCCTTTGCGCGACCTTACGCAAAAACATTCAGCAGGAGGAGTTACTGTATGAGGAATGTTTATAACTTCGTCGGTTGAATACGCACGTGAAAAAAATGCATCTGCCACAGTCTGAGTGCCCTCATCAACTGAAACCAAGCAACAGACAGACACACATCTTGCCCCGGCTCGAGAGCAGGGGCGCCGGTCTGTCAAAGGGATAATCCAGCCATCACGGTCGTTCGTTATTGGTGGTGCCGCGCTGTAGGCTTCATACGTGCAGCGGTTGGTTGCGTGTGTGCTGTTGGGCTGCCACGTGCTGTGTGCGCGCTGGCCATGTGGCTGCATGTAATGTGTGTGGCTGCAAGACGACACATACATGATACGTCCAGAAGAACGCGTGTTATACCAGGATTAGATCGCTCTAATAATTCGTCTTTTTATATTATCGCGTTTGGTGCTGTTGGAGTGTTCATCATTTTGAGCGTGCTTGGTCTGCAGATACAGATAGGCTCAAACCGTTCCTTTGCGCGACGTCGCAAAAACATGCTGCAGGAGGAGTTACTGTATGAAGAATGTGTAGACTATAGCTTCGTCGGGTGAATACGCACATGAAAAAATTACATCTGCTACAGTTAAATAAGATATTAGTACAACAACGACGGACAACCTACCAAAAGGAATACCAGGTAAACAAATAACGCGTGAGCGACGGACAACCTACCAAAAGGAATACCAGGTAAACAAATAACGCGTGAGCGACGGACAACCTACCAAAAGGAATACCAGGTAAACAAATAACGCGTGAGCGATGGCGTGCTTTTCGTAGACGAATGTGCATACTACGACATCTGCGAAAGGTTTCCTACGGCCAGCAACGAAAGCGGGAATACAACTTCATTACGAAGCAAAATCAGACGGATACCCTTCACAACAAACAAAAAAAAAATCCCTAGACAACGTACATGACGCAAATGACCAGCCGAATTGCGACCGCGCAAATAATTGCGATCTTAGAGTTAGTAAGGTTCGACCCAATAGGCCAAGACAGACACACATCTTGCCCGGGCTCGAGAGAAGGGGCGCCAGTCTGTCGAAGGCTAATCCAGCCGTCGCGGTCATTTGTTATTCATGGTGCCGCGCTGTAGGCTTCATACGTGCAGCGGTTGGTTGCGTGTGTGCTGTTGGGCTGTCATGTGCTGTGTGCGTGCTGGTCATGTGGCTGAAGGTGTGACTGCAAGACGACACATACATGTGTCATGATACGTCCAGAAGAACGCGTGCTGTACCAGTAGTAGTAGATCGCTCTACTAACTCGGCTTTTTATGTTATTGCGTTTGGTGCTGTTGGAGTGTTCATCATTTTGAGCGTGCTTGGTCTACAATAGGCTCAAACCTGATCTGTCACACGGATTAAGTTGTTTTGGGGCCTACCTTCCACAGAGTCGGCGGTTGTTAGTGATAGTGGTACAATTTCATACCGGTCTAGGATTATTTTTCTATATCCCCTCTAGGGCTCTTCTCTAAGTGAGTTCTTCGTACATTGTGCAAGTAAGCCCGGAGGACCCATCGTGTATGTCACGCCGAGTCGGAGAGTTGTTTTGTGACTAAGGTACAATCAAATACTGATCTGTCATACGGATTAAATTGTTTTGAGGCCTACCTTCCACAGAGTCGGGGGCTGTTAGTGATAGTGGGACGATTTCATACCGGTCTAGGATTATTTTGTTTGTCTTGTGTGAGGCTTGATTGTCCGCCTTTTTCCGTTTAGCTTGCCATTTCTCTGGTGTGAGTTCTCTGCGTTGAAAGTACCAATTGGATCGAGGGCAATTCTACATCCCCTTTATTATTTACTGAATCGAGGGCATTCTATGTCCCCTGTAGCGCCCCTTTCCAAGTCTGCATAATTCGCTGTTAATTTTTGTATATCTTCACCAGTGTAAGTGCCGCGTACATTGAAGTAGCTAATTGAGGGCATGCAGTGTCGTCTTTTTTAGTTCTTTTCTGTGAGTGAGTTCTTCGTATATTTTGTCAAACTAACATGGTAAGTTCTTCGTCTACTGTGGGAGTAAACACCGAGGGGTTTTCGAAGGCACAATCAACGGCGCCTTCCTTTTTCTCTTTCGTAAATTAAACATTTTCAACCATTCATTCCGTCCGATATCATTTTTATTGATGACATCTCCTCTTTCCTTTCGCCTCGACGCCTCGAAGCCAACCAGGTTGTCTAATTCTCCTTACGGCATTAAATAATTTCTGGCCTACTTTTACTTGGCGACGGTTTTAATAACAGTGTTTCGCCTATGCTTGCTTCCTTCGTTTATATGTTTTCCTTCCATCAAAGCGAATCTTTAGAACCTCATGTTCGTATTAAACTCTTGGCATTACTTTAAGCTTCAATTTACTTATTACTACAACTTATTTCGTCGAGTGCTACCAATCCTCACCCAAAGAATGGGCGCCATGGAATGTCAAATTATGATCTTTAGAACCTCATATTCGTATTAAACTCTCGGCATTACTTTAAACTTCCAATAATTAATAATTAATGTCGAATCGAACAGCTACAACTTCCCCCCCCTTTTTTCCTCATCCGAGTGCCGCCCTGCCCTACCCGAAGCATGGGCGCCGGCGAATGCCGGCGCCCATGCGGAGCTCTTGTACATATATATGATCATTCTTTTTTGGAGGGATTCGGTCAGGAGTTTTTTTTCGTCTCGGCCTCAGCATGCAATTCTCGAAACTGGAATTCTCGGTCAAATAGCTTCGTTCGACCGCCGTCTGGGGGGGGCGGCTCGAACGCCCCTCGCCCTGTCGCATCCGTTCCGCACCTCGACGTGAACGCGGATAGACGCTGAGCGAGACAAGCGAAAAGTGCGCTTTTTTTTTGTATTTTGGGCGCTATACGCCCAAGCTATTGGATCTTGGCATATTCTGTACCTGGTAGTCTATATGTAGACTAGAGCTTGAACGAATAAATAAGGGACAACATTCTACAATTGGCATCATTTCCAAATTGGCATAAAAATTTCTTCCCGACGATGCTTTTTTCATGGCCGCCTCCAAGCGCTTGCCCTATCGTAACTACTACTGACTGTCGTTTCTTTTCGGCTAAGTGGGTATAGCGCTATGTAACCAACCAAGGATGTGTAGTGAGTACGATTATCACCGAGATCATATTTGGTATTCAGGAGCGTGCGCGCTGGAGACATTTTGAATGGTTATGATAGTTGTTGGTGTTCTCCTGAGTACTACTAACTGTAGTAGTACGTGGAGGTGGGACAGCTCCGGAGATCCGTCTTAAGAAGTCGGTGAGAATTGATTAACGAACTCAAAAACATATTTTGTTGTTTTTTCAGCACAACCCAATGAGTTACTGAGTCACGTGACAGCTGCTAGCAGTGGGTAGTGCTATGTGTCGTGAGTCAGACTCTCACCGACTTCATATTCGTCTTTTTCAAGCGTGCGCGCTGACGACATTGTGAATGGTTATTTTAGTAGTTTGACATATTATGTAGCACTACCCACTGAGCTACTGAGGTATTGAGTGATTAATTAAGTAGCTCAGTGGGGGCAGCGCTGTATGATTTCTCGGTTAAATCACTTTGTTCGAAGGGCGCTGTCCAACGCCTTCCTTATCCGTCCCTTTTATCTGGTCGTGGATGCGTACTACGTACCGGAGGTAAGGAAGATATCCGAGAATCGCGGCGACGATGTTGGATTTTGGACTCCTGGGCAGTTCATTTTCCGAGAACGCGTCAACGCGTGGCGTACTAATCGATGGCACAGTAGCAATCTATAGTAAGTAGTAGAAGTAGTAATAGATATCTTTTTGACAACATGTCATGTGCGCGAGCAATCGATGATACAGCAGTAAATGATCTAAATTAATAGTCGACGATGTTTACCTGGTATGCTGTTTTCAAATTCCGAGCTTCAACAGCAGCAGTTTTTGTTGTTGTTGTTGCTGTTGCTGTTGCTGTTGCTGTTGCTGTTGCTGTTGCTGTTGCTGTTGCTGTTGCTGTTGCTGTTGCTGTTGCTGTTGCTGTTGTTGTTGATGTTGCTGTTGCTGTTGCTGTTGCTGTTGCTGTTGCTGTTGCTGTTGCTGTTGCTGTTGCTGTTGCTGTTGCTGTTGCTGTTGCTGTTGCTGTTGATGTTGCTGTTGCTGTCACTGTTGTTGTCACTGTTGCTGTCACTGTTGCAGTTGCTGTTGCTGTCGCTGTCGCTGTCGCTGTTGCTGTCGCTGTCGCTGTCGCTGTCGCTGTCGCTGTCGCCGTCGCGGTCGCGGTCGCGGTCGCTGTCGCTGTCGCTGTCGCTGTCGCTGTCGCTGTCGCTGTCGCTGTCGCTGTCGCTGTCGCTGTCGCTGTCGCTGTCGCTGTCGCTGTCGCTGTCGCTGTCGCTGTCGCTGTCGCTGTCGCTGTCGCTGTCGCTGTCGCTGTCGCTGTCGCTGTCGCTGTCGCTGCCGCTGTCGCTGTCGCTGTCGCTGTCGCGGTCGCCGTCGCTGTCGCTGTCGCTGTCGCTGTCGCGGTCGCTGTCGCCGTCGCCGTCGCTGTCGCTGTCGCTGTCGCTGTCGCTGTCGCTGTCGCTGTCGCTGTCGCTGTCGCTGTCTCTGTCGCTGTCGCTGTCGCCGTCGCTGTCGCTGTCGCTGTCGCTGTCGCTGTCGCTGTTGCTGTCGCTGTCGCTGTGGCTGTGGCTGTGGCTGTGGCTGTGGCTGTGGCTGTGGCTGTGGCTGTCGCCGTGGCTGTCGCTGTCGCTGTCGCTGTCGCTGTCGCTGTCGCTGTTGCTGTCGCTGTCGCTGTCGCGGTCGCCGTCGCTGTCGCTGTCGCTGTCGCGGTCGCGGTCGCTGTCGCCGTCGCTGTCGCTGTCGCTGTCGCTGTCGCTGTCGCTGTCGCTGTCGCTGTCGCTGTCGCTGTCGCTGTCGCTGTCGCTGTCGATGTTGCAGTTGCTGTTGCTGTTGCTGTCACTGTTGCTGTTGCTGCTGCTGTTCCTGTTACAGTTGCCGTTGCTGTTGCTGTCGCTGTTGCTGTTGCTGTCGCTATTGCTGTCGCTGTCGCTGTCGCTGTCGCTGTCGCTGTCGCCGTCGCCGTCGCCGTCGCGGTCGCGGTCGCTGTTGCTGTCGCTGTCGCTGTCGCTGTCGCTGTCGCTGTGGCTGTCGCTGATGCTGTTGCTGTTGTTGTTGCTGTTGCTGTTGCTGTTGCTGTTGCTGTTGCTGTTGCTGTTGCTGTTGCTGTTGCTGTTGCTGTTGCTGTTGCTGTTGCTGTTGCTGTTGCTGTCGCTGTCGCTGTTGCTGTTGCTGTTGTTGTTGTTGTTTTTGTTGTTGTTGTTGTTGTTTTCACATTAACTCGCATAATCAAGTCCGTGGTTACAGGTCAGGCTCCACCAGTAAATAATGTTGACTGACATCACTGCACAGGCAACACCTCTCGGGGTAACGCGGCGTCAACCATCGTAATGTAAAATCAATTTCGGGCACTGTAACCTCTATGCAAATATCCTGTTTTGTTTGATTCAATTGTCAGCCGGTCGCCCCGGTGGTCTGGTGGTTTTACCCTGAACTTTTACTAACGTTTGTTTGTCCTTTATTTCGATTCTCACCATGATGAGATTCATCTTTATTTGCAGAAATGCAAAAAAAAAGGGACCAACTGCTGAGAGCGCCTAGCAGCGTGGGTAGGTACAACTCGACGCGAGTCGACGAGAGAAGAAAATGCTGACTTCTTCTCGCAACAATAATGAAGGCACGTGCCGAAGTGGGGAGGGAGGAGGATGTGGCGCCGGATCTGAGTTACTATTGAGAGGGAGCGCGAGAGTGGTGCGAGGATAATAAATGGGGTGAAGAAAACAGAAATGTTGCAAAGGTATGTTATTACTACCACACACAGCACTCCTATCCTTTTCCGGGATTTTTTTATTTGTATGTGTCCATTCTTCTATTGACAGATTACGTATTTTTGGTGCAGTAGTAGTACATCCTGAAATAATATACTAGATAGAGTGTTATAAGGCTTATTTTGGGTAAGCTAGTGGTTAACCTTTTGCAAGTGGCCAGACGGATTAGTACCCACTAATATCTTATCAAGAGTGTCTGCACCTTTTTTTTTCTGAAGTTGGACTTTCAGTCGGAAATGAAAAATACTAAACAACGACCTTTCCCGCTATGCGCAGTCCGAAACGAAAAAATACCACCACCAGTAAATTATATTTTAGTCTCCAAGTAGAAAATACGCACGGCACTGTCAGCAGTCCTCATGGTAGATACACTCCGGATATTATTTATTGAGAGGACGCGTCCGATTTCGACAATGTGAAAGCACCCGCGGAGCAAAGACAGCAGATATATGTTGTAGTTGTTGTTGCTGTTCTCACATTATTAACTCGCATAAATAAGCAAGTCCGTGGTCATAGGACAGGCTCCAGTCTCTCTGGAGCTGAGGAATACCCCAGGGAAAAACACAAACAAACCAAAGGTCGTACACGCATACCAGGTACACAGCAGCTGACGCAATTCATGCCTCCACCAGAAACATATAAAAGTGAAATCGGGGGTCAGCCTACGATGTGCCAGGTCCATACTGGTGCTTACGTCTCACTACTCGCGCCTGGAAAAACCGACTATACCGCCTGCCACCCAAGAAAGACTACCATGTATATATTGCACGTAGTACCTATCACTACGTATACGCACGACAGACGCAAGTCAAATGGAAAAAAAAAACAAAGAAAAGAAAAGAAGATGAAGGAAACAAAAGAAAAGAAAAGACAAGAAAGCAAAAAACGAAAAAGGAAAGGCAAGGAAATAAAAGACAAGAAAAGCAAGAAAAAACAAGAAAAGCAAGAAAAGGCAAGAAGACAAGAAGAGGAATCAAGGAAAGGGAAAGAGGAAAAAAAATGTCATGCTAACAGACCCTAGGGACTGACTAAAGACGGCATCGGGCTCATAGGGGGTGTCAAGTGCATCATCAATGGCACTGGGGAGAGAACGCAACATGGCGAAGAAGTCAGGGCGGTCTTATGCTATCTTGTGACGGCCATTGAAAGGCCCACGAATTTCGAGACGATGATGATGGTCAGACCCAGACTTCAGTCTCTTAGGCATGACGCCCCCCCTCCCCGCCCCCCCCTTGTTTCCATATATCCCGCCTTCCCGAGTAAAAACAGAGAAGAAGCGCTACGCCAACCTCCCGTACGAGCAAAGCCACCCCGCATCTATCTTAGACAACGCTGCCGCAACGAGAGATATCTCTCCTCTTATTAGTTTTCCTCCTCGCCCGTGACCACGCAGACCAATCAATGCGACAGCCTTTGGGTAATGAACGAAGCTCTTCTTCCAAAACCTCGCCGGCTGACATGACCCCATGTTGACGCTTGATTCAAACCGACCTTGCATCCTGTCGACTTCGAACCTCCCTTACCACGGGGACAGCAGTGTAGTCTCTTCATTGATGCCAAGTCCTCTTCTTTCGTTTCGCCTAGAGGCGAAGCAGGTTCTCAATACTCTTCTCGGTATTTTTGTTTGACATACGCCAACTTTTACTTGACGGCGCATTTACCAACAGCAGTGTGTTTCGCCTATCCTTGCCTTCTTTGTTGAATATGACTTTTTTCTTCTGTCAAATTATGATCTTCATAATCTCATGTTCGTATGAAACTCTTGGCATTACTTTGAAGTTCAATGAATGTCGAATCGAACAGCCACACCTTAACTTGGCGAAGTGCTGCCCTGCCCATGCGGAGCCCTTGTATACATATAGTATCCTACATGTAACAGTATATATTGTACACAGTTTTTATATAGTATAGTATTCTGCGCACATCTTCGCCACCCACCTTAAGCTGCTCGCGAGACGCCGAAAAACGAGGCCAGAAAAGTGACCCCCCTAACGTAGCCTTAAGCCTTGGTGTTTGAGTAGACTCGCCGCAAAGCAGTGACAGTTACGTGTCGGTTCGGAGTATGGTTTCTTGGGCTATTCGTTCATGTCCTTGGATCTGTGTGTGCTGTGACGAGCCGCGAGGCTCTCACTCCTTTTTCCTGTTCCTCCTGTTAACTTTCCCTCGCGGGTGTGTGACAACCGATAATACACGAACTTAAAAGAGAAGCCATTCGGCAGCCCAGCGGGGTGAGTCGACGCTAACCGGCGCGGTCGGAACTAAACATTCTAGAATTGTTGGTACCAAAGTGAGACCATGGCTATTTCTGTGGAAGATCAACTCGCCGAGCTGAGAGCGCAGCTGGCGGAGGAGAGGGAGTCACGCGCGGCGGCCGCGAGGGCAGCCGCGGAACGCGCTGACGGACAATGCGTTCAGCACGAGCAGACCATGAAGATGCTGGCCCAGATGATGGCCCAGCAAGGTGTAGAAGACAAGACAAGTCCGGATGGGGAGGCGCACGAGGCGTCTGCTGCGAGTGGCGAGGTAGAAGATCCTGCGTCACCAACATCCCGAGTGGGCCCTGTCAACCCTTCTGTGCCCATGGAGGTTGGTCCACGAGAGGATCAATCAATAGGGAGTGCCCAAAGCGGGTTGGACGGAGACTACGGTCTCCAAGGTGAGCCCGCTGTGACACACGGGAGCCGAAGATCTTTTCGAGCTCCCATGAAGATGAATCCACCGCAGCTACGAGACAGAAAGCAGTTTCACATTTTTCAGCAGAAAGTGCATACGTATGCGAAGTTCCAGGACGTCGACAGTGTTCTGTACGCCGAGTCTCATCTCGACGTCGGCGACCAACTCAAATCGAAGAGCGATTTCCTCCGGGAAGGAGTGCCCGAACTAGTTTATGAACGACATCTTAGAGCCTGGTTCTTCCTGTCCCAGGCATTCCACCTAACAATAGATGTCGGGCGTTTCCAACGGAGCAAGTCCCCCGGGAAATGTTGGGAAGAAACTGTGAAGTACTATTGCCCCAAGAGCACCGGGGATCAAATCTCTCTGCGGAAGACGCTCAGTGATTTTAAAGTCGAAAAGGGAGTTGACCCGACCCCGAGATTGTACAATCTCGAGGAACACGTGATGAAAATGCACACTGCGGGTATTGATGTTGATGAACAAACCACCCTCTGCACGTTTGTTGCTGGTCTGCCTGTGTCGGAGTACGACTTCGAGATACGGCAGCTGAGTCGAAGACTGTCCTTCGACCGGGATGAGGTGATACATACCATCGAATCCCAATACAACCTTCTGCGCTCTCGGAGGCAGAAGAACTCCGCAGCCCATGCGCTTGTTGTTGACGGGCGTGGTGGGGGCGGGGGACGCGGACACCCTGGCGGGAAGCGCGGGGGCCGCGGAGGCGGCCGAGGAGGCAAGCACGCCGAGAAGAAGTCCGGCGACGGAAACGGCGCTGAGGACAACACGCCTGCGGCAAAGGGACCGCAGTGCCACAAGTGTGGGCTTCGAGGCCACTTCGCCCGCGACTGCACCACACAGCTCTGCAAGCGGTGCAACGGTCGGGGGCACGACGAGGATAAATGTCCTTCGTCTACCGACATGCACGCCAACATGGTGATAGAGCTACCTGAACCGCCGGAGTCGGACTCAGATTCAGGATCGACGACTTCGAGTTGCGTCGCGTCTGGGTTTATGGCGGTGGAGCTGGATCATGCAGGGTGTGGGTACCAACCAGGCAAGTGTGATGATGGTGGTCCAATCGGTGGTGTAGGGGAACTGGCTCTGCAGGCCGGGGTTAAATCGGAACGTTGGCACTTTGATACTGGAGCCTCGGGCATCTTTACCCGTAGCTCCGAGAAAACGACTAACTTCCGACCATGCAACAAGCAACTTAGCGTTGCTGGTGGCGGTAAACTGCTTCGCATAAAAGGTCTGGGCGACCTTACCCTCGAATTCCCTTCGGGCGATGGCCAACCTGCCATGCGCATGGAGTTCAAAGAAGTAGGGTTCTCACCTGAGCTTGATTTCAACCTCACTTCGGTGTCGAAGGCCGTCAAACATCGGTACAAGTTTAGTATCGATGACCCCGGACTCACCATCCACCAAAAAGATACTGGTCAAGAGATCCTATTGCCCCCTTACGGGGACATGTACGTCGGACATGGCCGTAGGGTGGATGGCAACGAGATAGCCTGCGCAGTTCTTACACCCGGGCGTATGCCCACCACCGATGTGGATATTAACCACTATCATCGCACTACCTCCCACACCCACCCCCGTTTGTTGAGGAAATCGGCGGAGCAGCAAGGCGTCAAGCTGAAACCTGGGGTGAAGCTGCTCCCGTGCGTGGGATGTTCAGCAGCGAAAGGGTACAGCGCACCGGTGCCTAAGTCCACAAACTCTCGTTCAGATAAGAAAAACGGGAGAGTTTTCGTTGATTCGACGGGGAAGAAGCCTGTCGCTTCGATCGATGGAAGCCTGTATGGTATCATTTTTCGTGACGATGCCACACGAATGTCGCGGGAATACTTCATGAAATCAAAATCTGAAGCCCCGGCAAGGCTACTTCAGTACATCGCTGATACTAGCCAGGATGGTCTGATAGGAATCATCCGTTCTGATGACGCGCCTGAACTGATGTACGGAGAGTTTGCAGAGATCTGCAACAAAAACGGAATCAAGCGCGAGTTTACGTCAGCGAACACACCGCAGTTGAATGGTGTAGCAGAACGTGGGCTAGCACTTATCGAGAAGTTAGCCAAGACGTCGATGATCCAGGCAAAATCGTCTTCGTCGGCCAAGATTTGCCGTCGACGGAGCGGCTGTGGGCTGAAGCTCATCATTTTGCCTGCGACAATCTCAATCGCACTGCTACGACCTCAAATAAAGACATGAAATCTCCCTACGAGATGTGGCACGGCAAACCACCGTCGCCGACGTTGGTGCAGTGGCTCCAACCATGTTTCTTCAAGACAAAGAGAAAACACAAGTGCGACCCGCAAGCGGAACCGGGATTTTATCTCGGGCCCGCAGACAACCATCCGAGGGGAACATGTCGTATCCTGTCGAAAGCAACTAACCAAATTCACCTCACCCGTGATGTCACCTGGCATCATGTCCCGACCCCTGCCCCCTTGCCAGCCTACCAGCAGGCACCCCCTACACCCGTTGAAGGGAGGGGGCATGACGACGAGACCGCCGTCGGGGGCAGGGAGGGCACACCACTTCAAGGTGGTGGGGGGGATGATGACGCTTCGGACAGCGATGACGACCTCTCAGTGGAGTGGGAAGACGAGACACACGATGCCAAGGATGTCAACGTCGCCGCCGGCAGAGCACCGGAGACGACCGAGCCGACAGGAACTCCGTTCCAGGGGACCACCCCCTCCGCGGCAGTGTCTCATGGAGGTTCGTTCGGGGACGATGGTGGTACCACCCCGAGCAGCAGCAACCAGCGCAGAAGCCGAAGTCGCAGAGGCGGCAGCAGCAGCAGCAGCAGCAGCAGCAGCAGCAGCAGCAACACCAACACCAACAACAGCAGCCGTGGCAGCGGACATGGCGACGGTGGCAGCGCCGACGGTGGCGGTGGAGGCACTGCCGGTGACTCCGCCGGTGACATCAATCTTGCCGGCTATGCACCGCTCCCCCCTGAACTGCCCAAAGGTGAAGCGGGACGGCTGCAGAGCTGGGGTAGGCACGGTGACCTGATCACATCGTCGAGACTGAGATCCGTGCGCAACCGCCTCCAAGAGGTGCCCAAAGAACCGAATGCTGGAGGCAATACGGCCCTGCTGGTCTACATGAAGGCGCTGGTGACGGACTTCATCAACGGCGAACTGGAAGCTGAAGAGATGCAAGAAGCAGAAGAGTTCATCAACGGCCACGCATGCGATGATCTCCTGGACTCGCTGGCAACGAGTGCGACTGGTTTCGACGACCACGAGTCAGCATCTAACGTCTTCTCGCTAATGCACGACACCGCGATCGACGAGCCCGAGATCGCCCTGGTCACCATGGAATCAGGGAAGTCCGAGTCTGAAATTGAAATGCCGTCTGGTTCTTTGTCAGAAGTTGAAGTACCTCCGATCTCCGTAGCTGGCGTGTACAAATCTAAATACAAAGACGCGTACCTTTGGGCTATGGACAAGGAAATGGATGGTATTGTGAAGAATGGGACATTTACTGTTTTACCTGGCCTTCCGGAGGGGGAGAAAGCAGTAGATGGTAGGTGGGTGTTATCACTGAAGTCCGACGAAAACGGATACATTACTACACCCAAAGCGAGGCTGGTAGCAAAAGGGTTTATGCAACGGGAAGGCGTGAACTATCTCCAGACATACGCACCTACACCCGCCACTACTAGTGTCAAGATTGTGCTAGTGTTGGGGAACCACAAGGGGTACACAACGTCTCATTTCGATGTCAAACAGGCGTTTACCCAAGCACCGCTAGACTATAAGGTCATTATGAAGCTCCCTGGGGGTTGCGGTGACCTGTTTGGCAAATACGTAGAGCTCAAGAAGGCGTTGTACGGCCTAAAACAGAGCGGTGCCTTGTGGAACAATTTGCTGGTTACGAAACTAGCGAAACACGGCATGGAACAGTGCAAAGCCGATCCTTGCGTTTTTCGGAAGATTGTGAAGGGTGAGGTAATACTGATTCTGGCAGTCCATGTGGACGACATGGCTGTAGCCGGTCCTAGGGATGAGGTTGACAAGCTGCTTGTAACGCTCAACGAGGACTTCACGACGGTTGACCTGGGAGAACTAACCTTCTTCACGGGGTGTGCGGTTATCCAAGACGTAAAAGATGGGATAACTAAAATCAACCAGCGGACATTCATCGAAACATTGGCTAGACGTTTTGATGTGACAACGACTGCCCGATACCCCGCCACTGCCGGTGCTGACCCAGGACCGAGGAAGGAAGGGGAACCAAGTGGAAATTGGCCTCACAAGGAGGCCATCGGATCATTGCTATGGCTGGTCGTCTGGTCAAGAATGGAGATCGCGAATGCGACGCGTGTTGTAGCTCGCCACGCGAACAACCCTACCGAGAGGCACTGGACAGCGGTGCTACAGATTATTCGATACTTGCTCGGTACCAAGGACCTGAGCCTCACGTTCGAAAGGGAACCTGAGTCTGACTTTGAATTGTCGGTGTACACGGATTCGAACTTTGCCGAGAAGGATGACGACAGGCGTTCCGTATCGGGGGTAGCTGTATGCCTAGGTTACTCCATGATTACCGGATTCAGTTCGACTCACAAGACCACGTCGCTTTCGACCGCCGAGGCAGAGTACCGTGCGCTCGGTGATGGAGTGAAGGAGGGTCTATTCGCGAAATCGGTAGCTTCGTTCGTAGCACCATCGCTTGTAGAGAAGACAATTATGGTATATGTAGATAACGAAGGGGCAATCAACCTTGCGATCAACCCATTCAGCTCTGCAAGAACCAAGCACCTTGATGTGAGGTTTCATTTCGTTCGCGAGCTGGTATCGTCTGGTACGATCACGGTTGAACATGTTCCGACAGCGGAACAACGGGCAGATCTTTTCACGAAGGCGCTCGTAGGCCCTATCTTCAGGGAGCACAGGGACTACCTGATGAACTCTTACATTTGATTCTGTTCTGGGTCAGAAGTAATTTGTTCATTTTTTTTGGTTTAGCGCCGGGTGATTGTTATGAATAAGTCATGCGGAGAGAGACAATGCCATCTCGCATTTACTGTCGCGGCCTTAGCGTGCCTATGGCAGGAGTAGGCGATCTCTGGTATTCTTGTCTTCGCCTTAATTCTCATCTTGGAGGCGCGGCTATTGTGGTCATGTTTGATTGGCACAATGGTTTTTATTTTTGGTATTTTTGCAAGGGGTTTTGATCCGTGGGGCGGGTTTCCCCTTGTACATTGCTTTGCAATAGACATACGTCAAGACATGTCTATGATAGGTTCGTCACGGTACTGTGTCGAGCCGGGAGGGTGTTTGAGTAGACTCGCCGCAAAGCAGTGACAGTTACGTGTCGGTTCGGAGTATGGTTTCTTGGGCTATTCGTTCATGTCCTTGGATCTGTGTGTGCTGTGACGAGCCGCGAGGCTCTCACTCCTTTTTCCTGTTCCTCCTGTTAACTTTCCCTCGCGGGTGTGTGACAACCGATAATACACGAACTTAAAAGAGAAGCCATTCGGCAGCCCAGCGGGGTGAGTCGACGCTAACCGGCGCGGTCGGAACTAAACACTTGGGCAACACTCCACGGGAAATCCTGCTCTCAGGACCCCGACGCCCCCCTGCCAGGCACATAACATAACTATCGTCGGTGCAACGCGAGCGTCCTGTTCATGGCTCGGTAACAGCGTGTGTGCAGATGGCGGACCCCCCCTCTCTTTTCGGTGCCGCGGTGCGCCACACTCGACATAATAAATCCTGCCCTTGCCACTGCAACACCCCCCGCGCGCGACACATCATTGTTTTCGGTGCAAAAAAGGCATCTCGGTCACGGCCCGGAGACATCATAGCGTGCGCACCTTCCAGATGACGGACCTCCCGTCCTTTTCCGGCGCCGCAGCAGATTGTTGTTATGCCTTGTTTTGTCCCCGGGTATGCGCGCGAGAGCATGATGCCTCTCGAAGAGGGAAGTAAAGTTTTGGGTTACCGCAAGAATGCTAGTAAAACATCCCGCGGGGCGTTGCGATTGTGCAAGGTTGAAAAATCAACCCGGGGTAACTACTGTGTTTCCGGGGCGTTTTTCTGGACAAAACATATCGGGCCTTTACGCCCCCCGGGGCGATACAAGAAAGAAAAATCACACACCCCTCACGCACTCGGCAACAACACAGAAGCAGCTGTTGGTCATATCGCAATCCAGCAGCACTCACAAGGCGCCCAGCACCGATAAAACCCTCGAAGGTCACTCAAACTCTTGAGGAAGCTTGCATCATCCTGGCGCAGCGGCGCCCACAAGGAAGGGCACGCCAGCACCCGCTCCCGCGCCTTGTACAGCGTGCCTGCCGAGCAGGCGGTATAGAGCCGACCACGGCCTTGCATTACCCTGATCCGAAGCGTTCGGTGGGACTAAAGGGGCGACCTCGTACTCGACAGCGACGAAGCTGAATGTAGTCGAAAACACCGGCCTCCGATACCCCGACGGCGCGGTCGCAGGAAGTCGTGGAGCAACGGTGGGGCTGGGACAGGGACTCTGTCTGAATCGAATATCATCGGTGTACTCGTTCGAGTGGCTGGGTAACAATTACTTCTTAAAGGCAGAAGGTCTTTCTTGAAACTGCCAGTGTCGGGTCTGACGTGGCGGTAAACGTCAGTGTTCGACGGTTAAAGTTGTGTGGATCCCTTGCGGGTTAATTTTCCGTTCCCTTGTCCCCTTTCGACTTTCCTTCAGGAAGCTTGGTGGCGTCGCTGGCTAGAGGTATGGGAGCGGATTTTGGCGAGTCGCATCTTCGATTAATGTTCTATTCGTAGTACGTGGAATTATGTGTTCCTCCGAGTCTTCCGTATTATGCTTGCATACGAAGTATACGGATCATCAGGGTGGGCTAGTGTTGTGTTGTGCCTTGGAAGCGTTTCAACGGCTCACGAATAGGAATACGGTAAGTAATCCCGTGTCAGGTATTCAATAGGAAAAATATTCGTACACATCAGGGGGTCAGGGCAAGGCAACAACCGAGCCCCAACTGTTCAGACCCTCATCGGCGCCGAGTTGTTGGGTAGTATAACGCTGCTCTTTCTTCTAATAAAGCACCAGGACCTTTCAGCGAGCCGCGATAGGGTAAACTGAGGGATATGTTTCCCTCAATTCGCGGACAACATCCGTTCATACAGGTGTAGTTTCATCTTCTCAGTCACCAGCGACGCCACTCCGAAGGTGGAATCTTTACAACCACATGCATGCATGCCGCAAAAAGCAACCAAAAGGATGTAGACTACTTACGTGGCACAGTAGTAGCGGAGCAACGTTTAAGAGCATTCGCCCTGGCGGTGCATTTGCGGTACACCAAACACAACTACCTGGCGTGCAATACTGCTGCAGTACCGTCTAATCACTAATGTTGAAACTAGCATAGCAGGTGGAAACCACGCAGACGTTCACATGAGAGGACCAACGCCCGAATGGGTAGGGTGGGCCGTAACTGGACCAAGTCCGACGGAAGGCTGTTTTCTCATGTCCGGGGGGTTTGTTAGTGGGTGAGCTTGCGCAAGTCCCACAATACGGTGACCGCCGGAAGGAACCACTCGCGATGTTATTACCACAACAAGTGAAGCATACGCCAGCAATTGGCGCTGAATTGTGAATACAACTGAGTAAAGTTGACACATGTACGAAAACACGTGGAAGTGTGGAGCGCCTAAGCTTATATTTTCTCGTCCGCCGGAGGATAAAAAAAGGGCATTCCGTAGGTTAAATTACCCCAGTCGGCGTTATTGCAAACCGAGTGCTTTTTTGTGGGCTATCTCAGCCAGCATCATACAGTACCGGAAACCTACCAGGTGCATACTAAAAAACAAAAACACTAACCTAGGCTGGGTTTCTTACTTGGAGAGGGCGCGTTCTACATAAACTTCAGCATAGCGGCTCCTGGACTGTTTATATTCCTGTAAACATCAGCCTGATTTTCTTGTACAGTGCCCTGTTTCTTATTCGCTGTCCTGTACTGTATTGCATACCGGGTATTTTCTGTCCCAGTCAGCATTATTGTTATACCCGCTCTCCGTTGCAACAACCCTACTATATTCTGCCAAGTGCCGACGTAGAGAGCTATAACGACAAATAGCTTGCCAAACACGATGTAGTGCAGCTTCAACAACAAACCTGCCAAATACGAGCCCACCCGGCGCAAAGTACCATCTCCACCAAAAAACGAGCCCGCCCTACACCAAACACCACCCCTGTTTGGCCGTACGGACTTGCCATAGCTGTACGCCCTTTTGCCCCGCTTCCTCCCAATGCCGGGGCCGTTGGAACTATAATTCAAGTGTTGACCGAGGGTTTCCTTAAATACGGTGGCCGGCGGGGTGGGGGGGAGGGGAGGGGTGCAAAACTTCTGCCCCCTTTTCCACCGCGCACAAAACGCACAACATGGAACATTTGAAGGCACCCCTCTTGCGACGTAGCGCGGCCCACCGCGCTGCCTCTTTGCTACGAGTCTCACGCGTGGCCTTTGCAGGAAAACATACAACGGGGGCGAAGACGAAGCGTGTCGGACTGCAGGCATGGTACCGCGTTAGTGCGGCACTTTTCAGTGCCGGCGATCAGTTTAGTGCGGTGAACATCGCTTGTCACGACCTCGTCCGACCGAGAACCGCGCTATGACGAGATAGTGCGGGGTCCCCCTTTAGTGCGGTCATTGCCACCGGGCAAGGCACCGCACTATCGCAATGAGGGATCACGACTGCACCATAAGTGTTGCCGGTAACGCGTTAGTCTTCATCCGGAAGAAAACTCATGCTACGATAGCGGCATCATATTAATAGCACTTTAGGGAAAACACGTACATATGTTGCTGAGGCTTCTCACTCGAAGAACCCTCTACCCCACCCAAACACTGGCCGTTGAGATAACAAAAGTGCAAGCAGATGAACGACCACATGGCCTAGGCTAGGTGTGTACCGAATACTATCGTACCAGGTACATCACAAAGAGCATAGTATTCCAACCGTACGGGGTACTTCCTCGGCCGAGGAGCCTCGTCAGTCAAAAAAATATCAGGGCTTTTCACGGGTCATGACCCAGCCCGCGGGTCGGGTCAGGAGCTTTCAAAAAAATGTCGCGGGTCGAGTCTGGTCGGGTCGGTCATGAGGTTTCCGATATGTCACGGGTCGGGTCACGACATTCTCAAGTACGAAAGTCGGGTCGGCTCACCCTGGCCCGATCCGACCTGCGAGAAGCGACCTGGCCATTGAAAAACCCTGAGAAATGTTCCGGCCACAGAGCGCTGCTCCTATCGTCGGGCATGTCTACGACATAAACACAACGGTCTTGTTGCCCTCAACGAGCACGGCGCTCGCGAGGTGCCAGCGCACCGCACGTGCTAGCACCAGTCTCTCGAGATCTCGCCCCTTGCGAATCATGTCAGCCACTGAGTCGCTGTGACTAATTCGAGTTACGTCCTGCACACACAAGAACGAAAGAAGAGTCGCAGCATCAACAAAAGGTAACCAAGTTAAAGTCACTGTCGCAAATCGATGTTACATCCTGCACATATAAGAACAGTCGCAGCACGAACAGAAACAGAATCGCGTCTACAGTTGCAGAAAATCGAAGAAAACGTAATCAAGATAGAGCGACTCTACGCAACGAACAAAACGACCAAAGTGTACCGACACTGTAGGGGAGTCCTACGTAGAGGCTTCTCAAAATCGCGTTAGTCGTTTTCTGGTTGGTGTACACGGCGTCCCAAACCTGGTAGGATGTAAGTTGGCTGACTATAGGTCGCCGACTAGCTATTAGTTGGCGGAACAATACAGGTAGTTGCGAGCGGCAATTTGCGAAGTATCGCGTGTATGCATCTGGCTCGCACGTTTGTGGCTTGATCGTTTGGTGTTTAGAGTAGTGTAAGCCATATAGTGGGATAGCACCGTCCACCGCCCAAGTGGTAACTAGCCCTGCCGTCCCACCAACTCATGGTCCTCGGTAATGTCAAAACCAACACGCACAATGGATGTCCTTGCGACCGGTCATGACGTCAGGGGCGCCGACCACGTCGCCAAACAACATGAACAACTCATTACGCTCGACAAACTCATACCAAAGCAGTGCGCCATGTCATGTCGCCGTTCTTAATCGGCAGCGAGGGAGCGAGCTGTTTAGTTGATCGATTGCCTTCAACAGTCAAGTCAGTCCAGTAACAACCCTCTTCAAGTCCAACTGACAATAAACTCTCAAAGGTAGCCGTTCTGACCTGCTCAATGATGGGGCCAGCATCCAGATCGGTCGTGGCATAGTGCGCCGTTGCGCCAATGATCTTGACTCCACGAGCGTGGGCCTTATGGTAAGGCTTGGCTCCCATGAAGGCGGGTAGGAAGCTACACACAGCAGCAGCAACAGCAGCAGCAGCATTCGTGCATAGCATTGTCCACGTGAGGCCAAGGACGATGAAAGTGCAACGGAATAAGCCGGGAACCACAAATCAAACGGGGGTGGATGGGGGGGGGGGGGTCAAGTGTGTCACGAGGCGGTATTTAAGATTGCGACGGACGGACGGCCGTTTAAACGCAGTATATACTAGCTTTAATGTGGAAGCTCCTAAACGTGTGACTGATGGCGTCGAAAATTGACGTCTCCTGACATATTTACAGAGCAAGCTATAAATTAATTCGGTCTGGTCGGTGTTACTTGTCGCGTTACTTGCGCGGTGGCTAAATATATACCTGGTACATATTATTTGTTTTATAAGAGTTTTTACCCGCTTTTCAACTGGCAACACCCCCAGAACTTCAAGCCAACCACATCCCGCAGGGGGACCTTTTAGACTAAGCTATACACTGTGGCTGACCAATCCTATTCTGGCGCCATAGGGAAAGCGTTCTCAACGGCAAAATGTATACCATGGCATATACCTACTGGTATTTACACCTACTGGTATTTATGCCTACTGGTATTTACGTAAGGTGCACACCAAAACTCCCAAAACACGGGAGGCGGCCGATGACGTGTGCCACGACAGCAATACAGCGGGGTACCCAATTTAGGAGCGTCCATGATACGAGAAACGGACTTAAGAGCAGAACATCGGGTTGTCACGCCTTGTGACGGCTAAACTACAACCTCTTATGATTGTGACGCCTATCCTACAAAGAGCATGACACCCAACCTTAGATAACCGGGGGGGGGAGAAGGGAAGACACTTGTGACCACGCCTTGTCCTGAAAGTCGCTTGGGCAAGCAGCACGGAGATAAGATCGGTATTCTGGCATGTTCCGAAGAGCTCTTGACGCCTTTACAACTACAGTATCAATCCATTTTTGGGGGGGGAATACTTAGAATTAGTATGGAGGGGTTTTGGGGCTCGACATAGGGTTGAATCGGGTTCCCCGCTGTAGCACATTTTGGCCAACACATTTCTGACTGATAGAGACCCTCAAGTTAGGAAATACCGAATGTCGTAAGCACACCATGCGGGGTTTACGATATTTTTGGGTAAATACCTAGGCCATGGGGTGGATTGTTCATCGGGTTGCACTGCTACCACTTATCAAAATCAGCTTGTTCGGGTGAGGCATAGGGCTCCTCGAGTCAAGAACCTTGCAGGGCAAAAAAATGGTGTCCCTCCTGCATTAGCCTGGGTCTCATGTGCATGGAACGGCAGGCGCATAGTTAATACCCTGCGTCTCATGTGTACGGAATGGCAGGTAGGGAGTACTGTCCACGCCACTAGATGCACAGCACAATGTTTTCCGCCGCACACCTGTGGTGGATGTTGATGGTGTGCTTCCAATGCTTGTCGCAGAAATCCTTGGTGAGGATCTGCATGTATCTCGCCAGCACGATGAGGTCAATCGACTCCTGCTCGAGGATTTCCTCGATCTGCCGTTCGAAACGTCACAACAAGGGATAATACGGCCAGTGCGGTACTCTATGAATCCCGTACACACTCGAACACAGGAAAAAAAAAACTCTCTCCACTCTATTAATAGTAAAATGACGTAAAAAACCGACCAATGTTAAACATGCTTTTGTTTCTGCCCATAAACCCCCCATTCATAGCACCCGATCGAAGTATGCGCAGCTTGCCAGTATGAGTTTCGATCAACTTCTCGATCTCACAGCAGCCGACGTGTCTTTTCTTAGTTTTCATAAAAGCAAGGTCAATATAATCAGCTGATTAATATGACATGTTCTGACAGGTGCTATTTAACATCAAGAGTCATACGAAGAGGCGAGTCATCCGCAGGATCGAGGAATGCTGGATGGGAAAACACGTCTTAACGACTCCAAAACCCACGTTATTACACTGCATTTCAGCCCAGATATCATCCGAAGTCTAGGCTACCACACGGTGTTTTAGCCCAGATATCGCACGAGATCTAGGCCTCTTGACGGTGTTTTAGCCCAGGTATTATACGCTCATCGTTTTCGTCGCAAGTATGTTGTTTTTGCCGTCGTCGCTAATTGTGCCTTTCTGGCAGCACAATGCTGGGTCTAACCACCGAGAGGCTCATACGAAACAAGGCGCCCTTCCCCAAGAAAGACGGCATCGAGGGACAGAAAATAAAGGAGCGTAAGGCAACACGGAAATGTCTGCAATCGTGGATCGCCCGTAAGTCTCCGAAATTCACCCCGAGGGGGGTGAGCTATCTTGACGTGTACAAGGTAACCCTTTCGGGACGTTGGAGGCGACAAACGACCAAAACCGTGACTACCACAGTATCGGGGTCAACCTTTTTAGACTTGCACCCACGTTTTGAGGAAACACAGTACCTGGAGCGCGTGACAATGTTTGTTTTTTTGCAGTTCCGAAAGGCTAAGGCAAGGGGGCGTGACTCCATTGCAAGAACTTGCACAGCATTGGCCCAAAAACAAACTCTGGGCGTGCTCGTCTACTTCACCTGGATTTCTTGCGCTCGCTTTCCCCCCTCCTCCTTAGAGGGGATCGGTAGATGGCGGAATGGGACACCGAACATGTCTGCCACCGTCCTGAGGTCGTCAGCGAATTATGCAACAGCCGGGGCGCAAGGCACAGTTGCTGTTTTCACATTAACTTATCGTCATAATCTAGTCCGTGGCCACAGTCTGCAGCCATGAGGCGGACGAAAAGAGAGCGGCTTCGCAATCGCCGCGGCGAGTTACGATGTGCGAGGTTCCGGCATGATTTATCTCAGCGATAAGGGCCCCTCTACGCTCGCTGAGGGGGTGCTTTTTCTTCGAGATTCTTGGCAAAACGTAACAACCTCGGCGGAACGTCGTTGCGTTGGGATGATCGATGCGTAAATCCTGAAGACTTGAGGCTCACAACCTGTTGGAATGATGCCTATCGAAATCCAAGTTTCGGTGAGCCTCTTTTAGATATTGCTGTCATACTTGTGACCGTGCGAGCGCCCGTAATAGTAGACATCAACGACTGAAAAGTTGACGGTATTCTTGCCCCTTGACGGACAGCCGCCAAGTACCCCCATACAAAAAACAGCATACTAACTCTACAGAGGTCTTCACGAGACAGCCGCCAAGTACCCCTATACAAAAAAGAGTATACTAAGTCTACAAATGTCTTGACGGGACAGCCGCCAAGCACCCCTATATAAAAACAGCATACTAAGTCTACAGAGGTCTTGACGGGGCAGCCGCCAAGTACCCCATACAAAAAACAGTATGTATATAAGTCTACAGAGGTCTTGACGGGACAGCCGCCAAGTACCCCCATACGAAAAACAATATACTAAGTCTACGGAGGTCTTGACGGGATAAAAACAAACTATCAACAGACATTTTCGATAGCCACCCGGCGGCGATATCTCGCCTGCACAGCCTCCGCCATATTCCGCTTGCTACCCAGCGCGCACCGGCCAAGCCAGGTAACGGGTGCGCGACTGAGATTTTTATCAAGACGAGTGCGGTACGATAGAGGTACGAGTAGCCCATTTTGGTAAATTCGTTTTCTACTGATGGGTCTCATCTGTCTAGGAAACAGCCAACATCGTTCGAATATCCTGTGTTTCACTGTGCAGTTCCTTGTTTAGCTAGACCAGGGATTCAGCCGCCTTTACGAGATGTCTAGACTCTTATCTAGGATGAAGCATGGAAATGAGAATATTTGGATATATAAGTTTTAACGCGCTCGACCAATTTTTCAGCAACAACAGAAACGTCCGGATTGTCCGGATTTTTCCGGACAATGTTCTATGGGTAGAGGGAGGGTTAGGATTAGAATTCGGGCCTAAGGGTAGTGTTTAGGGCAGTTTTTGATGTTTTCCTTCTCATTACAGGAAGCACACGTGAGCCAAACCAATAATTCCTCGATCCCATACTTTATCCTATATAAGAATCCAGAATTGCGGTGGAGGCGGCTCAGGGGATTTGTCCATCAGGCTGCACTCTCATCTTGATCACAGTCAGTTGCAAGGCGAGAGGTGTAGAACTTCCACAAGTGGGGGGGGGCATAACTTTCGGGTGCATTCCTTGCTCGTTAGCTCCAAGCGGGGGATATTTCAAGGCATTGCATTACATCTCCCAACACAGCAGGGTAGAGGCAAGTCGAGACGGTGAGCTCGTGCGTGAGAGCTCACAGTGTACCATCAAGAACGCCACCAAGAACTAATACAGTAGGTACCCAATAATAGGCTAATAGCCCGAAACGGCACGAAACTGATAAGTAACTGTCACACTGAAAATCTCAAATTAACATCCCTATCGTAGCATGCGACCCACCTGAGCTTGTCGTGGTTGCTGATAACAACCGTGACCTGGCAGTCGAGCTCCCCGCTGCGGTGTCTGATGAGAAGGTCGTACAGGCTGTCGTTGCGGCAGAGAACAGAGACACGGCAGTGTGGATTCAACCGATCAATCGACCCATTGCGACGAGATGTCCAACTAGAGACGGCATTCTTCCCCTACAGTACAGGGCACCTAACAACAAACAGGGCAATAAGAAAGGCAGGCTGGTAGTTTAGAGAAATACGCGAAACAATAGGCCGTTATACCGAAGTTAGTGAGAAGGCACTTTCTCCCAAGTAAGAAACCCAGCCCGGGTCAGTATTTTTTTTTCTCATTAGGTGTCCTGTCCTGTACACCAAAGCCAGCGGACGAGGGCGACGCAACAAGGCATGTTCAGGTTTGCAGGTTAGTGCTGTGTGCGGAGCTCACCAGTGATCATCCTTCGATACGAGAACGGCGACCTTCTGCTGGCGATTGCGGTAGGAAATCGACCACTCCATTCGATAGCGGACGGCAAGCTGCAGCCGCGGCCGTTTGGGGTGTAAAGGAGATTGGACCATCATCAGCGATTGGTCGATCCGGGTGTCCATTGATCGGTACATCCGTCCATTGGTCGGTCCGTTCGCCCATTGGTTGGTCCGTTCGTCCATTGGTTGATCCGTTCATCCATTGGTCGGTCCGTTCGTTCATTGTCCATTTGTCCATTGGTCGGTATTGGTCGGTTGGGTAGTCCATTGCAGCCAAAGCCGAAGCAAGAGATGCACAAGAAAACGAGGAAACGAGGAAACGGTGAACCAATTGACCATAACAAAAACGTGCGATGAGATCCGCCAGCCCTTTTCGTTTACGTTTGTCTTGACGTGCATCAATCTCCTTGTGTCCTTTCTTCGTCCAGATTTCGCTGTGTACCTGGTACATTTTTATGTGTATCGTGCCTTGGAACGGTGACGGGGTGCTAGCTGTCCAAACACGGCAGAAACCGATCAATGATACAGCCGTAGTGAATTGACTCAACACGACACTACCGCAGCAGTTGTTCAAGTACACATTTGAACAAGTACGAAACGTGCACTGAGACGGAGTCATCGCCGGTCAGTGCGAGGCGCGCATAGATGTCGAGGCCGGACAGTATCCCTCGCCACAACGTCCGTGCAATGTGGGGCCATTGGACCTTGGCGCATCACTTCATTACCACGAACACTGGTGGTGTCAATATATTTGCACCCACAATATAAATGCCAACTAGATCCGCATCCAATTTTCGAAACCTCTGGAGGCCGGACGTTATCCTTCGGTTGTCAGCCGCAGAGTCCTAAAAAATGATAACTGGATATCGATAAAGGTTGTCCACCAGGTACGGATGAGTTGGCCGTCTTTTTGAAAAAAAACGACCACCCGGTTGCTGGCCACCACCGCTACACAGCGCGTTGCACAACCACCACGGCCTTCCCCGCTAGTGTTGAGACAACGCATCGCAACCAAACGAGTGCGGGATGCAAACCAGGTCTACTGCCACCCACCTCTTGCAGGGCTTTCTCCATAACATGCGTGTTCGCCGCCCCGACGCTCATCAGAGTGCTGGCGACCGCCGTCGATCGCATCGCACGGGACGAATAAATGACGCATATGGAAAACAAAAAAAGTGTGGCACGTAGTGAGACAAAGAGGCAGGCAGAAAGGCGGGCAGGCAGGCAGGCAGGCAGGCAGGCAGGCAGGCAGGCAGGCAGGCAGACAGGCAGGCAGGCAGGCAGGCAGGCAGGCAATACATATACATGTAGGTTAGGGCATCATCGTGGAATACCTCGAGCGCATCATTCAAGGCGGTGTAGAATATTGAACTAATAATGTGGGGGTTCCGTTTAGGCCACCCACGGCTTCTGGAAGCACGCAAACTTATTCATAGTTGTTTTTGTTCGATATTTTCAATGTTCCGGCCACTTACTAGTCG
Organism: Undaria pinnatifida; assembly: GCA_012845835.1. Lineage (NCBI taxonomy): Eukaryota > Phaeophyceae > Laminariales > Alariaceae > Undaria > Undaria pinnatifida. The sequence continues at coordinate 9,016,645 of JABAKD010000024.1, forward strand.
ATCTTCAAGCGCTGAAAGTACACCGAAGAGAACGGGTCGGTGAACTGGTCCGTCTCCACGATGTTGATGCCATACCCATGCAACAGATGTGCCACAGCTGCCACCTATGTTTATGTATGATAGGCGGGTAATTAACGAATGAATAACTTTATGAATTGACGAACTAGCGAGCGAATGAAGGAACGGACGGATGACTGAAGGAGCGAATGAATGAATTAATTAATTAATTAATCAAAGAATAGAGGAATGAATGAGTGAACGAGTGAATTACCTGAAAGGATGACTCCACGAATGAATAAATGAACGAAATGATTAATTCATGAATCAGTCATTGAATCAATGAATCCTGAATCAATGAATCAATGAATTAGTGGATTAATACATGAATGAACGGAATATTTTCGAGATTTGGAGACACGATAAAAACGAAAGAGTGAAAAACGGCACCGCGGTTCGTATGGCATGGTGTCATACGCATCATATGCTACTGGTACAGCAGTATCTATGGTATGGTGTGACCGTAATGACAAATATAATACCAGGTATAATGATATAAGGGGTGGTGGTCAAATTAATGAATTCGCATTATTAAGCTGTTTAGACACTACAAGTATTTATCTTTAGGTGGAGGAAGACGATATACAGCCGACCATCAGGAGCTGGAACATGGCCGTGTATAGGGTAGCGGGGAGGAACATCAAAGGGCGTTAAAACGTATCACCCAAGTTGATTATCGCCTGTCGCTACTCTGTAAAAAACGTGCTGGATTGAACTATAACTAGTCCGTATCGACGATGTTGATGCCATACCCATGCAACAGGTGTGCCGCAGTTACACCTGTCATACATACACCCGACAATCCGGAGGGGGAACGTGTCCGTAGGGTACATAGCGGCGCGGAACGCCAAACGACGTTAGGGCATACCGTAATAACGGCATCACAGGCCTCGCCCGAGGCAAACGTCCCGGGTCGCTGTTTTCAACTAAAACGAGAATAATCCGGGGTAAATGCCCCCTATTTGAACAAAAAATCGAAAAACGCCCCGGTCATATCGTAAACGCCCCCCTTTTCACATTATTGGGGTGAATGCCGCGGGGCGTAGTTGGCAAGACACTTGATTGAAGGGAATGGAACTGGGTCCGAAGCGTTCAAGGGCGAGCTCTACATATAAATCCTGACATATGCACAAGTACACGTGTTGAGCACCAGCAAAACAGACATAATAAGCCGGGGACAGACAACCAAAAGCATTAAAAATGTTCTGATAAAAATAATCATCACCCAGCCACCAAAGATCAGCACATCGGTAATACCGGTACGTGCAACAATGTACTGGGGTTCTGCTTTCTTGTTTTTTCGTATCGCCCCTGCCCGACGCAAAGGCCCGAGATCTGGTTGCATAATAAGCGTCGGCATATCGGAAATGCCCTCGGTTGATTTTTCACACTTGCACAATTGCAAGGCCCCGTGGGGCTTTTGATGGTATTGTTACGGTATATGACACACGTGGATTAGCGCCCGTCTTTGCGCTATAAAAACAAATACCCTGGTACGTTAGCGTCCGTCTTAGCTTTATAAAAGCAAATACTTTGATTTAGTCCGTCTCGACCGTGTTGATGTTATATCCATGCAATAGGGTGTGCCAACCCCACGCTCGCCACGCTGGTCTGGTCCGAGCTCTTCATGTTCATCACGGTAGCGAATATAGCGGGTGGTCATTAAACGCTTCAGGCAATTAGAAGGGACCCCCATTGTTGGGCAGCGTCAACATTATAATTCCGCCTTCCCTTGAAAAAGAAACAGCCACCCCACGCTCACCACTCCAGTCTGGTCCGGGCACTTGATGTTGATCACGGCGGTGAATGTGGCGGGCGGTGGTGAGGCCGCCTCTCCGGCTAGCTCCGCCACAGCGGGCACATGGTGAGATACTCCACCCCCTCCACTGCCTGCCCGAGTGGGCGCCGGAGTCACCAGGTCACTCATCTACATACAGCACATACGGGGGGGGTTACTGACTTGTTGCTTGCCTGAGACATTTGACGCAAGGGGGGGGGGGGGGGGTCAATACAGTGGGGGCTACTGTTAAGAGGGGTCGACTCGGCATGGCAAGGGACGGCAGACGGTAGTCCCACCACCCGAGACTCCACCCCCTTCACTGCTTGCCCTCGTGGGCGTCGGACTCCCTATGTCACTCATCTACATACAAAAAATAGGGCGGGGGGGTGCAAAACTTCATGTACTTCCACTATTAATACTGGTTGTGCCCAGCTGACCCAGCGATTATTCAGGCACTCTATCAGGGAGCCATCACTGCTCTGCCGGCACCATAGAAGGACTACCATACTACTGCTACTACATACGTAGTACTATTAATAGCTGGTTAATAGTTGCCTTTAGGGTAGATATTAGCGATACGTATAATACAACATTTCAGTTTGGTGAATTTTGGGTACTATACCGAAATCAACGAGGGGTTGAATCTTAACGAGCACGAGCCTCAGTTAGCTCGCGAAACAATCGGCGTCCGCCCGGCACAGAACCGTGACTATATCAGCAATGATCGCGGAAGTCACCGGCGTGGTTGTTCCACTGGAGTTTGCCTTACTCGCAGGCAGGTGTCGGTGTCTCAGGAAGTGAAATCCATCACCAACTCGTCGCGCAACAACGCCCAACGTGACAAAAGTCTCAGCTACTGCCGTCAGCGAGCTCGTTCGGTCGGCCGTCTCGGTGCCGTAACTTTGTCAACTCGATGACGAGAGCTCGAAAACTCAATGCACCTTTTGCGATTAGTCATTACCTGCCAATGACCTTGGGAACGACCCTGTTCAGTCTTAGACTTGTGCGCTCGCGAGTGGTGGCACAGCTCGAGCGGTGCGGCTGCCCGATCCACTATACCCCTGTACCTAAATATCAGTTTTTTTAGTTTTTTCCTGAAAAAACTGACAAAATTCGAGGCCAGATTTTTCGGGATTTGAGTTTTTAGGTTTTCCCCGAAATAGCTTCGGGAAAAACGAAACGTTCGGTAAAAACCGAAATTAATCTCTTCGTTGTGAACAACCCTTACTTGTATGGGGCCGGAATTCCCGGCTGGCACATGCCGGCACTTTTCTCGTGGTACTTACACTTTCACTCCATTTTTGAAGTTCAAGGCCAACATTTTAACACTTCTTAATCCTTTTGAGACTTCAGGCGCAAACATTGACGGAAAAACTGACGATTGCAGCATCGACCACACGAAGAAAACCCGTTAAAAGCTGCTGCTGGTGCAGGAGATGTGTTCGAACTGCAACGCAGGAAGCTATGATAGCTGTGAGGCAAGGGTGGGGCATGACGACACTCGAATTGCCTCAAACTTTTCCTAGACGCTGGATTAAATCGTGCTCGTCGCTTGGGTCTGTATCGATGGGTCCCAACTTTTTATGATGGACGGGCCGCTACACTACTGCTTGTCGGTCGGACGGAACACCCATTAACAACACGGCTGTTATGTAGAACAAGTCTTCACGTCGTTCTGTTTAGTTTTGCGTTCCGGCGTCAGCCGTTAGCCCTGTTTCTGGTACGTCCGTATGGTGTCAGATACTGGTACCAGTACAAACAGTATCACGGCCAAAACAACAAAACCGCTTCGACCTATAATACAAGTACGCTTTCGTTGTCCGAAGGTTTGGCAATCACATTGACTTGCGTTGCGCGTCAGCGCAGAAACCTTGTTGTAGCAAGTCCAGCACTCTCGTTCTTGGTCGACCTACCTTCCTGCTTCTGCAACTATTAAAAAGTAACTGCTGTAGACTATTGATAGTCCTGTAGATTAATGGAGGCAACACCACCAGGTAGTCTATGTACGTAGTGGTACCTGTAGACCTGGAGCTAAAGAGCCTGCTGTCTCTTCCTGTATATTTACATGAAGAGCATGTTGTCGACAAGTTGAACATGATGAATGTTCATGCTGGTGCTGCCTTCTGTGTGGTGGTGGAGGGTGCTTGTTGGTCGAGCTCTACTTTTAGCTTGAAAGAGGAAGCAGAAACATATGCACACAACTCAGAGAGCCCAAACTCCAAACTGGCTTGTCTTGCGCATTGGTCTGGTAAGCGCCTCTAGATTGAATCTCAGACAAACAGCAGTAGTACCACCCTCTCTGCTTGCTGCCAACTTGGTGTAGGTTTGGAACGCGTTCCAAGGAGCAAACCTACTCTAAAAATCAAAACAGCGTAGCCTTCACAGCTGCTGTAGGAAGAGCGGTTAGTCCTTGCTCACCAGGAGAGTAGGCTCGCTCCCTCGCTTTTTTACCGCGATCTTGAGAAGGGCTGAGTGCACACCAGGGCAAGAGCAACTTGAGGCGAGTTCTCAGCTACCGCTACGAGCCAAGTGAAACAAACGAAGATGATGAACAAGCGGCACGAACGGCACATTCAAAAAACAGCTGTAAATAACGAAAGACTACTATATAACAAAACAATGAAAATGAGAAAACCTCAAAAATAATGCACTGAATCTAAGAAGGCTGACGGTCTAGTTGTCCCGTCAAGGCCTCGTCAGACTTGACATGATTGTTTTGGTATTTATTTGTCCTTGACGGTTGTCCGTCAAAAGTCAAGACGGTGCCGTCAACCAACATCTTTGCCCTTAAATGGCGAGGTTGTCCACAAAAATTGGGAGCATTACAATCCGGGCGTGACTCTTTCCTGATTGTGGTTCGTTCAAGGGTGTTGCCCCACATGCCAAGCAGCCGCGTGTCTGAGGCAGCAGAAGGGGCGTTTCCAGCATTCCACGTTTAATCCTTCACTGGATTGTGAACCAAGAGGGGCGAAGCTGCCTCGTGCTTGGTAGGGGAAACACCCAACAACGAAGGCAAGAATAGGGGTTCAAACGTGAAAGTTGAGGGTGCACGTAGCAACGTAAAATCTGGACCCCTGCTGCCTCGGGTCCATGAAGAAGTGTCTGTTTCGTTGGCCAAGTGGTGACCTTCACCGCCCTCCTGGGCTTGGCCCCGGCTGTGTATGCTTGCCCTCGTGTGCCTCCAAGGTCTGTTGGGGATGCTGTGGTGTTTGAAGTGAATGTTAGCATTCGCCAAATGTCTCCCGAAAACAGGATTATCCGGCGGCCTTTGCCCCTTCGCTGTAATAGTACTGCTGCTGCGCTGATGATACTATCATACAACCTATTAGACTATATGAGGTGCTGTCTGTATCAGATTGGTACCTGGTACCTGATAACCTGGTACTGGTGCTGTTGAGTTGTACTGCTGCACTGGTACACAATGCGTAGTTGCTGTGTTCTCCAATCGGTGCCCTGTATACACTTGACGCCCCCAATGCCTTTTTCTGTCAGATCCAAGGATCTGCTAATGTGGTAAAGCGTTTGCAAAAAACTTTCTTCGGAAAAATACTGTCCTTCCGCTCTAAAGAGTGGATTCCCCTCCCATCGTGATTTTGGTGTGTTTGCGTTTAAAGTGAACAAAATCCTCCAGGCGATTAAAAAAATCCTGCAGGCGATTCCTCCAAAATTGAGGGGGGAAGGGGAAGTGGGAAGTGGGGATGTGCGACAACAATGCAAAAAAGGAAAACAGTACTCGTACGCGAAAAAAAACGAGGCATAGCGACGTCAGCCACGCAAAGGCGGCGGCAGAGTTAACCACAGCAGTGCCGCCGCTGCTATCCCACCACAGCAAGCAGCATCACAGCTATTAAATAGTGGCAGCTAGCGGCATCATCAGCTTCAGCAACAATATTAAGCAGTATCACCAGCACCAGCACTGGCTACAGCTACAGCTTCCAGTTTTGTTTTTGTTCAATTTTTGCACCGGCATCGTACAATCATTATTTTCGTCGTGTGCTGCTGCTGCTATCGCGGTGTAGTGGAAGTGAAACTACACACAAGCTATAAAGTTCAATTGGTAAAATTGTCACAGTCTACCAGCACATAGCGGTACGAGCACGAGTACCAGTACGAGTACTTGTAGCTATTTCGGAACGACGCATTCTCCACGACACCAAGCGGGCGGAAGCGCACCGTCGTAGCAGCGGGCCGCCGGGCGGCCCGCTGGCACACTCCAACGCCACTCATCCGCGTCGTACTCCAGCTGCGCCTCTCGAGCCTGTGTGTTCGCAGCGGTTGTGCTGTGTCGATACAGCAAGCAGCAGGCAGCAGGCGGTGAGTGCCAGGCGAGGAAGATGCCCCGTGACTAGTGATTAGAGCTGCGTCGGGCAAATGCTCGGTGCGTTATAAGCCAATGAAGCAGAACGACCAAAAGTACCGCGACTTTAGATGAAATCCTACCTTATTCAAAGTACTGTTTTGCCGTTTTGGGATAAAAGTACCGCGAATCCTACCTTCGGGAGAATGAAAAAAGAAATAAGACGAAGATTTTTTCGCACTCTATTACGTGCACCACTTTCGGTATGATTTATTTTTTTCCCCTTGGGTATTAATCCACTCCAGAGTGACTGGAGCCTGTCCTTAGACCACGGACCTGATCGCGCGAGTTAATGTGAGAATAACAACGTACGCTTCCTGCAATGGATATTGATGGGGGGGTAATGGGCTCGGGGGGAGAGGGAATTACGACTTGGAAAATGTATGTGAATTTTGAAATTTGGCCATGCTATGGACTCATTTGCAAAGGGCCTGATTGAAGGCCACGGGGGATCGCACAGGAATATTTTGAGTAGGAGCTCGTATGGAGGCATTTCGCGTGCATGTAAAACCACTTGAAAAGAGAGTATGTCATCTGCAAACAAGATCCTTAATTCGAAATTTTCGAAAAACTGCCGCAAAGATCCAATAATACAGAGCTTTTCAGGTGTTTTTTGTCCTTTTTTGGACTCCATAACTAACCACCCCTCTTTCGAGTGTCCCTCTCCTCTTCTCCTAAGCCCTTAAACCCACACATTGCGGAGTTTTATCATCCGCCTGATGAGCAGCAAGCTTTTAGTGAAACCCATTTTCTCATCGGTAATGTACCCATTGTATTAGGCTCCCGCGCGTGAATTGGAATATTTCAGCGATTTCGGTAGCTTTTGATGTTTCTGCTCGCAAGTTCGAATTCACGAAAACATCTCGTGAGTCGCTTCTGGCCTACGACTGCTGGCTGGCGCACCCCACGTCGTCGCACACCCCACCAGGAGCGTCCCTCACTTTCGCGGGCCGTGGTTGCTTGTGAGGAGCTGTAGCTGCCCGCTAGTGAAGTGCATACGCTTTGTTGGGGGTCGTTTTTTGTCTTGTTTTGTGTACCCCAAAACGCTGCAGTCCCTCAAAGTCGAGGTGTGGACCTCTGCTGAGAACCAGAGGGACGCCGATCTGAAGAGGCTCACAGCATCTGTGAAATAAGCACTTTTTCTCGTGGATTTCCGGGTCTGTGTTCCACGAACCAGCCGAAGCTCTAAGCGCAACGTGTTAACCTAGCCATGTGCCTTACTGTTCCGATAAAACGTGGGAATATCAGAGGTACCGGAAAACCGGGGACCAGGGGACGCTCGGGTTCCCCCGTGGCCTTAACGATTAAAAAACTATCCAATTTGGAAAAAAATGTGAAATCTACGGTAAGGCCATTTCTTATACAGTCGGCTTTGTCAGTGGGAAACGGCCTTTTTCGACCGAAGCCCAAATCGAGCTTTCTTAACTTGTACACAGTCGAAAAAAAAAGGGCTTTTTCGACTTAATTTTTTTCGACTGAGAATTCCGACTGGCGGATCCAGTCGAAAATCTCAGTCGAAAAGGTTTACACGTGTTTTTTGAACCGATCGCATCGTCCATCCCACCACCAAACACACACCCACACGGCCACACGACCACACACCCATACCAGGTACCACACTGCAGTATCATACAAGGCGCTGACGCTGGCGTGGCTATCACTGCTGTTGCTTCTCGCAGCAAGTCAGCGTGGCGCATTGCTAGTTCCGCTCGCCAGCAGCGTGTATTACACGACGGCAGCAGCGCGCGGTATCGACCCCATGCTGCCAACAACGGCTGCGTCTGCTGTAGCTTTGGCGGCTCTCGGCTGAGTGCAACTCCACGAACGTAGCTTTGGCGGCTTTCGGCTAAGCCCAAAGCCACCAACCCGCTGGGACGAGGGCTCGTCGAGCCATTGCTCGTGGAGGAAGCGCGAGAAACAGAGCTGCCAACCGATTTCGACTGCTGTACAGCAGTACTCCCTACCACCAACCGCCTCTAGGAAGAGCACAAAACCTATAAAATCGACTCGACTGACGATAAGAAGGACCAGAAGATTCCAGTCGAGAAGGGCCGTTTTCGACTGGCGGAATCCGTCTGTATAAAAAATGGCCTTAAGTTGAATTTGATTGCGCAATAAACAAATAATACGCACTAGCCTTGCACCCAAGAATATGATTTTGGCATTCTGAACTTGGAATTGGACGAAAAAGTCAGTACGGCCATCTCTTACTATACGTAGCGTACCCGAAACAGAAAATGAGCGTTTTCAGATCGCTAATCCTGTTTGGCTATCTTGTAAACCCGAAAATGGCAATATTTCAGGCTTCCATTTTTTGGATATTGTTTTCGGATCGGCCTCCAGCAGAAAAATGGGGCCCATTTTCTGATGAAATCCCCATCCAAACATGGCATCCGGAGTTGGTTTTACACGTGTCATGGGAGGCAGCAAGCGTGGTAACAAGCCGAAAACAGAGTAGTAGTACTGTTGTATAGTAGCAGTAGTACAAGACACGAGACTCACGCATCAGGCACGTCGATCTGTCTGCTGAGCAAGCAACACGTATTACAGTCGTCCCCGCTTTAAAGACACTCTTAAGTCAAATCCCCGCTTTAAGGACACAAAAAAATACCAGAAGCATGGTGCCCCGCAGATGTGAAAAATTACGGGGGGGTCCATTCTTCCACCGTACGGGCTTCCCAAAAACTGCTGTAGCACACTTGTACGTGGACTGCACCGAAAGCGGTCTGCTGCTGCTGCTGCTATTTGGGGTATGGAAATATTCCTCCCATCTGCTGGCGGTTCGCCTGCTGCGGGCTTGAAGCCATGTGGCGAACCAACGTGCAAAATCAAGCCTCAACTTGTGTCAATGGTTCACCAGCGCTCTTGGGGGCGGCCCATGCACGCGTTTTGTGATCGGGGCATCGGAGCGGAAGGCCATGGACAGCAGAGAGAGTGCTCGGATTGCCAGCAGAGGAAAGATGGAGACCAGGCTGGCAGCAGCAGCAGCAGCAGTCCCATGGAAGTGAATGATGTTTGGTGTTTTTTTTTTTGTCTTGGGTGAAGTCTCGTTTAGCTAAACTTAGCATAAATTGTTTTGTGTTTGCCTCGTTTTTACCTTTGAGAAGGAGCAGTGTCCTCTTTTTCGGTGTACTTTCCCGATTTTTACGTCTGGTGTTGTCTGCGTTACCGACATTTCACTAAATAGTGTCGTCCCAAGTGTGGGTAGTTTTGTTTGGTCTCCATGTGGCAGGTTGCCTGTGCCTGCATCGTGTCAGAGTTCCAAAAACGGATGTGATGTTCACCGTGAGAACAACGCCTCAACAATAATAAAGGGCTACAACAACACCAGCGCACTGCGTACACATTACACTTATGTAGGTCGTGCTGCACCCCTTCCCGCGTTTCGGTGGGAGAGGGAAATTCAAACGATGGTATGCACGTATTGGCGTACAGCAGCAGTAGTTGCGGCCTTCAAATCACCTTGTGTCGTAGGTTTCAAACAACACCGTTTCGTGGTCGCATTCCTGCTACGAATGCGCGTCTTTTGACATATGCTACGCCTACGTTGGCCCCGGGGACGGTGAGTTAGTGGCCCCGGAACCTTAAAGACACTTCCCCGCGTTAAAGACACTCGAAAAACAAAAAACGTGTTCTTTAAAGCGGGGTCGACTGTATAGGGGTACTCGTGCTACTGCTGTTGTGTCCCGCTATCCGCTGGCACACACCTCGGGCCTCACCACGAGCCGATGGGATCGGGGAGTGATGGTGGCGACTACGAGAACCTTGCCACTCTCCTCGCAGTCGCGATTGCAGCATTCGCCAAACACATGACACACACACTGCTATTACGTACTCGTATTTGTCGAGGACGAGGACAGCCAGCCACCGTCTGCGACATATGTCGTTGATGCACGACATCGACGGGAGCGAGGGGAAAGACAGCCCTCCTCGTATGAAGCGCACACGGTGTGTTTTCCCTCGGCCTACCTACAAAGCGTCACTACGTGTGCGCTGAGATGCTCTGGTTGGGCGGACTCGCGGGCGTACGTAGTCGAGCGATCGCCGTTGTTGATTATTTTTCACGAGGGCTTTCTTCAAAACACAATCTGTAAATTCGGGTTTCATTTATTTATGTACCAACCCATCCTTACATTTACGTCCACAAGTTTTGTGTGGGAGATTTTGCCCACACCACAGATGACAGGCACCAGACAACATGAGGACAGCACAACGCTACGTGTACAACCCTGCCGCACAGCAGCAAGAGTAGGATACATCATGTACGTGCGCGTGGCGAGTCCTCGCTATGCTGCGGCGAGTAGTCCTCGCTATGCTGCGGCGAGTTGCTTTTGTTTGGAGCCTGTCATCTGTCACTCCACCATACCGCATATTTCTGCTGTGCTGCAGCTGCGTGGGTGTGCTCTAGCTCACAGCTCATTGGTCGCGTACGTTTAGACGGAAATACAGGGACCTTTGGAATAGTAATCAGATACAAACCAATACTTACATTTTAGTCCACAGAGACAGTTTTTTGTTCGTACATCAATTTTTACGGAGATTTCTTGCCTACGTGACAGATGATGACAAGACACCAAAGAAAACGCGGGACGCACGACGCCGTGTGTACGACCCAGCCGTTCAGCAGCAGCAGCAACAGGCAGGGCCATGTGCGCGTGCCGTATCCTCTCCATACTGCGGCGAGTTTCCTTTGTCATAGCTAGCCTGTCATGCATTGTCCTCTTGCTCCCTTCTTCTAAATATGTGCTCTTTTGATTCTGTTCTACAGCAGTATTTTTATAAGCCACATCCCATGCCATCAGTGTGGGTCTGTGGTATCCCCCCAACAACACGTGCCGCTTTCTGGCGGTCCCTAAGTAGCTGGAGTTCAAAGCGTCGCGCAAAATTATCCATACGTATCCTACAAACGGTCTAAAAATATATGTTGTGTTCTGAGAGTTAGTGTTTTCTCAATAACGATATAGCAGGTCTCGCGGTCATGGGCACGTCTACCGAGTACACAAAAAGTGTAAAAAGTAGTACTGCTATCAGTATTGAGTACACCCAAGAAAATACCGGTTAAATGGGTTAAATGCCAAATCGTTATTTTTCGGGGCAAGTTTTTTTCGTATGCACAATAAATGTGTCCTTGCGCCACTCCCCTACGAACTTCCCGGAGGGGAACCTCGTAGATCATATAGATAATATTATAAAAATTAAAATACACTCCAGCTGAGGAATCGAATGTTTGGTCGAAACTCATCTTTGCAAGCTGTGTGTGATACTCCGATCGCGCGTATTACGGGTTGTGTGTCCTCGTTAAGGATATAGTTCGTCGACTCCCCTTGCAACTACAGTGTAGCTATCAGGGTCAACAGGGTGATTTTAGGCAGTCTGTACGCGGAAACTATAAAACCCGTTTCTGAGGGGGACAGAATCTGACAGCTGTGGAAGGAAATGCATCAGTTTATCAAGTGAATCCTGTAAGTCGAATAACCGGTGAGGGGAGGGCGGAGTTTTTAAGGACGTGGGGGCCTGATTTTGATCTAAAGAGAGGCGGGAGGGGGGGAGGGGGGGGGAGGGGACGGGTGGGGCAGGTCAATTGTGCGTGGAAACTATAAATCCTTCTTGTGGGGGAGGGGGGGGGGGATATGCCGGGGGGGGGGGGCGGGGGTAGATCATATAGATCATATAGATCATATATAACATATAAACCATATAGATCATTTAGATCTTATAGATCATCTGTAGTAGGTCCTGTATCTTCCTCAATTTGATTTTGTGCGGGATCTGTAAATAAACGGTACAGCTCAAAACCCTGGGAGTATTGCTAGACCCTGTAGATCGTACGGCTCCCACCCGGTAACATGAGCTATGGACGATACAGATCCTCCCTCAAAGATCTAGATCGCCAATTGGGGATAGCTCATCTGTCCGACGTGTGGATGGTTCCGCATCAGTGCTACCGTTTAAGGAGCTGTACGATACCTGCGCGAAATGGTGCTTGTACTGATGCACGCCCGCGCTCGACGCTTAATGAAGTTGCCCTCGTCGCTGTTTTAATACCTAGTCATACGGCTTTCATCCCTGCGTTTTCCGAGCCCCAATCCGATTGGCCGAGGGACCCCCCCTCGCACCTCGTGGGCCAATCAGGGGCGACGCGCGCGCGGCGGGAGTTCCCCCTCGGGGGTACCCCCCAGTCCCGCCGCACCGGTTCAGCAAGTTCAGTGACTGCCATGTCATCATACTCATTAATAGAGTAGATGCAGATTCAATTACCTGCTGAATTCAGCACAACTTGATTATCGAACAGCGTAAACCTACCGCACAACATCAGCGTCCGATAGCAGGGAGAAGAAGCAACACACAACACAACAACCGCAACAACACGACATCCGCTTCCAGGTCGCCGACAAAACACCACCCACGTACCGCACGACACACCCACCCACCGACGAAGCCATCCACCCAACCCATCCACCATGCTACAGCAGTACAGCAGCAAACGGAATCGTTGTGTCGCACTCGAACTTCGCCAGAGCAGGTCGATTATACAGTCTTTTTTACTTTCCTTTTTCGTTTTTTTCGCTTCCTTGTCTTTTCTTTGCTTTTTTTTATCTTCTTTTCTTTTCTCTGTTTCTTTTTTCCAATTGACTTGCGTCTGTCGTGCGTATGCGTTGTGATAGGTACTACGTGCAATATATACGTGGTAGTCTTGAGTGGCAAGCGGTATAGTCGGTTTTTCTAGACGCGAGTAGTGAGACGTATGCACCAGTATGGACCTGGCACATCGTAGGTTGACTCCCGATTTCACTTTTTTATGTTTCTGGTGGAGGCATGAATTGCGTCAGCTGTGATATATGCGTGTACCACCTTTGGTTTTTGTGTTTTTTCCCTGGGGTATTCCTCAGCTCCAGAGTGACTGGAGCCTGTCCTGTGACCACGGACTTGATTATGCGAGTTAATGTGAGAACAACAACAGCGGAGAGAAAAAAATACTGCTGTTGTACAAAAGACAATAACAACAGCTCCACCTCCCACAGGCACGAAAGCGCTCACCCACGCACGAAACGACCGCCACCCACCCACCCAACCAACCAACCGCCCGCCCGCCAACCGACCAACCCATCCTACCACCAAACACTTCAACCAATAAGTGCTACAGCAGTACAGCAAGACAGTAGCAGTACACAGCAGTACGTACCAGCTGGTACGTACACCAGCAATCAGGGGCGATTGGTCCGTACTTGATTTTTTCCATCTTGACATAGCAATCAATCATGGGTAAGTTACCTCCGGCGGAGTACATTGACAATAACGTGTTAACCACACCCATTCTCACCCATCCACCGACCCACAACCCACCCACAAACCGGTACCGGTCCCTACTGCCGCATGCTGAAGATACACGTACGTGCGATTACAACGCCCGCCACCAAAACAAAGCACCCTCGGTAAGGTTTCACTCAAGGCGTGGTGGTCCGTTGCAGTTAATTCTTCGCCCAGACCATTCTCTTCTGGGGTGTTGAAAAACATGAAAACTAGTTCTACGATGTTCAAGCCGTGATCATTTTTACCAGTCCAGTTGAAAAGGATGCTGCGTGATCGTCGGACGTATCTATTGCTACAATAACACGCCCCAGCACGAAGCCCGCGCTTCCGTTGACCGACAAACGGCTTAAACAGCAGCAGAGCAGACAGGCACCACAGCGACAGCACGCCTCTCACACCTACCAGATGCCAGCTACCTCTGTTATTTGTAGTGCTCCAACGAGTCTGGGACGAATGCGCCTATTTTCTTATACAAGACCATGAATGCAACGGTCTCCGTGGATACCATCTACGACCTTCGCTTGGCGCAGCCCAATGAGAAAAAGGGAAGAAATGAGGCACGCGAAGCGCGCCGATTGTTGCGCTTGTACTCGCGATGCGTTGGCCCCGAAGGGTTTGTTCATGTACGAAGAACCGGTTCTCAGGTTACTGTTGAATGAAGGCTCTCTTGCTGACACGTATTCTCTCCTTTTTTTTTTTTTTCCTCCTCAGAGCGAAACGGCGATAGAACCCCAAAGCCCTCTGCCACCCCCTACACGATACCGATAGTATAGTATGGTAGTATAGAAACCGCGTCACTCGGGTCAGTATTGGATTAAATATCTCCATGACACGTACTCCCTCCTGTGCGTAATGTCACCAACAACCATGATTTTACAGTCGCTTTTTTCAATGGTATAGAAGCTGCTTTGCGCACATGAGTATTGAACTAAAGCTCAACGTGACGCGTATTCTCTCGTTTCAATCTCAACTTTTGCGTTGTTTGTTTTTCTCCTCAGGGCGAAACGGCAGTGGACCCCAAGCTCTGCCAGCCCCGTGCCACCCATCACTGAGGTCACACCGCTCGGGCCGCAAGTGAACGTCAGGGAAACTTTAACAAGAATGATCGGCACACCGACCAATACCTCGCCTGCCACCCCGCATGCAAGCGATAAATCGACCAACCAGTGTGCAAGCGATAAGTCGACCGCCCAGCATGCAAGCGTTAAGCCGACTTCCACCCCACAGGCAAGCGGCCGAAAGTCGCCCGGCAAGAGTGAAAAATCGATCGGTAAAGGCGAACATTCGGGAACGGGATCGACGAGCAAGAAGCGGAAACGGAAAAAATCTTCCGGCACAGTAGCCCCAGCCATTCCCAGTCACCCTTCGGTAATTGAGGCAGGCGCGTACACCAAGAGGCAGGAGCAGGTCGAAGAGGCACGCGCACGGGAGGCGGTGTATTTGATCCCCAGGAGAGAAATCACGGCGGGAGACAAGGGGGATACAACGTCAAATGCAGGATCGTATGTGGGGACTCCCGGGACGGAAATTGTGGCTTTTAAAAGAGAAGAGACGAGGAGTACACTGTCGAATGCGCGGTCGTCTGCAGGGACCCAAAGGACAGAAACGGCGGGATCGAATCTGGGAGAGTCGGGGAACACGGCGCCTGGTGCAGGGTCGTGCGCAAGCGATAGTGTGATTGCTGGCAGCGCGTCGAGAGCTTCGCAAGTGGAAGAGTCGCGGGATGCAGCAGCGTCAAACACAGGGCCATCTGCAGGTGATAGTGCTGTGGCTGGTAGCGTAACGAGAGCTTCGAAGGGAGAAGAGACAAGGGATACAGCGGCGCCAAACTCCCGGTCGTCTTCAGGCGAAACTGCTCTTAAAACAGGGTTGTCTGCGGGCGATAGTGGCCTGGCTGGCAGCGTTTCGAAAGCTCGTCGTCCGTGGGAGTGGTCTGCCAAAGACTGTGACGCGGTTCTAGTCGATGTTCTTTCTCGTGCGAGGCCCGAGGTTGATTGTTCGGAGGGATATCAGACGGAGGAGGAAGGTGGCTTAGTTCCGAGTTGTAACGTCGGGCGGGGTTCGGCTCACCGCAAGAGGCGCGTTGGCAGCGGAGGAAGCGAAGCGAGCAACGGTAAGGTCGACGAGGGCGAACGGAAGGCGCATGAAGTCAGCATGACACTCAACCGAAACAACCCTCGCAGGAAAACATCTCGAAACAAAAAGCTCGACGGCGCTTCACCGTCGCAAACAAGAATTAACATCGCGAAGGTGCGACCTAGCTCGAAAACCCAGGAAACTGTCGACGATGAGCAAGAAGCGAGGAATTTGAGCGCGTTGCTGAATCGGAATATGCCTAGGCGTGGCTCCAAGTCTCCCAGCGATGGTGTTCGGTCAGAGGGGTCGGGTACAATATCCCAGGGAGAGGACTGGCGAAGTTCTGGTGGAGACATCAGATGCGAAGTCGGCAATAACAGCAGTGGTTCCCCTACGCCGGTACGCACCAGCTACATTTTGAAGGGGGGGAAAGGAAATCTGTGTGCTAATAAAGGGACTGCTCTCGGAAAAGGCTCTGCGGCGGAGGTGCTGTGGGACGATCGGAAATGGTATCGGGTTACGCTGTCTTCGATTTCCGCGGAGGGAACGCACGGTGTGCTGGAATTTCTGCCGTACCGCCGGAGAAACCACGCGCGTGAGTTTTCTAGTCAGCTTGAATTAGGAGACTGGGTTCGTGCGGGGAAACTTGTCCTGCCTGGCACCCACCTTAAGTGGGATTGAGAGAAACTTCCAAGAATTTTCTTGGCCGGATTGACGCACATCTGTCAAGGCAAAAATCACGGAGAAGCGTTTGTCTGTGTAGGGTAATCACGGAAAAAACTTGAATCTGTTGGGACTAAAACCGCAGAGAGCGGATGGCGCTTGTTGTCGGAAAGGTTTGTATTCTAGAGCATCGCGTTGCTGTTTATTACGCAAAATTAGCCCTGGGCGGGGAACTGATAAGCAAAGACCCCGGTCGTTTATGTGCGGTTTCGTGGGTGGCGGCGAAAAGCAAGGTCTCCAGTCCCTTACTTGCTGACGCGTGGTGGATGTGCCGGCGCGTTTTGTTTTTGGGCGTCTGCATTCATAAATTTGTACCGTGTAACACACAATGATACGCCCCATAAGGCGATTTTCTGAAACAATTTTCTGCTTGGATAAGGAGGCGAAAATTTCAGGTTTGGAATGACCTCATGGAGATTTTTCCATTGTGGCGCGCTCCCCGTTGTGGAGGGGATTTTTTCTGATATTCGACCGAGGGGATGTGCTACATTGCGTGTTTGAACGGTGTTGTTTGCTGGTGATACTATCGCTGGCTGTACGGAGGGCCGATGGTGGTATGATCACCTGAAGGGCAAACGACAAGGATACTTCACCGCACACAACGAAGTTGTTACTACCACGCTGGACGAATATTAGGACGTTTGCGGTATTCGTATGATTGCCAAACGGCCTCTGTGCAGAATTGTATGTTGTTGTGTGCGGTACTGCAAATATTATTTTCGAGTTTGTGCCTATGCCACTTTTTATTTTGTAGGCGAACTGCTCGGATGCAATACTCTGTAAAGATTTTTCGACCTCGGGCGGCACGCCTCGCAGGATACACAGGGTCGCCACTTTATTATTAATAGCTATGGCATGGGTCTACGTGAACAGACAACATTCTGTTACCCGCTAATTCTTGGCGGATCTATGCATTACAACATTCGCGGAGGTCTTTGTTTGCGTGCTTTTCTGGGGGGAGGGGGACGGGGGGCGAGGACTTACTCATATGCTGCCTGCTTCAACCGTTGACGGTTGACCCCGCATCCCTTTCGAGACGGGGTTCCTACTCTTAATAGAGACCCATCCAGCATCTGGGGGGAGGCAGTTCGATTTTCTCGCAGGGGCAATGGGGGAGGCGGGAGGCAAGTTTAACTGTTTTCGCGCACGAGCAACGGTCGTGACGGTTTCAAGTCGTTTCGTCTCTGGAACAGATATGCCTGTCTCGCCGCCAGACCGCGTGTTCTTGCATGTTTGTGTTGATTACTAGGGTCGCTTCTTGTTCTTCATGTGTAGGGTTTCTTCCTGTTCATTAAGAAGGGCGAACTCACTACTTGCGAGAACGCCGTTTGTGGGGCGCATTCAGCGCGAGGTTGTTGTGCCGACACAACTCCTATAGACGATCGTTTCACGTATCTGGTAATTCAAGTATAGTTATATCGATAGTTGGGCTCTAAGTTGTCATTCGTCACTTTTACGAAGGAGTAGAATAAATATCCATAGTTCAGGAGACTTGGAGCTTGACGAGTTCTTTGGGTAAAGTAGATAAAGAGAGGAAAGATAGTCTGTTTTTTGTTCGTGTTCTTGTTTTTGTTACTTGCGATTCGCCGGCGAAGTATTCTGGAGATGAGTGGAGGGAAAAGGGTTTTCGTGCACACTTGTTACGTGCGAAGAGTGCCGTCAAACGAGGGTGTTTTCTGCTTTTTACTGACACAGGCTGGAGGTCGTGCGAGGGCGTTGTTTCCACGAACCAGAAGTGAGATGCGCAGACGAGCGAGCACCATACACGTAGGTGGTGAAACCACAGTCAGCGTCGTCAGGCAGTAGTTTCTGGATTTCTGGGTATCGGCTTCCAGTACTGCAAGAACTATCCAACACGACGTACCTGGTAGTAATTTTGTCCCCCACAACGACGTGTGTTTTTGTTTTCTGTGTAAAGGTAAAGTTTCAGGTGGAGAAAAAAGGTAGAAGGAGTTGCCGTTCTGTTTGCCAGCGTTATTTTTCCTTCGGGTGCCAAAGGAAGGCCAAATTTCGGATGATGTCCAGCTGACTGGCATTATTTCTCGCGGCGGTGATAGCAGTACCATAGAATATACCCGCGACCGCGCAGGCATGGGACACGGCACCCGATTTCTTTTTCCCGGTCGCGCGCTTGTACATATATACGCGTAGTATCTAGGTTTGATGTTGTCGGTGGGATTCGTACAGGTGTCAGGCTGTGGATGGCGTACGATGGCAGTGGTAACCGCTTTAGAACTTCACACATTTGTTTTTCGGACGAATGTAACGCGGAACAGTTTTTCATGGCTATTCAAGGGTCACGATCCGACCGGCGGGTTGAGTCAAGAGGATTTCAAAATCTCGCGGGTCGAGTCGGGTCGGGTCGGGTCGAGTCCGGTCGGATCGAGTCCGGTCGGGTTGGGTCGGGCCGGGTCGGGTCGGTTCGGGACGGGGCGGCCAGCGAGAAGTTACCCGACCCGTGAAAGCCCTGCAGTTTTTTTGAAGTTCCGAAAGGGTTCAGCGTATTCGTAACGCAGTATCTTGGCAGACTCCTGACACAACAGTATGGTTTTTTATCTTGAATAATAAAATGTATTAACGGCACATCTGGCAAGCATCGATATCGAGCCCCTTCAACACACTTGTCTTGGAGGGATCGAGCTGTTCACTATTGTACGATTGTACTCTTCCTACTGCATCACGTATGTCGGGAGATGGCCACGCGTCCAGCGGTCAGTCAAAGCTGTCTGTCAAAGCGGTACCATGCGTCTAGACGAAATGCCCCCTATCCCCTGATAAAAAAACATTTATTTCCATGGCATGTGTGGAAACCCTACTTTATGTGTTTTCAGCAATATGGTAAGGTGTTTCCTAACAACGGGGATTTTGTTCGGATAACCGAGCGGTCTAGATATTCAAGTGAACACGCGATCTCGACATTACTTGGTGTCGGTACAATATGATAATGTCCCGATACGCGATGTCGAAGTTTCTTGGCGTCAGTGCATGATAATGTCCCGATTTTGATATTTGGTGCTACACCCCTGTCCGGCCAAACATAGTACTGGTGTGCTGGATCGCCTGGGGCGCTGAAAAAATGCCAGACACGCACAAGCCGCCAGTGTTCAGGCAGAAGTCAGGCCGGTAGGTATTCCTGCTTGTAAGCCCGATCCGAACGTTTGCCTCTATTATTAATAATAGCTAAAAGTATTAAACGTTATCAACAGTGGGAATCATAGTGGCTTTTTGGAGTATAAATCATATCCTCTATCACATAGCTGAGGTGTTTTCTTATTTCTCGATAAAACTGTGTTTTGTACGTGAACGAAAAACAAGGAGGACCAACGTACTGTCTGTGTGTTGACGGAGTATGCGAATGAGCCTCGCAAGCAATGCTGTCGAAAAATGTGCCGTTGCCGTTGACGCAGGGCATCATTCGTACCCAAGACACGAATGTACGTAGCGACGCTGTTTTTTCTACCAGGTAGAAAATAAACCACAATGACCTTGTTCGCGAGAAGAAATCTGTATGTAATCGAATTCGTCAATGGAACGCACCACGTATTCGACAAAACCCATTCATCGACCAATCCTGATGTTTCGGGATGGTTCATTGGTCAACACACATGCACACACAGATTTGACCCTGATCCCATTGAGATTTGATCCCACCTGGACCTGAGTCTTCTGATTTGACCCCGGGTACACAACAAGACGCTGGCAAGGCCCACCAAGCACCCTCATCCCACGCCGACAAAAGTCGAAGGTCGGCGCCAGCAATATCGAAGGTCAGCTACGGCTAGCAAATAAACCTTTTCGTCTGAAAAAGTGGCACGCTAGCCTCAAATACGTCTCAAGCTTCATGCCCATAGCAGCCAGGAAAATTCAAGGTTCTCGACTTCTCTCGTTCCTTGCACGACGCAATACACCAAACCTCGCCACCCAAAGACTCCAAGTGCCTACTTGCATTTTGATCCCTTCATTGGATCATTGCACCGCAAGCACTTCCTAACACGCACCCCTCTCACACACCCCAATCATGCTAACACACTGCCCGTAGCAGTGCCCAAGGCTGGCTGACACTGCAGGCAGTACTAGTTTGGTCAGCGCAAACCACACGTGGTAATCTGGTCTGCAAAGCTCGCCCTAACTGGAGCGCCTTTATTCCACCACGCGCCGTACATGCTGCGGAGCCTTCCAAACGCCGAAGATACACCTACAACTCCCCTAAACTCGCCATTTGTGCCCTTTTCCATACCTTACAATTACGAAAAGGTTGCCACAGAACACACGAGGTACCTGTGGGCGGCGGACATGACGCTCATGTTCGTGTTATCGGAAAGATTTCTTGGGTCGGCCTTGCGTTTACACCAGGATCTTAGGCCCTACATACACAACGGCACCCGTGGCAACAACGGCAACGCCCTTAACACCTTCATAGTGTTCGTGATAGCGGCATGTATGTATCAACTGTACTGCGGTGAAACTCTGATTGGTTGGTTTGAATAGCACGATATAGCTTGTCTCAACGAACAGCCTAGCAATAAGTTACAGTTACATACGTTGTGTCACGGAGGTAAGTTACTGGGATCGTCTCGTGGTATCACCCACGAGCAGTCCCACGGGTATGTACGAGTAGGCACTATGCGAGGAGGTTTAGGTATTCGACTACGAGCGGTTGTTACTGGGCTGTGGAGAGTTGGCCCACATGACCCACTCCACTTTCTGACCTGTCTCTCCAGACATTGGTCTCTCTAATATAATACCTTTCTCCAGAAGCCACTGATTTACCAACACATAGCTGGTAACCATTTTTGGGGACAAATCTACTTGAAGTTTTTCTTTAGTATTAGAAGGGATTTTGGGGCTCTACTACACGCAAAAAAAGATCCTGCACCGATTCCCAGTAGTTTGTCACCAAAAACCTCAGTGCAGGGCGTTAACCTCTCTACTGCTTACACACGCTACGATAGAGGGGAACCACTGTTTTCCTGAAGCTCCTCACGCGAGGGGCACTATACTATTTTCCAGCTATTTTAGCCTTCTGAGGCAAAAACTCATTTTGATAACAATCTAGAGCCATCCCGCGGCAGGGGTGCAGCGGATTCTAAGATTTTTCTGAGCTTACATGAGAAGGTCAACATCGTACCCACCCGAAACATGCCTTCGAAGGCATTCATTCGCGCAACCCGACCAACATTGCTGTAAGTGCCCCGGTCCTAGAACAAACGTGCTCGTAAAAGCGTCAGGCTAACCACTAGTTCTTCGCTTGAGGCGCTCAACCGGCCAGAAACACCATATGGCACAAACAAGTGCAGCAACCTCTACCGCGGGACGAATCTCAAGAGTGCAACCCGAGCAGAAACATCATGGCCTGCATATAAAACAAAAAACGCGACAATAACAAAAGAATACAAAAGAAATTCCGGCGATAAATTGGGTTAAGGAGCCCCGAAATTCAGAAAAAAAAGTTAAAAAACGTGCAACCTCTATCGTAGCACGCGTCTGCTGCAAACATGATCCCGCACTCATTCCAAGTAACTTGTTCCCGAAAACGTGGGTGCGGTTCTAAAGGGGCTGACGAACCAGCCGATCCATTCGGTCAACTCCAGACATGATCCTTCTTCCATCGGGCCTCATGATATTTGCGGCTTAACAAAAGAGGAACGATCACCCGCGCGAAGGCTTTCAGTCCGTCCGTCGTCGTCGCGGAATAGTGAAGAGTGACCACGCCCCGCGAAGGTGTGTAGTCGGTCGAAACCGTCGAGGCTTCACGAAGAGTGACCATACCCTGCGAAGGCGTTTAGAGCATCGAAATCGTCGGAGCGCAGCTAAGAGCAACGATGACCCGCGAAGACTCTTTGTCCGTCGAAAATCCTCGCGCCTTAGCGAAGGGTACCCATGACCCGCAAAGACTCTTACCCCGTCGAAATCGTCGGCGTGTAGTGAAGACTAACGATGGCCCGCGTAGACTTGTATTCCGTCGAAATCGTCATAGGTCATCGCAATCGTCGCGGCATAGGGAAGAGTATGGCAACAACGTCCTGTGAAGTGTTGTATACCGTCGAAACCGTCTTGGTCGTCGTTCGGCGCCGCCACGCCGTTTAAAACGTTTTAATGATTTTGCGGCGCTGTTTATCCATCGATAACCTGAGAGCAGAAAATAAAGCGCAGCAAAAGTAGGTCTGTGCATCCTGAGAACAGAAACACCTAACGCAGAAGAAGTTGATAAGCTTCTTCTGTTCATTGCTGCGCTTATGTCGCAAACGCAAACGAAGCAGAAATATTTGGTGGACCTCTCCTGTGACCACATAAACAATTTGTCAATGCTTTCATGCTATCGCGAAGAGGTGGCTTTGCAGACATATTGCCGAAACTAGACATTGTCACGCATACACAAACACGGCCTTCAGTAGGGAAACAGACGCGAGCGACGGGTTCGCACGCATCTATTAATAACACGTTTGCGGACGCCTCTTTTTTCGGCGTGTATGCCTAAACACACACTCCCGAACACAACAAGTTCACCCATTTCTGCACGTTCTCCTGAGCGCAGCTCTAATTACATTATACAGTCGTGGTTTTTCGTTAGTGCGGCACCCTTTAGTGCGGGGTGCAGTGTAGTGCGGTGGCAATCGCTTGCAACAACCTCGTCCTGCTACAGAGCACCGCACTCTCCCCGGATGGACCGGGGTCCCACTTTAGTGCGGGTATTGTCACCTGGGAAGGGAACGCACTATCAATAATGAGGGAGCACGAGCAAGCTCATAAATCACAATCCGTTCTCGTGGCAAACTGGGTTATGGTCTAGGGGCGAATAAGCGTCTTCCAGCAATAGGGGAGATATATCTCATTTGCAAACGGTAGACGGGCCATTCGCGCGCGAGAGAATGGCGCCGCGAACCCCGCAGACACTCGCGCAGAATAGTATTCGCCGGACGCGATATTGGTTTGCGAAACATGCTGCTCGATTCGAAGCACTGCACACGAGTGGTCTACTGGGGCACCTTTTTTCTCCGATGTGTTGCTCTTTTCGAAGCATTCCACAGGAATAGCCTTACACCGGGGTACCATATTCCCTTCAAATGCTGCTCTTTTCAAAACGATTTAGAGGTACTCTTACGAAAAATTAAGAGGTAGTCTTACACCCGTGCATCTTTTCCCCTTGACACGTTGCTATTGTCAAAGAATTCCATGCAGGTCTCAAAACGAGGTACCTTCGTTCCCTGCCTTGTTGCTCTGTTCATAGAACCCCACACTACACTAGTGCTATACCGGGGGACATTTTCCCCGACATCTTGCTCTTTTCGTAGATCCCCACACTACTCATACACCGGGTACCTTTTCCCGTGAGATGTCGCTCTTTTCAAAGCATTCCACACTACTGTAATAAATACCGGGGAGTCATCCCTCTATAGCGCGGTAGAGGTTGCATTTTTTTTAGCCAAGCCTCCATAGTGAGGTTGAGCTCTCTAAGTGTGGCACAATCGGTGAGCCTTATAATTGTAGGAGTACAACGGTTGTTTTCAAGACTAGCGCAGATAAAGGTTGGTCGCGCTGCGCGAACGAACGTCTTCGAAGTCATGTTTCGGTGAGACTTCGAGCTCCGCATGTTAGGAGCTCAGAAAAAAACATAGCGTGGGATGAATCTGAGGTCCCTTTCTCTTCTTGACATGTCAATCTTTTCAACGAACTCAGCGGTAGGCTCACACTGGGGTACCGTTCCCCCTCGATATATTGGCAGTTTTCACAGAAGTCTACACTTATCTTACGCCGAGGCACAGTACCTTTTTTCCTTGAACAGGTTGCTCTTGTAGAAGCCTGAAAGGTCGTAGATTCCAAATTCTCCCGCCTTGGACTCCAAGTCGTCCACCTCCACCTCCAGAGATTCGGGGGGATTGCTGTGCCGCAGACGGTAGTAGGTTTGCTCGTCTCGGAACTGGCACACGAGCGTTTGGACGCGGGGTCGGCAACAGTCAAGCGAAACAAACGGCGTCAAGTACATCGATATCGTCTCGTTCGATGTTGGAAAATAAGACATGTCTTGAAATATGAATAGTATGGATATATGTAGTACCAGGTATAGTATACGACGCGTGCTGCGATAGAGGTATATGGTGCACTTCTTAACCCAAAATCGTCGGAAAAAAATAAAATAATAGGCCATTTTGTTTTGAGCGATTCTCGTTGTGTATCTAGGCCATGGGATTGCACATATCGGGTTGCACTTTCAGTTTACTCAGAACCGGCTCATTGCTTGTTTGGGTGGGGTATAAAGTAGTTTATCGAGCCAACAAACCTTGCGGGGAAAAAAGAACTGGGGCACCAACATACCGTATAGGACAAACGTAGGATGTAGATTGTCTGGATCATGGTTTTGTTCAACGTGTGGAGTACGTAAATCTCACCCCTCCCTATCGCATTGCATACCAGGTACTAAGAACTTGCACTTACCCCGTTTTTGTTTTCAATTACAAGCAGATGAAAAAATAACTGTTTTCTTCCGTCGTGTGTTTGTCGGGCAGTTTTCTTCGGCAATGTATGGGTTTCTTCTAATAAAAAATGAAATTTACGCCATGGTGATTTGCGCCACATGCCTCCGCTTACAGCAGAACAAACCAACTGACAAAGACGGATTGTTGAAACCGCAACATGAGTTCCGACACGATCGGCACTTGATGGTATTTTCGTGACATACCTTTATAGGCACTCGCAGAGCACGCTATTTGTAACTATCATAAACTTGGTGCGCGTTGATTGCTTTTGGAGTTTTTTTTTTTAATCGTATACGAATCTCGCTCGGCGGTCGTACGTTCAGCTTAAACCGGACCCCTATTTTTCGGCGTCGCGTAAAGCATAAACCGTGTAGCGCGCGTGATCCAAGTATTCCGCGGAAGCTTGGACAAGTTAGTTTCGACCAAATGGTCGATTTCACAGCCGAGGTGGACATCATATTAATTTTGCAAAAAATTAGAAACTCGCATTTGTCGGCACACCCCCTGGGGAGAACATCTCACATCCCGAAAGGAGCCCCTCATGTTCCGCTCTTTATTGGCGCCATGAGAGTTACAATCTCGCATATGCTCGAAATGGCGACACACATCCCTGCCCAGAACCCCTCACCATCTTCTGGAGTTCCACGAGAAGCAGCGCGAAGAAGTCGGAGGGGTCGGCCAGGTACTTGCGAAATCCTCTACGCAACGCTCGCCTCACGGACATCTTCTGGGCCTGGATGAAGCTCTCCAGAATCGTCGCTGCAAAAAAAGCACGAAACGGAGGGGGGGGGGGTAATTACTTACTGTAATGGAGACAAAAATATGCGTTGTCCTGCTGCTCCTCAGTGTACTGCAAAAAAAAACATCGTTAGGTCGGACGTTCGACGAAGGTATATCGACTAGCAGGAAGAAAAAATACGATGTGAGTTGCAAGTTGCAGGTGGCATGAGGAAAAAAGCAGGGCGTTTCACGTGTCAGGTTTCATCAGGGCAACTTGTCCCGACCCGCGAGATTTGAAAACATTCAAACCCGACCCGGCCAGTCCCGTGAGGTTTTAAACACCTCCTGACCCGACCCGTGGGCCGGATCATGACCCTTGAAAAATCAGAGAATGCACGTTCTGAGTCTGTTTTTTTCGAATGTTGACCTGAAAAGTTGGCAATCAATGCTTCATTATAGTCTTCTAAAGGGATTGCTTAATGGACCAGTTACTAAATTTTTTCCGCCATCTACATAAAAACACGATTTTCGTTTTGGCCACAGTCGACGGAAAAAATAAACCAAAAAAGTGCAGTAATTAATTCCTTCGTCTTGCGCTTGAGAAAGACGTCAATTAGTGCCAAGCCAAGCCAAGCCAAAAAATAATCTCGATGTGAGAATCCCAGATTTTGTGGATCTCATCATGTCTTGACTTCGTATTAATAATAGGTCTATTTTATCGACCTAACGACCACGGCAGACCACGGTGAGATGTGGATTTTCCCAAAATATGCACTTGGGCACATTTTGGCCCACGTGCATATTTGAAGCAATTTTCCGAGTATTTTCCAGCAAACAACAGCATTTCAGACGACAAAAGCTCGTGGAAACATCAGACACTCTGCAGCAGCAGCACAGCACAACACCCACGCAGTAATTGCAACGCTCAACCTAGCAAGCCGCTTGGTGTATCCCCAACCCGGGTTAATCAACCTGCGTGTACAACACGATCAGAAACGTTGGCGGTGGTCAGAGGCGACCCACTCTCGTGGAGCGGCATGCCTCTACGTACTATTACTTGAAAATGAGTCCTTGTTCATTCACGAGGATCGAGCGCACACACAACACAACACACCACAAAACAAAACAACACAGCACAACACACAGACAACCAGCACCCCAACAGTCAACCCAACTACAGCACAACTAGCCGGTGGAAAACGCCCGCGAGACTCCTCCTACCCTGGCGTTCTCTGCGGTCAGAGAACTGGGACTCTGACATAGTTCGTCGCGCGCTCGTGCTCCTGCTCTCTCGTCCTGAGAGGCTGTAATTTTTCGATGACACATTTTTTTTGTTTGGTTTTTGTGCCCGACGTAGCGCATGGCCGGAGCTGCTGCTGCAGTTTACAACCCTGTCGCCTCTTTCCCGCGGATGCCTACATTTCGAGGGTGGAAATTGAACCGGGCTGAGGGCCAGTCCTGCTGTGCTGCTGTACTGACTGCCACACTGAGGCACACCGAAGGCGGCAGACGCCTGCGAGGTATCCTACATATGAAGCGAGTATGGAGTACGAAGCACTCAATGTTTTTGCCAGGCACCAGTTATTTGTTTTGGCCGTTTGTTCAAGCTCGCACAGCATGGGCAGGGGAGGGTCTTTCTCGAAGTTTCCACCCACTCATGTGCTGACTCATGACATAAATCCTCGTCTTGCCATCTGCGTCGGGAGTAGTGCAGAAATATCATAGTCTATTTTCAAGTAGTTTGATCTTTCCTCGGCTTTTCTTTTTATGCGTACTGAAAGAGACCACTATTTCGAGTTTTAGACATATGATGTTTTTTTATGCGTTTAAGGTCGAAATATCGAATGGCCTAGCTCTTCCAGTTGGAAGTACTTAAGACCTAACCTCGAGGCTTAAATATGTCTAGTGTGTGGTTGCCCGGGGACAGAAGTGTCTCATACCCCGCAAAATAGAGCCAGTCACGGCGGCTTTCCGCGGCCATAGCTCGCGCCACGGACGTCCCATGAGCCCGGCACACGGCTGATAATATACCGACGGGTAGTCTGATCGCATTGCAGAAGAAAGCACACAAAAAAACTCTGCGCCGGCGGAGAAAAAGGGACGGACTAGGCAAAAAAATCAAAATGGTACATATGCATATAGTATTGACGCCTGACGGCAAAAATGGGTTTTCTCAACTCTCTCGACGAAATCAATTGGGATTCCAAATTTTATCACGTCTACAAATGCGACGCAGTAACAATGCTGCCAAATGTGAACTCATAATATTATTAGTATGTAATAGCTGCGAAAACGCCGAAGGAGTAAAAACGCGGTTCTTGACCAGCCCAGCCTGTAAGTACTCATACACAAAGTAGGTAGAGACGAGTCTGTAGTGCAGGTTGAACAGTGCCACTGCTCTCTATAATGCCGGTAAAATCGCTTGGCACCCCTGGAACTCTTTGTACAAACTAGGGATGGCAACCCTATTCCAATAGCGCTGGTTTCCTGAATAGTGCCGGCATATTGGGAGCCGGTCGCCCCGGTGTTCTAGTGGTTAACCTCGAACTCTACCATGCTACTACTAAGGTTGGAATCAAGAGGGCTCAAATGTCGGTATGGAGATCTTCGTATTCAAGACACACCAACTTCCGAGAGCGTTTTTTAGCGTGGGAAAGCACAATTCGCCGAGAGCCAACGAGGGAAGAAGGTGCTGAAATTTTCTCGCGGTAAAACTGAAGGCACGTACCGTAGCGGGGAGGGGGGAGAAGACCCTGCTAAGTGACCGTTATGAGTCTGAGTTACGTCTAGGGAGGGAGAAGGAGAAAGAAAAAAGCGACGATAATAGATGGGATCGGAAAAAAAGGGGGCTGGCATACACCGGCACCATGGGGACCCCATGTAAATAGAGTACGAGTATATACGGCTAAACCCAGGGCAAATACAAAGCACAAACAAACCACATCGAAGCACCAGTCAGTCACGGACACAGTCACGGACACAGCCATACAGCAGCAGAGCAGTTGCAGCAGAGGCAGAGAGGCAGAGCAGAGCAGAGCAGAGCAGAGCAGGGTCTTTCTCGTTTCACGCGCGTCTTGTCTCCCTATGATGCTGTCTTGCGTTGTTCAAGGTCGAGTTTTGCCTGAGGTATGTATCCGTATGCTCTCATTGCTGAAAAAACACGGGCTATCTATAGTGCCGATTGAATAGTGCCACTGCTTTCTACGTTGCCGGTAAATCGCTTGGCACGACTGGAACTCTATATTAACTATGTGTGGTAGTCTTATTCCCAATGGTGCGGGTGTATTGGACAGTGCCAGTATACTGGGGTGGCACATACCGGCACTGTTGGGATCCCCCCACTGTAGATAGAGTACGAGTCTGCCTGGTATACCGGCAAACACAGAACACAAAAAGCACACCCGTGCACTACAGTAACGCAGCAGTCATCTGCAGACACACTCGTACAGCAGCAGTAGCAGCAGTAGCAGCAGTAGCAGCAGTAGCAGCAGCAGGCAGGCAGGCAGAGCGGAGCATGGCTTTTCCCCATTCCGCCATGTTCTAGTCTTACTGTGGTGCCGCCATAGCTGACAAAGCACGGGCTACATAGTGCCATGCGTTCGTCAACTCACTCAGATGCTGGCGCTAGAAGCCCGGCTGCCACAGGCTAGTCGTGCTGTGCATCGTCGGCTACTGGTGCTAAAAGCCAGCCTGCTTGGGCTACTCGTAGCAGCCGCCTATCCCGAAAGCAAGTTGGTTTGGGATAGTCGTAGCGGCCACTCAGCATGAAAATAATATCTGCGCGTATATGTATATACAAGAGGGTCTATTCTATCGCAAGCATCACTCTTATCGGGCAAGGAAGCTCAGTGCGAACCCGCCCACGCGTTTTACACGCCGACTCCGCGGTCCACCGGCCGCATATAAGGTTATTCGTATCACGAGTGACACATTCCATGGAAGGGGTGCACACACATTTTCAGAGACTTTCATCGCGCAAGGACCTCTACGCCGACTGTGAGAAAATATACATACAAGCGGCGTAAAGCGCAACCCGATCAACATTCCCATGGCCTAGGTACATTACGAAAATTTTCGTGAAAAAACATGACGAAATTTTCGTGAAACACAAAACACCCAAAAAAAAGATATCTCGACGATACTGGGTGGTTCCTCAGAGCGCCGTCATAACGCGTGCTACGATAGACGTATACGTAGCGCTTTTCGGCAATATATATATTCTGTATATATATGTTCTGACTGACGGGGGTTTCGAAACCCGAAATCGTCGGGATTTCGTCATTCTCGTTCTGGAATATTATTTAATGAGGACGCGCACACCCAGTAACGCGAGCGATCGCAGTGTCGCACACGCCGCTTTCAAAGATGAGTTTTCGACGAATTTTTCGACCTCACAGCCGCCGTGTGTTTTACGTTAACAACACCAGGTAAGGTTTTTGCGTATGCCGATGATAGAGCATAGGTTTAGCTCATCTGGTTGCACTTTCGGTTTACTCGATCAACAAGTCACTTCTCGGGTGAGACATACCAACCATTGTTTTATCAGGCCAACAACCTTGCAGGGAAAAAAACAACCATGGTTGTCTCACCCTTGCCGAAGCATGTGTGTCTGCGCGGTATATGCCAGGTATACAGCGTAGTAGTAGCTAGAGGGGGGCATTCTCGATTTTTACGACAACACCAGCGGATAAATTATAGAGCACAAAAAATAGGACCCCTCCCAACAAAAACTCACCCATATAGTATATTACAAGTACCAACAACGCAGCTTGCAAAGATGAGCATTGACCTGAGATTCGCCGAATTCACGGCTGACGTCCTTAAAATATTTATTATAAAATATGTTGTTCCCTGGGGCTTCTTACTTAACCCAAAATCGTCAGAGTATCAGTTTTTTTTTTAAATGTATTCGATGTTTACTTTTCGTGTACCTACGAGTAGCCCATGGGTCTGTTCATGGGGCCGCACTGTTAGTTTAGTCTATTAATGCTATTAATAGGTCATTTTTTCGGGTAAGGTATTAAGAGTATTTCATCAATGGTTGATCAAGCCACCACCCTCAGAAGGCAAAAAAGGGCCAGTGCACGTCTCTTCCGTAGCACCTGTCTTGCCCCGAAGTCGTTACCCCTGTTGTAGCACGTGTGAAAGTATGGAGTGAGGCTCACCGATTGCCACGTCCACGTCGTCCTCCCTCACGCTTTCCCTCAGGTGCATGCGAGCTCGTGCCTCCGCCATTCGCATGACGCTCTCAATATGCCGCACGGCAATGGGCACTCCGCCCGACGAGGCGCTCTCGCGACGCAAGTCTGAGTACAGACGGGCCACCTGAAAAGGGAGCAGACCACGATATTAGCTAGGGCTGTGAGTTGGATGACTATTCTAATAGTAAGTCGTTGACTAGTTATGAGTTGGCTAGAGGTTACCCTTGGTTGCGTGCGGTAGTTTGCGGAGTTCTGCATTTTTGCATCTCCCTGGCGGGTTTGTGGTTCGATGTGTGACCTTTGTTTTTAAGATCAAGCCAGTTGGCTGGTTCTCTACCTCGTTACCCAACTAACAACCAGCTGAGAGACCCAGCCCACAGCCCTGCCTATAACGAAATGGGTAAACATCAAATGGGCCACCGCTTTTTTTAGTCAATTTTTACACAGTCGGATTCCGTCAGTCGAAAACGGCCCTTTTCGACTGGATATTTCTCCGACTGGGTTCTTCTGGGCTTCCTTTTTGTCAGTCGAGTCGATTGTATAGTTCTTATGCTTGTTCTGGCGGCGGTTGGTGAGAGGGAGTTCTGCTGTATGACAGTCGAAAATCGGTTGGAAGCTCTGTACTTCGTGCGTTCTCCGCGAGCAGCGCATTCTTCGCGCGCGACGAACCCTCGTCCAAGCGGCTTGGTGGCGTTGGACTTAGCCGAAAGCCGCCAAAACTTCGTGGCGTTGCCCTCAACCGAGAGCCGCCAAAGTTACAGCAGGCGTCGCCGTTGGCAAAATGACATTGATAGGCCGAAAGCAGCCAAACTACGTGGCGTTGCCCTCAACGGAGAGCCGCCAAAGCCACAGCAGGCGTAACAGTTGCTGGCAAAATGGCATTGATTCGATACCGCACGCTGCTGCCATGGTGTGATAAACGCTGCTGGCGAGCGGAGCTAAGAATGTGCCATGCTGACTTGCGGCGAGAAGCAGCAGCAGTGATAGCAGCCAAGCCAGAGTCGGCGCTGTTGTGTGATCCTGCTGCGCGGTACCTGGTATGAGTGTGTGGGCGTGTGGGTGTGTGTTTTGTGGTAGGACGAGCGATGCGATGGGTTAAAAAAACACGTGTAAAACTTTTTCGACTGACTTTTTCGACTGGATCTGCTAGTCGGAAAAGTCAGTCGAAAAAACTGGAGTCGAGAAAGCTATTTTTTGACTGTGTAAGGAAGCCCTATTTGGGGTTCAACCGAAAAGAGGCCGTTTTCGACTGACAAATCCGACTGTGTAACAATTGGCCTTAGCCACCGCATTTGGAGTAAGAATCCTCCGACAACACCGTACGTGGCGACTGTAGGATGCGATGTTGGGACGCCGTGGGATCTGAAGGGACGCCGTTGTACCGAACACGCCGTGCAAAAGAGCACGGACAAACCTTGTCCTGGAGCGCAAAATGCAAACCAAGGAGGCTAATTTTGTCCTCCAGGTCAAAATCCGGAGGATAAAAAAAGAAAAAGAAAAAAAAGACAGGGAATGGTATTACCCAAGAGATTGGTAACCTAAACAACGGTAATTATCTTACACTGGGTGGTACGTAACTGAAAAAAAAGCCGAATTTACGGGGCTCCAATGCCCTCTAAAAAAAACATGCCTGTATAATCACGTCAAACGTGTTTCCGGGCATTCATAGCAGAGTTACACTACTTTATAGGGAAACAGTGGAACCCTGGGATGCTTCTCAATCATCCTCGATAATGCGTTCGTACCGGAAAGCATTCGGGATAACTGATGAGATGGCGGTAATTACCGGTAGGTAACTGGCCCAGTCAGCGGTATAACGCAAATACCTGCAAAATAGGACGGACTGACCTTGTCTTGGTCGATGTTGTGAAGCTGCGGTCGCACGTTGTTCCTGGCGTACATGATGTACTTGCGCAGCAGGTGCTGAGGAATGGTGCCCTCTCCCTACACATGAACAAAAAAAACGGCCCGTCAAACATTGTATCAACGAGCAGTGGTCAAACTGACTACTTAGTCGACTGCGAACCAACTTACGTAGCTCGACTCCGAATCGCGCGGCGATGCTTTGTTTTCGTCGGTGCGGCAAAGAGTCATACCACAACAAAAAATCCCCTCCCCTCCAAATAATATATCATCTGTCCGAAATGGGAGAGGTTGTTTCCCCACGGCGACAGAAACAGTAACAGCAGCAGCAGCGGTTTTCTATTTACGCGAGCGGGAGAATTAAAGAATAAACTGTTTTTCGGAATGCTTCCCAAAAAAGCATTGCCAGCACAGCAGAGCCGAAGGGCGTAGACCACGTGCAAGAGTAGCCAACTAGACCTAACCACGACGTGCCATTCCTTTCACAGGCAAGAAGAGAATCGGAACGGAACCTCACACGAGCGATGCATCTCGCGCCCTACTGACGTCGTCACAGGAAAAAACTGTATCTCGTTGCAGAATGTCTCAGCGGGCGGCGCTTGACGGGCACGGCGACCGACGGGCTTTTGCCCCTAGTACTCTCCTGACGTATACCCTTTGTGCTAGCATTTGCTTGGCATAATTGGGTGATATATATAAATGCACCAAAATAGCATACTTGCCTTTGCATTCGGGCACAACCAGTATGCCCGGGGTACACAAAACATGGGGAAAACAGCAGAATAGATGTAAGCCTAACGGCGGCACAAGCAACAGCAGTCGTTGATGGATGGTGGACGGAAGCAGTAGTTGTTTTGGGTCACGTCGCCTAGCCCGACGTCACACGAGACTCCAACAAAAGAAACAGCATCGCTGCCCAACATCAACAGCGATTTTGCTTGAGAGGGTAGCAGCAGCAGTAGCAGAGGCAGAAGAAGCTTTCCCACCTTGTCGTTGATAATCTGCGTGTTGTCCTCTCTCGTTTCCTGGCTTGCACCCCCAGTCTTGGCCGCCGCCTGTACGTTGGAAGGGTGGCTGCGGCAATGGCTCTCCACAACGAACATAGCCAGCTGCTCGTCCATCACGGGGTCCACCATGTCTGAGCCGGGAGCATCGGAGCGACCAGGGTGGCAGGGAGAAACGTCAAGTCTGGGAAGCCGCCCATTAAAACCATACAAATACATCGCGAATACTTTCCATATTCTGGACAAGCCGTGGTCACAAGTGTCGTCCCTTCTCGCCTCCGGTACGTGCCTTTATTGTTATCGCACAGAAGGGTCAGTATTCCCGCTGATCGTCGAAGATATGCAACGTTGCGGCGACTTGGCTGGCAGGGGAAAAACAAGCCTGGGAAGCCGCCCAATCCTATACTGGTGCACAAACAAGTTCGACAGCACATCCGAAGGTGGCTGCTGCCAGTGGCTCTCGACGACGAACATGGCTAGCTGCTTGTACGTCACGGGGTCGACCAGGGTGGGCAGATGTTAGGGGAAGCGTTTCCCGGCCGCACGAGGAAACATCAAGTCTGATCGATGATACACAATAAACCCAACGAGCACTCCTTGTGTTGAATGTTCCTCGTCGTGCATGGAAAGACGGCGCATGTGCCCGGGGGCAGGTAATCGAGGGAAATCAAATCCGAGCAGCCATCGACTACCGTACTGATGCACAAGAAATCCAACGAGCCCTCCGTGTATTGAACGTCTCCACCTACGCTTGTACCTGGTACCTGGTATCTTATATACAAGCATTTTTCATGCTCGAGGGAGACGAAACGAGGGGAACTCTCACCTTGGAGGACGCACAGGCAATCAAAACGCTGCAAGATGGGGTCGGTCAGCTCCACATTCTCGGCAAGCGTAAGAGAGGCATCGTACCGACCGCCGATGGGGTTGGCGGCCGCGACCACCGCACACCTGT
Organism: Undaria pinnatifida; assembly: GCA_012845835.1. Lineage (NCBI taxonomy): Eukaryota > Phaeophyceae > Laminariales > Alariaceae > Undaria > Undaria pinnatifida. Next base: position 9,051,166 of record JABAKD010000024.1, read on the forward strand.
GATTGACATGATGGGCATCTGGTTGGTGGACGTCTTATAAAACTGCTTACGACAGCTATGAGTTTGATCTATTTAAGAGGCGATACTAATATTTTCAAGCTGCATGATACTCCGGTCGCGCGTTTTTATAGGTGTTGGCTGTGGCAGAAATGCATCTGATACTGTATAACCCGTACGGAGAGAGTCAGTTTATCTCAAACTTCACAATAGTAGCGTTATGGGTTGGATGACTATAGCTCGTCGACAAGAAACTAGTTGGTTAGGGATGACAACCAACTCCATGGACCAGGGACACAACGAACACTACAGCAACATGCAAAGTATGTGCTATGAATAACAATTGGGCGGCTCCTCACAGGTGAGGATCTCCGGCAAATCAGAGACACTAGTGTTTGCGAACAACCAATTTTCGTTGGGTAGGATTTGGGTGGGAAAACATGTAATACCATCAACAGTATTGAAACCGTCGAACTTCACCATCCAAGGCCAATCCAACCCAACCCAACCCAACCCAACCCAACCCAACCCAACCCAACCCAACCCAACCCAACCCAACCCAACCCAACCCAACCCGACCCAACCCAACCCAACCCAACGCAAGGAAAATCAGCGAAACATTAGCTTAGAAGTTTGTTTTCCTGTGATTTTCTTCTCAACTCCGAACCTATTTTTTTCGTGGGTTGGTTTTTGTGGGTCGGTTGCCTTGGGTCGCATATCGTGTGCCGGTTCGATACTACTCTTTTACGTTTTTTTCCCAACCCAAACGAATTTAGAAATCGCAAAAATACCCTACTTGGGCCAAAACTGCTACCCCTTATCGCAAGCACGCCACCCACCTAGCTTGCAATGACGTGACGATGCCCGCCTTGCTGACGGAGATGCTCTGCTGCTCCATGGCCTCGTGGATGGAAGTCCTATCCTGCTCGTTCATCTGCCCGCGCGCGCCAATGAATAGATCGAGATAGGTGTGAATCGTTTCGTTCTTCCGTCCCATCGTGCTCGCAACATCGTATATTTATTTATTTTGTGCACTCAAAGACGCGGGGGACTCTGCGATATCCCCCGGCTCTTATGCGTCCAGTCAGATGGAACTTCGCATCCAGTCAGGGGGAAATCTGACCGAAATGAGGTGACTCTATTGTCGCACGCCTCGATGCACCTTGTCAAACTCGTCGATGAGACACATGCCCTTGTCCGCCAGCACTAGGGCACCGCCCTCCAGCGTCCACTCTTTGGTGAGCGGGTCCTTGTGCACGCCGGCCGTTAGACCCACCGCAGAAGCACCCTTTCCCGTGGTATAGACGGACCTCGGGGCCGTCTTTTCGCAGTACTTAAGCACCTTATAAACAAGTAAAAACACACAAAGGCGTGTTAGGTACGCTTGAAGGTATACCCTATGCATGATTTAGGTACCCCTGGTATTCCTTATGTAAGTTGTAAGGGTATTTGTGCACGTGGATTGGTAGACCCACAGCAGGCGCACCCTCTCCGGCGGTGTAGACGGAGATCGGGGCCGTCTTTTTCCAGTACTTGCGCACCTTCAACAAAAAAACATGAAAAGGTACATAGTGTACCAGGTACCAGGTATCTACGAAGGTGTTGGTGTTGATATACAGCGCGGGCCCGCAATTAAGAAATATCCTGCTAATAATCAAAGGCCCCAACGTTCGGAAAAAAATAAGAAATTGGCTGTAAGAACAGGTGGATCCCCTCTAAATCCTATACAACAGGGTTAGATCGACGTCCGAAATTGAGCCTGGACACCAAATTGACGTTTCTTAACACGCCTCCCTCCACTGTAACGCTCCCGGGAGGGGTGTGATATTGTTGGTGCGTCGGCGGCAGCGGCGGCGGCGGTGGTAATGGTGGTGTTAGTGGTGGTGTTAGTGGTGGTGACGGCGGTGTAGTGTCAATGTTGGTGTCGGTGGAAGAGTTGTAGGGTTAAGCTTAATTGGTACACGTCCGGCGCAGGACAAACTGCAAACAAAATAAAACGTCGTGCCAACGTAACAGGACAAACAATAAATAAAAAACAAAAAGCCATGTCGGTCGTTCGATCAACCGCGTACGCAACCTTCCCGGTGGTATAAACCGACCTCGGGGCTGCGTACTTCAGCACCTTCACCAAGAAAAATTTGAAGAAAAGGTACATATGCTTTGGTGTTGTTAATGCAACGCTTCCGGGAGGGGAGTGATATCGTTTATACGTCGTCGGTGGTGGGCTGGTTGGTAGTGGTGGTGGTGGCGGTGCTAGTGGTGGTGGTGTTGGTGTTGTTGCTGTTGGTGGCGGTGGTGGTGGTGGTGATGGTGGCGTTAGAGGCAGTGATGGTGTTGGTGTTGGTGGGAGAGTTGTGAGCTTAGGCTTCATTGGCACACAATTGCCACAGGATGAACTACATATTTTGAAAGTCGTGCCAACGCACACGCCGCAACGAACTAAAAACTGCTTCGGTTTGAAATTCGCGCACCTGAGATTTGGCCGTCCCCGGGTCCCCCAAAAGCAATACGTTTATGTCCCCCCTGATGCGATGCTTGGCGTTGACGTCCTTGGCGCACCCACCGAAGAGGCTTAGCGCAATCGCGGTTTTCACGTGCTGGCAGCCGTAGATCGATGGCGCAATGGAGCTGATGATGCGCCGTCCGATCTGGTATTTATTTCGGTAAACACAGTTCAGCACATCAGCTGTGAGTACGACAAAAAAAAATCGAGTGGTCGATGATTTTGCGTGCGGCCGTGCGAAGAGAAAAGCAGAGGAAGTACGCGTTCACCCCATCCTTAAAAAAAGCACGACTCCTGTGTAAATCATGCTTCACGGCAAGCCTTTAGGAGTGAGCTCCTCTAGTAGGGTCAACAGAAAGAAGCACGCACGATCCCGACCGTGCTGCAACGTACATTATGTGGCGCGGACACAGTCGGGTTCCCTCCGCATCCCGCCCTTCGGCTCGGCTCAAAAGATACAGGATGCCCACTACACCGACAAGGCAGCAATTAATTTGGCACGATGGGTTTGTTGTGCTGTCTGCAAGGACCGTGCAGTAGGCCGTGACACGGCGTAATGCCCACCAAAACCGGCACGCCAGCACTTGAGTCTGTCGCGCGATGGCAAAATTGTGCTTTCTTCGAGAAACGTGCAGTGGAACGTGGGTTATGCCATCATCCTGAAAAGCGCAGTAGAAAGATACCTACGTCATTATCTGCACAAAACGTGCAGTAGAACGTGAGTTATGCCATAACCTGAAAGAAAAGTACAGAAGAAAGATATTTCTGCCATTCTCTGGAAGAAACAGCAGTAAAACGTGAGTCTTGCCAAAAGCGAAACGTTGCCAACCACAAAGACAATCGTTGTTTTTGGGGAGCCAACAATTTAACATCCTACAGCAACTAGTAAAGCCAGAAAACAGTAGGGCGAAGGCTCCAGGTATCACCTGGGGATCCCTGGCAAGTGCGAGGATCTCCCTGCGGTCGTCATCGGTAAGCCGGTGGACGGAAAACTGGTCCTGCCGCTTCTGGATGTAGTTGGCTTCGATCAGGGTGCCGAAAACAGGAAAGCCCGATTTTTGGGACAGTCCCAGGTCGTAAGAATGCGTGTAGATGCCGGTTACTTCGATCTCCTCCCCTGCGCGAAGATCGAGGACAAGGGCGCCGGGTTTAATTTGAGCAAAAAACCATCATGGCGAAAAAATAGTGGCACTTGATAGAACGTCGGAGATGTCACAGAATGAAAAGCTTTGCAACAGGATCGCTCGAACAAAAATCATTTGTCCTCGATCATTACGTGTGAAAACAACAACAACAACAACAACAACAACAACAACAACAAAAACGACACACGCCCTGTTGATCGGCCCTCCGTACGATCGAAACGGACAATCATCGTGAGAACGTGTGAAGGATACCGGTGAATTCGGTCTCCCCCCTTGGGCACCAAGCGGGGGCAAAGGGCACAGGGTCTAGCAGGGCACAGGGTCTAGCAGGGCACAAGGAAAAAAGAGAAAACCACACCACGCCCTCCACCACGTCGGAACGTAACGCAACCTGTACGGGCACCCCAACCATAACATGTGCCTATGGCGTTGGTCACTCACCCGGTCTGGCGCGGTCGATGAGATCGGCGAGAAGAATCACGTCTTTGTACCGAGGCACCCGGCCCGGAGGCACACTTCCAGGAGATTCCTGCCAAGAATCGGTGTGGCAAACGCGGCGCGCGTGGGAAGCCAGATATGGGGTAGGCCACAGCTTGATGCAGTTTTTTCACATTCATCGGAAACCCGGGTAAAAAAACGCTTTCGCACAACATACTCTCATTCGTATACCGGTTTCACGTCCATCTGTATACCACAGACTTGATTTGACCTCACCCTTCCAGTCGTAGTAACATATCAGTAGGCACAACATCGAGTGCACCTCAGTACGGTAACGCATGGTCACCTGGCGAGTGTTCTGCTGGTAGTTGCGGCACATCGGCCTAAACGGGTTACCCTATCATATTAATAGAGTCAAGCCACGGCAGGAGTTGCAGTTTTTGGCAAAAGGTTTCTGACCTTCTGACCGGTTGAGCTCCTCAAGAAAGTTTGGAACCGTCGATTAGTAGTGTGACAAGTTTACGAGTACAATGGTCGATTTTAGGACTAGCACATGGAAATGTTGGTCGGGTTGCGCGAACGAATGATGTCTTCGAAGTCACGTTTCGGGTGAAGTATTGATTTCCTCATGTTGGGAGCTCAGAAAATTCTTAGAATCTTCTGCACCCCGAGCGCGGTATGACTCACGCGCTCTCTTGGCCACAAAAAGTGTAAAACCTCTATCGCACGGTAGCACGCACGGTCACCTGGAGAGTGACCTTCTGGTAGTTTCGATACATGGTCTTCTCCTGGTCAATCTTGAACGAGTCTTCCGCTTGGCACCCGGGGCACGACCCCGGCTTAGCCTCTGCCCCACTACCGTTGACACGGAACGGCCCAAGCACCGTCTGGCATCGCTGCGCATCACATAACACGTAAACCGGTTGGATCGCGGATGGGGGTGGTCGGTAGGTGGGTGGGTGTTTTTAAGGGGTGAGTGGATGGTGTTATCTAAGGGGTAGGTGGATGGATACCTCTAAGGGGCACTGGAAGGTGGGTGGATACCTAAGAGGTAGGTGGGTGGGTACCTTTAAGGGGTAGGTGGGTGGTGGGTACCCATAAGGGGTAGGTGGGTGGGTACCCCTAAGGGGTAGGTGGGCGGGTACCTCTAAGGGATAGATGGGCGGGTACCTCTAAGGGGTAGGTGGGCGGGTACCTAGAACGGGTAAGTGGGTACGGCTTAGCCTCCACCCCGCTTCCGGTTGACACGGAACGGCCCAGGCACCGCCTGGCATCGCTGTGCATCACACAAAAAGTGCACCGGTTGGATCGTGGATTGGATGATCGGTAGGTGGGTGGGTTTTTCTAAGGGGTAGGAGGTGGGACCTACGTGGCATTGGTGCATAGGTTGGCTGAAAAAAAAAAAATAGCAGCGTTCAAAGGTTGGCTACAATGACTCACGTTGCAGCGGTACATGACGAGCTTGAGCTGCGGGAACACCCCCGATCGGCGAGTGACCACCCCATGAACCTTGATCAACGCGTGCAAGTGGACCTGCCGGGCGGACGCGCGCACGGGGGTAATGGGGCCAGGCGAGAAAAATGGTCGCTTGTGTTTTCTGCGAGCACATATTTCATACCTCACCACCAACATCACCATCATCATCCTCACTATCATCCTCACCATCAACATTACCATCTCCACCACCACTACCACTACCACCATCACCATCACCATCATCACCACACCCGCCGCCACCACCATCACTACCACCACCATCATCATCACCGCCATCATCCTCAGCATTATCATCACCATCACCACCATCATCGCCTCCACCATCACCATCATCATCATCATAATCATCACCATCACCATCACCATCACCATCATCACCATTATCACCATCACCGTCACCACCATCACCATCACCATCATCATCCTCAGCATCATCATCATCACCATCATCACCATCATCATCACCATCACCATCACCACCATCACTATCGCCACCACCATCACCATCACCACCACCACCATGACCATGACCATCACCATCACCACCATCATCATCAACACCCAACACCATCACCATCACCAACACCATCACCATCACAATCACCAACACCATCACCCTCACCACCACCACCATAATCCCCATCTCACCTCGCGGAGGTCCCTCAGCTTGTCAACGATAGGTACGTGAGTGATGTGCACGTGAACCTCATCGTGAATACTGTGGTACTCGGGGAATGCCTTGAGCACCACTGCATTGGTTACCTGCACCGGTCACCACAGCAAGGCGAGGGTCGAAGCTTAGGGCCAAATCAACGCCGTCGTGGGCTATGGCAGGATTAGCATGTTTTCATTGCTTTTCATGGGTCATGACTCGGCCCGTGGGTCGGGTCAAAACGTTAAAAAAAAAAGTTGCGGGTCGACCCAGGTCGGGTCAGGAGGTGGTTGAAGTCTCACGGGCCAGGTCGGCAGGTCTTCAAATATCACGGGGGTCACGCCGACGATCCGACCCGCGAGAAATGATCCGACCCGTAAAAAGCCAGGCATTTTTTGGGCCAAAAACACTATTGACTGACGGGGACTTCTCAACTAATGACTAAACTTTCTATTTTCCTTTCTGTTTATTTTTTTGCTCATCCCGTCTATTGTCTTCGCACTTTTTCTTTCTCCTTCTCCCTTCCTAGTCGTAACTCAGATCATTCGGAGTTGTCACTAAGCACGCTCTCCTCCCCCCCTCCCCACCATGGTACGCGCCTTCACTTTTATCGCGAGAGTGCTTCAAACCCTTTCTTCCCTCATCGACTCGCATCGAATTTGCACTACCCGATAATGTTGGAACCCCATGTGTGCTAAACCTGGTACACCAATAACTATTTTCGTTGGATACTCAGAGCATGGGATGGTTCATCGGGCAAAAGCGAGCCCTTTTCCACGAAGTAAGTTGCCGCGCTGGGTATTACCGCTGTTCAGGTGGAGGGCCTCGTAACCTTTAGGAGAACCTCTACCGACGCGTGCTACGATAGCGCGGTAGCACTTGTTCGCCAGAATGTTTTCTGAATTTTCGGGAACTCTTTGACCCAATATCGCAGCAAGGTCGTTTTTATTCTTTTTTAATTTTTTTTTCGCTTTTTATGCCTTAAGACACGAGATTGCTTACAGGGTTGCACTTTCATTGCTATAGAAAATGAGCTCATCGAGTGAGAAGCCCCAGAAAAAACAATTGTTGGTGCACCCGTGTGCACCTGTACCGTCTCTAGCGTCGCACCTCGTCCATGATCTCCAGCATGTCCTTCGGCACGTCCGCCAGCCAAATGGCCAGGATGGGAACCGCCTTCGAGAGGTCGATGTAGCTCACCTGGTTGTCAGCGTTGCAGTTTAATCTTTTTTCAGAAAAACATGGGGACGCAAAAGGTGGAAGAATCCCCCGCAGTCGGTGTTACCTAGCCCCTTCCATCTCCGGCAGTCGGTGCTATCTTACCCCTTCCATTTCTTGACTGTCCTTTCCGTTCATAGGTTAACTCGTGATACACGTCAACCTCTGCACGCATAAGGTCTGTCTATCCCATACTTTACTCCCGTCGTTGATCCTTGTCCGATCGTTTGTAAGCCTATTCTGTCATGGCCTACAGACGCGTGCTACGATAGAGGTAGCAGTTTTCGTCTAAAACGGTTTCTGAATAACGGCGCGCTCCTTAACTAAAAACCGTCGGAAACGGGTCATTTTGTTTGGGGAATGATTATCGCCGTGTACCTAGGCTATGGCATTTTTTCATCCGGTGTACTCGTACATTGTATAGCAGCTTGTATTTTTCTCTAATAAATCCGTTTTTGGGGTTAATAATGAACATGCCTTCAGCTCATAAATCGACGAACCTCAGAAAAAAAACTGGTGCACCTCTATGGTAGCACGTATCGATTGTTGACTCATCCCAAGGCAGGGGTTGCACTTTCTGGGCCATATGTTATTTCTATCCTTCTGATTGATTGACCTCCTCAAGCGAGGAACTACCGGTTTTTCTGATACCATCACGAGCACGTTTGTTGTACGAGGACTACCGTAGCGCATAGAAGAGTTGATCGGGTCACTCGAGCGAATGCCGCCGAAGTCATGTTTCAGGTGATGATGATGACGATGATGATGATGATGACCTCCTAATGTTACGAGCTCAGAAAATTCTTGGAATAGGCCGCACCCTTACGGTGGGATGACTCTGCTTCCCAAGCGCGGACCGGATACACCGTGTGCAACGCACGGTGGTCCGTCTGACCGCGCCCCTGCTGCCAAAAACAGAGCGATCCCCAACACGCGTAATGTCTTATTCGGTCGCCGGCATATCAGCGGCACACGCCAAAAACACTCCAGTCAACAGCCTAGCTACTACCCCTAACGCCCGTCACCCACCACCCCCCCCGGTGTCCAAGAAAGTAGGTACAAGGTGCCGAAGTCCGTTTTACGAGCGGTTCATGGAAGGATGCAGTTTACCCTTCATGCTCAACCGAACACCTCATGGCGCTTCGCGCCTGGTGCAGGCAATGTTTGCTTGGTTGAAGAAAAACCCGACGTGCTCCGTCCCGGTTTAGTAGGGATGCGAGGGTCTACGGTCATACGACTACGGCCATGCACACACTGAGTACACCCCCCCTCCCCGGCGCCCACTGACTTGCAACTGTCCACGTGGTCGGGCTCCTACTAAAAAAAAAAACAAAGCGACCTCCAACACGCGAATTTTTTAATTGAGGACTCATGCAACGATAGAGGTATTATAGCACTTTTTTTTTTTTTTTTTTTTTTTTTTTTTGCTGAATGACGGGGCTCCTCAACCCACATTAACCCAAAATCGTCGCAAAAAGTCATTCTCATCTTACCATGGAAATTTTGTCCGATATCTAGGCCATGGCATAGTTTGGTCATCGGGTTGCACTTTCTTAAGGTTTACTAAAAATTAACAACCTTTTGCCCCAAAAGGCAAGGAGCTCCCTCCTAAACAGGTCAAGAGCCTCGGAAAACAAAACGGTGCACACACCTCTACCACGCGTCGTTCTACGGTAGCCCTCCCCTAACTTTTCTTCAACGAAATTTGCCGGTCTTGAAACCAGCCCCCGGCCGTATATCCTGAAATACGGTGCCCCTTTTTCCACCCCAGTGCCATCGTTCGATAGTCCGTTACGAAAAATAAAATATTTTGAGGTTATATTTTTTCATAGCATTCTTCCTCGTTTAGAGCAGCCATTTAAAGTTTCGTTGAAAAAAATCGCTGGCTTGGGAGGGAGGGGGGGGGGGTCGTAGAATCAGTCCCACCTAGGCCATGGGATGGTTTGATCGACGAGTTGCACATTCTTAAGGTTTACTCAAAATGAGTAAGCTTTGCCTCAGAATTCAAGGACCTCTAGCGAGGTGCCTCAGAAAAAAAAAGGTGCCCCTTCACCATGGCATGGGTCAGTACTAATACTACCGCCAAAACTCTGCACAGCCGACAGGCGTTGCTGCACCTTACGTCTCAACTTTTTCGGTACTGGAAAATGATTTCCACACAACTTCCAAGTAGTTTTCATCCCAAAAAAGCAAGGGCAGTTTTGAAGGGAGGTGAATCCACCAACCCCTCGGATTTCACAGACCGGGCTGCAACTGTCCGGGTCAATTTCAAGCCGCGTGCGAACGTTTCAAGAGATATCACAGAAACACTCTACTTGATACCTGGGAGGATACCTTTGGCAAAACTTTTATGGCATTATTATGTTGTAGAAAACACCCCTAGCTCGTATTTTCGTTATTAATATTCGGTTTTGAGAGAACAAACGTACCCAATGTGGTCGTCAGGGCTCGTCAGGGGTCCATCTATGCCACGAACATCCCCGGGTTTCCTACATTCTGCATACATATCAGGATTTCCTCATGGATACGGATCATTAATTGTACAATATGACACGCGTGACTGATTGCTGGTGCTGGTGTAGAACATTGCACACAGCGGTCGCTCTCCAATCTATCATATAGTTGCGTCACTGGGAGCGATCGCTTCTAACTCGGGTGCTTCAGCGATGCTGGCCCTGGGCTGAGCGGCCATCCACGCCTCCAGGCCGTAACTCTCAACCACGAACACCTTAACGTTCGCGTTACTTCTCCTCTTCATTATGCTGGGACCCATATTAAAGCGACAATTTTTTTTTTTTTGATATTATCAAGCATCTGATCGTTTCTAATAAACGCAAAAAACATACAAATCTTGACAAAACGTGACGATTCCTGACATGTTGAAATTCTCAAATGTCACTTTGAAAAAAAAAAAAAGGAAAAAAAAATGTCAAGAAATCCTTACATCATTTTTGTGGAAAATGTCAAAACGATTCAAAGTTCGGCCGATGACAAATATCACGATTCGCAAAAATGTCATGCTTTATCGTGTCATGATTCCTGACACTTTTTTGTTCGTTAGGAACGGCCCTAAATAGCAAAAAAGTGCGCAAGCAGTACGGGTGTCACCATGCTACGCGCGCGTCGCACGGCTTCTTCCACTTCAGTGCGGACACCCCCCCCCCCTCCCCCAGTAGCTACCAGCACCGGTTCGAGTAGCCGATGCCGAAATGCAAAACATCGCATATTATCGACATTATTTTCTAGGTCTCTTCACGGGTCGGGTCTCTCTCGCGGGAGGGGTCGCGTCGGGTCGGGTCGGGTCGGGTCAGGGTGATCCGACCCGACTCGTGGGATTTGAAGACCTACCGACCGGACCCGTTCCGACCAGCGATATTTCAATTTACTTCCCGTCCCGACCCGACTCAACAACGGGAGAGTTTGGAAAGCTTCTGACCCGACCCATGGGTCGGATCATGACCCGTGGAAAGCTCTGTTCTTTCCAACGTTCTTTTGGACGGCTATTTCCAGGGCTTCTCACGGGCCACGCCCCGACCCGACCCGCGGGGCGGGTCAGGAGTTTTTTTAAATCTTGCAGGTCGAGAAGGATCGGATGAGGTGGTGTTCGCAAAAAGCTCACGGCTCCGGTCGGATCGGTCCACAATGGTCTTCAATTATCACGGGTCGGGTCGGATCACCCTGGTGAGCTGATCCTACCAGGCCTGCCACAAGTGAGTGACCCGCACCCGATCCGTGAAAAAGCCTGTTTTTTCCTTCCACAAGGTGAAGGTTTCACGGCGAGGGAGGAGCTCTTGCCATGATCCTCGAGGCCTATCGACGACTGACGACGACTGACGAAGGGTGTCGAGATAGGGGTGATACGTTTTTTAGCCACCGCTAGGGGTGGCACTTCTTTTAGCCACCGCTAGGGGTGGCACTTCTTTCAGCCACCGATAGCGGTGGCACTTCTTTTAATCAAAGCATTTCTGACTGACGCCTCTCCTCAATTAGACCAAATATATCTATGAGGCCAACTAGATCAATTAGACCAGGGCCTTTTCACGGGTCATGATCCGACCCATGATCCCACCCATAATCCGGCCCACGGGTCGGGTTCGGAGCTTTCCAAACTCTCCCTTTGTCGAGTCGGGTCGGGACAGGAGGTAGTTCGAAATATCACGGGTCGGAACGGGTCGGGTCACGAGGTCTCCAAATCTCACCGGTCGGGTCGGAAGTTTCCCTGGCCCGACCTGACCCGCGAGAGGTGACCCGATCCGTGAAGAACCTTGAATGAGACTAACAAACTACTCAAATATCGATGGGGTTACCAGTGTAGTTCAATACTGGCATTCGTGCCATCTCTATTAATACGATGAAACAAAGGATAACATCAGCCTTCGAAGCATATTCATTTTTAACCGAGGGTTTACTTTTCGGATCGCCCGCAATAGACCAGGGTTGCAATTCCATTGCTTGGGTGAGACATACAGAGCGCTCCTCAACCGACGGGTCAAAGAAAAGTTAACCCATTCCCACCTCCCGAAAGTATCCTAGTCAAACTCTAAGTGATTTGTTCCCATGTCGGGACTGCGGTGCTAAAAGGGACCCCTACCGAAGCGATGCGTCTGGCCCACCTCTAAAGAAGCGCGATTGGCAGCGCACATGCTGTTGATCTTCGACTCGTGAACAGGCGCCCTTCCGCCTTTTTCCTGCAGCAACAGGTATATTTTGGGAAGCGTGCAACGTTTCAAGAGTGGGCAGGACCGCCAGATATTGAAGCCATGCATGCGCAACACCCCCCTCGCGTAGAAGATGGAACACTTTCAACACGCAGCACGCGAACGTTGCGATTCTATCGACGCGAGGCTGACACTCTATCGACGCGAGGCTGACACGTATTAACTCGAGGAAACACAAATCCCTTCGATTAATAGTCTTTGAGCACAACGGGGCGAGAGCGATCGATCGACCAACCCACCATCTTGACGCCATGACCACAAACGTTTTGGTTAGATTTGCCTTCTAAGGGCCTTTCTGAACGATACCTAAATATTAAGCTTACGCCAAATGGCCATCACATGAAAAATTCAACTTGCCAACATATCTATCGTCTGGCCAGACATTTTTCGCACGTTATCCTCTTAGCAGCCCTTCGTTGCCAAATTCATGGAACACTTTTTTCGCTGGATTAACTTTGTCCTTTGCTATTTGCAAAACCTGAAAAAAAACTCGGCAAAAAGACAAGTTTTGGGAAAGTTTTTTTTTGCCGCACCGCGTCGTATGTAACAGTCTAAGTTGGGGTTCATACCTGGAACGTGAGCAGGAAACTCTGGAAACGCCTCTTTATTTCACGTCGCGTCGCGTCTTGCGCGATCCACTCCCTGAGTGGCACCCCCTGGAAGTCCTCGAGATTCATCTGTGGGCCCGTTCCGCCGGGAGGCGGCATGGCGTCAGCGTGAAAACGGTGTACGTCGGGGGCGACAACAAAAGCAACGTGACTTAAGACAGCTGAGGCGCGAGACCATGAGGATGGTAGAGACAACGTTCTAGTGTGCTGGCGTCCATACGTAGGACAAATCAGATCTCTATAGATGATCTGTTTACGGTATATGGCCTACAGGGCAGACAGATCCCTGGTAAATATGATCTGCAAGACCTTTAGGCCTTGTGGTCGGGTGAGATCCGCATGATCTGAATGATCTATTAATAGCACATGTTTCTCGGGGGTGTATCTGTGCCACACAGATCTTGCACAACATATAACCACGACATATATTAGGATATAGATGCATTCCACAGCCATCAGATTGTGCCCCGTTTAAAACCAAGTTTTGTAGTTTCCGTGCACAGATTGATTGACACCGCCTTGTTGGCCCTGGTGCAAGCTAGTTCCAAGGGGAGTCGCCGACCTATATATTTGATGACAACACACACCCAGTAATACGTGCGAGCGGAGTAACAAACATAGCTTGTAAAAATGAGTTTTGACGAAATCTTGGATCTCGCAGCCGGAGTGTATTTTAAGTTTTTATAATGGATATCGTCGTCTGCCCGATGTGTGCTACCTTCCTCCCCACCCCCCCCCGCCCAGGAAGTGAGGGTCCAACGGATTAGCCACAATAATGCGCACTCCACAAGGCCTGTTGCAGTCACCCCCCCCCCCCCCCCCCCGCCCAGGAAGTGAGGGTCCAATGGTTAACCCCCGCAATAACTCATCATACCGGAATTACACTAGGACTGGCTATATTCTCCACTTTCGTGCCGACCCCGTTGGGGAAAAAAAAATGCCTTGCGCTGAGCATCGTCACCGTCATCGTCCTCGCTATCCATAATAAGTCAAACATTGGCAACTTAACTCAACAAAAACTGGCTCTGTTTGTAGTCTGCCTTTTCGTGCCGAGAATGATTTCTCATATCGGACTACATATACATACAATACTGGAAAACAAAAAATCCAATCCCACACAAAGTTCCATCCAAATTTGTCGCAAAAAAACGACGGGGCACTTCCAAATGGGTTAAAAAATACCAGGGCTGTTCACGGGTCGGGCCCGGTCAGGGTGACCCTACCCGATCCATTTGGTTTGGAAATCTCCTGACCCGACCCGAACCCACCCGACTCGACCCGGTTATTTTTTAAAACCACCTGACCTCACCCGCGGGTCGGGCCATGATCCGCGAAAAGCCCTGAAAAAAGAAAAAAAACTTGTGCCGACCGGTGGAACGGCATACCTCGCCTTAGTCATCGCCACCATCGATAAAATTTAGTGAACATAACATACTGCAAGTGCACGCAAATCTGGCCTCCGCTGTACTGTACCTAACCTGCCGACAGGTAAAAAAAAAAAGCATTACACCTCTCGCCCCGAGCTTTTTTTCGCCATATATAAAAACAACTCACCGTATATAAAAACAACTCACCGTGAGCATTGAGCATTGTCATGAAACAAGACATCTCGCCCTGAGCATTGGAACAACCACAAAAAAACTCACCCTACAGTCTACATTGTAAACAAAAAGCACCTCGCCCTGAGTATTGTAATAAAAAACACGTCGCGCTGAGTAGTGCCACAAAAAAATGTTTACCTCGCCCTCAGCATCGTCGTCGTCATCGCCTTCACCCACTCCGCCCTCCCCGACACCACCCGCTGCTTCTCGGAGCCCCAGCTGCGCGCGCCGCCGCCCTCTGTCCTCCTCGTCCTCGCTCCCGAACTCGTCAAGCATGCCAGAGATACGCCCGCCCCGGTCATGATCCCTGTTTGGCGACGAGCACCACGTACGACGTGACCAGGGAGCTTCAGATTTCTGAGGCGTAAACTGTGATATATAGACTGTGCCATCGAAAAAGTGAGAGCACATACAGCAGTGCACGGACCCTCCCCTTGCTCAATCTCTTAGCAAGCTTCGCTCTGCCGCCCCTGCTGTCAGAATGCTCCATACTATGTACCATAACTCATTCCGTCGAGGTCATTGTGAGCGCATATGATATGGTTCATACACTACCGGTACCATCGAAAATGCTACGAGCGCGTATTACTCTGTCCGCAAATACAAGCAACCTTTGGATAATAATATCGAAATAAAACGTCGCTTATACTTACAGACAGCATGGTACAGCGCATACATTATCTTGGAATCTGTTAGCAAGCTCTCGCGTTGCATACACCTTCTTGCTCACCTCTTCGCAAGCTCTCGCTCTGCCGCCATGCGGCCGAAGTGGTCCTTACTGCCGCATCCCGTCAGGGAGTGATCGGTGTCGTTGTGAGTGCACATGTGGCTCATACACTACGCTATCGAAAATAGCACAAGCACATACAGCGCATACACTTTTGTTTAATCTTCAGCAAGCTCTCGCTCTACCGTTCATTTACTACAATGTCGAAAGCAGTAAGAGCGTATACACCCTCTTGCTCACCTCTTAGCAACCTTTCAAGGTTCTGTTTAGTAGGATACATACACCAGGGTACTCGTATACCCCCCCTTATTGGTATTGGCGGTACTCGGGTATGCTCCCGGGTACCTGCGGGGTATAAACACCGCTAGACACACCATTGCAAGCTTTCGTTCTGCCGGTTCAAACACCATTCTACCAAAAGCAATGCAAGCTCATACAGCGCATACCTCGTATTTCTCACCTCTTAGCAAGCTCTAGCTCTGCCGCCCTCCGATCGGAGTAGTCCATAGTCCCATATTCCCTTCGGTCGAGATCGCCTTCGTCGTACGTGTCCAGCTCAGGGATCGCGACGTAGTCCGCATCGATTCGGTCCATGTCCATGATGTCTTCGCCCTCCTCCTGCTTGCCAAGACCCGCGCGCGGACAAAACGAGGTCGAATCGCCAGTCGTGGTACACCAAGCACACCAAATAGAGTACCAAAAGCCTTGCGGATTTGGGTGTATTTCTCATGCCTTCTGCGTGTTTTGCTGTTACAAATCAAGACATGGCGTCGATCCAACCCAACCCTTAAACCCTAATCCAGGCAATGACTACGCCCTGAACGCTGTGCGTTTCGGATTCCCTGAAAATAGTGCGGACCGCCTCAAAAGTCGTAGCGTTTTTTGGTACTTTAAACTTGGTATGCTTTGAGGTTTGAAAACACCGCGCTGTCTACTGGGACAAACCGTACAACCCCATTGGACCAGCTTAGGCGTCAGGCGACAGACAAGCCGGTGCAGTGCGCCGGAGGAAGGATCCCACCGCAAGCATACGGCGGGGGGGTACTGTTGGTGCCTTGCCGGAACTCTACCCTTACAGAGGACCACAGTAATCGATACCTACAAGTACCAAAAAAACTACACATTCCCCAATTTTTCCGAACCGTATTCGGTCCTGAATATTATGTCCCCTCGTTACGGTCCTGAATATTATGTCCCCTCGTAAAATGGCGTTTTGCTTCGTTCTAGAACCGAAAGCGCTGGTCTACCGACCTTATCCAAGTGTTTTCACAGGAGCGGTCGTTTGTCGGTCGCTCGCTGAAAGCCTATCTCCACCACCGCTCCTCGTCATGCACAGCGGCATACTCTACAAAAACATGATCACCTTTCCAATCCAAGGTTGCACGGCTGACGAAACACATGTTTGCCTCATATGGCACCTCATGTATTAGAGTTTGTTCACGTATCTATCGAGCAAAAAATACAGCGCTAATTATGCAGAATATACGAAGCACGTAATTTCTCGACGCGTACATGACACTGCTGTTAATTTCACGCTCATAGACGCCCTCGCACGACCTTCGCCGCACTTCAACTTCGTGCCGGCTCGCGAGAACACCCTGACCTGACTCTGAAGCTATCATCACCAGCACACCCAGGCACGCACCTCCTCCCCTGCCCCCGCGCCGTCCTCGCCATCGCTATGGTCCGGATCCTCGTCAATCTCACGGTCTCGATCCGCGTTGTACTCCATCGGTGGGGGGTCGGAAACGTCACCATCGTCCTCCTCTTCTTCCTCCTCGTCGACAGGATCGTTCTCAGCATCGTTACCCGTGCCGACCGCAGCACCGGTGTCAGATGCGGCGCCACCGGGCTGTTCTGGCGAGCTTACCGTATCGAGAAGGGTATCGGCCCCGTCGAGCTGGGCCCCGCCCGCGTCGGAAGAAGGCGAGTCTTCTGCGGCCAACCGCCGCCTTCGCCTGCGATGTTGAAGAGAGATGCACGGCAAAAAGCGTGTTCGGAGGCAAATATGATGCAATGCACACCCGGAAGAAAATCGGACGGATATAGATACCAGGTACGACGCGAGGCAAGTTTGGAGGAAATTCGGAAGGGGGCAAGAAGAGACGCGAATCCGGAGAGAGATATATACCAATACGGCGCAGAGCGTATTCGGGAGGTAGGCATGGACTAAGGGAAAATCGGCAGAGACAAGATGAAACGCGCATTCGGAGAGAGGCATGGGGAAAAGCCTATTCGGAGGTACTGTAGGTGCTTGTGTGATACACCCAACATTCTGAGGAGATATGAAGGGGAAAAAAACGTGAATAGAGATCGGAGAGAGAGATATTGCGCAAAAAAAAAACGGACATAGGCACAGCGTAAGTGAAACTCGGGGGGTAACAAGATGCAAGGGGAGTTCGAAGAGGGAAAAGGCGCAAAGCGTACCCGGATGTAGATGTCGTCAGGAAAATTCGGAGGAAACGCAGAGGGATACAGATGCCGGGCACCTGGTATGACGCAAGACAAATTAGGATATAATTTGGAGGGAGTCGAGAGGCAGGAGCGAACTCGGAAAGATGTACGTCGCAAAGTTAACTCGGAGAAACATATGGCACAAAGAAAATTCGGGAGGAGGCAAGATGCAAAACGCATACGGAGTTACCGCGCAAAGCGTACTCGGTGGTAGATACGACACAAGGAAAATCGGAGTAAAATTCGAGCAGCGCCACAATAAGGGTCCGCAAGTTTGAGGAAGGCATGTTTCTAACGGGGCTGCTCAAGTGAGGGGCTACGTACTTTCGGTTCCGACGCGTGTTCAGAACATTGTTACCCTTAGATATCCTTAGATATCCAGCCCACGAGCTTGTGTGTCGGGCTTGGCTGACAGCTTCTCTTACCCCTTTGACCACCACTGAGAGAAAAATCCCCCAAAACAATCCCAGAACAAAAAAAACCGAACCGCCGTACGTTACCGCAAAAGGCGAGGGTGCGCGGTGTTCGGCGAGGTGAAGAGCTTTTCAAGTTTGAGGAGCGTGATAAAATTTCAGTGCTACCCTCAATGTAAAACGCGTCATTTTCGATTGGGATAAGACGAGATAAGACGCAACGCGACTTCGGAGAGAAAGAGGCGGCGCAAGGCATATATATTTCGAGGTAGATACGGTACGATGACGCAAGGAAAATTCGAGGTAAATTTGGATAAGTCGCTCAGGTTGGATGCAAGACGTAGAGCGAGTGCGGAGAGAGAGAAGTGGCGTAACGCGCGCTTGGAGGTAGAAGAATTCGGAGGTAGTTACGACGCAAGGCAAAATCGGCGGGAGACTAGTAAGTCAGCCGTTCGTATAATATCATCGAGCCTGTTTTTTTTTTTTTTTTTTTTTTATCCTCCGGCGGATGGGGAAAAATAAAGCTTTAGCTCACCACACTTCCGCGTATTTTCATACGCGTCGTGTGTCGATTTAACTCAGTTGCTTTCGCAGCCCAACGCTAGCTGGCGCACCCTTCGAGTCCCATTGTAGGTATAGCGTGAGCCGTCCCTATCAGTGGTCTTCGTTACAACCCCGGCAGCGCAAGCTGTCGTTGTATACGGGTGTGTGTGTATGTCGACCCGGCCTGTCCCCTGAGGGTCAGTTTCTGGTATCGGTCAGTTTTGTGAGTTCGAGTCCCCCCGCGAGTGCATACTTTTCCACGTAGTTAATCTTGTCCAGTTTCTTGTTTTTACAGCAAGTAGTTGGGTGTGATGGCTTGCATATTTATATTTTGTTTTTTGGCCCTCGTGCTCATTGCGGTTGGCATTCCTGGTATCGGTCAGTTTTGTGAGTTCGAGTCCCCCCGCGAGTGCATACTTTTCTACGTAGTTAATCTTGTCCAGTTTCTTGTTTTTCTTTTTTACAGCAAGTAGTTGGGTGTGATGGCTAGCATATTTATATTTTGGTTTTTGGCCCGCGCGCTCATTGCGGTTGGCATTGCACGGCTAAATCACCTTGCTATATTTGCAATGTGTATCTCTGTCTCGTAGTTTGTGACCACAGAGCTCGTCTCTCGTAGGCAGTAAGAGGTTTTGGCACGCATACAGGTTGTGCTGGGTGTAGAAGTTGCAAATATCAGTTTAATGTGAAGAACACACGCAGAGTAGCTTCCCGCCATATTCATCTTTACCCCCGGTACCTCTGGATCGCACGCAGGTAGATATTCAGGTCGAACCCTTCATCGCCCAGCAGCCATGTAGTGGTTTCGTCTTGCTGATGAGATAGTTACCAGGCCAAGGTACAACTTAGTCACTGAGCTCTGACCCATACTGCGAAAACAGCCTGGTAGCCCCCAAGCGTGGCGATAACTACTTCACCATGATGTTCCCATGGGGGCAAGTTGCTAGGTTCGAACGAGTGCTGCCGCCGTCGCACTTTCCAGCATCGCATGGAGGACCTTGCAGCAGCGTGCGGCAGTAGTGCGCACCACAGCAGAACTCACCTCGGGGGTGAAGACATACTCTCAGGTATGTATCCAAGAACGAAGCTTCACCAACGTGGGAGCTGTTGAGTCTAGCAGCTGCAGCTGATCCCGAATTGTCTCCACGTCCGTGTTTGCGAGCAGCGGAGCACCTCCAGATTTTTAAAAATTGGCCAAACGGGGTTTCCAAACAACGCGAAGAGGCATTCACATACTTCCATCCCTTTATCCGGGTAATTTGGCCAATAACAAGATATCGTATTTATTTCGGCCAATGAAATGAATCTATGACCCAATTTCCGCCGCGTCCTCCGATCCTTTGTGCTCGATCGTGGAGCACTGTGTTCGCGGCACTTCGGACTGGGACATGTGTAGCAGTGGCGTTGCGGCATTGCGATATTACGACACCCAGAAACACGAACGGGACCGTTGCTTTTGAAGGCAGCCTGTGCTGGCAAGTCGATCCAACGCGTGCGCGACAAGGCGGCCAGCCAGACGTTTGGACGATGAAGCAGATGATAGGGCATGAGGCAACGCCCATACACAACAGAAGCAGTAAAAGTGGCATAGTTCACCGAGCACGTCCTGGTACCAGGTATGCCCAATGCCCATAGTCACTTGCATGCTACATACTAGAGGGCAGACCAGTACATGCCTGCCATCTGTACGCGTCTGCACTACTGCTGTGCGCTTTGTTTGTTGTTGTGCAAGCTGTCTGCGCTGCGAACGGCGAACGTCGTTTGCAGGCACCAACTGCTTATAAAAACTGTACAAGTAGACCAAGTCTCGTTTACAGTACTCGTAATATATTTTTATTTTTCACTATTTAATAATATCAAAACACGCTTGATTACAATTACTTGATTGGGCTGAACCGGGTCATCACCAATAACCAGGACGTGCCTTCGTAGGGCGAACTAGCCAAGAGAACCAGCGGCTGCTCGCTAGTGATATCGTTCAAGGTAAGCGACAATCTGTGTTACATATGGGGTGAGCGATAATCTATACCGCTCTACCGGTGTAGACTAGTGTATTCGTTGATATATGGCCAAGGCTTTAGCCCGCAGCGAATGACAGCAGCAGCAGGCGTGTGGCACTATCATCGCCGTGCTCATCACGTCGATATGCTCCAAGCGCTTTACCTTCATAGTGTCTGTCTCCAGCGAATCTACGGAGCAGTGACGCAGCTGCAGGAAATCACCGACCTGTTTATCTGCGGGAGGGGTGGCAAATTTGAAGGTCAATATATGACTGTGAGGACCACGGTGGAAGCCAACCGGGCTCTGTTAGGGTTAGGGTTGGGGCTAGGGGTTGGGTTGGGCCAACGCCCGTGCCTTGATCCCACCGGGAAGTGCTTCCCAGCCCGCAAAATTATACAGCACCACCACCGGAAGATCCCACGACCAGCTGTAAGAGGGACTCTCCAGCAGTCAACACAACGATGGTGGTAGCCACCCAGACAGACGAAAGCAAGGTTGATTGGGAGATAAATCACTTCAACGCCGTCGTTTTTCTTCCCGTCATCTGTGATTGACGCTGTTGTCACCCATCCAGTGCAAAGATCCAGTGCAAAGATCCAGTGCTTGCTTGGCACGAAGATTCGACCAATCAGTGCAGCATGATGACACGAATATTTGATAGATCAATGCAAGTGTTGACAGTAATAAACATTCTCCAAGCCAAGGGAGATGTCATCGGAAGACAGCTACTCATGTCTTCTTCTGAAACTGGCACGACAAGGACGCAACAGCGCAGGTGGGTCGAGACCCTTATCGTTGCACGACAATTCAAATTTTCCTGCACGATATATCCAGAGGGTACATCCTCCGAATGTCCTATGCTTCCGCTTGTTCACCGACAATTCGATATGGCTCTAAGAATGTACGAGTGCAGACAATCAGTACATACAGCGGCCGTGGTTATTGCTTTTTTATACGTGCAGTAGTTGTTGTTGTTTCTCACATTAACTCTTGTCAAAAATCTAGAGTCCATGGTCACACAAAGGTGCTGGAGCGCTAGGAAGATCCGAAAAACCAAGTGAAATCAAAATTCGTCCGGGAAATACTACGCTTTCCCGCCTAAAAACGCACGATACGGAAAAAGGCGCACAAGTGAAAAGGTCCAATGTGCAAACTGAACTCACATGGCCGCGGGTATCCACTCAACTACAGCATAGAGTTCCCCCGTCCCCACAACTAACCAACTCGCGGCTACAAACTACAGCGGTTGGGCTGCCTGCACCGTACGAACCGCACGGTAATCGTGAGTATAGACGAACGCGCCTGCTGTCTGGAGGGCTGTCAGAGTGACGACCCGCGGGCATGCAGTGAAACAAGAGCAATGGAACCAAAATCCACAGTACAAAGATATCAATGATCGCCCCTCCTCCCCGAGTTTTTTTACAGGTTGCAGCGCAGCTACGACGCCCGTGCCTGAAAATTGAAAATTGCGGCGGGTCGTTCCCCGTGAAGGGTATACAACTCTTCTACAAACTCTACAAAAATCAGTGACGTAAGTAACATGTTGTACTACTGCCTCGTAAAAATAACCCTGAAAAAAAAAGACGATCGCTGCTCTCATGATGATGATGTGCGTGCCGGTCGTGGGTCTCCGTGTGCCATCCTCCTGCTGTGGTTCTCCGTGGCCGCCTTATCGCCTTAGCTCTCTCGACCAGCTCCTTCGCACTTGCTCTCGTTCACACTCAATTCCAGTCGGTTCCCCTTCTCCCCCGTCCAAAAAAAAACAAAATGCTCCACGCAGTTTGCGGTGCTGATCTGAAAAACAAAAATTCTCGTTCAGGGAGAGTTCAATCCGTTTCTTCCTCGCCGGTCGACGGCCAGTCGCCCTCCTCCTTCGTCGTCAAATCCAGCCTCCTGCCGGCGCAGTTCCCTCCACGCAAACCGAGACTGCGCCGTAGCTTGGCTCGTGGTGGCGCCTGCCTCCGCGCACGAGCATCCCGATTAAGCATTGCTGCTCCGCCGCTGCTGCCTAAAAAGACGCGCGAATCGTAGGTGACCATGCCTAACGCACCACGTACGACCCAACTCTACCGCCACGCCTAAGCCTCTCGGCCACACGCAGCAGCAAGAAGGTATCACTCCTTCAGGGTGAGTACGGCCTTACACCCGCCAGAAAGACCCCCCCCCACTCGCTACAAGCCTGCTAGGGCATGCTTCGCAGCATGCCTTACCGAGGCGACAAGGGGGAACGAAGACAGTAGTACATGACGCCCACTAAAGGAAGCATTTATTTTTCTGCTTTACAACCATCGCTTTGGCTTCCCAGCTCAACCCGTAAGATATTTTTTTACCCTCATCGAGCTTCTGGACTTGTCAAGCCGTGGTCACAAGTGTTTTCCCTTTCTTCCCCCCGGTACGTGCCTTCATTTTTATTGCGCGTAGAGTTCAGCCCACTTTTCAACTGTTTATGCTCGTCAATTTCCGTCGAGTTTCGCCATCTCGCGCTCTACCACTTCCGGCCTGTCAATTTGTAAGAAAGAGTCCCTTGCGGGGTTCGAACCTACAACATCGACCTCAATAGTTACGCGGCTTAATTGAACCACCGGGAGCGCCGGCAATGCTGTCAGAAAAGGCATCATGAAATTTGCAGGAGAATATATACTCGGAAGCGTTTATACTGAAGTTCGTGTAGAACGCACCGTCTCCGAAATAAGAAACCCTGCCTGTATATCAGTTTATGTTTCTTATTAATTGAGTCCTGTATTACTGTAGATGTATACGGCCGTCTATACTGCTGTCCTGTGCTACTGCTGTAGATAAGTACGACCGCTTATACTGCGTTTTTCTACACACGATTTTTACCGTCCCCCTTCTACTACAGGTCAGTAGCCCCACCTTTGATGCTACTGCTATGTGCGTCTTGTTCTGGTATCTATCTGCCGTAGGCGCAACGCGTAGGATCGAATCCACCCGCGATTTGGGACTATGCAAGTTTACCCGCCGTTGAGTATTGTCTTCGCTACAAGTGACGGGCTTGTTGGCAGTGGAACACACTTGGAGGCCGATTGACCACACCCCATGTCCGAATTGTAGATATCGAGGGAAATCGAACAGACAGGTGGAATTCCGCTGAGCCATGCCGAGCATTCTTGGAGGACGACGCCAGATGCCTGGTTGTGTACATGGTCGGATGCAGGTATATACCGTATGGGTTTCTCTATGGGGCCGGCTAGGTGTCGTATCACACAGAAGAAATAACACCCCCCCTTGGATAACACAACTCCACAAATGAGCACACGCGGTGATATATTTTGGCTGGTTCTTTTTTCGACCTTTAGTTTATCGCGGGGGTACGTTGAATACCGCACCCCCTACGAAGGTGCGCCTGAACCTTGCGCCAAACTCCAACATTATCCCGCGACCTGGTAAATGTCATTCGCCCACAACACGCGCGGGTATGGATGCCAACACGGAGGCTACTGCGGGTGCCGTCAAAGTGGGATGGGCGCACCTACGGCCTGCGCCCGTGCCTCGAGCGACATTCATGCCGTTTTTTTTGCGGGACCAGCCCGCTTACGTTACCGGTACGGGTACTACTGGTGCCACGTTTTCTACTCCTCCTCCTACTCTGCCCCAAGCCCCGGCTACCGGTGCCCGTTCCGGTAGTCTTTTCCCGGCCAATGGCGGGACTTATCCCGTGCCGTTATATACCAGAATATCGATAGCAAACCAGTGTTCGATGCTACGGTGTACCTGGTATTGTTCTTGGCGTCCGCTAGAAACGGAGGTTTCATTTGAACATGGAAGCAGTTAGTTATTCAGCGCAGCATGAGCCTCTAGGTGCAATACAGAGGAGTTTTGACACCATTGAATACATGTCGTGCCGGTATCGAGGAATACGGTAATTCGTAGAGCTCCGGCGCCTGTTGCGTGAAGCGCAACATGAGCTGGAAGGCTTGTTGAACTCACGCGTCGCAGGCATGTAAACCTTCCGTAACTGGGCCTCCCGGGGGACCGCCGGAAGCAAGAAAAAGAGACAACTGCGTTGATAAATGGGCGAAAACCATTTGATAATGTGCGTCTGTATAGACCCCTATTTGTTTTTCGCATAGCGCGAAAACAAAACAGGTGCCTCAATTATCTTTCCCGCCTCCGGCAAGGAGGTTCCCGCCTCCGGCAAGAAGGACATGCCCAACAGATTTTGCGCCTGGGGGAAAAAACGGTGCACGGCGCGCGAAACCACGTGTTGCCGGGTTCAGGCGTTGGTCTTAACATCACCGGCATTGCGTAGGAATAGAAAATCTGTTCAGACTAACGCGACTCAATTGTTATCACACCCCTTGTTATCACACCCTTTGTTGCCGGTAACACCCTCTTTGTTGTCGAACCCTTTGCTATCAAGCCACCTTGTAATCGCACCGTCTGCATCCTGCCCGAGGTCTGTTAACGCTTCTTACCTGTCGTCACTACCGTTCGCATTCCCCCGATTAGCACCCCCCCTAGCTGTGGGGCTGCCGTGCATTTTTCTTGCCAGTACCACTGGGGATGTGTTAGATACCCCCCCCCCCCCCCTCCCCGCAATAGCACACCCGGTGATAATGTTCTCATAAGTTAAAATATTGTATTGCCGGAGTGTGCTTTCTTCCGTGTTAGACGGCAGAGCCGGTTGCCCGCTATGGAGCCTGTGCAATCGCTTAAAACATGTAGGAACCCGCAGTAGTGGCAGTATTTGGAGTTGCGCCGGTTGCAGCTACACTGTAGCGCCGGTATTGCCGGCTGGCACATTCCGGCGCTTACCAGGACTACTGTTGCTGCCGTACTGATTTCCTTGCATGCGTTGTACATATTGGTTTCCCTGCGTACGAGTTTGCCCCTCCAAGTGGGTTTGTTGCTCAAACCAAGGTGAATCGCCACCACGACTCGTCCGTGGCGTATACCCGTATGGTATTGAAGTTGTATTCTTCGGCAGTCTTGAAAGTCGAAATGAGGTGCGTACTGCCATTGGTGTTGGTTTTCTATAGACTGCATACACTTAATAGTGTGAAAGGTAGGCAGACTTTTACAGGATAATAACTCAGGGAGTCGTTACACTGAAGTTACGCTCTCTCGAGTGTGAAACCAGCCTGGATCAGTAAGGTTGTTTCTTATTATCGCAGGCGTCCTGCAATATAGGCGCTTGTGCAACTACAATTGTCGTGCAGCCAGGGCAAGATGGGCAACAATACCCATTCAGTAATCTTACGTACAAGGGCTTACCCAATGTACCACTCCCTACAGCGATGAGGATGTTGGCTTGGTCAACATCGATGCTTTGGCCCCTGAAGACTGAATTCCCGTTCATCGTGTTTTTTTTTGTGACCCTGCCTTTTACTCCAAGATATGCTTCGAAAGGAAGACACGGTTTGGAATCATGCACCCTTCGCAAGACTTGCGCGCAGTGCGAAGCAGAACGCGCGATCGATGAATGGTAGCATGCTTGAGATACCAGTCCACATCGAGGGCTGGAAAACGAGTACCTACCATATCACAAACATTTAAAACCGCCAGGGCGACTCTGGCTAATCTCTTGTTCGGTTCTTGACGCTACTCATATTTCGTCACCAGCGTCACGCTTTTGATTTGTTTCGTTCATGTTTTGTCACTCCCTACGAGCGCAACGAGTCTTCCTCATTGCTCTGAGTGTTGCCGCCTGATACGGCCCTTGGCTTTGCCTTGTCACTTGGTCTTCTCGTTTTCCTTTGACGTCGCCCCTTACGTTATTCCCTATAATACCATTTTAGAGCTACGTTCTTGGTTATTACAACGTTGTACTCGAACGAACACATCGCAATGTACAGATTGGGTAAGGAGAGCGCTACAATAAAAACGATTTGAAAACAGCACACACACGTTCGTACGCACGTATTGTGTCTCTTTGTGTGCTCCTTCTGCTTGTTGTGTTGTTGCGACGGTAGTGTGGGCAACAGTAGCAGGTACGTATTTACTGCTCGAACGGGCCAGGACAGAAGCGCTACGATGGCGTATGTACCCAACAGCACCAGCCACGCTTAAAACTCGAGGCGTATGGCCCTGCTGTATGGTTCTCTGCTACACTCTCCGTTCCCATACCGCGCATGCTACATGCAGTAGCTCAGGCCGAGCGTACTCAAAAAACGAAAAAGAGAAAATACATAACGCCCATCAAGGACAGGGTGTGACATGAAGTGGAGAGGGGTACCTAAAGGGGAAACAACGGGGCAGGAAAGGAAAAAAAATCCTGACGATAAAGATAAGGAAAGGGAACGAGGTGGACCTACAAATAGTGGCAGGGATAAACACAGATATGCCAAGAGGGAGATAGAGAATAGGAATTTTGTAATTACGTAGATATATCGTAGTATATTGATAGAGAAAGGGAAGGACTGGTGATCGGGGGAGACCACCAAAACATGCATGGCGTGACTGCATGCCACAGGTTTCTCGGCAACAACACACGCGAATGCCGTCATCGTGGAAGGGGGCGGGGTGGGGTATCATTATCATGCGTGGTTTTAGTCTTCAAACCATAGAGCCTCGCTTCCCTACGAAACCGGGACGAAGTAAGTCAGTTTTGGCCGACCAGCGGAGGGGGGGGATCGGGTCCTATTTTCTATAGCATGGCGCGCAGCCTCTCCAGCATTCGTCGTCGCCCCGGCCGCTGCCGCCGTTGTGGCAGCAGCAGCCTGAGCAACAGTAGTAGCAGAAGCAGCCGCATCCCGCGCTGCAGCACCACACACGATCGCTTTAGCTACGGAGGGGGGGGGGGGGGTCGGGGTAATAGGTCCCAAAGTGGTTTCAATAGACTCAATTGCCCCAGCATTTGTCATTGATGCAGCGACCTGAGCAGCAGCAGCAGCAGCAGCAGCCGAAGCCCGCCCGCTGCAGCACCACATGCGACTACCGTCGCCGTGGCAGGGGGGCGTACTCATTTCATGCATAGCCGTAGTCGTATGGCTATAGACCCTCCGAAGCGCGGGGGGGGGGGTAATCGCAGCCGCAATAGGCCCCTAAGACGTATGCAGTGCGCTCAGTTGCTGCAACATTCGTCATCGGCTCAGCTGTCATAGCCTTTGCTGCGCAACCTGAGCAATGCCAGGAGAAACCGCAGTCCCCACCGCCACAACCTCGGTAGTAGTGACAGCCTCAAGGTTGTACTGCGACGGCTTCAAGAGTAGAAGTAGCAACGGTCACCACCAACACCTCGAGGGCGCGGGGGGGATCGATCCTTAAGCCGCAGCATCTCGCTCAGTCGCTACATAATTCGTCATCGCCCCAGACGTCGACGGCTACCGCTACACGCTCTACAGCACCGATCGCTTCAATGGCAGCGAAAGTCGCTCTCTATGCCGTGGCCGCGGCCATAGATATAGCAGTCATGTGCGACAGTTCCGCGATGGAAATCATATACGAGGTCGCAACTGAGCTTGTGGTTTCTGCGTCTACAGCTGTGACCAGGACTTCGGCAGTAGTCACGACACCTTAGTCGTGGCAGTCGCCGCAGCCAAAGTGAGAACGAACGTCGTAGAAGTGATCGTGGCCATGAGCCCACTCTCCTCCCGACCGTAATCCTACCACCGCCGCATGGTCGTGACCGGCCGTGGCAACAACGCGCGCGAGTGTTGTCGCGGCCGCGAAGGAGGTTGGGGGGCGGCGAGATTGATTTGTGTTAGAAAAGCGCTGAGTTCTCCAGCCTTTGCCGATGCCCCAGTCGTCACTGCCGATGTTGTAACATCCTCAGCAGCAGCAACAGCAACAGTAGCCACCGCTGATTCCTCTAGCGACATCTCCACTATCGACCCAACAGCTGAAAAAGTAGGGGCGGTCGTGGTCGCCGCCGAGGCCAACGTCGCAACATTCCCAACAGTAGCAGCACTTGGCACCACCGGCAGCACCTTCGACACCGTACATCAGCAACAGAAACGACAGAGATGTCACCCGCCACATCGGTCGAAATCCGGCGAGATTCCACTATCCTCTGTGGGGCATTGGTAGCGTAGGCGTGGTGGTGAGGGTGCTCGCTACCATGCATGGCCATAATTGTAAGACCGTAGCATGGGGGGGGGGAGGGGCATGCATAGGCGCCGGGCGTCACGTTACACCTACCCACGATAGCCACAGGTTCTAGAGCGGAGCAGGGGATGCCTCACGGCCTTGCCCCATGGGTGGCCGAGATCTCGGCAGCTACGCTATACCACTGCAGGCGCTGTACACTGTTTCCCACCATGCAGAGGCGGAGGGGCAGAAAACCCCAACGACGCAGACGTAGAGGGTTGTAGACAATACAAGTGCCGATATGGGGGTTTGCCGAAGGCCAAGAGGGCTGTATGGAATTTTTTCGCGGACACCGCAGATAACATTTGCTGGCGAGAGACAGAGCAATGCGCACGAGAAAGTAACCAGCGCCACGACACCGGTATCACGGAGCGAGCGACACGAGCCATGCCCAAAGATCAGCCTTTGACGGATGGAGTCAACCCGGTTTGTCCGCCAGCTCACGACGTGACAGGTGGGATGCTTCATCAAGATTATCGCGAATACATTGTCGACTCGACACCAGGCGCAACTCTTGCGTGGGGATGACCCTCATCCGAAGGTGTATTTGCTACATCCGTTCGATGGGGTCTCGGTCACGCAATAGTATTGGACCTTCCTAACTATGGCGGGGTAACACTATTGCAACCAAGCACGGCGGGAGGTCGCGCTGGCCTGAGAAGTGATAGATACGCTGCTTGCCACCTTGTACTGCACATAAACGCAGCCACGTCAGGCGAAGATAGACTAAGACATCGGAAAATCGTTGTTTCTGAGAGAATTACGTCGGCGGATAATACGTGCCAGAATACCGCAAGCATCACAACATGAATGCTAGTGGGAAAGCGCTGTCGCATGGCCAGCATTTGCGTTGGCGAGAGAGTTAGCACTAGCAACAGCTGCATTCAAAATGAAGCCAGGCGCATCGCCTCCCCTCTCTGAATTCCGCTGGAACAATTGATCTTGCGCTTCTCCCACAATCCATCTGGAAGAACCCGAGGGAGCGAGGTGGAGGCTGATCCGCCAAGGGAGGAGCGACATGAGAGGGTTAGACGGCAATACTGTCAATAACCCAAGAAACAGAGGAACAAAGAAGATCCGCGATACCTGTTAGGGCCGTGTGGCGTTCGTCGCTATGTAGTATGATGTGGCACTCTTCCGAGGAGGAAGAGGAAGTGGAATAGACCACATTCGGCGGCCTCCTATCCGTCGTCGCTTTCTCCAACGATACATCGTTCACTTCGGATGTGCTCTGGATCCCCCACAAAGCACTCACAAACTTTCAGCGTGGCGTACCGACGTCGGCTTCGTTGGTTGAACGGACAGATGACGTCATGCCTCAGATTGCGGCAATACGTCTAGTTTTTGCACGGAAATGTTGCCGAACCAACTGCCATAGGAAGAGAGGCCGGAATTGCACCGACACTGCCAGCACCAGAGGAGAGGTTTCAAGACGACGCGTGCTACGCTAGGAGTAGAAACATTTTGTTCTGAGGCCCTTCACTCGCCGCTCGAGAAGCTCTGTACCGGACCCTTCAACCGACCTTGAGATAAGTGAAAGATAGGCCCGATAAATACGAATCGGATCCAAAGGCATTGGGCATAGCTCTCCTCAGTTGAGGAGCCCCGCCGTTGGGAAATATTTGGGTTCAACAAATGCAACTCCTACCGTCGCGCGATTCAGACGAGTCGTCAACGACGGAGAAGTCTTCTACGTCCACCAACGGCGCAAAAAATGCTTTATGCATGCGTGCGGCCCCGAGCATCCCCGCAAAAGCACCATCTAACAAGGATGTCGCTTTTCCAATCAACAGACGGTGGTGCCACACGGGCACTGCCAGTGGAGACACTCTCCGGGCAACTTGATTCCGAATGAGGCTACGATCGGGGGGGTACCCCGATGTTGGTTCCGAGCAGCGGAGTAAGCAATTTGGTGGTGGCGATTCCGCGACAAGACATAGCGCAAAACATTGATGCCTGCAACGCAATAGGGTATAGCCACCCGAGCGAGTGGCCCTGAGTCGCTGTAACAGAAGACCCTAGCGGTGACTACAGTAGTAGCCTAACACTACAATGTTACCGTACCCTCGGTCACTCACTGTAGAGCTGACGCCGAATCAGCCCAGAAGTCGAGACGCTGAACGCCAGTACCATGCGTGAGGATATTTTGCAGGCGAATGGCGAGGACTATGCTTTGGGGGTCTGTCCTTGGGGGTCAACAACCATCGCGGACATCGTAGGCGGGAACGGGTGGAAGAAGAGGAGAGAATATGAGCTCTTCACACTGCCCCCGTCGAAGGTAAGCGGTGTCAGTGGCAACGTGGGGTGCTCCAGGGCGGACGGACGGACAGACCGACGGCAGCGCCGCGTCCTTGAGAACGAGATCTTCCCGAACGCGCGAGCTTCGATAGGGGTTGCACTTTGTGGCCCAAACTATTTCTGACCCACGGGGCTACTCAACTCAGGGACTGCCCAACGTCGCTGGGTTTGTACAACACATCCTTTGTTTTTATACCTAGGTCATGGCTTTGTTCATCGGACTGCACCTTCGTATTATATAGTAGTCAGGTTTAGGTTTCGGTATGACCCTCTTCAAATGAGAAGCCTCACATCATTGGGATTTACCCCCTCTTATACCACGCGTCCGAGTCTATATCCGCGGACCATCCGACATGAGCACACGGGGGTCGGCGGGCCGAAGCACAACGGCGTGGCGGAGCGCAGACTCGGCCAGATCCAGGAAGGCGGCATGGCCGCTCCCCTCAAGCCCCCCCGCCTGTCCCCTTGCAGTTGGCGAACCTTGACAGGTTTTGAGAGCGCTTAAGTGGGCATCGCTGAACGCCGACCGAGGTCCGGTTTTGCCGCCGTAGGCGTGAACACTTTAGACGCCGCCGAAGTCGAGGTCGCCGACTCTGCAACTTACCATTACAGCAGTACTGGGTTTGTAGTATGGGCCCACCAACATGAACGCCTACTCTGCACAAGGCTTGAAACCTTATTGTCAATACCTTGAGCATACGCTATTAGGCGCCTTAGTGTGGCTCTCGGCGACTAGCACGATTTCTTGATCGAATTTTTTAATGTCCCCCAAATTTATGAGCCTGGCGTTTTTGTTTGACTATTTCTTATTCATGGGCATATACTGTATATGTAGAGGACGCTCCGACGAAAGAAGAGAGCGTGGTGACCGTCATTATAGCGCTGTGTTTTCGCCGGGTAGGACTGCGCCGCCGCCGTCGCCACCGCTGGTTGTCTCCGTTTATATAGTGTGGCCGTCAAATAAGCTTGAAGGCCACGTTTTCCAGCGCCGTTGACGCCGGCTACGCTGTCAGTGCAGCCGCAGCCGTCACCACCGAGGGAAGCCCATTGGCCGCGAGTGATACTGCCGTGACTGCCGTTACCGACGCTGTCGCCAAGCCAAAAGGTCCTGATGTTGCGATTACGGCCGCCACAATAGTCTTATTACTGCCACGGGCGCCACCGCCGCCCACACTGTAAATATTATTGCCGAGGGCGCCTTGTTGGCCATGGTGCTCTGCTATAATCTCCATCTACCTGTAGCTGCAAGAGCACGGCATCCAGGAAACGCATGAGTATGCTGACCGTGAACAGACGAGAGAGTGGTGGTCGTGGCAAGCGGAATCTTGGTCCCGGGTAGGACTTCCGCCGCTGTCGTCACCAATGACCGCCGCCACTGGTCCGCATCAAACACAACAACAGTTTAAACCGTTCAACGTCATAGGTACTGCCTACGCTGTCAGTGCAGCTGCAGCCGTCGCCGCCGTTGGTGTCCCATGAGCTGCGAGTGGGACTGCCGCAACCACTGTTCCCAGGCGCTGTTGTCAGAACGGAAGACAACCACGCTGCGGCTGCACCCGCTAAGATAATCACATTGAAACCATGGGCGCTACCGCCCGCCCGCACTGCACATACTGTCGCTGAAGAGCGCCTGGTGGCCATGGTACTCTACGATGATATTCATCTACCTATAGAAGCCAAAGCGCGGAATCCAGGAAAAACGTGAACACGCTGACCGTGAAAAAAAGATAACGTAGCAGAGTGCTCGCGGTAACCGGAACCTTGGCCCCCGATAGACGCGTGATGCGATAGAGGTAGCGTATTTCAGCCAAAGCATTATTGACTGGCAGGAGAACTACCCGGTATGGTTGGATCAACGCTTGTGTTTGGCTATGCCATGGGTTAGTAGACGAAGGCCGCGGTTGGGGGGATGTTAATACCGCCTTTTTCACCACCGGGTTTGAGCCATCACACTATCATATTATCATACTCGCACCAGTGACTCCATACCTCACTGACGAGAGCACTGTAGGCGATTTGGTTGGCGGGGCGTAGTTGACTATTCCAGCGCGGATTCATATCGCAAGAAACGGCACGAAAGCCGAAGACCGCAAGGAACGGGGGGGTCACTCTCGCGCGAGGGACCCCCAGCCACATGCGAAAATATACGAAAAGTGACGACCCTACCGTAGCTTTTTGGTCGTTACATGCCTAGGCTGTGGAATTGTTCGTCGGGTTGCACCTTCGTTTCTCGTACAGCCAGTCTTTGGGTGAGGCACAGAGCTCTGGCGTAGGGGCTCCAGAAAATCTAGGTGCATCCCTACCGCACCATGCGTAGTCACCTCAGCATTTTTGGCTTGTTGGGTAGGTCGTCCGCTCCTGAGCATGGTGGGCGTAGCTTCGAGTGCCAATACCACCATACTTTTCCTAGGTGGAGAAAGGCCCAAAAGTTTTTTTGATCCCCAACATGCTTTGGTCCGTGGCGAGTGGGGGCCCCGGAGATCAATGCTAAGAATCCGCCGAGATTCGATTAACTCTTTAAGTATATAGTATGATGTTGGTTGTAACGCTACACACTACGATGTACGGAGGATCTTGATAGCAATCAGGACCCACGATATGCACAAAATCTACCAGATGTAGGTGTACGCATGTGTATGATTTTTTTTCCTGTTCAATACCCCGTTTCGGTTCTGATTACGTTGTTCGCCGGCAATAGAACGGCTGTTTCTGTTGGGGCTGCGGGCTGGTCTGGCCGTCTGCCACCGTACACACTGGCTCGGGTGCCAACCTCGGCAATCGGTGACTCACACGAGGTCAATATTATGAACCAATCTTGCAGACCAAGGTTATGTTCGGTAATGTATACCTTTGCTCCCCGATACTCGGTACTAATACCGGAAGCGTTGATTACGTGACCTCAGTATCAACCAAGACCCCACTGTCGAATGCGGCCGACATAGCGCCCCCTATTCGGCGCAAGCAAGTACCAAGGGGTTGATGTGCGACCGCGCAGACGAAAGCGGAGTTGAACGCATGATGGCTGGATAGGAAAGACGCGAGGAAACGGCTTAGTTCCGGTCCAAATGATCGTGGTCTTCGGCGAGCCTTGAAGGCGATCAGCAAACAGCTCAAACGCACGCGGACGGAAGCTGTATAGAAGTTCTTCGAAGATTACGTCAGCCAACTCGAAGGGCGTATCCGAGAAGGTGATCAGTTTGGCTTCTACAAACATCTAAAGGGGGTGGATGTGGAAGGGAAGAAGACATTTAACTCGCAGTACATCAAGGAAGAGGAAGGTCGATTGCTGCGGGATAATGCCCTCATCCGGGAGCGGTGGGTGAGGTGGTTTCGTAAATTGCTTAACACCAAGTCGCCGACCCTTGATCCGAGCATTGTGGACGAGCTTCAGCAGTGGCCCCCGTGCAGACCACTGGACGATGTCCCGTCTAGGTACGAAGTAGAGGAGGCGATCCGTGCGTTAGCGAACCGAAAGACGGTAGGGCCCGATGGCCTCCCGGCCGAGCTCCTGAAGGTCTTCGAAGGAGAATTGGACACGCTCGGAAATTGTCACGATATCATCGTCGCTGTGTGGAGGGGAGGTGGCGTGCCGCAACAATGGAAAGATGCAACGATTAAGGTACTCCACAAGAAGAAAGATCGGACAGAGTGTGGCAATTATCGTGGCATCTCCGTCATGGCTCACGCCGGCAAAGTACTCCTCAAAGTCATCGCGGGTGGCCTGAGTTACTATTGCGAACGCGAGAACATTCTGCCGAAGGAGCAGTGTGGGTTCAGACCCCAACGCTCGACGGTTGACACGATGTTCGTAGTACGACGACTGCAGGAACTGGCGCGGAAGAAGGACACCCCCTTGTACTTGTGCTTTATCGACCTCACCAAAGCATATGACTCCGTCGACCGAACCCTTCTGTGGGATTCCTTGCTCGTTTTGGCGTGCCACCGAGAATGCTCGCCGTCATCCGCCAATTCCACGACGGCATGCAAGCATGCGTGCGGTTGGATGATAGAGAATACTCGGATAAGTTCGACGTGGGGCAAGGTCTCAGGCAAGGGTGCGTTCTCGCGCCACTGCTGTTCAACATGTTTTTTACGGTGGTACTGCGTGTGGCCGAGAAACGGTGCAGCCATCACCGACAACATGGTGCAGCTCCAACGAAAGGAGAAAGGCGAGAAGAAGGGCACTTCACGCATAGGCGAAGTCGACGGGCGGGGGGGGAAGGAGGAGGAAGAGGTGCAGAGGTTGAGGGGTATGCTGTACGCTGACGATGCGGGTATCGTGTCGCGATCACAAGAAGGGTTGGAGAGGGTGATGGCGGTGATCGTGACTGCGTGCTTGGCGTTCGGGCTTACGGTCTCCGAGGCCAAAACGGAGACCATGTGCCTGCAGACTAAAGGTGGCGGGGAGGCGTCGTTCGCCATCAACGCAGCCGGCCTGGTATACAATCAAACGATTGAGTTTGTGTACTTGGGCGGGGCTATCAACGCATACAGGGACTTCAGCATCGAGATCACGCGGCGTCTTCAGAGAGCTTGGGCGTGTTTCCAGCGGTACAAGATGGCAATCTATGATCGCCCGGGTGTGCGCTTGCGGTTGAAGGTGCGGTTGCTGAAAGCCGAGGTGGTCGAGACTCTACTCTACGGTTGCACAACGTGGAGCCCGAACAAGCCTGGCTATGACAGGCTACGACGGGTTCACCACTCCATGCTCCTCCGGTGCCTCGGATGGCGGAAACGGAATCGTGACGACCACACCCTATCGTACGCGCCGACGCGCTTACCAAGACAGCTTCCGAGAGCATAGAGGCCATAGTGCGCAAACGGAGGATACTGTTTGCGGTATTCGTAATACGCATGGGGGAGGAGCGTCTACCACAGAGGGTGATGTTTGGGGAACTTGTTGGGGGCAAGGGCCACTCAGGGGGGCAAGAGAAGGACTGGAATGTGCACCTGAAGGAGGATATATCGGTCTTTGGAATGAAGTTCGAAGGGTGCCGAAATATTGCCCAGAAGACCGGCAGATGGTTTCGACGGGTAGAGGAGGGGGCAGAGTCATTCATGCTGAAATGGCATGACGCGGAGAGATTCAAAGCTGCAGAGCGACACGCAAAGGCCGCGGCAGCGACATCCACCGTCGGCATCTCTAAGCGGCCGGGGGGAGGGGGGGCGGGGCGGGGGGAGGGGGGGGGGGGGAAGAGGGGAGGGGGGAAGGGGGGGCGTCCTGCCCAAGAGACTGAAGTCTGGGTCTGGCCATCATCGTCCTGAAGCTGATGGGCCTTCCAATGACCGTCAAAAGTTATCGTAACGCCGGTCTGACTTCTTCGCCTTGTTGCGTTTTCCTCCCAGTGCCATTGATGCACTTGATACCCTCCATGAGCCCAATGCCTTATTTAGTCAACTCCTGGGGTCTGCTAGTATTGTGTTCAGTTTTTTTTTCTCTCCTTTTCTTGCTTCCTCTTCTTGTCTTTTCGTTTCTTTTCTTTTCCTTCCCGTTTCGCTTTCTTTTCTTACATTTTATTTTTCATGTTTTTATTTTATTTTATTTTCTTCCAGTTGACTTGAGTCTGACGTGCGTATGCGTAGTGATAGGTATCACGTTTTTTGTTTTTTTTGAAAATATATACGTGGTAGTCTTTTCTGGGCGGCGAACGGTGTAGTCGGGCTTTTTCAGGCCCGAATAGTGAGACCTATGTACCTTGTTGTTTGTGTTTTTTTCCGTGGGGTATTCCTCCACTCCAGAGTGACTGGAACCTGTCCTGTGACCACAGACTTGGTATATGCGAGTTAATGTGAGAACAACAACAACAACCTAATCCCGGGTAACTCCTGGGCGTCGTACCTAGCGTGCCTAAGAAATGCGTAAGGTTTGTGAGGCCGTACCTGACGTACTTCAAACTTAGTGAAGTGAGTAAGAGATATGGACGGTCGTATGATACAACACCTGCTACAGGTAACACCCATTAATAGGTAAGGCATGTATATATGTGGGGTCGTTCCGCGTTCGAACTTCGTACAAACTCAATACTTCTTTTTTTTTTTATCCTCCGGCGGATGGGGAAACATAAAGCTTAACTTCATCACACTAGTAACAGCACTTGTGTGTCCTGCAAAGCTGAGTTTTCATAAAAAAAAAAATTGGTCGATCTCACAGCTGGAGTGAATTTTTTCATTTTTTTAATATATCATGTATACATGTATCATAAAAATAAAAATATACCTGGTCTAGTTTTATAATCACTCTTACTCTCCAGCTCAACCCGTAGCAGATGTTGGCCTCAACGACCTACTGGACAAGCCGTGGGCACAGACAGGTGTCTCCCCATCCCCCAGTACGTCCCTTCATTTTTTTCGCGCATAAGGTTCGGCATTCCCACTTTTCAGCTTTTTATGCTCGTCGATGTTCGCCAAATATTGTCAATACCAACTCTCGCTTTTGCGCTTTCCGCTCGTCATTTTCTTGCAAGAAAAAGTGTCTACGAACACTACTACTCTTCTATGCGCTCGGTGATAATTGAACCCACAACCTTTGGCTTTAGAAGGGACAAGCCTTACGTTACCTGCTACTCCATCGGGGACATCGACTAACTAATACTACACAACTCTATCTAGTGTATTCGCAATCCAGCGCTAGCTGGCGTAACCTTCCATTCCCGCGGCAATGACACAGCGCGAGCTATCCTTACCGGTGGTCGCCATTGCCAACACGTTTGGCATCGCTTGGCCTAATCACCTTACGATATGTGTGATGTCCATGTGCATTCTCTCTTTCTCGTAGCCACAAAGCGTGTTGCCTCTTTAGGAATGCAGGACGAGGCGTTGACGCAGAGATACACATGGTCGTGTGTGTTTCAACCGTTTCACCCCCGTGACGTCATCAGCGGCCACTCCGATCGATACATTTCCTATGGGTTAGGGTTAGGGTTAGGGTTAGGGTTAGTGTTACTCGAATGATTTCTCATGTCGAATGTTGTATCTTACGGTCATGTCCAATTACCCGACTCCCGCATGATAACACACCCTGAAGCTATAGCATACCTGGTACAGTATGGTATACAATGAGTTCCAAATGGTTGTCCTCTATTCATATGCTCATTAGCTGATTAATGCTGATCACATAAATAGCCAGGCATGGTTGTTTTGAGTATACGGCAGGTGTGCCCAAATGGCCAAGGTCCTCAATGGTTGTCTATAGCTCAGGTGATACCATCGCATATCCATCTATTGACAGACGACCTTAAACTAATTCATACCTGGTATACCAGGTACATTTTTTCATGTTATGATCTTCCTCTGCGTTGAGTACCTTACCTGATATCTGTCACGTGTACGAGTAGCGTTCCTTCGTTTTTTTGCTTAGTTTTTCGTACGTATTGTTTTCGTATTTTTGTTTGTGCTTTCCTGCGTTTTGTTTGCTGGTGAGAACCTACTACCCGATGCCCCGAGCCTTGAAGGGCAGGAGCGATAGAGTAACAGTAGTAAGTACTCGGAGTATTAAATATGGTACACGTGTCATAACGATGTAAAATGCACTTGCGCGAACACCAACGTGAAGAACGTCACGTCATCGCCACAAGTTGCATGTATTTTTCTTGACTTTGTCTTGATTTTTTATGTGTAGATGACCGCAAGCACCACCCCCGGCCAATACACTTTCGAGCCCCGATTGTGGTGGGAAATGAAGCAAAAATGCGTACTCTTGGGGCCTCCGGCGGAGCCTTCAGCGGCCCCCCTTTACGAGCCGTGGGTGGGTGGCCTATCGGCCGAGCTACACTCGGCGTTACTCGGTTCGCTCGGCCAGTATACTGCTGCAATCCAGGACACTGCTTGAATTTTACCACAGTATAATCGATACTAACTGAGTCAGCCAGTGCCCAACCCTAACAAGTACCGTTCGTACCTGTAGCTGGTAGTACTCCAATTATACGGAATTCAAAAAGCACTATTATAAAATATACTTACGAACTATTATTATTATTATTATTATTATTATTATCATTATTATTATTATTATTATTATTATTATTATTATTATTATTATTATTATTATTATTATTATTATTATTATTATCATTATTATTATTATTATTATTATCATCATCATTATTATTATTATTATTATTATTATTATTATTATTATTATTATTATTATTATTATTATTATTATTATTATTATTATTATTATTATTATTATTATTATTATTATTATTATTATTATTATTATTATTATTATTATTATTATTATTATTATTATTATTATTATTATTATTATTATTATTATTATTATTATTATTATTATTATTATTATTATTATTATTATTATTATTATTTTTTTTTTTTTTTCCCACGCTTCTACTTTCCAGCTTCTGGACAAGCCCGTGGTCACAGGTGTCGTCCCTTCTTCCCCCCGGTTCTTGCCTTCATTTTTTATCGCGCATAGGGTTCAGCAATCCCACTGCTCGTCGATTTTTCATCGAATGTTGCTAACTCACGCTCTCGCGCTTTCCGCAAGTCGATTTGTGCGGAAGAAAAAGTCCCCACGAATTTATACGGGTATGCACTCGGTGTTGTATACACTGTATCGCATTAACGTTATAACAACATCACGTAAACACGATTTCCTCCCATCCATCTCATAGTTTATCTTTGAATTATTGGGCATCTGAATCTACTTCTGGCTGTTGCGACAGCACTCCGAGTGGGGGATGCGCGGTTGGTCGGTGTTGGGAAGCGTGCCCCTCATGGATTCCGGTGTCGTTATTAATAGTCTCTCCTCAGCTTCGCTGAACTTCGCTGGATAGGCTCGAATCTGACGCATTATTTCCCTACATAGAAATCTAAAAGCCAGACATAACAGGGCTAGGTAGGGTAGTGCGGGTAGTACAGGGTAGTGCAGGGTAGTGCGATGAGGGGCGTCCTGCTTGTCCCTTCATCACCCACGTTATCGCCCATCTGCGATGGTCTTGATGTGAATTGTGACATCTAATATCACGTGGTTTCACCTCAACCATGACATGGTTTCACGTCCAATCTATAAACTATCTTTCTAAGGGGGGCACTCCATTAAATTAGGCCACCCTGAATAGTTGTAGGTGCAGATCACCTGGCAATCAAAGGATGCCAACAAAACATCCAGAATTGGAAAGGGGATCGAAGATGCGGCTATTCGAAACAAACGCAAATGAGGTTACAGATTCCCCCACACCTCGTAATTATGAGGCTGAAATGCCTCATTGCAAGATATACAACCCTATGATCGAGCTCGACCACCGAAAGGCACTCCATAACACTGTCTAACGCGCAAGCAAGTGGAATATTTTGTTCGCACCTACCTCCGGCCGCCCCCCCCCCCCCAACCACACGCACCCCTCCCCCGCCGCCCCGCCTAAAAACAAAATCTGCCAGAATAATAAGCATTACCCGACAGGTGATATCACCTGTCCGTGTACCTTTCGAGCCGTCCATGAGGTGGCTCCAATTCATCTATTATACGTATGGTCTTCAAGTTCAAATTGTAACCTTCTCCTCCGCCCCCTCCTTCACCGCCACCCCCGCCATCGCCTAGACCTAGCACCACGCGTGCGTACAGTAAGGACCTATACATTTTTGCGATTTAATACTGTTGGACCCCTCCGCCCCTCAGCCCCCCTTCCCGCCCTCCTTTACAATCGCCCCCGCCCCCGCCCCCCCTCTTAAAATGTACATATAATATTTGGCTTCGGTTGGCACCGACGCTGTAAAACATTATATTTGAAATGTATATTGGGGTTGGCGTTGGTTGGCTACGACGCTGTAACAAATGCCAATCACTCCGTGAGCTATACATCCAGGGTACCTTTTTTTTTTTGGCGGTCACCGCGATGGTTAACGACTTAGATCATATTGTGCGGAGTGGAGAACCCACACTCCGCACAAGGGGAATGGTCGCATCACGTAGTGTGAGTATGGTAAGGCATCCACGAGGCAGTTACATACTGATACCCATTCTTTGCTGTCTCTGGAGCGGCCACAGCACAAAACAAAATATTATTCATTGACTATCATCCATAAGCGGGGAAGAAGGCACAAGGTGCCGACGTCCGTCTTACGAGTGGTTCTCGGAAAGATGCAGTTCACCCTTCATGCGACTCGCCGAACACGAACACCTCACGGCGCTTCGCTCGTGGTGCAAGCAATGTCTGCCTGGTTGGTGAAAACCCGACGTGCTCCTTCCCGGCATAGTAGGGAAGCGAGGGTCTATCTAATATGATGGTCATACGACTACGGCCATGCACAAACTGAGTACTGAGTACCCCCCCCCCCCCCCCCCCCCCCCCCGCCCCCCCCTTAAAAACTCCGCCCTCCCCTCGCCGGTTATACGACTTACAGAATATGCATGATACACTGGTGCATTCCTTCTATATACAGTCGTCAGATTTGTCCCACTCAAAAATTGCATTTTTATTAGTTTCTGCGCGCA
The DNA here is from genome assembly GCA_012845835.1 of Undaria pinnatifida. Lineage (NCBI taxonomy): Eukaryota > Phaeophyceae > Laminariales > Alariaceae > Undaria > Undaria pinnatifida. Next base: position 9,092,484 of record JABAKD010000024.1, read on the forward strand.
GATTGATTTGACCCCTCTCCCCCTCTCCTTCCCAAACCCACCGCCCTCCCCCCCCCTAAAATCTCCGCCCTCCCCTCACCTGGTACACAACTTAAAGGATATACTTCGAAGTATATGATAAACTGATTGATCCTTTTATTTTTATAATATATACTTCGAAGTAAACTACTGCATACACTGGTGTGCTGGAGTCGATGGGTGAAAATAGTAGTTACCAGGGTAATTGTGGAGAACACAGCAGAGGAAGGAGTGCTGCTGCTGCTGTTGTTTGAGAAAACTGTACCAGGTACGTACCAGGTATTATATTGTACCAGATACACCCCGCTAGGCGCGCATATATATTTTTCTGTGTTCAGAGCTGTACTACGTACGGAATGTCGACCGCCCGGCTCAGTCTGAAGGTCCGCCTTCTGATAGCCGAGATGATTGAGACCCTGCTGTACGGGTGTGCGACGTGGACCCTCAACGCTACTCACCACAGCGAGCTCCGAAAGGCGCACCTTCAGCGAGTCCTTGACTTCCAGCGTCGTGCGGACCATGCCAACCTCTCGCACGCCAAGGCCCTCAAGGAGACGGAATGTGAGATCATCGAAGAAAGGACCATTCGGAAATGGCGACTCTTCTTCGTTGAGGCAATGGTACGGCCAAAAATGGGGCGATTACTCTGTTGGATGTTTGCGCAGATAGCCGTTGGAAAAAGCCGGGACCAGGTGGTCCACGGAACAACTGGTTGGTGGTGGTGGCTCAGAACCCTGAGGGACGACCTCGCCGTTTTTCGATCCACCGATGGTCCGACGGAAGATTCCCCACGGCAGTTTGGAGAGGAAGCCGTACTATGAGTCCATGCAGCAAAGAAGGTGGGCAAGTGGTATCGGGAGATCCTCGAAGCAGCCGAACGGTTCATGGTCAGGTGGCACGTAGAGGAGGAAGATAAGATCTCGGAGCGCCGCGCAGCCCGGGTGCGTGACGTACAAGGCCGAAAAGGGGGTGGGGGGAGGAGGGAAACCGCGCACTTGTTGAAGAAAGCAAAAATGAGGCAGCACAAGCAGGGTGATAGCAAGGCACCAAGGCGATTATTGGTAGGTAGAACCTGTATACATACGTAACCTCAAGCTATTGCGACTACCTTAGGCTTGTGCTGGTTCTTGGTTTTGTTATTTTGATCGCCTAACCCGTCCCGCTCGGGCGTAAAATGTCAGCCGATACTTTCTGCCGTGCTACCACCGCGGATACACGGTTTCTCGCTGAACCGGTTTTCCCCTCTTTCCTTCCGTCTCTTTGCCCCCTTCCTTCGTCCCTTTATATCTTTTTTCCCCTTTTTTTGCTTGTTTTATCCTTTGAAATGTATGTTTTCCTTTTTGGTGCCCTTTGGGTCTTGGGGGCTATGGAGGCGATGATGTCAGTTTTTTTTTTCCACACTCCTACTTCCTTCCAGCTTCTGAACAAGCCATGGTAACAGGTGTCGTCCCTTCTCCCTCCCGGTTCTCGCCTTCAATTTTTATTGCGCATATCGTTCAGCAATCCCACTGCTTGTCGATTTTCATCGAGTGTTGCTAATTCACGCACTCGCGCTTCCCGCAAGTCAATTTGTACACAACAAGAAAAAGTCCCTACGAATTTATACGAGTATGCACTCCGGGGGGCTCGAACTCGCGAAACTGACGTATTATATATTCCAGGCTCGAGAATAACCTGATACACCACCGGGGCGATCGGCTCGGTATGGACACCGCCATCGAAGAATCACTAAGGAGAGGACAGACCAGGCAGCAATGCTCCTAACCCTCTTCTAGTAGTTAGGCTTTGAAATACCAATACCAGTAGGCGATCCTCTGCTGTTCCTCTACGTACCCTATATAGTGCGGGTTACGAGCTGGTACTAGCCTGTTACGTACCCTATATAGTGCGTTTCCTTTTTTGCACTTAAAAGTATGGTACAGCGGTGTGTTCGCAGCTATCAGGACACACCACTCGACCATCGTCGCCACCAACACCTCCACCTCCACCACCACCACCATCACCATCACCACCATCACCATCACCACCATCACCATCACCACCGCCACAGGGATATGTACCGAGTATGGGGTGGTGGTGCTGGCGGCGGTGAATTGTCCCTGGTTTCTTGTACAACGTACCTTGCATTAATACAGCAGTATATAGTAGCAGTAGTAGTAATTCAGCATTGAGATCAACGACAACAAAAAAAGCACCCGGTGCCAGGTTTGGCCTCTACGTACCCTTTTTTTTTTTAGGGTCAGCTACGAGCTGGGACCAGCCTGTTACGTACCCTATATAGTGCGTTTCCTTTCTCGCACTACCTGGTATGTGTTTTTGTGATGCCCTGGTGAATTTCGTATCTAAAATAATAGTTTGTGTACGTACCCTATATAGTGCGTGTTATAAGCTGGTACAATCTTGTTATGTACCCTACATAGTGCGTTTCCTTTCTCGCACGATGTAGTTTTGTGATGCACTGGTGTAACTTAGCTGAAATAGCAGTTTTGTGAAGCGCATACACACTGGTTGGACTGTGCGGTGGTTGTGTTGATGGGTGGAAACAACAGTTAGTTGGTGAAGAACACACCACATGTATAGTGCCCTCTGGTACTTCGTAGAAGCCCAGCTGTGACTTCTGTCCCCTGAGGACATTCCACGAGCAAGCTCGACGAACTGAAAACGTTTTTGGACGTGATCTGAGGCGGATTGATGGCATGAATAGATAGGTAGGGGCCTCTGTAGCCGCCCTCGCAGCCGAAATCGGACCCGGGTTGGTGGTGCGCTCGTGCCAAACGTCGATGCACACGCACGTACCCACACACAAAGGAGGAGAGTATTTTTTATGACGTAAACCCACGCTGTGGCCCAAACTTTCTTGGAATTTCCTCACAGGCAACTGCACACAGCTGACCGTTAGATACGGAGAGATTTCGTTGCATTGCTGTCGCTTCGCTCCATCGTCTGCTCCTCATTATAAAGGGAAAAAATCTATAAATCATAACGCCGCAACGGGGCAGAGGGGATACCATACAACTATTAATAGCCCACCCTGAAGGGCCGTATGTGCAGACTCATGGAAAGATCACGTGAGACTAGATCCATCCGGGGAATTCGGAAAAATATCGAAGAGGCGGCACTTCATAACACACTCCCACGCATTTACCTTGCAAGGCAGAAGTCTGAACATACTGGTACGTGAAAGCAAAAAGAGCAAGCTCGAATCACCAGACAGCTGGAAACAAATGACCATCTATACTTGGGAGAGCGGTGTTGCTCGTATAACTAGCAACAGCGTGAGCTATATATGACTCGTCAGGCGAAAACCCGTTCTGCTGCTGAAGATCCACATATGCATATATATAAATCACAACAACACCCTGTTACCCGACCGACTTCGAAGGCGCGGAGCTTTTCGAACCGGGGCAACCCATGGTGAAAGCGCGAAGCACTTGGAGCCAGGGCGACGGAGTGCAGGTCTGGTACTGAAAATCTATACGTATTCCATAAAACTCTGCCACATGACCCATGGCGAAGGTACGAAGCACTTCTAGCCCGGGCACCTCACGGCGAAGTCGCAAACGAACTCCAGCCAGGACAACAAAATGGGTAACTTGTTGAATACGAACTTCCGCGACGCAGCTCACTCCTCTAGAAGCTAACGTAGGAAATGATAAACTCGCAGGCGAAAAACGGCAAAATATTCGGTCGCGCGATCAAGGAGGCGGAACTGACGTATGCAAAATTTCGGCCTACTCTGAGAGCGCAAAAGGAATTGCAAAGAACGTAAAAAATAGCGGACATCGTCCGATCTATGCAACAGCACGCGGGAAGGCGGGGCGCAAGAACGACGATCAGTTTGTCCCAAGCTGAATCTGCAAACGGTCGATGAGGGACGAAGTCTACAGCCTCAGGTCTCAATAAACAATGAAACAAGGCAGAGGGGAAACGCAAGAACGATGCCGTGGAGAGACCAAAACAAAAGTACGGCAGTATGCGTATCTAATATAGCGCTTATTCCGCCTGCCAAGTAAGGTAGATAAGGGCAAATGAAGCAATAATGAAGGAACACAAAGGGTACGAGCGTTCGCGCCGATCCCGAAAAGATCGAAGGGGCTCGTAAAAAGGAAACAGGAAGGTGTTACGAACAGTTCCGATATTCTCAATGAGGGGAAGAGAAAAACGTGTAGTAATTCGTAGCTAGGGGACGCAGGGGACCTGTGACCAAGAGGCAGCAGGGGTGAGTGTATTCGTGTACCCAACCTTTACCAACGTTAAGGCGTCATCGGTGAAAGCACCGGGCGACCGGAAAAATTGCTAAACAACAAGCGGGAAACCGGGGGAAAACAATTTAAACCACAACAAGCCTCGTTGACTACCTATGATAAGAACGCTAGAACGCTAGAACCAAACCCAACCACGACAACGATTCCAAAGCGTCATGACCGACGATGTCGACTCTGCGCGAATCATGTACGTTGTGCTCAGTACTATACGCGCCAATCTTGCATTTAAACCAAATCATACTGTTGGCTGAAGAGATGAGCTTCGGCAATCCTACAACGAGCACACGAACACAGCGAACAAAACATTACCCGGGGAAAAAACAGGGTGGGGATTTAGATCGAGGCTGGGGCTACCCCAGGTGGTTCTACACAGTACCATGTAAGCAACGCCAAACGTACGAAACGCGAAAAAAGCGGATCATACACAAGCAAGTACACCTGACAACTTGGAGGAGAAAAACACACGGAAAAAAAGAAGAGAGAAACATGTTGGAAAAAGAAAGGACGCAAATAAGGAAATGACAAGAACAGGAATGGAAGGGAGGGGGTAAAAAATTAAACTCTGGGAAAACAAAATTGAAATCAACTGAATCAACACAAAAGGGGCCGAAAAATGAGAAAAGAAAACTACGAGTAAGCCCAACAGACAGACAGCAACGACGCTACCAGCACCGCCTAACCGGCTTCGGGGATAAATGCAACTACACACTAACTACAGGAAATTTGAAAATAGGAGTATTTTGCCGCACGAGCGGTCACCCCCCCTGCTTACTGTCTCTGATGACAGCGGTGCCCATAACGCCATCATCGCCTCCATATTCGACCCTGCCAAGACGAAACGAGACAGTGAGCAAAGTAGGCAGTACCCAGACTGGGTGCCGATGCAACCACTATACCTGGTATGGGAATAGGAGTATTGGCGCATTGTTCGCCACCTGCTTACTTTTACTGTTGCGTGCGTCTGCCGACAGCGGTGCCCACAACGCCATCACCGCCTCCATATCCCCCAATGGAATTCGTATGTATACAAAGGGGGGCATAAAATATCCCAAGAAGGGAGAGGCGGGACAAGGGAGGGGCTAAAAAGGGAAAGCGGTTTTTTAGCAAGCCCCAATACACCAGCAGTGAGTGAGTGTAATATTGCAGTATATATACACCAGGCACAACATATTATGTATGTATATATGCATATATATATGTATGCTGCCGCCCCCCCCCCCCCCCCCCCCCAGGGGGACAAGACAGGCCAAACACATTCACAAAACAAAAACACCACGGACAGAGAACAGCCTCTCGACCAAGACTAAATTACAAGTCGGACTTTAGGCAGTCGCAGCAGTTTGCAGTTCCGTAGACAAGTTCCGCCTACTTGTCGGCCTGGTCCATGCTACCCCGCCTGCCGTCTCCTTCTGGCCCTCTTCGACCATTTTCCCTACCCGACCCGTCCTTTTGCCTCCGCGCGACGCATCCGGGATGCGTGACCCTCCAAGTTCCTCTTGTTCCCCTCCTCCTCATGTAGTTTGACCATGCATGGACCATTCGGCTGCTTCGAGGACCCTTCGGTATCACGTGCCCACCTTGTTGCTGCAGTGACCCAGAGAACGGTTACAACTCCAACCTGCAGTGGAGAGGGGAGAGTTCCGCGGAACCGTCTTCAAATCGAGAAACCGCGAGGTCGCCAGCCAGGTGTTTCAATTTATTGTAATTAAGAATGCGCTACTCGTACGTACCAACGGCTCTCTGTGAGATCGAGAATTTCGTCGAAAGTCATGCTCGCAAGGTGTGTGTGCAATGCTAATATTCCTATCGCGCGTGTTACGGGATAAATGTGTACGTAGTATGTGCCCGCATGAAGGGTATACTACAGCAGTACTAGGTCATAGATACTACTGCTTTATGGAAGGATATTCGATTTTCGTCCGAACGGCATCATCTCTTATACGCAATTTTGTTGGAGGGCAAAAATGATGGTAACCAGGATCAATAAAACAGGTCGGTGACTCCCACTACTGTTGTTGTGCTATTAGAGGTAGTTTACACCAGGGTCAACAGGATGATACGAAGAAGACATTCAGTCTTTAATCATTCTGGGCACGGAAACTGTATGGTCCGTTTCGATGGGAACAAAATCTCACGGCTGTGAATCTCATGATAAGTTTATTATATTTACTGGTATATTACACAAAATTAAAATGCGAGCACTCCATCCGCTGTGAGAACGAAGATTTCGTCGAAACTCATCGTCGCAAGCTGTGTGTGTTACTCCGATCGCGTATTACTGTGTGTGTGTCCTCATTAAGGATTTAGGTCGGCGACTCCCCTTAAAACTTGTACCAGACAGAGTCAACAGAGTGTTTTATTTATTTATTTATTTATTTATTTTTTATCCTCCGGCGGATGGGGAAAAATAAAGCTTTAGCTCACCACAATTCCACGTATTTTCATACGCGTCGTTTGTCGATTTAACTCAGTTGCTTTCGCAGCCCAACGCTAGCTGGCGCACCCTTCGGGTCCCATTGTAGGTATAGCGTAAGCTGTCCTTATCAACAGAGTGGTGTTAATCAATATGTGCACGTAAATTTCGAAACCCGTTTTTGAGGGGGACAAAATCTGACGGCTGTGGAATGCATCAATATGTCATGTAAATTCTGTAAGTCGTGTAACCGATGGGGGAGGGCTGGGTTTTTAAGGGGGGGAGGGGGGCGTACTCATTTGTTGCTCGCCTTAGTCATTTGACCATACTTCGGAGACGGAGCACTGTTCCGATTCCTGACAGAGACACCTCCAACATGTGGGCGCTCGTTACGCTTCTTCCATATACTGCATAGAAGCTGTTTTCTTTTCCTATCCCCGTCCCGTTTCACCGCCTGCGGCCACCATCTATCTCCTAGGATAGCGATCGCTTTCTCGCTACTTTCTAGTCTACCAAACTCTTAAATGTCACATACGTCTCATTTCCTAGTCTCCTCTACAACGCTCCTTGTACATTTTCCTTCTATGTGAGTCCTACTCTCTATTTTGCCACACGGGCACATATTTGTAGTCACGTCCTTTTCTTCCCGACTACTGGTTATCTCTTTCTCCTTCCTGGTAGGTCCAGGTCCGTTACACGAAATCGCAGCATCAGCTTTTTCGCGTAGTTCAGTGGGCCGTGCAGATACGTTTTCATTCCAATATCTTCCCTCAACTCCCCGAATATCTCTGAAGTGCTTCTTTCTCCTCTTTCACCTTATTTCTTAGCGCTTGCCTTTTCCTTTCTTCAATTATTTCTTTTGCTTCTGTCTTGTATCCGCCAAACTTCTCTGCAGACAGTAGTTGTAGTACCTTTGTTTGGCCTTCCAATTTTTCTCGACTACATGATCTCATCTTATTCCAGCTCGCCCTTTTGTTATTTTCTCCCGTTCCGTGCAGTCCTATCATCTATGGCTGACAACCTCTTTTCTGGCAGATTCCTTACTTTATATTACCATTTCAACTTTCTCGCGTCTCTTTTTCGTTTTAAGTGGGTGCATTCCTAGTTCTGCTCTTAATACTGTATTTGTCGTCGAACTTGAGCATCCTAGTATCTTTTTAGCTGCGGCCATCTGCACTGCTGTTTCCAGTTGCTTTACGAACTTCGCGTTCCTTTCCCATACTTCTCCTGCATACTCTAAACTTTGGTACAATCACACTAATCAGAACACGTCTTTTTTTAATCCTAGTGTCAAGGTGCGGGTCTGCTAGGATCGCATCTATCTTGCCCACTTGTGATTTACCCTTTCCTATTACTTTGGTTACGTGTGCACCCCAACATCAGTCCTTTGAGATCTCAACGCCAAGGTACGTATACTTCGAAGTGTTGGTCTACGATCGGGGGGGGCGGGGTGGAAAAGAGGGGGGGGGAGGGGTCCAACAGTTTTAGGTCGCATTCATGTATAGCAGCAATAGTATATGTACGAGAATCTCTATGAAAACTTGGTACATATTCGTCTTGTTACCGGTGGGCGAGGGGAGTTCTCGTATGGGTATCGCATGATATTGACTAGGAACAGCAAAAGTAGACCAAACTGCGGCGGGCACATCTTCTCTTTCTGTTCGCGAACGGTGGGAAAAAACGAAGAGAAAATAACTGGTGGGGATTCTGTACCACCACCAACCAGTAGTAGTTATCATTTGGTTGCTCACCTTGTACCGGGTTTTCCCCATCGGGTAGTAATATAGTCGTCGCGAACACCCTCCTCCGCCCCTGGGTATATAGTAGCCCCTCCGTTTGTCGTACCGTTCGTTGTCTCGGCGAAGAAGAGCCGCCATTTCCGGGTGGTCGTTTCGATGCTCTCCTCGCATTTCAGCGTCCTTGGTGTGATCAGAGCGACGCTGGAAGCCACGGTATCCCGTGAGGACTTCGCGGTGTACCAATCGGAGGTTGGTATCAAGTAGTGATTTTTGCTCAGGGTCCACGTTACAAAGAAACCCGTATTGTGGCGAATAAGATGTCTTCCAACTACTACGTATGTATGAGTATTGACTGACAATATCGCAAGGTTATTCATGGTTAGTCCGTTGCCTGGCCTATATTTATTTGAAAAATGTCGTAGAAAGCTTACATTTATTGACGGAAATCTATTTCGCACCAGTTCTTCTGTCAGATGAACACTCCGACGCATTCTTCATCCCGAAAAGTGCCTCGCCAGAGACGCGAATGAACGCTAAAACAACATACCAGTACGAGATATATTATAAAAATTAAAATACACTCCAGCTGTGAGATCGAATATTTTGTCGAAACTCATCTTTGCAAGCTGTGTGTGATACTCCGATCGCGCGTATCACGGGTTGTGTGTCCTCATTAAGGACATAGGTCGGCGACTCCCCTTGCAACTACAGTGTAGCTATCAGGGTCAACAGAGTGATGTTAGGCAGTCTGTGCGCGGAAACTATAAAACCCGTTTCTGAGGGGGACAAAATCTGACAGCTGTGGAAGGAAATGCATCATTTTATCAAGTGAATACTGTAAGCCGAATAACCGGTGAGGGGAGGGCGGAGTTTTGAAGGACGTGGGGGCCTGATTTTGATCAAAAGGGGGCGGGAGGGGGGGAGGGGGGGGGAGGGGAGGTCAATTTTGTGCGTGGAAGCTATAAATCCTTCTTGTGGGGGAGGGGGAGGGAAATGTGCCGGGGGGGGGCGGGGGGCGGGGGGGGAGGGCTTTAGGTCGCATAGATGTAGGGGTTAGCTATACGCGTGGTGCTAGGTCTAGGCGATGGTGCAGGTGGTGGGGAAGGAGGGGGCGTTGGGGGCGGGGGTGGGTGGGAATTGCAGCAGCGGCATGGACGGCTCTAAAACAATAACGAGGCGATATCCAGGGCGTGGAAGTGTTTATTACTCAGGCGGATTTCGATATTAGGCGGGGCGTTTAAATAATACTAAATAAAGGACAAAATATCACTGCGCCATCCGCCGCTAGTAATATCGGTCATATCGGTCAACATTTAAAGCGCGTGCAAGTTATCGCGCCTCCAGTTAATAATGTCTGACATTGAAACAAGATCGGCGACAATGCCAACCAACCACTCCCGGCATTGCGACCAACAATGCAAGCTTAGCCTCTAATGAATGAATTGGAGCTACTGCATATATGGGTGGCTTGAAAGTTAAAGAGATGATATCACCTGTCGGGTAGTGTATACTCCGGAGTATAACTCTGGCGGACTTCAATTTTGGTGGGCGGAGGGGGGGGGGGGGGGAGGGGGGGGGAGGGGTTGTTAGGGGAGGGGGGAGGGGAGAAGTTGTTGAGAGAAGGGGAGGGGGGACAAGAAGTATGTGTCACATATATATATATGTTGCTTTTTTTACTTTTTACGGGATAAAAAACACAACAGAAAATGCATGGCGTACATTTTGGCGATCTACTGGTTGGTAGTGTGATGAAAAAGCAAATTGGAGTCAGCATAATAATACGCTTTCTTCAGAATCAAGCGTCTGTTGCATGACGGTAACAACCAATTCTGCTGGGGGGAAGGTGTTACGCTTTCCGGAAGGCGTGCTTCATGACCCACAACAAACTATGCATACAGCAGTAATAGCCGGTCGCCCCGGTGGTGTAATGATTACCCTCCTCGAAAACTACTACGAAGCGTTGGTCCTTGAGTTCGATTCCCACCGTGGTGAGAGTTGACTTTATTTGCAAAAAAGCGAGAAAATAAAAATGATCAACTACTACTACTACTACTACTACTACTACTACTACTACTACTACTACTACTACTACTACTACTACTACTACTACTACTACTACTACTACTACTACTACTACTACTACTACTACTACTACTACTACTACTACTACTACTACTACTACTACTACTACTACTACTACTACTACTACTACTACTACTACTACTACTACTACTACTACTACTACTACTACTACTACTACTACTACTACTACTACTACTACTACTACTACTACTACTACTACTACTACTACTACTACTACTACTACTACTACTACTACTACTACTACTACTACTACTACTGCTACTACTACTACTACTACTACTGCTACTGCTACTCCTACTACTACTACTGCTGCTACTACTACTACTACTACTACTACTACTACTACTCCTACTCCTACTCCTACTCCTACTCCTACTACTACTACTACTACTACCATACTGCTACTACTAGTAGTTTGATATGTGTATATTGTACTGTAGTCGTATGACCGGTGAGGGGAGGGGGGGCAGGTCGCATAAATCAATGATAGGAGATTACTGCATGCACGCGTAGTGCTGGTGGGTGATGGTGGGGGCGGCGGAGAAGGGGGGATGGGGGGGGGGTGTACTCAGTTCGTGCATGGCCGTGGTGTTAAGGTATTATTAGTGGGGTATTAGTATGTTTGACCACTTGCAAAAGATTAACCAATAGCTTACCCAAACTGAGCCTTATAACACTCTTCCCCCCTGAAACGGCGGGATAGCAGGTCGGCCGGATATACAGACGGGTGGACCTGTCATTATCCAAGCGGTTTCGTTTCCTGGGCATATCAGGGAGATTATTTTTCAAGTTCGACATGGGGAAAGTCTGAAAATGTTTATTATGATGGATGTGGGACTCGAACCCACGACCCGTAACAAAACATGGTCTTGCCGACGACGCCATTTGTTGATGTATTGGTGGGGTATTAGTCCGTTCGACCACTTGCAAAAGGTTAACCAATAGCTTACCCAAACTAAGCCTTTTAACAGTAGTAGTCGTATGACCGTAGACCCTCCTAGCATCCCTACTATGCCGGGACGGAGCACGTCGGGTTCTCATCAACCAGGCAGACATTACTTGCACCAAGCGCGAAGCGCCGGGAGGTGTTCGGCGAGTCGGTTGAATTGCATCCTTCCAAGAACCGCTCGTAAGACGGATTTCGGCACCTTGTTGTTCCTACTTTCTTGCTTATGGATGACATCGCCAATGTTTATTTTTGTCTGGTGTGGCCACTCCAGAGCTCCAGAGACGGTATTACTATTATAATAATACGTATTGTATGTAACTGCCTCGTGGGTGCCTTATCATATTCACACTACTGGCTGATGCGACCATTCCCCTTATGCGGAGTTAGGGCTCTCCACCCCGCACAACATGATCCAACTCGATAACCATCATGGGAACCGCCAAAATAAAAAAAAAGAAGGGGGGGCGGGGGGTTAATCAATATTTGAAGACCACATAGTATTGCATACCTGGTAATAAATATGACAATGAAATGGAGCTACTGCTGTATGAGTGGCTCGAACTGTAAAAATATTGTATCACCTGTCGGACACCTGGTAGAGTGTATACCTCTGGCGGATTTGGATTTTTGATGAGGCGGAGGGCGAGGGGAGGGGGTTTGCGGGGGGGGGGGGGGGGGGGGTAATGGGGGAGGGGGGGGTGGAAAGGAGTAATGCATGTAAATGCAGATGCCCAATAGTTCAGCGAAAAACTAATAGTCAGGTGGATGGGAGCAAAATATAGGTCGGAACGTTTCTTGTTGATGTTAATAATACCAGGTAATGTTTTTATATATCCGTACATCACGAGTACTACGAATGGTACTATTAATGACTAATAATGGTACGCTGCTTTTTGTTGTTTTCTTTGGCCGTTTTTACCCTGGCATTTATTCCGGGTAGTTTTTGTATGATACTTCTTTCCATAATACGGTCTGGAAAATGCACATCCACCCATTTACTGAAACATGATACTTGAAAATAGTCTATCTATGTATAATATAATGTATACAGATGCATTTCCTTCAACTGCTCTACAGCTGTCAGATTTTGTCCCCCTCAAAAACGGGCTTTATTTAATCTTTTTTTTTTTTTTTTTTTTTTATCCTCCGGCGGATGGGGAAAAATAAAGCTTTAGCTCACCACACTTCCGCGTATTTTCATACGCGTCGTGTGTCGATTTAACTCAGTTGCTTTCGCAGCCCAACGCTAGCTGGCGCACCCTTCGAGTCCCATTGTAGGTATAGCGTAAGCTGTCCCTATCATTGGTCCCCGTTATTTAATCGTTTCCGTGCACATACTGACTGCGAAACATCACCCTGTTCACCCGGGTACAAGCTACACTGTAGTTCCAAGGGGAGTCGCCGACCTATATCAACACTCTACGAAAAATCGACGAGCAGTACAAGTAGGTTTGTTGAACCCTATGCGCGATAAAAATTGAAGGCAAGAACCGGGGGGGAAGGAGGGACGACACATGCGACCACGGCTTGTCCATAAGCTGAAAAGTAGGTGTGTGTGTGAAGAAAAAAAAAATCCTTACTGAGAACACAGACCCAGTAATACGCGCGATTGGAGCTTCCAAAGATGAATTTCGGCAAAATCTTCGATCTCACAGCTGGAGTGTATTTTTAATTTCATAATATCATGCAGTAGGGAAAAAGTGTTATTCCAGGTATGAGTTACGTATAGTATTTATTTGTTTTCTTATTTTGTTTTTGTTTTTTGTTTTTTTTTTTGTTTTTGTTTTTGTTTTTGTTTATTTCGTATTTCTCTCTTCCAATGTATTTCTGTTGCTGACGTATGTATGTTGTGCCTGTCGTACCCAGCACTAGGGCATGACATTGCGTTGTCGAATGCATTACGATGCATTATCTCTGTGTCGTAGCTTGTGACCACAGAGCTGATCTTTCTAGGGTGAAGAATCAGTACGGACACTGGGTGTGCTGGATGTCGACGAGTAGAAGAACGGTTTAATGTGAAGAACACACACACACATAGTATACGACTAGTATAGTGTAGTAGGTAACAAATTGCGTAAAAAGGATACAAACGTCATTCTTTTTTCGTGAGCATGTCCTCGCTATATACGTTGATATGATATCATTATAGCGTTTCTTATCGTATCGGAATTTCCGATGTATCGGATATCATATCGTTAATTGGATAGGGAAAACACCGCCCCGATGTCCGATAAGAAAGTCCCGCTTGTAGCGAGGAGGGGATGTTCCTCTACTGCGAATATGGAATATTTCATGCTTCGATGGGAGATGCTAAAGGAAAAGTACATGCATGCTCCTTGGGCGGTATCAATACATAAATGAATCAGAGTTTTAAGCGATCTTGTCCGATCCGATAAAAAATCGAGTGGTTTGTCGGGTACCGGGTTGTTGGCCCTTATCGGATCGGAATCGAATCTCGTTCCGATATTTGACAGTTGTCTTCACACTCTGTTCAAAGTTGCTTCAGTTCACGTGTCTACTCGTCTGAGAAGCCCACGACTACTTGCGGTTGGGGGTTCGGGTTTATCATGTTGTTGCTTTCTTGCTGTTGTTGTACTGCGACGTTACCGTTACTACTCAGTTCTCAAACCACTCACAGTTATTATAATTATCCTTTGACTACTCTGTAGCCTTTGGTTTGTACTGGTACATGTTTAGCTATATGTAGCCTGTAGTTTGTACTGGTACATGTCTAGCTATGTGTAGCCTGTAGTTTGTACTGGTACATGTCTTGCTATATTTTCGGGACAAATTCGCCGAAATTTGAGGGGTTTTGTTTTTGAAGCTTCGAAGCTTTCGAAAATAAATGGGTTTACAACGAGTGCACACACCCATATTTTTTTCAGGACATACCACTTGGAAGTTAACTTGGAATATTGTTTGCTGTGTGGGTGTGTGTTCTGATGATGATGTCGTTGGGTATCTATGATTGAAAGAACGGTTTGATGTGAAGATAACACGTTAACTTTATTGAATAATTTATTGTTTGCTGTTCGTTAAGCAGTTGGAATTAGAAAAAAGGCACAAAGCAGTTGGAATTAGAGACGTTTTTAATTTCATTCTTTGTGAAAGGGTTACTCATTTTATGTATTACTGTATTATGGTAACTTGTACGATAATTTTGACCATATATCCTTAAAAAAATACGGCAATTCTTCCGTGATCACCAAACAAAGCTCAAATATATTCCCCCGCCTCGCTGGAGCTCTCCGCCCATGGATGAAGTGTTGACCTCTTTAAGTGAATTTTTATACGGCGGGGTTGCGTATTTTCGTATAGTCGTATTTTCTAGGAATATTACTACCAGTATAACATAAGGTCGCCCAATGGATGTTACCCTCGAGCCCTGTTATAAATGAAAGAAAGACCAACAACCGCCCCCTCCTTTCTTTGGGTTTGTAACGAAGACCACCGATTGGGACAGCTTACGCTATACCTACAATGGGACCCGAAGGGTGCGCCAGCTAGCGTTGGGCTGCGAAAGCAACTGAGTTTAAATCGACACACGACGCGTATGAAAATACGTGGAAGTGTGGTGAGCTAAAGCTTTATTTTACCCCATCATCCGCCGGAGGAAGGAAGAAGAAAAAAAAAAGTTTGTTTGTAGTATCATACAACAAAAACGAATTACAATTTGAATCCCAAGACAAAAAGCCCCGCTTCTTCTGTAGGGCGGCTGTTTCCTTTATCTTGCGAATTCATAAATGACCCTTTTAACACCGCACTCTCGTTTGAGGGACAAAACACTTGAAAAATAACCCAAGCTCGTCGTAGCTGCTGGAAAAAAAAAATCCGCATTTGAAGTATCATCGCGTTTGGGGCAAAGGCGTCAGGAGACGGTCAGTCAAGCGGAAGCTCTCATCAGTCAAGGGTGTCAATCGTGTTGTTTTGGATTGAAAAAACCAGTATTTTTGCGTCAGTCAAGGCAAACTATCGGAAAATTGCCGTCCGTCAAGCGCTAAAAGTGCCGTCCGTCTCCTGACATGTTGGGTTTGGGGCATCGGCACGGATTATCAGTTGTGACACAAGATGCCAATGGATATCGTTTTGACCTGAACCGTCATGCGGTTTGCGTCGAACCCGTCACAAGCGCGAGCGCGCAATTGGCTCTTGGGTCGTCGAGGAGAATAAATGAAAACCTTTACGGCGGGCAAGTGCAGGACGCTTGACGGTCTCGTCCCCCCCCCACTTGTTCCGCCTCAACTACCCCAATAATACACCTCTCCCTCGAGGTACAATACAGCAGTGGATACGACGGTGCGCTACAATCATACCGTGCGAACCTGGGCGCGAGGCACACGTCTTACTGAGGACGGCTTTATCTCCGCTCGAGGATATAGACAGGTATTTTATCTACGATATCGTGTTAGTTTTTGCTTGAAAGGACCCATGAGTGTGGGAAGACATAGACCCTCCGACCCTCTGTTTTTTTCGTCTTGCTTTCTGTGCGTACATCAGCGAGCAGCAGCAACGCAAATATATCGTAAATACTATCCGTAATAGTAATCGAAGTATGTCGGGGGGGGGGAGTTGACCCGAATAGTCGCCACGCGGGGGACATAATCATCGTGGCTGTCTCGACCTCCCCATGTTGTTTCGCGCTCGCAGCTAGGCGGTACCCGCATGCCCTACAGTATGAGCAAGCAAGAGGTATGAATATGAATGATCTGTTTTCTACGAGTACCCTTGACGAGAATAGAGGTTTGTTTGCTTGCTGCACCCGGCGCGATTAATCGAAGGCATCATCTACAAAAAAACTGCTTGTGCTCTCATTTCACGTACTAGATGTATTACCAGATAGGTGCTTGATACTGCTTGATATATGATATGATATGATAAAATGCTGGTTGCCCAGGAAACGGCGAGGGGGGTTGGGTCTGTCTAGTCGGAAGGAAGGAAAAAGGGGAAATTTGGGTTTGTTGGGCGCGCACGAAGAGCCCATGACGAAATCCCATCAAAGCCGAAGTGGTCAGTGGTTTTTCCGAGCTGTGCGCAAGGGACAGACGAGTAGTTGGAACTAGCAGTGCAGTGAACAGAGAAAACGCCCGCAAGAATCACTACTGCTGAGGGCTAGCTGATAAAAACAACACCGAAGACCACAAAAGCTTTGCAATTTTTTTTCGCTGAGCCACCCGCACCTACAAACATATAGTATTAAAATAATAGAAACGCACTCCAGCAATGGTGAGATCGGCGATTTCTTCGAAATCCAGCTTTGCAAGCTGTGTGTGATACTCTGATCGCGCGTTACTGGGTGTGTGCCGTCATCAAGAGTATATACCCTCAACCCCGCCTAGAACTACAGTGTAGCTTGTACCAGGGTCAACAGGATGGAGGTTACGGTTGCATGCCGCCCTTCCCTTCTTTAGTGGTGGGGGACGAGGTATTTAAGTCCATGCGTCATTCAGCCAGGCGGCGGAAAAGCCGAAGGAAAGCGATGCTTTTCGCTACTACGTGCCTGCCTGATTCTAAACATAAGGGTCTTATCGAGTCGATCAAAAGGAGTCACGATGCCGGTCGCTCCAGCCGTGGTCTATAAATTGTGGTTAACCTCGAACACTCTACCAAGTAAGGTTGGAGTGAGATCTCGTTATGGAGACTCTAATTTCCAGAGACACCAACCGCCGAGAGCGCTTGATAGCGTGGGAAAACACAGCAGTTCGACTCGAGTCGTCGAGGAGAAGATAATAATGCTGAATTCCTCTCGCGAGAAAAATGAAGGCGCCGCAAGCGTACCGTAGTGGGGAGGGGGAAGAAGGGCCTGCTGATAATGGTCACCTCGGGTCTGAGGAACGTGTGGGAAGAGGAAGAAATGCGAAGAAAACGGCATGAGCAAAACAGAAACAAGAGAAAGCTCAACCCGTTTAGACCCTCAGAGCAAATCTATTCCACACTAATCCCGGGTAGTTTGTCCCCCCCCAACATGGGTGCCATTGTAATGGGGTTCATCTTCCTTATATTTAGGATCAGACTGGTAGATACCGGTACTCTGCAGATGAACCCAGGAACCGCACAGCCAAACAATGGTTTCACGCCCCTCCCCCTGACTCACTCCTCCTTCTTCATCTATTTCGTGAACTACACGCTGATGACTA
Organism: Undaria pinnatifida; assembly: GCA_012845835.1. Lineage (NCBI taxonomy): Eukaryota > Phaeophyceae > Laminariales > Alariaceae > Undaria > Undaria pinnatifida. The sequence goes on from JABAKD010000024.1 coordinate 9,110,105, forward strand.
CCCAGTTTTTACGATGTGTCACTTTTACGATATGTATTATAAAAATCAGAATACACTCCAGCTGTGAGATCAAATATTTTGTCGAAACTCATCTTTGCAAGCTGTGTGTGATACTCCGATCGCGCGTATTACGGGTTATGTGTCCTCATTAAGGATGTCGTCTTTCGGATGACTACTCATGACTGATGACTACCCTGTTCTTCGACTTTTCGTTTGTTTTTCTGGCCAGTGGACAATGGGGGCGGTCTTGGCGCGAGTAAGCTGCGCAGTCCGAGGCAGGATTAGGATGATCAGATTATTGTCATGCCTGTCTATTGGAGTGGTTGGTCTCCTCGCTCCCAACACGCAGAGCAGTAGTAGTAGTAGTAGTTGTAATACTGCCCACGTGTCTTTCGAGGGGCGCTACGAGCAAGCGGAGAGTTGGTTTCAGAGGTGGCGACGGCGGCGGCGGTGGACAATGAAGCTAATAGTATATGATATCCATCCATCTATGTGATTGACTCTACCTTGTAATATAGAGCACGGGCATTTGTATATTTCTAGGGTGTTAGCATATGACATCCATCTACCCATGTGATTGACTCTACCTTGTAAATAGGGAACGCGAGCAGTTGTATATCTCTCGGATGAATCAGCACGGGCCCGGGTGCACTGATCTGATGTCGTTGAGTATCCATGACTGAAAGAACGCTTTGGCGTGAAGACGAAGCACACACGAGCTCGCAGTCGAGACCCTTCTCGTCGCGTGCGTTTTTATCACAAAACTGATATTCCCGCCCTTGTAATATATACCTCGATATACACGCACAGTTCGACGCGAGGCGACGAGGGAAGAAAATGCTGAGTTCTTCTCGCGATGAAAAATGATGAAAACGAAGGCACGTACCGCCGTGTTGTGGGGGCGGCGGATTCAAGAAAGAGGAGGGCCCGCTATGCCACCCCGGGTCTGAGTTACTACTGGGAGGGAGGGCGAGAGTAGTTCGAGGGTAATAAATGGGATGGAAAGTATATAATGTAAAAATAAAAATACACTCCAGCTGTGAAATCGAAGATTTTGTCGAAACAACTCATCTTTGCAAGCTGTGTGTGATACCTCCGATGGCGATTATTGCGGGGTGTGAGTTTCAGCGCAAGCAGTGTCCGCGCCGTTGCCTCCTCTTTTGCGGGATGAGCGCTCTCTGTGCTCACAAACTACAAAACGGAGATGCCCATTGCAAGTACTACGTACGGGTGATTTGGCCACTAAGTGCGGAATAAAATGAATGCGCACCCTGAACGTGGGGCCAGAACTTATCATGCGAGCTACGAAGCACACCAGACTACGCTGTACGCGCAAGGAAGAAATAAAATAACAAAGGAAGAGAGAAACAAGAAAAGAGGGGAGAGGGAGAAAAAATCGGAAAAAAAATCAGCTGAAAAAATTGCAGAGAATAGGAAAACGGGGGAGAGGCACAGCAAAATGGTACACCCATGAAGCCCAAAAATTGAGTGAAGCAAGTCGTCGGTAGGGAAAAAATGAAATCTAAGCAAACAGCCAGCCAACCACGAAGCAGATGGCAACACCCAACCGATGTCGGGGGCAGTAGCCATACTGGGTTCCGAATGAACCTACTGCCTACTGAAGGAGTAGGAGCATTGCCGTGTCGCCCATCTTGTTCTTTCTCTTGTATGGTGTTCGGTACAGGGGCGACAAAGGCGGTGTTGGCACCACTGCTGCTGTCGTCAGAAAAAACAGTAGTGGGCCGGTGATGAGCCATGCGGCAATGCTCCTACTTCTCCGACACCAAGATCGCTCGAAACCCTACATGGCTGCTGCCCCCGACGTTAGTTGGATGTTCTTCGGTGTGTTGCTAGTATGTAGTTGCTGGCTGTTTGTCGTGCTTTGCTTTTTTTCAATTTAGCCTCGCGTTTCCTGTTTGCCTCTTTGTTTTCGTATTGTTTCTCTTCTTTCCTTTTTTTTTTTTCTCGCCCATTTTTCTGTTTTGTTTCTTCTTTTGTCGCTTTTTCTTTTGTTGCTGCAAATAGTCTGGTGCGCAGGCTTGCATAAATTGGTTTTTTTGCTCGCGTGCTCATTGCGGTTAGCGTTGCCTAGATTACCAAATCGCGCTCATACGACTGCCTTGTCTGTGCTCCGACGTATCTATCTCCGCCGTAATATGTGACTACAGGGAGAGGTCGTCTTTCTTAGGCATCTGAACGGACACTGGTTGGGCTGGATGTAGATAGATGGGTGGAAATCTTGAATAAATAAAATCATGTGAGGAACACAGAATACACACAATGTTTTCGACTGCAGCAGTAGTAGCATTAGCACAAGTATTAGCAGCAGTAGTAATAGTGGTGGTGTTGGTGCCCATACCCCCATCATCACCCTCGTACCCCGCACAAAAACCCACTTAAAAAATAAAGACAGGGTAAAACACAGCAACAAAGGAGATGGCACCACCCAGCCGGCGGCAACAGCGGCAACGCCCAAACTGTGGGTTTCGAATGCAACTCTTGCTATACTATTAATAGAGGGTTAGGAGTGTTGCTGCCTATCCGCACCATCACCTAGACCTAGCACCACGCGTATAGCAAACCCCTTCATCTATGCGACCTAAAGATGTTGAAAACCCTTTACGCCCCCCCCCCCCCCCCCCCCCCCCCCCCTCGAACACTCCTCCCTCTCACTGGTTGTGCGACTTGCAGGACATACATTATATAAACTGGTGCATTTCTTCCAAAACCTTCAGATTTATCCCCTTAAAGGATTTATTGTTTCCACGCACATTTTGAGTTGCCCCGCCCCCCCCCCCCCCCCCCCCCCCCCCCGCGCGCTCCCTATTGTTCAAACCCATGCCCCCACGCCCTTGAAAACTCCGCTTTCCCCTCACCGGTAATACGACTTACAGGATACACTTGATTAAATGATGCATTTCCTTCCACAGCTGTCAGATTTTGTCCCCCTCAAAAACGGGATTTATAGTTTCCGCGCACAGACTGACTAACATCACCCTGTTGACCCTGATAGCTACACTGTAGTTGCAAAGGGAGTCGCCGACCTACTCCTACCTATATATTATAAAAATTAAAATACACTATCATTAATGCGGACACACAACCCGTAATACGCGCGATCGGAGTATCACACAGCTCGCAAAGATGAGTTTCGACAAAATATTCGATTTCACAGCTGGAGTGTATTTTCATTTTTGTAGTACCTAATGTCACTGTGCTGTTTCGTCATCCTGGAGAGACAGAAATGATGTGGTCACAAGAGTTTCTGTACACACAACAGCATATGATAACTAAAAAAAAAGTACTGGTCGTTTCCCAACACCCCAACCACGCTATTGTAAATTATATGTACAATGGTTGCACTTTCCGTGAGTATTTTTTTCTTTTTCATGTGCTTAAACTCCCACACATGACGGAAGCGAATTGTTGCACCGTCAAAACGTCGAAGCGAACTCCCTGGTGAAAGCAGCCGCACGAAAAGTTCCAGGCGTCGACATCCATCTACGATCCGTCTGGTCGAGCTAAAAGGCCAGGAATCTGGGAGAGTACGTAATAATGTCGTACCTTTTATATGGACACGATAATATTTGTACCCATACATACATTGATGATATAGTCCAGGTATTGTTTCGAACACTTGACTTACCTTGATGAATTGCGACTGTTTGTTTCACTTTGTTTCACAAGTAAGTCTGTAGCCACAGAATTTGTATCTCTTCTGGATGAAGGATCAGCACGGACTCTGAGTGTACTGATGATGATGATGATGCCGTTAGGTAGAAAGAACGCTGTATTGTGAAGACAACACCCACATACACTACTAACTGTTATATGTCATGAAAATAAAAATACACTCCAGCTACTCGTATGAGATCGAAGATTGTGTCGAAACTCATATTTGCAAGCTGTGTGTGATACTCCGATCGCGCGTATTACGGGTTGTGTGTCCTTGAAGCCCCCAAATCCATCCCTATACTAATTTCAAGTCGTATTTGTCCCCAAAAAGGGTCTCCAGTTGTAAAGGCGTTAAGGATATAAGTCGGCTACTTCACATATTACATTATGATATTTTCTTTGGTATACCATGTCCGATAGTTTACACCTGGTACACTCTCACATGATATATTTTCATCATGGTATGTACCTCGTACTAATATCATACCAAGTCTATTTATTGCTATAATTCCCGTCACCCCCTCGTATTTTATGGGGGCACCTAGTACACACACGTACACGTATAATAATAAATTTGGGTGGGTGCGCAAAACGCAAAAAAAAAAAAGTAGCAGCAGTAGCAGCAGTAGCAGCAGCAGCAGTTGCACGCGTGCTCGTATCGTTGGTCTTTAGGCCGATCTCTGCGGCGATGCTTCCGAAGTCCAAACCCTTTCACCGTTCGCAGACGCACCAGACCACCCCTCCGCGTGTGTCCGTGTGTCTGCTGTGTCCTGATGTTGGTGTTATTGAAGTATGAACTATTGCATAGAAGCCTGTTAAATTTTTCTTCACGTTTTTTTAACGTTTAAGTTATTAATAACGCGTTAATTATTAAGGCCTTTCATTCATTATTTATTTATTATTATTTCTTGTTGAAATAAATGCGTGGTACGTACGTACGTGTTACTTGATATATTACCAGGCAGCACTATCCAGCAGCAGTGCCGGTGCCGCCCGATAACCCTTCGTCAGGCGTTCGTTGGACAAACAGCAAGCAGTTGCTACGTGTACGCCGCCTTTCCAACGTGTACACCCCCTATTATCGTATAGTATCAAGTATGTTCAGGTTTTATAGTTTCCGCGCACAGATTGATTAACATCACTCTGTTGACGCTGGTACAAGCTACACTGAAGCTCGAAGGGGAATCGCCGACCTATATCCTTGATGAGGACACACACCCAGTAATACGCGCGATCGGAGTATCACACGCAGCTTGCAAAGATGAGTTTCGACGAAATCTTAATCTTCGTTCTCATAGCTGGAATGTATTGTAATGTTTGTAATAGGTATATTCATTTCAAACAATAATAAATGCACTTCAGCTGTGAGATCGACCAACAACAAGGATTTCGATCAAAATCCATCTTTGCAAGCTGCGTGATACTTGATATGTGAAATCAAAGTGTACTCCAGCTAGCTGTGAGATCGAAGATTGAAGATTTCAAGTTGGAAGATGTCGTCGAAATTCATGCCAGGTACATATTTGCAAGCTTTGTGTGATGCTACCATCGCGTGTATCACTGGGTGTTTGTCCTTCTTGAGGATATAGGTCGGCGACTCCCCTTGGGACTACAACAACGGCAGTGTAGCTTGTACCGGAGTTAACAGGGTGATGTTGATCATTCTGTGCGCGGAAACTAAATAACCCGGTTTTGAGAGGGGCAAAATATGACGACTGTGGAAGGATTGCATCAGTTTATCATATCCTGTAAATCACGTGTATGTCTAACCGGTGAGGGGAAGGCGGGTTTTTAGGGGGGCGGGCGGGGGGGGAAGTGAGGGGGGGAGTGGGGCCGGGGGAGGGGGGGGGGGGGGGGGGGTCCAACAGTTTTACGTCGCACGAATGTATTATTGCAAGGTCATGTTCTGTAGGGTTTGTGGATTCCGGGTAAGGGTGTGCGAGTCTTACAGAACTTCAAGAAGTTTCGGGTACGGGTATGAAAGTGTTACAGAACTTAGAGAATTTCCGGACATTGTGGCACGGGCGCACATGTTTTAAGGCTTAGTTTGGGTGAGCTCTTGGTTAACCTTTCGCAACTGGTCAAACGGACTAATACCCCACTAATACCTTAACAAATGGCGTCGTCGACAGACCATGTTTTTGGGGTTCGTGGGTTCGATTCCCACCATCCGCTTGGATATTGACAGGTCCGCCAGTATATCCGGCCGACCTGCTATCCCGCCGTTTTAAGGGGAAGAATGTTATAAGGCTTAGTTTGGGTAAGCTATTGGTTAACCTTTTGCAAGTGGTCAAACGGACTAATACCCCACTAATTCCATAACATACAGAACTCACAGAAGTTCCGGGCGGGTACAAAAGGTGCTGTACCCGTGCCCCGGGTATTGTGGTACGGGGTGTACAGAACTCACATAACTTCCGGGTACGGGTATGAATGTCCTGCAGAACTAACAGAAGTTCGGGTACGGGTATAAAAGTCTCGCAGAATTCCCAGAAGTTCCCGGTATTGTGGTACGGGGTGTACAGAACTCACATAACTTCCGGGTACGGGTATGAATGTCCTACAGAACATACAGAAGTTCTGGGTACGGGTAATACCATGGTAAATGCACAGGTAAATGCACACCCCCTCGGAGGGGAGTTCGATTTGAAGTGAAGGGTTCAAACCAACTTGCATGGCATGTTCTCACTGGGCCAATGTCCCCGAAGCAATCTGTCGTGGCTGTAAGGGAATTCATTATGAATTATCGACAAAAATACTACCAAGAGATGCCATGAAGCGCGAATCTCGACGAGTGGCGACCGGGGTAACAGCCGCGCTCACGGCTATACCGCGCTGTAACAGATCATACCGTAGCGTACCCCAGCTGTGGCGCTTTAAAAAAAGTAATGGCGGTCGCAAGCCCATATTTGCCTCCAGCTCGATAAGCCATGTGCCGCGACAAAAAAGCGAAACTACCGAAAACACAGGATAGTTCAAGACGTTGATGGTAGCTGCATCGCCTTTACGGCAGATCTATGTATAACTCCCAATTGTATTTCTCCGATCGGAAAAGAACATTGAAAATACCCAACACTTTTGGTTTCCTAATAGGAACCAAATTCATATTCTGTTGCCGCCAGGCAGATCGAATCGGATTCAATTCGATTAATTAAAAAAAATTAATATTTTGGAATGTTTTCGATGTCCTTCGTTAATATAGAACGTGCCCACGGGTTGGAAACGAGAGAAACATTACCAGGACCTACTACTGTCGTACCCAGTACTAGGGCATGACATTGCGTTGTCGAATGCATTACGATGCATTATCTCTGTGTCGCAGCTTGTGACCACAGAGCTGATCTTTCTAGGGTGAAGAATCAGTACGGACACTGGGTGTGCTGGATGTCGACGAGTAGAAGAACGGTTTAATGTGAAGAACACACACACACTACTAGAACGGTTTAATGTGAAGAACACACACACACACTACAGTAGGTCCCATGATATACCATACGTAATGCGACGGCTTCAAATTCGATGTTCAGTTGGTTTCACTGTTTGTTTTTGTTTGTTTTCTTATTTTGTTTTGTTTTTTGTTTTTGGTTTTGTTTTTGTTTATTTCGTATTTCTCTCTTCCAATGTATTTCTGTTGCTGACGTATGTATGTTGTGCCTGTCGTACCCAGTACTAGGGCATGACATTGCGTTGTCGAATGCATTACGATGCATTATCTCTGTGTCGTGGCTTGTGACCACAGAGCTGATCTTTCTAGGGTGAAGAATCAGTACGGACACTGGGTGTGCTGGATGTCGACGAGTAGAAGAACGGTTTAATGTGAAGAACACACACACACTGTCAATATATGACATAGTAATAAAATGCATAATATACTCGTTTAAATATTAAGCCTGAATGAATGCATGTAAGCTCCCCGGGTATTGTAGCAAAGGTCTACCCGCACCCCGGGTTTTGTGCCAGTCCTACAGAAGTCACAAAAGTTCTGGGTTAAGGTATAGAGATCTTACAAAACTTACAGAAATTCCGGGTACGATACGGAAGTGTTACAGAACTCACAGATTTCGGGGTACGGGTTTGAACGTCGTACAGAACTTCCAGAAATTCCGGGTACGGGTATGAATGCCGTATAGAACTTGGAAGTTCTTTGTAGGGTAATACCCGGGATAAATACCCCGGGTATGGCTTGTGCGTACCCTACAGAACACAACCTTGTATTTATTGTATAACATGATACATTCCTTCTTTTGGTGGGATTGACCACGCCGTACATGTTGTTTATCGTACTCTTGTTACTACGAGTAGATATCATAGACTATGATAGTCCAGTGCTTGTTGTTGGGATATCTCATCTCTCTGTAAGAGTATTAGAGTCTATAGATGCCACATCGTACATGCGTTTTGTTTTTTCTTCATATTTTGTGTGCTGGGTTAGTTAACGGTGATGTCGTAGCCGGTACGCTAGCATTTCACTTGTTTCACCTTGATCAATTGCGATTGTTTTTGGGTTATCATACTCTGTCTCAGATCAAAATCTGTGACCACAGAAATGGTACAAGGTATATTTTTAGGAAAGAATCAGCACGGACACTGGGTGTACTGATGATGATGTGTGGGGTATCCATGATTGAAAGAACGGTCTAATGTGAAGACGAAGCACACAGATGATACATCAGGTACTCGGAACTATAGTCTATCGATCGTTTTTTATTTCACTTTGTTTTAGTATACCATTCCCTTGTCTGAATCTCGGATTTAGAGTGAGCGGAATCGCTTTTTTACAGTAAAACGCCAAACTAACATCTAGCTTTCTATTTTCGGGGATTTCTTCTTGTTACGTCTCATGGCAACCTACTTGTGATATCATGTGTATCAAGCCATCGAGATTGAACAATTCAGCTGGATGTTGTGGGGGACAAAAACCCTGCAAATTCCCGTTTTTTTAATAAATAGGTGTCTTCAACGTAGCCCGTGTGTGTGTGTTCTTCACATTAAACCGTCCTTCTACTCGTCGACATCCAGCACACCCAGTGTCCGTACTGATTCTTCACCCTAGAAAGATCAGCTCTGTGGTCACAAGCTACGACACAGAGATAATGCATCGTAATGCATTCGACAACGCAATGTCATGCCCTAGTACTGGGTACGACAGGCACAACATACATACGTCAGCAACAGAAATACATTGGAAGAGAGAATACGAAATAAACAAAAACAAAAACAAAACAAAATAATAATAAGAAAACATATAAAAAACAAAGATAAAAATAAAACAAAAATGAAACAAACAAAATGAAGGGGAAATCGAAGAAACAACCCAACCGGAAAGGAGAGCCAAAGCTCGGAAAAGAAACATAATAAAAATAAAATAAAATGAAGTAAAGTAAAACCAAAATAAGATAATCCGAACACGAGCCAAAAACCTGGACACGCAAGGAGGGAACAAAGGGGAAAAAAATACCCCAGAAAAAGAAGAAAAGTGCTACGTACCTACTAGTCGGCCTGGTACTTTGCTACCCTGTCTGCCATCTCCTTCCTGCCTTCGTCCACCGCGGTCTCCCTTCTATTCCTCCTGTTGCCCCCCCTGCCCCCACTCCCTTGGACGGCTTTCCTTCTACTCCTCCTGTTTCCCCCCCACCCCCCTTTGTGTTCTTCTCATTAAACCAAAATACCTTGTAAAAGAGAGAAACAACGAAAGAAACCAAGACAAAACAAATAAATAAATAAATAAATAAAAAGGGGAGCCAAAGCGCGGGAGATAGAAACATACCCCGAGCATGAGCCAAAATGGACATGCAAGGGGGAAAGAAAGGGAAAAAAATAAAGGACTATCTAAAACCACGCGTATTGTCTCGTCCGCCCCCTCTGTTCACGGAAGCTCACGACACTTTAATAAACGCGTTTTCAATACGACATAATGGTATGAAATACCGGTATGAAACATGAGGGCGAGCTGGCTCCGGCAACAATAAAAACTTTTCGGCTTCAAGCTTTGCTCCTTGCTGTATTTTTTCTCGAGTTGGACAACAAAATTTGGCAGGCTTGTGCGCGTCAGCACAAAAATGCGAAACTGCTCTCCTTATTAATAAATTGTTTTTTAGTTTGGTTTTTCTGTTTTTGTTTTCTTCTCCAGATGCCTTTTACCGTTTGTTCTGGAGTTTTCGGCGACATTGGCCCCCCACTGACGAACGCATTTTTTTTTTCAAGACCAGTAAGCGTTCGGTTCGTATTCTCTTGAAGCACAACGGTGCCAAATATTTTGTCGCCTTTCAAAACTCTCCAAAACCAAGGTGGAAAAATGCAAGGTCGTGTTCTGTAGGGTACGCACAAACCATACACGGGATATTTACCCGCTTACAAGTACATTGATACCCGTACCCGGAACTTCTGAAAGTTCTGTACGACAGTCGACACCGAGCCTCACGGTATGGTAGGGTTGCAGCATGATCAGATCAGTCCCTGAGCTCCTCACCTGAGAAACTCGTATCTCACCCGAAAAATGACTTGGAAAGCATTCGTTGGCACAACCCGACCAAGCTTGTACGCCGTAGTCGTAAAACAATATGTACTCGGGAAATTACTTCATTGACCGGCAGTTCCTCACATGAACTCTGTCGCACAGGGACCTTTTGGCGTAATCATACAACTGCAACCCCTACCGTGGGATGACTAACCCGTACCCGGGACTTGTGGAAGTTCTGTAGGCCATTGCCACAAATACCCGGGGCACGGGTATGTAATTTTTTATAGCGTATGTGAGTTCTGTACGCCCGTGACACAATACCCGGAACTCCTGTGAGTTCTGTAACGCTTCCGTACCGTATTCAGAACTTATGTAACTTTTGTAATATCCCCATACTTTAACCCTGAACTTCTGTGACTTCTGAAAGACTTGTGGCACAATACCCGGGGCACGGGCAGACTTTTGTTACAATACCCGGAGGGCCCACATGCATTAGTTTAGGTTAAATAACCCAACGAGTGTATTATGCATTTATTATGATGTCATATCTTGTCAGTGACGCCAGCCGAACACAGAAAGTGCAGCTGTATGTAGCAGTACGTACAGTATAATATGATAGTGATGATAGTAGCACCTACTGCTACTACTGCTGTACGTCTTGTTCATGTCTCTTGCGTTTGTAACCCGTGGGCACGTATTATATTAACGAAGGACACTTTTGAATCGAAAATATTCCTTTCTTATGAATCGAATTGAATTCGATTCCATTTGTTGGAAACATACGAATTGGGATCATATCGGGAAACCACGTGTTGGGTATTGTAAAAGTTTTTTTTTTTCCCCGATCGGAACAATATATAGATCTGCCGTGACGGCGATGCAGCTACCATCGACGTCTTGAACTATCCTCTGCATGCAATGTCTGTGTTTTCGGTAGTTTCGCTTCTTTGTCGCGGTACTTGGCTTTTCCCGAGCTGGTGGAAAAGTGTGGGCTTGTAACCGCCATTATTTAATTTGAAGCGCCACAGCTGGGGTACGCTATGGTATGATCTGCTACAGCGCAGTATAGCCGTGAGCGCGGCTGTTACCCCGGTCGCCAGTCATCGAGGTTCACGATTTGTGGCCTCTCGGTGGTGGTTTTGTCGGTAATTCTTCATTGATTCCCTTACAGCCACGACAGATTGCCTCGGGGACATTGGCCCAGTGAGAACATGCCATGCAAGTTGGTTTAAACCGTCCACTTTAAACCGAACTCCCCTCCGAGGGGGTGTGTATTTACTCAGGTATTACCCGTACCCGGAACTTCTGTATGTTCTGCAGGACATTCATACCCGTACCCGGAACCTCTGTAAGTTCTGTACGCCCACGCCACGAAAATATCGGGAACTTTTGAAATTCTGTAAGACTTTGGTACCCGTACCCGAACTTCTGGAAGTTCTGTTGGACATTCATACCCGTACCCGGAAGTTGTGCGAGTTCTGTACACCCCGTGCCACAATACCCGGGGTATGGGTAAAGCACCTTTTGTACCCGCCCGGAACTTCTGTGAGTTCTGTACGCCCGTGCCACAATACCTGGAACTTCTGGAAGTTCTGTAAGACTCCCATACCCTTATCCGGAATCCACAACTCCTCTAGAACATAACCTTGGAAAAATGATTCCGGTGCAGAGCAAAAAACCCTTGTATCAATACGTGGGGTTCCAAAGAGCCCTATACATTGCTCAAGTACTTGGCAGGATTTTTTTTTCGTCTATCCTCGGGCGGATGGGGCAAGGTAACGCCGCACTTCCCCGTATTTTCGTTTTTGTACGAGTCGTGCGTTAGTTTAATTGAACCGTGTGTTCGCAATCCAGCGCTAGCTGGCCAATGCTTCAGTTCCCGTGGTAGCGACGGAGTGAGGAACGGTTCCTACGGGTGGTCACCGTTTCTACTCCAGTAGCGCGAGTTGCCGTTCGTCGTATACGGATGAGCTAGTATGTCGGTCCGACTTGATCCCTGGGTATCAGGTGCTGCAGTGGATAAAGTCACCCGGAAAGCCATCCTTCCGGGTAGTGAGGGCAGGCTTTTGTTATGGCAGTCCATCGCGGCTCGCAGAACAAACCAAGTGTCACGGATATATCTTCTTGTTAGTCTTGTGGATGCGATCATATCACACGTGCAGTGTTGAACGACTCGACCTATTGCCCGAGCTACGGCCTACGTTCGTACAAAGTCTTGGTACATTTTTAACAATAGACAGCTCAAAATCCCTATATGCAGCGACGCCTCCCCAAGAAATATGAGCACATACAATATCTCGCCAACTACCAGGCTCGAAAGTCGAAGCGAGACTCACTGATGCGTTCTTCCTCTGGTGGATGAGGTCACGTGGATATCCTTATATTAGTGTCCAGACTAAATCGACGTATCCATTGTCATATGGCCCGAAGATGAAAATTTCCTACTCTCGCTGGAAGCAGCTCGTACCTGCAGTAGAGCTTTCACCAGTTCTTGGACAACATGGTTGACGCACACTGTGTAAGAGACGAAGGGGTTTTTGACAGTACATTTAGTGGTTAGGGTTAAGGTGAGGTTGTCGAAAAAAGCGGTAAGGTACCTTTCCGATATGTATTGTACGTACCTGGCATGCTCGTCCTGCGAATCAATTGCTGCGGGCCCTTGACAATCTTGGCGGGTTTTCTTTCTTTCTCTACCTCGCCTTAGGCCATTTCTTATGCAGTCGGATTCCGGCATTCGAAAACGGCCCTTTTCGACTGGACTCATTTTCGACTCGATTCTTCTGGTCCTTCTTCATATCGTCAGTCGAGTTGATTTTATAGTTTTCGTGCTCTTCCTAGAGGCGGTTGGTGTGAGGGAGTACTGCTGTACAGCAGGCGAAATCAGTTCGCAGCTTTGTGCTTCGCGTTGTCTCCGCGAGCAACGGCTTGACGAACCTTCGTCCCAGCGAGTTGGTGGCTTTGGAATGGGCCGAAAGCCGCCAAAGCTACGTTCGTGGAGTTGCACTCAGCCGAGAGCCGCCAAAGCTACAGCAGGCGCAGCCGTTATTGGCAGCATGGGATCGAGACCGCGCGCTGCTGCCGTCGTGTGATACACGTTGCTGGCGAGCGGAACTAGGAATGCGCCACGTTGACTTGCTGCGACAAGCAACAGCAGTGATAGCCAAGCCAGCGTCAGCGCCTTGTATGATACTGCAGTGTGGTACCTGGTATGGGTGTGTGGCCGTGTGGCCGTGTGGGTGTGTGTTTGGTGGTGGGATGGGCGATGCGATCGGTTCAAAAAACACGTGTAAAACTTTTTCCACTGAGTTTTTTGACTGGAGGATCCAGTCGAAAAAGTCGAGTTTTTCGACTGGATCCGCCAGTCGGAATTCTCAGTCGAAAAAAGTTGAGTTGAAAAAGCCCTTTTTCGGCTGCGTAAGCTCGATTTGGGCTTCGGTCGAAAAAGGCCGTTTTCGACTGACAAATCCGACTGCATAAGAAATGGCCTTAGGGGCGTTCCTAACGAACACAACAAATGTCAGGAATCCTGACGAAAAAATTGTGACATTTTCACGAATCGTGATATTTGAATCGTTTTGACATTTTCCTTAAAGAAAGAATGATGTCAGGATTCCTGACAGAAAAACGTGATTGTTTTCGAAAAAGGGACATTCCTAAATTTTAAAAATGTCTGGATTCGTGATTTTGTTGCGTTCGTTAGGCGCGTTCGTTAGGATCGACCCTTCGACGTAACTCAGTGAAAATTACCATCAGGATTCCTGACAGAAGAACGTGTGTTTTTTTTTTTCGAAAACGTGACGTTTCATTACTTCAAAATGTCAGGAATGGTGATTTTGTTCGCGTTCGTTAGGAATTAGGAACGACCGTCCGACGAAACTCAATAACATTTGCTGTCAGGATTCCTGAGAAAAGAACGTGATTTTTTAAATTCGAACACGTGACATTTCAGAATTTCCAAACGTCAGGAATCTCCTTACATTTTGTCAGGGTTCGTGATTTTGTTTTGCGTTCGTTTAAGAACGACCGTTAGGCGTACGTCAGCTCCGAGGTCATTAAGCAGGCTCCCCGCCCCTAATCTTCGCAACTTTTCTTGCTTTTTCTCCCTTCCTAGGCGTATCTCAGATCCGGAGTCGCGAAGAAGACCCTTCGCCCCTCTCACTACGGTACGCGCTTTCATTTTCATGGCGAAAGTGTGTTTCAGGGCTTTCTAGTCTCATCGACTCGCATTGAATTACGCCTATTCGCTGCTCTGCTAGGCGCTCTCAGTCAGCAAGTTGATTTTTTTATTTTTTACTTTGGCGAATATACTACAAAAATCTGAGCCACGTGGGATTCGAACCCCAAAACTAACCTTTGTAATAGCATTCGAGGGTAATCACTAGACCACCGGTGCGGCCGACTATTAGTTCCTAATCGCTATGTTATCTTAACCCCTTCACCACTGGAACCCGTTTTTGGGGACAAAATTACCTGGATTTAGTATCGGGATGGGTTCGGGGGCTCTATAGGGGTTAACAAAGATTTTAAACTCACCCCTTATTTTCGTAAAATATATTTTCCGGGCGTATATCCCTGGTATATGGTAATACAGCGGCTGGTGCATGCCATTTTTGTCCCCCATGAAACCGAGTTTTACAGTTTCCGTGCGCAGAGTGATCAAAGACTGAACGTCTTTGTATCACCCTGTTGACCGTGGTACTAGCTAGCACTAAGGGGAGTGGCCGATCTTTACTCTTCCTGAGGACATACACAATCCGTAGCACGCAGCTTACGAACATGAGTTTCGACAAAATCTTCGATCTCAGGCCATTTCTTATGCAGTCGGATTCCGCCAGTCGGAAACGGCCCTTTTCGACTGGACTTCTTTTCGACTGGAATCTTCTGATCCTTCTTCTTATCGTCAGTCGAGTCGATTTTATAGTTTTTGTGCTCTTCCTAGAGGCGGTTGGCGTGAGGGAGTACTGCTGTACAGCAGTCGACATCGGTTGGCAGCTCTGTGCTTCGCGCTTTCTCCGCGAGCAACGGCTCGACGAACCCTCGTCCCAGCGAGTTGGTGGCTTTGGGCTCAGCCGAAAGCCGCCAAAGCTACGTTCGTGGAGTTGCACTCAGCCGAGAGCCGCCAAAGCTACAGCAGGCGCAGCCGTTATTGGCAGCATGGGATCGAGACCGCGCGCTGCTGCCGTCGTGTGACACATGCTGCTGGTGAGTGGAATTAGGAATGCGCCACGCTGACTTGCTGCGACAAGCAACAGCAGTGAAAGCCAAGCCAGCGTCAGCGCCTTGCATGATACTGCAGTGTGGTACCTGGTATGGGTGTGTGGCCGTGTGGCCGTGTGGGTGTGTGTTTGGTGGTGGGATGAACGATGCGATCGGTTCAAAAAACACGAGATTTTCGACTGGATCCGCCAGTCGGATTTCTCAGTCGAAAAAAGATAAGTCGAAAAAGCCCTTTTTCGACTTTGTAAGGAAGCTCGATTGGGGCTTCAGTCGAAAAAGGCCGTTTTCGACTGACAAATCCGACTGTATAAGAAATGGCCTCACGGTTTAATCATAGTTTAAATCTTTAAATAAAGAACGGATATACCGGGTATGTGTGGTCTTCACATTAAACTGTTCGGTCCATCCATCTACATCCAGCGCAACCAGTGTCCGTCCCGAGGCCTCCTTCTCGCAGAGAAACGCTCCTCTGTGGTTACAAACTACAAGGCAGGCAGCAAGGGTTCTTGGCCACGCCATGCCAAACACAATCAACACGAGAGCGGCACAAAACCAAGCCAACACGCTAGACAAAACGCAAGGCAAAAAGGAAAGAAGAAAAAAAGAACGGCGGAAAAATAAAAATAAAAAAAGGAAAAGGGTGCACACCATGTGTGTGACAGGCGCTGCTGTAGTAGTACACACGGCAATAAGTCGGGATTTTTCTGGACAAAGTTCATCCCAGGTGCACATCATACATTAATATAATAATTTACATGTGCGGGTATATTATGCACGTACAATCGTAGGAGGCGCTGTGGGCCACCACCAGTACCCGACGCTCCTCCCGCGCTTCCACCACCGTTGCCACCAGGAGTATTAAATACAGTAGCGGCTACGGTTTAAGAGAGGTCCGTGCCAGCCCAGTTTCCCTCTCTGAAATCCGGCTTTCTGTTATACTGCGTTGGCTACGGTATAAGAGAATATTCTCTTAAATCATATCTCACTCTCGCGGGAGGTCGCACAGGTGTGGCAAATGCGGTGCATCTCGCTGGTCCCGAGCGGGTCCACTACACCACAAGTGCCATGGAGGTACTGCCCGCAGACGCCTCTGCATTGGTGATTTGTGAACTTCGGTGGGCCTGGCGTGTGGTCGGGGACAGCTGTGCAGCAACTGCCCGCTGCGCAGGGCATGGTGTCTGCAGCTGTGTGTGATGCGTGTGATGGCTATGTGGTGTGATTTCAGCAGCTCGATTTAAGAGAAAATCCTAGACATAAGACCAGTTCTCTCTTGAATCGATGTTGGTCGTGCCAGCCAGTTCACCTCTCTCAACCCGTACTTTCTCTTGAACATTTTCTCTTGAACCGTGGCCGCTACTGTACACGGATATAGCTTACGTAGGGTACGGTCCGCTGCCATTGACTGAAAAAAAACTCGCACAAAACTTGCAGTATTTTTCTGCAATATTTGGTTTCCTACATTTGACGCGACTGATACCCAAAGCGGTACAAGTTAACAAATACCAGCGAGGGCAAGGTTCTGAAACCCTTCCCCAAACTGCCCATGCTGTTGTAGTACAGTACACTGAGGCGAGCGAGCGCGAAGCCTGAGCCTATTTGCTCTTGGGATTGCAAGGACACAAAGTCCTCTTCATACAGTACAGTCGGGGGCTCCCAACAGTTCCGATTGAACAGTGCCACTGTTGTCTGTAGTGCCGGTGAAATTGTTTGACACGGCTGGAATTATGTATACTGCGGTTATTCTCGGTATAGAAACAAAACTCTACTCCCAATAGTGCCGGTACCCTTAATAGCGCCGCGAAATTGGGCTGGCATGTACCGACATTATTGGGAGCCCACCACTGAAAATAGTGTAGAAATGGTAACAACACTCGTTTCTGTGTCTCTGACCCGTCGCTTTGCTCAGAAAACCCCCACGTGGGATCAGGGTGCAAAGCGCAGGTTGCTGGCCATCTTCTCCCATGCACATATGGTCAATTTGGAGGATTCCAGTCCGTGTGGCACTGGGGTGCCAAGCGGGGGCGAGTAGAACCAGTTTTGGGGGCAGGTTTTAAGAGTTTAGCCCCTGGGGGCAATTGTACGCCGGGTGGACTAGTGTTGTTTTTATTCAATACATGTAACATCGATAACTATCATCAATTTAGAGGGTTCAGGCCTGGGTGGCATAAGGGTTGGCAAGCGGAAGCAGAATATAACCAGTTTGGGGGCAGGATGCAGAATCTTGCCCCAGGGGAATTTTTTTGCACCGCGTGAGCTAATGTTGTGATTTTTTAGACAGTGATCGGCGATATCTCGAAACCAAGTCAACGAAACCCATTTGAAACCGTTCGCAATCCCGAGGGGGAAGATTACGCCGGGTGGGCTAATGTTGTGTTTCTTGAAAACTAGTTTACATGAAACCCCTCGAAACCATTGGTATCCCCTCGTACCGTAGCCCGGAGGTCAAATAGGATTAGTATAGGCGTAGGATTTGTTTTTCACAAATAGGCCTATGCCCTCGGGCAACGCTTTGATCACTGTTGGGGGAGGGGGGGGGGGGCACGATACTCCCGTTTTTCTACGTTGTACCCGAACTACTGTTGTACCTAGTACACAGACGGTCGCCCCGGTGGCGTATCAGGCTATCCTCGAGCCTGGTATAGGCCAGTTTCGTGATTTCGAGTCCCCCCGAGTGCATACTCGTACAAGTTCGTAGGGACTTTTTCTTGCGCACTAATTGACTTGCGGAAAGCACGAGAGCGTGAGTTAGCGACACTCGATGAAAAATCGACGAGCAGTGGGATTGCTGAACGATATGCGCGATAAAAATTGAAGACAAGAACCGGGGGGGGAGAAGGAACGACACCTGTGACCATGGCTTGTCCAGAAGCTGGAAAGTAGAAGTGTGAAAAGAAAAGAAAAAACGTTATCGAAGAGTTCTTGAGTCTGACGGCACGACAGTAATCAAGCATGGCAGAGCACTTCACGGTAAATATCATACAATACTAGCTACCTGGTGCGGCTGTGTACTTCTCGTTTTTGTTTCCCCCTTTATTCTTCTTTTTCGTTGCAATTAGTCTGGTGTGCTGGCTTGCTTATGATTTGCCCTCGTGTTCGTTGGGGTTGGCATGGCATGGCCAAATCACCTTGCTGTATTTGCAAGGTGCATGTCTGACCCATAGTGTGTGACCACAGAGCTTGTTTCTCTAGCTGTCCAGGAGGCGTCGGCACTAGCGCTATTAATGGTCGTGCTGAAAACAGATGGGTGAAACATGAGCTTGCATGTGCAGAACACACTAGGGGTGCCACCCGCCGGGTACCCGCCACGAACGGGTACCCGCCAAATTCTGGAGGTCGGGCTCGGACTCGCCGCCGGGTAACCCGGCTTTTCACGGGACCGGAACGGGGTCCACCGGGTACCGGTTACCCGGACAACATATGGCCCCGTTTCCGGTCGTCAAGCGGGTCTGACAAGTGGATGCTAGGGCGTACTTGGAATGCACTGGGCAGAGAGAACTAAAAGCGTCAGACGGTGTCAGTCTTTGCATTCTAACGCAGGATCCTCCCTCCGTTTTAGATTGAATTGCCATTGCTATTGGAAGCTCTTCTTTGTCGCGACGTCAACCCTCAACAAGCTCGGCCACGTTGTAGCAACCGACGATCCCGGAAGAAGGCGTGTGTATGCGTATGTATGTAATTTGCTTCAGTTCAAACGTTGTGCTTATTTGACTGGATCGTTTTTTCTTTCGTGTTTGATTGGCGTATGGAGGTATTGTCAGGTATGTGACCACGCGGGCACGTTGCTAAACGAGTGCCCGGCCCGAGACACTCAAGACCATGGATGGCCGTCGTAGCTACATGCGTCTAATAGCTGGTCGGTACTGTGGGAGTATTGCGCTGGGTCGTTTGTTGCGTGTTTGAAGGGCGTCTGGAGGTCATTGCTAGGCATGCTGACCATGGGGACACGTTGCTAAATGGGTACCCGGGTACTCGTTTGAGACGGGTATCCGAGTACTCGGGTAACCGGGTACCCGGCCCGAAAAACCTGGCGGTTTTTGGGTCGGGCCCGGACCCTGTAACGGGTAGGACCCGTCCGGGTAATCCCGCCGGGCGCTCGGGTCCGACACGAACGGGTGGCACTCCTATTTTTGGAACACACAGACATCTACACACGTCCACACGCACAGCAGGATACGATCGCAGTATCATAGTGCCTGCGCGCGCAGCATACATTTGTTCCCAGGGTAGAATTAGTGGTGCATGCTGTTATTAATAATAACATTTTCGTAAATCTTACCCCCCACCCCTGCACCCTACCCATCTCAAGGAACTTTTCCCGAAATAATTCGGGCAGAAAGTATAATACCAGGTATCATACCAGTTATTATAATATTGAGAAATGACAAGTTGTACATACCAACAGACCAAAACGACAATTTTTCGAGGCAATATATATTCTCATTTCGCGTTTACTCCTATAATAGACTATGCATGTGCGGTAGGAAACTGTCAAAATATTGCTGTCTTGTCATGTCAATACTTGCTGCTGCTGTCTTGCGTGTCACATGACAAGTAGTGATGATGCTGTGACGCTTTGGCTTCGGGCAGAAAGCTTCGCCCAAGGAGACCGACCAACCGCAACGTGTTATGAACGGGTGCGAAAAGTAATAATAATGCCGTGACACTTTGGATAGAAGGCTTCGCCCAAGAAGATCGACCAAAAACATATTTTATACGTATGGGCGGAATCCTCACCGCATGTACAGCTATTTCCGTGTCAGGTAATGTGCGGTCGGGGGAGGTGCAATCATCATATCGTACGTGGTAGTGGGGGGGGGTGCATGCCATTTGACGCCAGATCTGAGAATGAGGGAGGTAGGAACGCGGCGGCTTTCCTGCTATTTGACTCCGGACCTGAGTTTCGATATATTGGTTTATGCGTGCGCACACGTCTGATGTATGATGTGTAGTACTGCATAGAATCTACAGAAATGGTAGAGTAGAACAATTGATATGGTTGGCGGTCCCAATCTTCGATATGTTTGAGTTGAGCCCCCTTTGGCTCAGTGTACTATTACTGTTCATTGTAGTTGTCTTCGGGTGTGCATGTTCAGAGTGGCCTCCGGGACTCCGGTACTTTAATATATATTACATCTTATCTTCTCCTCCGCCTGATGGTCTCCCCGTGAGCCGCCCTACGCCGGGCATACAGATTGTCGATTACGAGGAGCAAGGTAGCCGGAGAAGCAAAAGTAATTCGTTCATGTATATCGTTCACCGAGTTTTTGTCTTGTAAGTTATTCGTTGGCGAAATTCGAGACGATCAGTGGAAGCGCTGAACCCTATGATGCCCTAAAAATGAAGCCACGCATCGGGAGGGAGAAGGGATGGCACCTATGACCACGGCTTATATAGAAGGTCGCCGAGGGTAGAACCTCCCATGAGTTGAGCTGGAACGTAAAAATGATGACAAAAAGAAAGGCAACTCACGAATGCGACCTCGGAAGCTACGTGGCTTACTTCCGAACCATCGGGTACGCAGACTCTCAAGACAGCAGTGTACAATTAACAATACGATTCACACCCAAAACAATACATGAACACTGCCCGAAAAACGGTATAATACCAGCATCCTTCCCACCACGAACAACGTGTGATGCTTCTATCGTAGGAACATTTCGAAGTCCGCCCCATCTAACCCTACCCCCAGATCCGGCCTCTGCCCTGTGCAAACCCGACGGAGCTTAGTCCGCCGAAATTTCGGCAAAAAAAGCGATACCGACAAAATGCTCGACCATACAAAACATTGCTTGAAATTTCTCCTCGAATTTCCACGCTATATCCCGTGTGTTGGTACAATAACGCCGAGGTGGCTGGTATCTGACAGCCGCGTTTTTAGACAAGCTGTGATGTGTTAGTTAGCCTGCCGTAGAAGACTTTCCGTGTGACACAGTTGCACCGGCAGGTCGCCTTTATCCTCCCAAAATGCACTTGTCCTGTTTGGTGCTGTCACGGTCTCTGATGCAACACTATTTTTCAACATCGAATAAGTAGCCCCGCACTTGTGCTTTAATTTCAAAAGTCGTGGTGGTCTCCCAACAGAACCGGTACGGGCCAGCCAACCGTACCGGCAGCATACACCGGCACTGTTGGGTATATACTTGGTACGACTAATACAACATGTTCCAGTCGTGGTTCCACGCGAATTCACCGGCACTATAGTACCGGTATGGGCCAGTCAACCATACCGGCAATATACAGGGCACCGGCACTGCTGGGTGTATACTTGGTACTATTACAACAGGTTCCAGTCGTGCCAAGCGATTTCACCGGCACTATGGAGGGAATAGGTACTACAGTGCCGGTATGGGCCAGCCAACCCTACTGGCAGTATACAGGGCACCGGCACTGTTGGGTACATACTTGGTATTATTGCAACAGGTTCCAGTCGTGCCAAGCGATTTCACCGGCAGTATTGAGGGAATAGGCGCTATAGTGCCAGAATGTGCCAGCCAACAATATGGCAGTATACCGGACACCGGCGCTATTGGATGTAGTACCAATACTTGGAACTAGTAGGGCGGGTTCCAGTCCAAGTATTTCACCGGCACTATGTCGGCAATGCGCACTATTAAACCGGCTCTATAGAGAGGCCCTCACTGTGGGTATAGTTCTTAAGGGGTTAAAATTGGTCAAGAATGCCGTATAATGTTGCTAAGTCCTGGTGTTGACCACAGCGCTAGAGCGTCATGTCGCGCTGTCTCCACCGGAAAAGGACATTGGTGAAGCCCGACCTTGTCTGTTCACGAACACCAGCATCTGTGCTTATATACTACAGACTTATGCCTCGCACCTTTTTGGGACAGACGGTCCACCAAAAATGTTTTGCATATCTCGGTGAAACGACGCCCCCCCCCCCCCCCCCCCCGACAAATGCGTCGCTGTCGCGTCACGAGGGTGTTATGTTGCTCCATGGTGCCTTAGACCATACCACAACGTTAGAATGTTATGTCGCGCTTTTCGTCATGTCGCCGGACATTGTTCGTGGAAGCCGGATCTTGTTGGTCGACGCATTAATGCTGAACATTTTCAGAGCGTGCCTCGTGCCTCTGCGACGGACTCTTCACCAACGACTGCATTGTATATATCGATGCAACGAAGGCCGTTCACGCCTTCCCCCCTCCCCCCCCCACCATATGCGAGAGAGTAGGCACAATGTACCAAAGTCCGTCTCACGAGCGGTTTTTGGGAGGATGCAGTTCACCCTTCATGCGACTCGCCGAACACCTCACGGCGCTTCGCGCTTGGTGCAAGCAATGTCTGCCTGGTTGGTGAAAACGCGACGTGCTCCGTTCCGGCAGAATAGGGGATGCGAGGGTCTATGGTCATATGACTAGGGCCATACACAAACTGAGTACACCCCCCCCTCTTCCCAAACCTTCTGTCGCCACCGCGACCCACTGTATCGTGGTGTAGGTAAGGCTGTTCGTCGTAGAAACTGAGCTCCCTAGCGCCAGTACGCTTCCCCCCCCGGAGAAGAAACGTCCCCGCCAGGCCAGGTGGCCGATTGAGTTAAAATTATTAGTGGTTCCTCGATAGTGCCGCTATATACACTAAAGAGGGAAACACCGGCATTATAGCGGCAACCGGCAATACTCCGCATGCTGAGACTATTGGTTGTTCCCATAAGTGCCAAGCGACTTGACGGGCACTATAGCGGGCAAACGGCACTACCCAACCGGCACTACCCAACCGGCACCATAGAGAGACCTTCACGGCAGTACCAACCCTATCAGGCGCTCTAACTTCCTGTTATGAAACAATCACATAATAAAGTGAGAAGGCGTCGCTGACCGAGATTCGAACTCCAGCATGCCTTTTGGCCAGTTGTCATGACGCCTTTTCAGAACCCAAGGTAATTCCAAGCCTTTCACCCCCCAACACATGAGCGCGGTTCTACAATTGTCAAGCAATACCCGCTAGACCACCCAGTCACATGACCCAAAGGGCGCCGACAGGTGAGGCTTCTACCCAACAGACCGGCCCGTCCAAGTACAACCAATCCATCACACACACCCGCCCCCCTGCCCGCGACCAGGTATGCACAACAACGAGCCGGCGTCAGGGTGGCCCGGCGAATGCATGCCGTCAGCAATCAAGGCCCGCCGACCTTTTCGTCTGGCCTCGAGCCCATGGGCGGCGGAAAGGGGCGGCAGTCCCCAGGGCGGCTACGCGCCGCCGGCAGTTCCGCCAGTTCGGTACGTTGCCCCGGACTGCGGCGC
Source organism: Undaria pinnatifida (assembly GCA_012845835.1). NCBI lineage: Eukaryota > Phaeophyceae > Laminariales > Alariaceae > Undaria > Undaria pinnatifida. The sequence goes on from JABAKD010000024.1 coordinate 9,133,718, forward strand.
TCAAAGCTATCCCCAAGCCGTGTCTTCCAGCCCGCCAAGCTTGCAAGGTGGGTGGGGGTTACCGCTATTTGTTTGATGGTGATGATACTGGCCGTGGTGGTGATGGCAGTGGTGGTGGTGGTGATGATGACGATGATGATGGTGATGATGGTGATGATGATGGTGATGATGATGGTGATGAATATGATGATGATGGCAGTGATGGTGATGATGATGATGTCCGTTTGATGCTGCGAGCTCGCGCTGTGCTATATCACTTACAGTATTGGGTGCGGCGCTGCTAGCTGTAGGTGCCATTGGACCCTGTTCAACCCGGCGAAATTGCTTAATTTCCCCACCCCCCCCAACAGAACATACCCCTCCCTCTCGTGCTGGCATAATTTGCCGTGAGTTTGAGCGCTTTTGCTTGATTTTGTGTCATTTTGTGTAAATTTGCGTAGTATCACGTGTTTTGGTGCGATTCTGCATGATTTTGATTGTGCATGGTTTTGAGCGATTTTGAGGTGATTTTAATCTTTTTTGGGCGACTTCGCGCCTGTGCTTGTTCGGTGTGGCGGTTTTGCTTGGTCGGGACTATCACAGCGGTAGCGTGCGATACAGCAGTAGCCCTTTTTTAGTGAATACGTGCTGCCTGAGAGATGCTGCAGCGTACGCCTTCTGCCGCGTCTCGTTCGCGCCGCCCCGACCTTTCACACGCACCGATAATTTCCTGTTTGCTTTTTGTTGAACGAAACGTTACGTGCACCGGCAATTTCCTTTTTCACTCTTGTTGTTGAAATTGTGAAGTTGTGCGTACAGTATATATATGTATATTTTTCGCACGCTTCTACTTTCCAGCTTTTGGACAAGCCCTGATCACAGATGTCGTCCCTTCTCCCCCCCGGTTCTTGCCTTCATTTTTTTATCGCGCATAGGGTTCAGCAATCCCACTGCTCGTCGATTTTTCATCGAGTGTTGCTAACTCACGCTCTCGCGCTTTCCGCAAGTCAATTTGTGCACGAGAAAAAGTCCCAAGGAATATATACGAGTATACACTCGGCGGGATTCGAACTCACGAAACTGACCTACACTAGGCTCGAGGATAACCTGATACGCCACCGGGGCGACCGGCACAGTATATACCTATGACTGAGTCGTTCTGCGGTAGCTCCCCCAATTTCTCTTTGACGAAAATCGCCGGCTTTGAAACCATCTCCCGGCCGTGTCTCCTGAAATACGGTGACCCTTGCCATCCCGACGTCATCGTTCGATAGTCCACTGCAAACATGTGTGAAGGTATTGCTTTCATAGCAACCTTCCTCGCGTCGAGCAGCCATGGAACATTCGTTAGAAGAAAACCGCCGGTCTAGGGGGGGGACTATGGTTGAATCAGTCGACCGCTGTAGGGTATAACGAACCGCAGAAACGAAACGAACGTACTGCTATTATAAGAATGCACTACAGCCAGCAAACAACCGAGCAACCAAATTGCGCTGGCTGTTAGCTCAAAAGTCACAGGGTATAATCTAACACAACATGCCCTCCGTTTTTTCTCGCGATTCGTCTCCATACGTTTGCAGGTGGCTCGCCCTACCCCCCCTACGCCTTACAATATCAACAACAGCATTAGCTGCTGGCCTGGCAGCGACGGTAGTGCCTTACGCTCGTGTAGTCTGCTGTCTCTGCTGCAACGTGCACTCGCCCTTGCACGCAATACTTGCTCTTGGCGCTCCTTATCAGGGGCTGGTGCACGCTTTTGAAGCCTGTATAAACCTCTGTACATGGGCATTCTCTTTCCATAGGAGAAAATCTGTGTTTTTGTGTTGCGGACACAATGCTTGCTCTTGGCATTGCCTACCAGGGGCTAAACCACGCTTTTGATATCAGTACACATGACATTCTCTCTTTACATAACAAGGTTCATATTTTTTGCGTAATCTTGTACAAACTCTCACGCTTTCTTTTTTTCGTGTTCCGCGTAATGACTTTGTGTGATTGAATTTTTTCTCTGTTTTTTGGTGCTTCGCGTGAAATGTCTACAATGTCACCAACCACTTTTTACGTGTTTCGTCGTAACTTGCGTGCAGGTGGCTTTCCCTATCCCACATGGTCGGCACCTCCCACGTACGCCCTACAAGACGCGAGGTTGATGACCGGTGTGCTTCCAGCTCGCCGCTCCCCGGAGACATTGCACGGGACAACGAGCTTCACGCGCCCATCTGCGCCCACTCCACCTGCTGCATTCACTCCCCCGAAAACTTCCCCGGTCTCGTACGAAGAAGCGGTACGCATTGCGTGGGCGCAGCCGTGTCCTGGCGGAGGTGAGCGGACGTAATTTTGACCCTTTTTTCTTGTCGTTTTTTGAACAACGCTACAGCAGTACTGCTGTCGAGGCGCACCAACTATTGTTTTTTTTTCTTCCCTGAAGGGTTCTTGACTTAGACAGCTCTTGACTTACTAAACAGCTCAACACCCCACCGAAAAACTGACATTGAGTAGCCTGAAAGGTCAACCCAATGAACAGGCTCATGGGGCGCAGGGGTAACAAAAAAAAAGCATTTGAAATGCGAAAAAAAAAATGAAATTTCGACGAATTAGGGTTTTAAGAAACCTCCATCTTTCAGAAAATATTTTAGCAAAAAATAATGATACCTTTTTCATATCGCAGCGTTTTTCTTTTAATGACATTAACCCCTCTACGAGTGGAAACCCGTTTGGGGTTTGGAACACTTTTTTCATTTTTTGTGTTGACGAGCATACCCGCTCACTATTTCACTTTTTATAAGCCCCCCCCTACCCCCCCCCGAAATGCTCCCCGATTTCTTACGAACAAGCGTTACGCATTTTGTTGGCGCACCCGTGTCATACCGGAGGCAAGCATGTCAGGAGGCAGCACTTTTACCCCTTGACGAACGAGGTCAAGGCAAAATGCCTTGAAGGCACAACCCGGGGACACCAAGTGAAAATCCCCGTTTTTTGGAAAACGCCTCACCATATTTTGAGAACCTGTTTTTTCTGGGTTGGGATTTTTTCCCACTTGGGGTCAGGTCCACAATGCCTTTTTTTCTTTAATTTTATGCTGCTTTTTTTCGACGAGCATATATATGCTAAAACAAGTCCGTTATGCTCACTAGTTATGTTTTTTTTTCGGGGTTTATGCGCCCACTTAGGCTCCGATTGATGGCGGGTATGTACATGCTTCAAGTGCCATGTTTTGCTCGAATCGAATGATTGAAAACCAGGCGCTTTTGAAAACGTCTCCTACACCTTTTATGCCCTATATGTGCAGGCTTTTTGCCTAAAATGAAGCAGCAATGTTCGTCGCCTATGTGTGTATGCTCTTTAGCTAAAATATGCTCGAGCATATGCTCCCCGTACTTATGTTTTTTCTTATGCTGAAGAAGGCTGATTATGCTAAGAACGATGCCAGCATCATGGGCCTGACCCTACCGCAAATTGTATTCTGCCAAGAAACGCCTTCTTTTTCCCCGTTCGGAGTTCAGATCTACAGCGGTCTACAGCAGTATATGATACTGGTATATCACGAGCAACGAGCACCACATCAATATCCTCGCGTATCATCTTGCTCCTTCATGATGTGTTCGTGTGTTGGTCGCGTTTCGCCTGCACCAGTCTTTTCGCTTACTGCATCGAAAATGCGGCGCAGAAGCTCACTCGAGGCCGGGGGAGAACGTCTCCCTAGCCCCAAAAAGACATGGATGGTGGTCTGATACTTGTGCTTACTGGTTATAAACTGTCTATGTCTGCCTTTGCGCTGCTGCTGCTGCTGTGCTGGTCCTCTGGTGCTGGCACACAGCACGCAGCACAGCCAGCATCACAATAAATAATAATAATAATAAAAAATATAAATATAGGGGTTTTCACAGAGATGATGAGGCGTTTTCTATTGGGTATAGGGGACAACCCGTCTAGACGGATATAAATGCCTTGACGGATGCTCTTGACTGACTGACTGCTAGACGGTTGCCTGTCTCCTGACGTCTTTGGCCAGAGGTGTGCAGAAGACACGGTTGTTTTGACACGTTTTTTTGTTTTAATGCGATAATAAGCCCCCCCAACCCCGCCCCCTTTTGATCAAAACCAGGCCCCCACATCCTTCAAAACTCCGCCCTCCCCTCACCGGTCATTCGACTTACAGGAGTCACTTGATAAACGGATGCATTTCCTTCCACAGCTGTCACATTTTGTCCCCCTCAGAAACGGGTTTTATAGTTTCCGCACACAGACTGGCTATCATCACTCTGTTGACACTGATAGCTACACTGTAGTTGCAAGGGAAGTCGCCGACCTATATCCTTGATGAGGACACACAACCCGTAATACGCGCGATCGAAGTATCACACACAGCTTGCAAAGATGAGTTTTGACAAAATATTCGATCTCACAGCTGGAGTGTATTTTCATTTTTTATTATAAGACACGATTTTTAACCTTTGTTTTGGTTTGTCAGCCTACCTGATATTGTACAAACCTATGATATAATGGAGGGCTTTGGCATCCATATCAATGTTGCGCCGGGGGAAGGGGGGGGTACTTGTGAGGTGGTGACTTTTATTTTTAATTTTACGAGAGAAACGAAGCACTATCCGCCGACGTACTTTAACCTAAAACAAGGTTTGTTTCCGGATCTTCCGCCACATCAACACCACCAGGCCTTGGTACGAGTAGAGTTTTATTAGGTGACATGTCCGCTCGTTTGCGTTTTTTAACTCTATTTGTAGAGCTGTGAATCCGCAGGGGAAATCACGACTAATAACTAATCGGTAGGTGCCGTCAGCCAACGAGCTGACTTTAGTCGGCAAGTCGGCTGGGGAAGCCAGCTAACGGCCAGCCGACTTGGCGACTGAAGTCGAGCCCCCCCCCCCCCCCCCCCCCCCCCCCCGCCCCAAAAATATAAATACATGCCGCATTTATTTAGCGATCCTTTCTCTAAGTATGGAAGCCCAAATTAAGCCGGAGGTGCCGACCATCCTCCGGGAAACGACGAATCACAACATGAGTCCGATCAAAACTACTCGGTGACTTAAGTTGTGCCGACTCACAGCTCTGCTCGTTTTAGCTTTTTGTCTTTCGTGGCGTACCAGGTACCTCATCGTCGTGACGCGGACTACTTTTTGGCCTTATTTTGGTCTGAATGACGGGGCGCCTTGGCCCGAAACGGTCGGAAATTCGCAATTTTTCTGCTACATTATATCATAGTGGTGTAGCCATTTTAGGACCATCCAGTTTAAGACCATGGTAGAGATAAGACCAGGTGAATCGGCTTGCCACGAAGAGCAAATTACTTGGAATTTAACAAGGGGTGGTTTTTGCAGTTGTAAAAGATATACGTGAAGACCATGGCAGAGACAAGAACAGGCGAATCGGCCTGTCACGAAGAAGAAACTACTTGGAATTAGCAAGGGGGGGTTTTGCAGTAGTAATAGATAAGACCACCTCAATGGGCTTGTCACGGGGTGGTCCTAAACTGGGTACACCGCTGTACCTGGCAATAATATGTATGCTTATATTTGCAGCCTTGGCCGTGAGATTGTTCATGTGTAGGATTGAACGTAGGAAGTGTAGGGTTTATGTTTATGGAGCGGGAATGAATTCTAATAATGAATCCTAATATATTTGGAAGGCACGTTTGATTAGGAGATACACAAGCAAGGCCTGTATGGCAAGAGGACAGGAAACTGGTGGGCATCTGATCAGCAACTACTGCTGCATTGCTGCTGTTGCGAGGTTGGGCACTGGAGGCGAAAAGTTTTTCGAAGGATTTAATGAAGAGCTCTTTTATTTATTTTTTTTCTCCGCAGTAGACCAACTCTACGACGGCACTCCCCAGCCCAACACCAACGATTTTTTTTTTGATCGCACGTTTCATGGCGGCTCGACATGAAGCTTGATGCTTTGAAAAGGATGTCTTCAACTATGTTCTTGTGTGCAAAGGACTACTAGTACTACTAGTACTAGTGCTGGTAGTAGTATCAAACGACCACGTCTGGGTGGCAAGGGGCCCCGTATTTGAGGAAATACGACCGGGAGCTGGTTTCAAAACCGGCGATTTCGGTAAAGAAACGTCGGGGGGGGCTACCGTAGTAAGACTTAGACGCGTGCTACGATAGAGGTGCGCCACTTTCTTTCTAATTCTACTCCTCAATCTGGGAGCGCTTAAGACCTCTCCCAAAAACTGATCGTATGGAGAAAAATAAAGACTGCTCTGATACCGGATGAAAAATCCCCATGGACCAGGTATACGACGAAAAAATTGTGAAAAAATTGAACAAAATTCGGACGAATTGGGGTTAAGGAGGCCCATTATTCAGACACCATTTCAGACGAAAAGTGCTACTCGTATTGTAGCACGTGTCCATAGATGTCCTCGAATTGGGGGGGCCAGGAAGTAATGGTCTCCTCCACAGTAGCATGCGTCTCATTTTTTTTTTTTTTTTTTGCAGTTGGTTTTATGTTTTTTTTTTCATTTTTTTCCGCTCATCTACAGCAGAGGCGACGACGTTTTTTTTTTCTAAACAAAAAGCCAGCGGTACAGAGTGGAGCGGGGAGAGGTGGAGGGTGGGGGGGGGTATGTTTTGCATTCCCTTTTTGCTTTTTTTTGTATGATATTGTCCCTCATTCGCGGTCGAAGGCGTTGACCCAATTACCAACGTCGCGGGTATGGGCGGGTGGGGAGGGGAGTGCTTTGTATCAGCTTGGCACGGAGGACCGCCGGCAAGGTACCGTATTTTCGTACATAATAACAGCGATTTTTTCGTCGGGTGTTTTACATCATGGCAAAGTACAGCCGTACGGCGAACGGTATCTAGTGTGCCTGGGACACGCGGCCTTTTCGTTTTGGCATGGCCTCCAGCTACGATGTTGTTCCGGTACTGATATCATATACTACCTTCGGTGTGCCGGTCCAGGCTGTAGTAGATTTTTTTTTTTTCTTCTTTCTTTATACTATGTGCATTAGCTGTGAGTCCGGGCTTGTTGAGTAGTCGATATTAAACTTTGGAATATGCGTGATACGTGGGCCCTGCGTGTTTTTTTTAGTATTCCTTGTTGCTCCGATGGATGTACAGTAGTGGTGTACAGTAGTGAGTGGTGACTCCCCCGGATGTTGCCAGGGTCAGCAGGACGATTTTGCCGGGGGAGGTTTCGATCCACAATCATTCTGCGCAATGATTCTACACGTAAGAAAAGGGGTGGCTGTACGCCTGCTACTTGGAGCAAGCACAGGCACAGACAGGGCGCTGTTCTTTCCGAAAACTGAAAAATTGGGCATTTGCTGCGTTCATGCCATCCATGCTGCCAACGCTGGGGGCCCGAAGACAATTTTCTCATTTTAATTGCGGCTGCTGCTGCTGCTGCATTATGTACTGCTTGCCGCACAATGCCGCCTTCTCGATGTCTGTGGATATTTAACTAAAGGGTCGATCGTGACGATGCATTTCTTTTCAAATTTAACTTGTCTTGTTGTTGTTGCTGCTGCTGCTTCTGCTGCTGCGCTGTTCTCAATGCCGCCTACATTTTTTTATGTATTTGCTTATTTGCTTATATTTGTTTAATTATTTATTTACTGATTTCTTTATTCATATATTTACTTGTTTACTGATTTATTTATTTACTTACTTTTTTATTCATGTATCTAATCATTTTTGTATATTTTTTTTGTTTATTCGTTCATTTTACTTATTTATTCGTTTATTCATTTATTCATTTGTTCATTTCATTTGTTCATTTATTCGTTTATTCATTTATTTATTTATTTATTTATTTATTTCATCAATTAATTGCTCATTTTATCTGTTGTCTTCGCAATTTGTCTTTCTCTTTCGCATTCCCTATTAATAAACGTAACTCAGATCCAGGGGCACTAGGCAGGCTCTTCTCTCTTCCCCCCCAACGACGGGGAGTGATAATGACACACATGTGGGTGTCATTTTTTTGACACACAGGGGACAAAAGAGCTCCATCCCCGGGTTTCCACCCTCTGGTTTATGCTTATCGGACACAGCATGCACCTCTCTTTGAGGTCGCAAAGAAGGCTGGATGTCGCGCCCTGTAGGCACGCCGACACCACCGCAGACAGCAGCACGTAGTCTGCACATCACTGACCCTTCCATATCCAAGTCGTGGAGCCGGAGATGAAAAAATCGTCGAGAATGATCCCCCTTCGTGGTGCCGTCACCACAGCAGCAGCAGCACGCAGATCAAACATGCTGCCTGCACTCAATCACCACAGATAGCAGCAGGTAGGATAGATCTTTATCACCGTCAGATATCCGACTGTTGGCGATCATGATGGAGAAAACGTGGACATAGAGCTTAGTTTGAGACACCTTCACAGGCGCAGCAGCAAACAGCAGCACTGATGCCGGGCCACTGATGCCCCGTAGTACAACCACCAGCACGCAAAGATGAAAGAAGGAACGAGGCAGATCAAGCGCGTTGCTGGCACGCCATCACCACGATAGATAGCGGACGCAATCTATGCATTGTTGCTGATCCTACATATCTCCGTTTAGGGGTTCGAGACCGACAAATCAGCACGTAGTCTGCACATCACTGACCTTTCCATATCCAAGTCGTGGAGCCAGAGATGGAAAAATCGTCGAGAACGAGCTCCCTTCGTGGTGCCGTCATCAGAGCAGCAGCAGCACGCAGATCAAACATGCTGCCTGCCGCACGCAGTCACCTCAACAGAGAGCAGCAGCTAGGCTAGATGTTTATCACCGTCACATATCCGACTTTTGGCGTTCATGATGGAGAAAACGCGGAGATAGAGCTTAGTTTGAGATGATACCTTCACAGGCGCAGCAGCAAACAGCAGCACTACTAGTGCCCCGTAGTACAACCACCAGCACGCAAAGATGAAAGAAGGAACGAGGCAGATCAAGCGCGTTGCTGGCACGCTATGACGATAGACAGCGGACGCAATCTATGCATTGAATCTATGCATTGTTGCTGACCCTAGATAGCCCTAGATATCTCCGTTTAGGGGTTCGAGACCGACAAATCAGCACGTAGTCTGCACATCACTGACCCTTCCATATCCAAGTCGTGGAGCCGGAGATGAAAAAATCGTCGAGAACGAGCTCCCTTCGTGGTGTCGTCATCAGAGCAGCAGCAGCATAGGCACCCGCGCCAGCCACCAAAGATCTCCGCGGCGGAGACGCAGATCAAACATGCTGCCTGCACGCAATCACCTCCACAGATAGTAGCAGCTAGGCTAGATGGTTATGACCGTCAGATATCCGACGTTTGGCGTTCATGATGGAGAAAACGTGGAGATAGAGCTTAGTTTGAGACACCTTCACAGGCGCAGCAGCAAACAGCAGCACTGGTGTCACGAAGTACAACCACTACCAGGACGCAAAGATGAAAGAAGGAACGAGGCAGATCAAGCGCGTTGCTGGCACGCCATCACCACGATAGACAGCGGACGCAATCTATGCATTGTTGTTGACCCTAGATATCTCCGTTCAGGGGTTCGAGACCGGGAAATCGAGACAGGGAAATCGTCAGAGTCTGATGCACTACACCCCATCGTTTGAAATACCCGTCGACAGGTTCGTCCTCCACTAGAATCTCACCCTGATTGTTCTGGTAGGCGAAGGTGCTGTATGCATGGGCTGCGCCCTCCCGGAGGGAACAGTATACGCCATCCAACGTCAGACCGTCTTCAAATACCACACAAACAAAACCGGTGACAACAGCAGCATAAAACCACCAATGAACCAGCACATAGACATGTTTTCCACCCAGGCAGGCTCTCTCCCCAATCCTCGCGGCCCATGGACACGAGCAAGGCAAACACCAAGCGCGGTTCAAAACAGCAAACAGCTGGAAGTTCCTATTCCTTCTTTACCCTTTTCGCGCTCCCCCTGCCACTCTCCGTGCAATCCTTCGTCCGAGTCTGCTTCCTATTTCTTGTCAACTGGAGCGGAGGGTCTCGTATTCCGCTCCAAGTCTCTGAAACGTTACTCTCGCCTCGCCGGGCCCATGCATCAACGGCGCGGCCCAGTTCGCTGAACATCCCCATCTCGCCAGGTCTAGTGTCCTTCGTCATGTTGTCGGTGTACTTGCGAGCGGCCCTTGTGCAAAGCTCCATGATATTCGCGAACGTCCTACCTCTGATGACAGACAGCATACGGTCGGGTGCCGCTTCTTCAGTGCTGGCGTCTCCGAAATCAGCAGGCCCGTCCCAGTCACCAGTGAACCCGCCATTGTAAGACCCACCCCCATCCTCGTCAAACTTCCCCAAGCCCGCTTTATCCAGGCTCCAATGCTCTGAAGAGGAACGCCACCGTGGGTGTATGGATTCTCCTTTGAACTCTTTGCCACGTTTTAGGTGCGTGACAAGCGCGGCGAGAACGTGCCTGCATTGCAGCCCTCGCCTCAGTATCTGCAAGCACGTGCACAGTTGAAAGCCACCAGGGCCTATGACAACGAGGTGTCCTACTTTTCGGTCAGCTTTGTGTTTGTACAAAACTTTCACTATGGAATCAACTTCCACTCCCGCAACAAGACGATAAAAAGAAACCAAGGATGTGGTGCCAAACATAGTGATATCAGGTTCCCCCCTTTCCTGGAATACCTCTTCAGGAACCTGGCAACACACGTCGTCCCCTTCAACGTCGATGCACATATCGTCGTCAGATGATCCGCTGACGTCGTCCGCGGAGCGCGCCGCCAGATTTTGTAGTAACTGCATCGATCCACGCCCCTCCACCAAAACGCTTGTTTCGTACGCCGAGCTTGCTAACATTTCGGCCAGTACTTCCTGTCGAGATAAATAGGAGCAAGTCCGAAAAGGATGCGGGGGTGAGCGCAAGGACACAACCGGTCAACCGGTCGCGCCAGGGGAGCATCGGACAGCGTCTGACATTCGCGTCACAAAAGCGTGTGCCAACCGCAGCAAATGCTCGTCAAAGTGACACGGCCGCGGCAACACACAAGAATAGAGCTTACCTCCGCTGCGTACTTACTGGCTCCAACTTTCTCGTACGCTGTTAGGACTGGTTCAAGCGATCTCTTGATGTCGTTTTCGACGTGAGCTTTCCCCAAAGAAGCGCGTTTGGTGCTTTGCCTGCAGTACGGACGTTGTCGAAAGGTGCCTGTCAGCATTATTCGCAACGGCCGTACGTGTACAATGCAGACGAACAAAATGTGCCCAAAAAGGGCGCCAAAAACGAAGACTTCAGAGCATCGTTCCTGCCCGGGGTTGATATCAAACTACACGCCGTGCGCAGTACCACACCAAACGAGCAATGGAGCGAAAACCCGGTGGGGACGTTGTGTCACTTACATTCGGGATGCCAGGGCGAGGTCTTCCGCGACTTGTTCGACTCTCTGCCTCACTTGACGAAACGTCGAGTTTCTCTTCAGGTTCCGGCCGTTCTTTATCGCGCTGAAAATACCCTCAACGCGCTGAGTGGCTGTCATACCCAAGGTCATGGTTGTCGGGAAAAAACAGCGCGCCCAATACGTGCGTATGCTGCGAACGGCACGTGCGAGGCGAGAAGGCGCCAGGGACGGTATGTCAAAGGCTTCGTTGGAAAGAGGAAGAGTTCTTCGCGGCGACCAAGTGTTACGACAAGCGGCCACATATACACTAGGTTGTCCAAAGGGTCGCCTACGCAAATTAAAACCGAAGACAAAAAGGCGTGCAGAAGCGCCCTCACCTGTATAGGTGCTCGTTGACGTATTTTTCACACGCTGTGCCCTTCACGAGCTGCTTCACGCCCTCCCACACGCGATCAAAGGCCTGGAGACGGGAAAAAAAGAAAAACATGCAGTAAGCTCCTGGAGAACAGACGCGACAAACTGCTTTCACAACAACATGAGTCTCCATTTCATTCAAGGCAGGCGCGCAAAAAAAAAGAACCCAAGTAAAACCCTGTTCCATTGGTACTGCGATCTTCCCACCTCAGTCGATGTCGCATAGGAAGCCGCCGTGAACCGCCGGAGCAATTCCGTGCATCCTGCTTTTTGCAAGGCCCCCATACAATGCTTCTTGATGTTCTTACAGATGTGCCAGGAGCAGTACAAGTGCTTCGTGTGAGGAAGAAGCGTCGAGATCGAACTCGTCATTGCTCCGTCGGCATCTGTGATGATTACCTAAGGACGGCCGTGGGAGGTTGGCGCTGTGAACATAATATACGTGATGACGGCGATTGAGCAACACCGTTGACACCGAAGCAAACCCGAACTACTCAGTAGGCTCCGCGATCCATTCATTCATCATACAAAAAAAACGTGAAGACAAGCTCACCTTCGGGTGGCCCCCGCAAATCTCCAGGAAGAACTGGTTTGCGAAGTCGAATGTTTCGCTTTGTTCGTTGCCGAGAAAACCCTGGGCGAAAACGATGGTCTTATTCTCAGAGTCGACGCCCACATACAAACACAGCTTGAAGTCGTACCTGTCGAAAATGCAGTGTACGTGGGTGGGTCGTCATCGTTTGCACGGCAATGATTGCCGATCCGGAGGAAAGGCATCTTTTACTACTGGACGAAGCCCTCACACGTACGAACAACGTCGTCACATCAATGGGAGGGTAGGAGGCAATTGAAGACTTCCACACCCTCCTCACCTGTTGGTGAGACACGTATTGTCCTGGATAACAACACCGCCATAGGTTCTTGCCAGCATAACTTGTTCGGGTGAAGCCCACATGATGGACCGTAGCACCTGGTCGGCATCAACATCCCACTTCACGGTCTGCGGTCCTCTTTCCAGCTCCGCCACAAGGTTGAGAGCGTCTTCGCCCGATGCCCAGCGCCCACGTAGCACCTTCGCCGACAAATTGCGCACCTGCGTGGGACACAGGAGGACAAAGGCGAGGAGGACGCTACTGTGTAGTTGTTGCAATCACACAACCGATTTCGTGACATCAACCTACGCGCAAAAGCATAGACGGAAGTCATATGAAACACCCGTTGAGGATACTATCTAACCGAGGCGAAGGTAGACAAGATGCTGAGGAGGCGGGGGTTCGATTCACCGCTCGCCCTTCAGCAAAGTACGAAGGGTGTTGTGGTATGTCTCTACGCCAGTAGTGACATTTTGAATCGGAACGAGGGGACCGACGCCGACACAGGCAACCAAAAATAAACCGTAACTTTCAGAGGTACCGTGATGACCGGTTCACCGTGTTCACACCTTTCGTGCACCCTGCGGGCCGAGCTTGTACGGCTTCATTTCCTCCGCAACGCAGCGGTAGATGAGGTGTGGTCTCACCCCCCCCAACGTCATCTTGCGGATTTGACCCATGCAACGCTTTTCAATCTCATCCACAGGGACCAAGTTCTCTTGCTCGAGTTGGGACGCGCGAGAATCCATATCACAGGCGGCAGCGTGCTCAAGATGGACCTGAAGAAAACAATGGACGGGAGGGCACAAGTGAGGGCGGACATCGTCCCACACTATTCTGTGTACAGCTCCATATACTTCGAGGTGCCAATCTCTTCCTCGCCACATCTTCGTCTACACAGACCAATTCACGGTCGGGTCGTATTTACCTTCGTGATTGTCGGTGGGTCTTTGGTGTTCCAGGCGACAGCCACGCGAAAGTCACACTCGCACTGCACGGCGGAACAATCGCGGTCAAGAGACAGGCACAACAGAAGGCCGGTCAGAGGGCACGAGTGACAATCGCGAATAAAAACACGCTCCAAACTTGGACGGAACATTCCGGATGACATGGCATCTCGGTTACATCGAGAAATACTTGCCTTCGCCGACCATGATGTTCTCCTTGGCGCCGGCAACTTCGAGGTTCTCGCCCTCCCATAAGCGGCGCACCTCAACGTAATCCGGCTCGGTCGGCTACCTTTCCCTGCGATCTGTTTAGGGTGGTACGTGCTGGTGTGAGAATGCCGTTGTCTACTCTGACGAGATCCGGATTCGAGAGGGATGCTACTGGCACAAGGGTGGGCAAACACGCGATTTGTTGTCGTTCTTTTTACGCACCGGGTCTCCTTTGATTGTGGACTTATTTCCGGTGAAACCCTGGCGTCGAAGCTCCGCCTTGATCCTGCGGATCACCATTTCCCAGGTAGATTCGGCATCGTCAAGAACGGAGAACGCGTACCCAGACTCGATCTTTAACGGCTCTTCCGTAGGGGTCTCCTCGTTTTCATCTGCGTCAAAGAGCGAGCAAGATATAAGCATGCCATTGCTCTACCCTCGTAATATCCGTTGAATGGCTGTTTAGTTGATTGTTTCCAAGTGATCGAAACGAAACCATCAATCCGGGGGTAACACTGACTGAGGTCGGCAACCGCACACCCTTCGACATATTTTCCTTCACCGGTTTCGCCCAACCTAAAGCACGTCCTGGGCGCGGTGCTCATGCGCAATCGCTCGCGTGGTCTTCGACATCCCACCCTCGGTAGCCGCATGAGACCGCATGAGACCGACGAACGGGGAAACAGCGGCTATCGTGTGATGATGTACGGCCATTGTACCCTCTACTCACCCTCTTCATCGTCTTCACTCTCCCACCCACTCCAACTATCGGACCCATATTCGACGTCGTCGTCGCTGGCGTCCTTCCACCTCGAGTCGTTGCCACCGTCATTAATTTCAATGTCCGTGGGGTTGGAGGCCTGATAAATCTGCAACACGTGCGGACAAACGACGAAACAGGGGAGAAGCTGTCCTGTTCAACCCTAAACACTGTGACCATAAGACACAGAACAACGTTCCTTGGGCGCGAAACCGCATGCAGGTACGTATGACAGACGTCTCGTCCACATGCTGCAGAGGACATGCTCGAATAGTCCACAAACACGGCGAATGTGTCCCAGATGGTTAGGTTTCTGAACCCACGCGTGGATCCGCGGCCCCCACCTTCCGTGAGGCTACCTGCGCCTTCTTGTACGTCTTCCAGGCTTTGATCGCCGCAGTTTTCGCAGCTCGGGCCAGGTCGATGGAGTTCTCCCGATTAGCTCTGTCCACCCCCTCCCCCCCGTCGTCCTCCTCCTCGCTCTCCTCGTGCCCATTTGCAATACCGGACTCCTGCGTCAGGCGACAGACACACTCGTTTCGATCAGCAAACAAAATGCCCCGAGCGGGGAAGTGCGCCGAAACTTCGCGAATGCTGGCGGAAGGCACCGTCCTACCTCACACCACTTTCCCATCAACCCTTACCCGCAACAGTCTCTTGTACTTTTTCTTCGCGTCTTTTGCGGCAACACGAAGAATCTCGACGTGGTCCGCCTCCTCCTTTCGCGCCGCCGCTGCTGCGCTCGCCGCCATGCGTACCGAGTCCTCCAACCCGTCCAAATCGCCTGCATCGCCAGGACGTTCGCAAAGACGCACGGCACAAGCCACCAAGGCGCCTGATAACGACTCTGTTTGACACAGAGGAATGGATACAGACCCGCGTGTTCCGACGTTGATAACGTATAAACTGCTCTCACCTTCGCACGAGGACAGATCGTCGTCGCTGAACCAGTCGTGTTGAGTGTCGCTGTCGTCGTCACTGTTACTGAGGTTCTCGGCGCCGCTGTTATTGCGACCGTCCTCGTGCCATACACCCTCGCTGACACACAACTGCAACAATTCGGCCACGTAAGGGTCAAAAATTGTATCGCAGTTGATGGGGTGTGTGCATGGAACAATTTCCATTTTCATCGGTCGACTAAACATGCTAGAATACACGATGCCATCAACGAACAGCGCAACGTCTCATGACCCGGCATGGCGCAGTATGACGCGGCAAATTTCCGATACAACAGCATGCTAACCATCGTGGTCTTGAATACCTTGTGCTTGACTTCGATCAACTACCTGTGCATTCGAGGCCCGGGCGTCCGTACAACCGACTTGTTGGCGACGGTGCGTTGTAAGTGGCTCGACAGCTGACGCCAAGGCACCATGGGCCCCCAAACGGAAACTACCTGGGACACACCTTCCTTTCTTGACGCATGAATCGGCGTATCGCAGACTCAGCACGGTCATATTTACGTCGGGCCTGAGCTGCTGCGACTCTCCCCTTCGCAAGCTCCAGCCGTAGGTTTGAGACTACTGGGACGTAGTTGTACATGGCGTCTTGCCCACGCTTCTTCTGCTGGGTTTGGGCAAAGTGGATTTCCTGTTCGGTTGGGACAACAGACGGCACACCGAACGAACAAAATGACATGGTAATGGCGACCACGTCAATCACAAAAGTTGACCGCGTGGAAACCACTCTGTCGTATTCGCGACAATAAAGCGGATGTGTTACAACCCCCTTTGACTCTGATGACTGCGACCTTGCACTCCATCTCACCTTCTTGAGCCTGTGGTATCTGGTCTTGTGCTTTTTTGCGGCGGCCCTGGCCTCGGCCTTCCTCTTCTGAATCGCATCAAACTCGGCTGCTTGTGCTTCACCACGGCACGAGTCGGAATCCGACCCCCCAACCCACGCCGACCCCCCGAACCACTCAGGTTGTCCCCCGGGATCCTCCCCCGCTCCAGCCGCCGTCCCTTCGCCATGTGCTGCTGCTGTCTCCGCCCCACCCTCCACCCCACTTTTGTCCTCCATCTCACCTTTCATCCCATCACCCTCAGTGCTTCCCGTCCCCAACCCAGTCCCCTCTTCTTCTGTTCCTTCGGCCGCCGCTTCCTTCCCGTCGCCACCTACATTTTCTCCGCCCGCACCATCCAACCCACCATCTCCGTCTTTTGCCTCAGCACCTTTCCTCTCCCCCTCCTGCCTCTCACGCTCCCTCTCCCTCTCCTCTTCCTCTTTCTTCTCTTCGCGCTGTTTCTCTACCTCCCTAACCCTTGCATC
This sequence comes from Undaria pinnatifida, assembly GCA_012845835.1. Lineage (NCBI taxonomy): Eukaryota > Phaeophyceae > Laminariales > Alariaceae > Undaria > Undaria pinnatifida. Next base: position 9,150,487 of record JABAKD010000024.1, read on the forward strand.
CGCCAACTCGTTCTGCTTCAGCCGCAAGTTCTCTGCGACTAAGTCCAGCCTCGCCTGTCGCCTCATGTCCGCAGCCTTCTCCGCCGCGGATTGCACTTTCTCTGCCGTCGTCGAGCCAAATGTAGCCTCTCGCCTCGCGTTGTAGGCAGCGACTTCGTCATCGAACGCTTCCTGGAACTTCTCGTCCTAGAGGGAGCGAAACGTTAATGAATGCTCAGCGACCAAAATAGATATGGGATTGTCCGTTGTACCCGTTCTCCCTCATTTTACTGTCCGGTTCCCGCATCAACCCTGCGACCCAGGTGGTGTTCGCCGGCAAAGAAACGACGAAAAACATACTACGGTACTGTAACTGTAACTCACTTGAACCTGGAACAGAGGGGGTGACACCGCGACCACAGGAAAAGGGGGAAACGTGCCGTCCCTCTTCGCAAAAGTTCCGAAGTGGCACCCTGCTTCTAACGTTGTATCCTTTCCAACTTCGGGGATGTCGGACAAGTCCTTTTGACGGGCTATCTGGCAGCCGTGCGTTAGCACCACGGCAACCTCCTCGATAAGGCGCTCGCCGCCGTCTGCTCCAGCTACGCGGTACACAAGCTGGGCTTCGTCCGGCAGAAAGTCTCGGGAATGGCGGTAGTCGTCGACCGTATTCGTGCCCTTCCTACCCGTCCCGTGAAAAGGCGCTGCCCCCTGCGCATCATACTGCTTCCTGCTCTTCCTATCTATGGGGACGAGCATCTTCACTCGTAGTCGGAGCGCCTGTGAGGCCATCAGCATAGTCAAATCACCCCCCCAGCGCTTGGGTTCTCCGAAAAGAGCAACGGAAGCAATAACCATCTTGATGTTGCCTTGGCGAGTCGACAGAACGTCTCCCTCGCTAGAAAATCTGGCGTACTTCATGACCGCTTGGGGGTAGTAACGCGTGCAATTCCACAGGATGCCACCCTCCGATACAAGCTCCTCCGCGTTTGCCGCGGTCCATGCGAGGACCGCAAGCTTTAGTGGAGCCCAGTACACATCAGAGCCCCAAATTCCCATCGCCAAGGCCCGCCAGGCACAGTTTCCGTCGCCGGCGACAAACTTCGCTATCCACCCCTCGTCGCGCACCTCCTTCGGGAGAACCATGGTGCCAAAGTAGTCGTGGGCAATCTTCTCGTCGCACACGTTGGAAGCAGGGGAGGGTGGATGGGGATTATAACGTACGGGCAAACAACGCAGGCTTCGAAGTGCCGTGCCCAGGCTGGAAGGGGTTGATTTCTATGGCATATCGCCTTGCAGAAAACGCGTTCACGGTCACTGCAAACAGACGTGTTGGAGATCGCGCTACTTTGCCGGGACCCGGTATTCCAACCGGAGGCCTAAAGTTCTTCGCGGACAAAAGCGTATCATACACGCCCACCCCCTCGCGGCTACCGGTTACTGTTTCCACAAAAAGCAATATATCCACATTCTCACTGTGAGCTCTAAGAAAAGATTCTGCATTGGAGTGTGAACCCTCCGCACCTCGTGCTTCGTGTCGTCTTTGTTCTCGCCCACAAGAGACTTTGGCACTGCTGGCAGCTCTCCGCATGTCGTTCCGAAAATTTTCTCCACAGCGCATGTGTTCGAAAAGTCCTTCACACGCTCGAATGGTGTTTTCGGTTTCCCCTGTACCCCATTTCCGTCAACCACCGACGCCGTGTCCCGTGCAGGTCTCGGTGCCACCACCCCATTGCAGAAACCTACGAGCTGCCGCAGTAGTTCTAAGGCCTTCGCCTCCGAGATAACACTGACCGAAACAGCGCAGCAACAAAGGACAGGATGGTCTCAGCATCACCCGCCTACAGGATGGTCTCAGCATCACCTGCCTATGTGCATTCTACACCCTGCCCGTACTGCTGTACTGCTGTAGGCACTACCGTCTACAAGAATTTAGAGTAGTTCCGTCGTAGAAGGATACACGCCGTTTGCAGCAGCAGCAGCAGCAGCAGCAGCAGCAGCAGCAGCAGCAGCAGCAGCACAACGTGCACTTACCAGGGCCGCAATTGGGGCCAGGTGGGGGTGGCCCCCCAAGAGTAGAGGCGTCATACACACGACGACACGATTACAGCAGTTGTCTGCTATCTCCCTTGACGTTTTGTATCTGAAGACATCAGTGCACCTGCGAAACAAACCCATCCCAAGAATATGTTCTACTTGGACCGATCTGTAGACATGAGCGCACCTGCGGAGCAACTGCATGTGTGCATACCGGAGTATGCCCTGGGGTATGCATACTGCGAGTACATGGCGCAAACTCCAAATTCAAACTCAAGGCAAAAAGTTCGCGCGGGTAGCAACTGCATGTGTGCATACCGGATGATGTCCTGGGGTATACATACTGCGAGGACATGGCGCAACTTTCAAATTCAAACACAAGGCAAAAAGTTCGCGCGGGTACGCGAAACACGCAGAGAGCCTAACTTGACCGGCAGTGACGGCAATCTTCGCAACGCCACGCTAGAACAGATTTGACATGGGCCGCTGCACACATGAGACACACCTCCTTTGCGGACGGGAAAGCAATGCGCCGCGGAGATCTTTGGCGGCTGGCGCGGGTGCCTGTGCTGCCTGTGCTGGGGCTGCTGCTGCTGTGGTGACGGCACCACGAAGGGAGCTCGTTCTGGACGATTTTTCCATCTCCGGCTTCACGACTTGGATATGGAAGGGTCAGTGATGTGCAGACTACGTGCTGCTGTCTGCGGTGGTGTCGGCGTGCCTACAGGGCGCGACATCCAGCCTTCTTTGCGACCTCAAAGAGAGGTGCATGCTGTGTCCGATAAGCATAAACCAGAGGGTGGAAACCCGGGGATGGAGCTCTTTTGTCCCCTGTGTGTCAAAAAAATGACACCCACATGTGTGTCATTATCACTCCCCCCCCAACGACGGCGGTACGTGCCTTTTGTAACCCTTCCCTAAGCTTTTCCCCCGTCGATTCTCTCGTCGCTTCCCTCGCCGATTCGCATCGATTACGATGTATTGTAGATTGGTATGAATCCCCAAGCGCCTTACACGAAACTGTCAACACCGTATGGCACGCAAGACAGCACACACCCTCGGGCGATTTGTCCAACAAAAATTCTCGACAGCGGGAGACGCATGGACGCACCTCCTACGATACGAAGTATATGCGAGGTAATAGCAAACTTTTTGGCGAAACTTATTTTTGTGAAATTCGGGAACCATAGCCAAAGTCGTTGGAATCTTGGAATGTCCGTTTGTTGTTGTTCCATTTTTGTAATATTATGGACCTTGCAACTGGTTAACCGGACTAATACCCCACTAATTCCTTAACAAATGGCGTCGTCGACAGACCATGGGTTTTTGGGTCGTGGCTCCGATCCCCACCATCCACAACAATAAACTTTTCAGATCTTCCCCATGTCGAACTTGAAAAATACTCTCCCTAGTATCCCCAGGAAATGAAACGGCTTGGATATTGACAGAGGTCCGCCGTATATCCGGCCGACCTGCTATCCCGCCGTTTCAGGGGGGGAGAGTGTTATAAGGCTTACTTTGGGTAAGCTATGGGTTAACCTTTTTGCAAGTGGTCAAACGGACTAATACCCCACTAATTCCTTAACAAATGGCGTCGTCGGTATAAAGCGAAAAAAAGAAGGTAGCAAACGAAAAGCCACTCCAACCACATTGGATTAAGGGTTCCGAAATCCAGAAAATGTTTCTTGCCGAAAAGCGCTAATGGTAATTTCCTCTGTTGTAGCCAGGGTGTACAAGTACAGTTTTCCCTCCCGAGGCTCCTTTCTTAACGAGCTCTATACTCCCCAAAAGCAAAAGCGATTTTGAAAAATAAAATGGAAGTGACAACTCGATGAACAAATCTTATGGACTAAAAGTGTAAAACGAAAGAAAGCGCGACAAAATAAAGGACATTCCAACGTCGTTCATTGGGTTGAGGATCCGAAGTTCAGGAAGTATTTTGCGCCTTAAAGCGCCATATTACCTCTAATATCGTAGCATTTGTGCCTTTTTTTTTCCCTCCTGACGGCTTTCCATTTGACGAGCTCTATACTGCACCCCCAAGCAAAAATGTCATTTTGAATTTTGATAAGAACGAAAATGCAAACCCGATGAACAATCTTGTGCACTGCTTGGAGGAATTTTTAAAAGACGCGTGCTACGATGGAGGCGCACCGCCTTTTTTTTCTTAGGTTCCTCACTTTAGGGCCCCCAAATCCCTCCCTAAAATAAATTCAAGTAATTTTGTCACCAAAAAGGGTTTTCCAGTTGTAAAGGCGTTAAGACCTCTCTAAAGCTAATTTGGAGAAAAATACAACTGGTGCCGGGTGAAAAATCCCATGGCCTACGAAGGTACACAACAAGAATCGTACAGACCAAAATGGCCTATTATTTATATAGTTCCCGACGATAGTATTAGTAGGTTAAGGAGCCCCGTTATTCAGAAAAAATTTTCGCCAATAAAAAGGTATACCTTCATACCTCCACCGCTGTAGCATGCTCCGAAACGAAACGAAACGAAACGGCAAAAAAAAAAACGCAACAACGTTCGTAAGGACGCGCCAACAACATTGGGTTAACAGGATCTCGAAATTCAGAAGAAAAAGAAAACAAACACACACAATCAAGAAAAGCTCTTACGAGGTACTCTTACCTCCATCGTATTAATCGTAGGTAATACTACGATATATATGTAATTACCAGGCGAGTCATCCCGCGCTAGGGCTGAGGCAGATTCTTGGAAATTTCTGAGCATCTAACTGGAGCTAAAAATGTTGTAGCTGAGACATGACTCCGATTCGTTCACGCAGCCCGACCAACGTTCCTTTATTATACGTTCCTTTATATCGTATACACCACTCTGTCCGGAAATAAGAAGCATGTTATTTCAAAATTAATGTCCAAATATTTGTTATATTTCCGGACAGAGTGGTATATATATATTTGTATATATATGTATATATTTGCGCTGGTCACCTAAGAGAATTGTTGTACTCGTAAAGTTATCATACCAGCCCATAGTTCGCAAAGTACACATTATTGTGTGTTTTTCAACCAATTCACTCGGGTGACGTCACTAGGGGACACTCAGACCGGTTCTTGACATGAGTTAGGGATAGGGTTAGGGTTGGGGTTGGGATTCCATCCACAGTCCGGTCGGGGTTGGGGTAAGAGTTGGTTCCATCCACGATGAAAAACACGAGTCAAAAATGTAGGACGCCGCGATCGTTCCACACTGATATAGGAGGTCAACCAATCAGAACGTCAGAAAGTCAGAATGTCAGAAACATTAGTTAACCCCGTAAGTGCATCAACCCGTACCGCACTATACTGCACTATACCGCACTATAGAGGCATGTGACTCACAAGTGTCCAATTCGTGTTACGAGTGGAGCCATCCCATAGCTGTAGTGATGCAACATATTCTAAGAATTTTCTAAGCTTTTAACATGAGGAGCAGCTCAATATCTCACCCCAAAAGTGACTCGGAAGGCATTCGTTCACACAACCCGACCAAGCTTCTATGCCTGATATATATATACGTATACAGTAGGTGGCCCTGTATAGTGGCATATAGTGGCAGGACAGAATTGTGCCACTATTCAGGGCAGTGCCACTATTCGATATAGTGGCACTATTGCCACTATTAGACAGTCTATAGTGGCAATAGTGCCACTATATCGAATAAAGAGCTTCGATGTTCACGCTGTACACTGATTATACGCTGTTGTGCACAGGTAAAGCCGTGCATACTGTTCCACTACTCGTGGTTGATTTGTGTGCAGCAGTATCCGCATGAAACACATGAAATGACCGTTGATTATCCAACGGTTACCGAGCCTTCTGTGGTCAAGACCTGTTTCTTCTGCGCAGGCACACCACAGGAACCACGTCCAAACGCATTGTATCATAGGTGGCACATCAATATTTTTCGTCCGGCGGGCAGTGTAACATGGGGTTCAACATTCAACACTACGTGTAGAACGCATGAAAACAGCAACGTAAAGACGCGAAACTAACTGAAACAGCCAGTATAGAAAATTCAAACACCCCCACCCCGGCGCATCAACCCAACCACCACGAAGCTCTGCAACTGCTGTAGGCTTTAGCCGACTGATTGCACTACGAGTTGGTGAACACTCTAATGTCCAACTGCTGTGCCGGTCTAGCGAATGTAGCTGCTAAGAATGCCATTTTCGCCTTGCGGAGAAAGTGCCCGGCGTCACCAACGCCACACGACTCTGCGTATTGTTCTATTAATAGAGGACCAAAAAATTCTCTCCTAGTGGTTTGTTTGGGAGTTTACACAGTTCTAGGTCCGCGCAGGCTGGCATGATACGTGTGGTGCCCACCGCTGAGAGAGTGTGTGGGCAGGTGTGGTACAGCAGTAGTGGGGGCCCACTACTTGGAACTGCCACTATTGGGTGTGTGATGCCCAAAATGCCACTATTGAGGGCCCCGTCCTCAATAGTGTTAAAGTGCCACTATATCGGGTTGAGATTTTGCCAGGAGATTTTCATGCCACTATATAGGGCACTTTACTATTCAGGTTGCCACTATACAGGGCCACCTACTGAATACTCCGGAAAATGGTTGACTAACCAGTAGTTCCTCCCTTGAAGAGCTCAATCGGACACAAACACTATTAGTTAATCCAACAACTGCAACCCCTACCGCACCATAAAGGGATGACTCAGGCGCCCAACTTGACGAGCTCTTTATGCGGGTCCCACTGTTATTTTATCCAACAACTGCAACCCCTACCGCACCATAGAGGGATGACTACGAGCTCTATATACGGGTCTCACTTTTAGTTCATTCAACAACTGCAAACCCTACCGCACTATACCGCACTATAGAGAGATGACTCAAGTGTCTCACTTGACTCTAGCTCTATATATACGGGTCTCAATTTTAGTTCATCCAACAACTGCAACCCCTACCGCACTATACCGCACTATAGAGAGATGACTCAGGCGCCTCACTTGACTCTAGCTCTATGTACGAGTCCCACAAACATTTTTTTTTTGGGGGATGAACATGCAAGTGCAAACCCGATGGACAACCTCGTGGACTTTTATGTCAGGATGCTTTTTCGACAACAGCAGGCGTCTGAAGGCGTGTTGAGTTTCGCGCCGTGCCGCTTAAAGTTTTTTTCTTAGCCGACGACGAAAAACGCATTGCGCGGCGGGTTATCTCTCGCCGGAGGCCGAGAGAGGAAACAAAAAATAAGATAACCTCTGTTGGTTTCGCCGTGAGCGAAAAACAACGTTTAACGGCGTCTAAACGCACTTCGTCGAGTGAATTTCGAGCGTAAAAATCACGCTTGTATCGGAAGATTTTTACATGCTCCCCGGGGGGGGAGGGGCTGCGGGGGGCTAACAAGACTGCCGCCCGTGTTGCTCTGCGCACTTGCGCGTTCCCGCTCCTGTTGCGTTTGCGCAAACAAACGCCGGAATTCTAATTTGTGCCCTGACGTATAAATCGAAGTCCCACGACAGCCGCCTTCCCGCATTTGTCCCTGTCCTTGCCAGTTCCGGATCGAAGATATCCCAACAGCGTTGACGAGATTCTGCCCGCGATACGTTCCGACGCCAAGGTTCAGGAGGGCATGAGAGGTTTTGCTGACCACAGCGGTGGGTCGAGCGAAGCGGAAGGGTGAGTCATCGGCCCGCGCCACGCGTGCGTTTTTTTCAACTGCGCTGTATCTCAAGACGCCCGACACGTGAATTATCAGACGATCCACGCGTTTTGCACGACGTTTAAGCAAAGCTCACACACATGTTTTGTTGGACAATTGAAGAAGAATGCCTTACGCAACGATATCAAGCTCAAGGAGTCTCCCAGGCCCTGCCAGTTGTTGTGGCGGTTCCTCTATAGTACCGATTGATTAGTGCGGGTTGCCCGCTATAGTGCCTGTGAAATCGCTTGGCACACATGGGAACAACCAGTAGGGGCAGTATGCGGAGTAGTGCCGGTTGCCGCTTTAGTGCCGGTGTTTGCGGTTGGGAGTCATCGACCCGCACTACGGTAGAGACGGCATTTTTTTTCTGTATCTCCTGACTTGAGAAGGTCTATAGCTTCACCCAAAACCTGATTTGCAGTAGACTGGAAGTGCAATCCGATGAACGAACTCGTGGGACAGGCATACGACACTACAATCATTTTGCATAGAAAAAAGGCCTAACATTTGAGACCATTTGGGGTTGAGGACCCCCTCGTCGTTCAAAAAATGTTTTGGCCAAAACGTGATGCCTCAATCGTTGCACGCGTCCGGCCACGCGTTTTTTTTTTCGTGATGCTGCTGTATCTCAAGACCCTCGACACGTGTAGTATGAGACGAGCCGCGCGTTTTGCACATGTCAAAGAAACCCCACACGTTTTTGGGACGATTGAGGAAGAATGCCTTCAGCAACGACATCCAGCTCAAGGAGTCTCGCAGGCCTTGCCAGTTTTAGTGGTGGTCCCTCTATAGTGCGGGTTGCCCGCTACAGTGCCTGTGAAATCGCTTAGCACAGGTAGGAACAACCAGTAGTGGCAGTATGCGACGTAGTGCCGGTTTCCGCTTTAAGTGCCGGTGTTTCCGGTTGCCGCTATAGCGCCGGTTGCTGCTATAGTGCAGGTTGCCCGTGTAGTGCAGGTTGCCCGTATAGTGCAGGTTGCCCGCATAGTGCAGGCTTGGAGCCATCCCGCGCTAGGGGTGCAGCATATTGTAAGAATTTTCTGAGCTCCTAACATAAGCATCTCAATGGATTTTTCACCTGAAACATGACTTCGAAGACATTCGTACGCCCAACGCGACCAATATTTCTACCGGTACGCGCTAGTCCTAGCACCAATGTACTGGTTAAACTATCATATTAGCTGATAGTTCTAACACTTGAGGAGTTCAACCGCACTATATCAGAAGGTCAGAAACGTTTGCCCCCCCCAAAAGTGCAAATCTTACCGCATTATAGAGGGATGACTCTTGGCGCATACCGGCGCTATAGGGGAACCGCTACCGCTGTATTGCCAACACAACAAAATAACATGTTGCTATAAAAGGCGCACAGCAGTATTCTTCTCCGGCTTCACCGATCATTTAAAGTAAGTATTGGATCAGATGAGGCCTCCTTCCCCAGCCCGTGGGCCTACCCACACTTTCGTTGTGTCTTATATTCTTTATCGACTGCCGGACTGGGGTCGTCGTCTCCCCTAGACTTTTTTTTTTTTTTCACTATATCGTGGCAAGCACGAGGCGAAGGACCGGCGGGCGTGGTAAATCAATATGGGTTTGCCTATTTTTGAGTCCGCTTAGAAGCACCGTCACTCGATAAGTGCTCCCTGCAAGAGCAGCAGCGTTCACCGTAATATATATGGTACTACGGTACTGCTTGTTCCATGTTCCGAACACCTGCATGATAGAAGCTCGGCACGGAGGGGGTGTTCCTGCAGGACGACTTCATCCCAAAATTCTATGTGTTCGCGCACGAGACCCGGCACAAAGGCGCTCCCACCCGCGCCGGCTTGCCACGCAGAGGCATGCCACGGCAACCGCCGGGGCGGCCATTGCATCGGGCCCCTAAATACGTCTGCCCAAACCGGAAATGTGGGCGAGGGGTGGAGGATCGCCCATGTGTCCACCCACCCGCGTTTGTCGACGGGAAATTGTGGAATCGAGGATAGAATAGGCCGCACGCAAGCTTGGCAATGATCTAGGTGCCGGAGCCATTCGCCGCGTCCACCTACCGCGAGTGTCAATACAAGACAAATCTGGACGTCAATATACAGCATCGCACGTTAGAAACGGGGGGCAATACATTTCACGCTCCTTGCGCTGCTAAACAACTAAGCGCACGTCGAAGTGGTGCTGTGTGTTCAGCCGATCCGTCGAGAAAACCTGACGGTAGCTCAGACACTAACAGCGCGACTCCGTGCCACCCCCACCTACCAGTACTTAACAGTGAAATTAGGATGTAACGAAAATAGGAAAAAGCTGCCATGAGTCACGCATGTGTCTGCGATAACCCGGGAAGGCTAGGCGATGGGGAAAGAAAATGGCTTAAAGGTGACTGCCGTCCATCTCCAGAAGGCTTCAACACTATTATATATGCGTCGTGTGGGGGGGGAAGGGTTGGTTGGAAAAAACTACTAACTGACCGACAATCGCCTACAAAACTGGTGGCTGATCTCCAGCCCCTCGTGTGTGTAGTGTGTAATAATGCAGTCCCGTGTTGGTGCGTCACAAGCGGGGACCAAAATGCATTCGGGGTCCATGATCCGGCCAACAGGAAAGTAACCGAAGACATGAAAGAGTAATTATATATACGTACACACAAGGTCGCCAGCTCTAGTGTCCCAGTATCGGTTCGTCAACGTGCTACCGAGCCAACTCTTCCGCCGTCAATGCGCCGCCTTGGATCCCAAAATGTCTACCCTCATGTCCCCGCAACCTCTTATGCTCTACCTCCTCCGCGCTCAAACATACTCATACGCTCGGCTCCCGCCCGTACCCTGGCGAGGGAAAGGCCTGGAATGGGCACTTGGCCGCACGGTGACCGCCCCTCTCCCCGAGACGGTATGCCGAAAAAGCGATTCGGGAATGGCGGGGGTTCTGCCCCGTATTAACACAGTCGTTGCATCGGTGACCCCGGGGGCCAACCTGGATGGCCTCTTGCTGAGCCTGCAACCGATAATATCAGTCGGCCTGTTCAGCTATCGCCCAGGTAGACAGGGGGGGGGGGGAGGGGCGTACTCATTTGTTGCTTGCCTTGGTCATTTGACCATTGACTACAAACCCCTTTCGGGACGGAACACCGTTCCTACTCCTAATAGAGACACCTCCGACATTCGGGCGCCCGTTGCGCTTCTTCCATATATTACATAGAAACTGTTTGCTTATCCTGTCCCCGTCCCGTTTCGCCATCTGCGGCCACCATCTATCTCCTAGGATAGCGATTGTTTTTACTCGCTACTCTCTAGTCTACATGACTCTTTCATGCCAGATACGTCTAATTTAATCATTTCTCCCTCTAACGCATCCCGTTCCTTCTTGTATATTTGACATGCTCGTACTATGTGAGCCCTACTCTTCATTGTGCCACACGGGCACATATTTGTAGCCACGTCCTCCTCCTCCCGACTGCTGGTATATCTCTTTCTTCTTTCTGGTAACTCCAGGTCCCCTACACGAAATCGCTGGTTCAGCGTTTTCGCGTAGTCCATTGGGCCGTGCAAATTCGTTTTCATTCCAATACCTTCCCTCAACCCCCCGTATATATCTAGAGTACTGCTCCTCTTTTACCTTATTTCTTATCGCTGGCCTTTAACTTTTTTCAATTATTTCTTTTACTTCTGTCTCGTACCCGCCAAACTTCTTTATAGACAGTACCTCTTCTTGGTCTCCACCTAAATCCTTCCATATTTCTCTACTGCGTTATCCCACCTTGTTCCAGCTCGCCCTTTTGTTATTTCCTCCCATACAGCCCTATCAACTATGGCTGGCAACCTCTTTTTCTGGGACCGCGATCAGCAAAGCGATGATTGAGGGTGATGGTTTTGGGCACAATGCCCTGCAACGCACGCTCGAAAGTAAACATTGAATTCATCTGCGTCTCGTTCCGCAGAATCTCAAGCCCTCGCAGCAGAAGCGGGTTGACCCGTCACGTCGTAACACCCGCCCATTACCAAACCGTAACCTACGCGCGTCGGTAGGACGACAAGGGAGCAGCGGTATCGGTACCCGTCGAGCTGTATATCAACAGCGCGGTATGTCAGCCGCGTGCAGCAGAGCGGAAGCATACTGGCGCAGCTATATATCACAGCGATCAGAAAACCAAAAGCAAAATCCCTGCTGGACGATACGACCGTGTCGACCAGAGCGGTGTATCAACCGCGAACAGCAAATCGAGAGTACATTTGGCGCAGCTGTATATCAACAGCGCGGTGTATTAACCGCGATTTGCAAAGGGAAAGCATATCTGGCGCAGCTGTACATCAACAGCGATCAGCAATGCGAACCCTCTCCGGCACAGCCGCGGCCGCAAACGTATGTAGCAAAACTAGCACAGCCGTATATCAACAATGGTTGTGGATGACACGGCCGTGTCGACCAGAGCGGTATATCAACCGGGATCAGCAACGCGAAAGAGTATCGGCATAGGCTGTATACCAACAGAGCGGTATATCCACCGCAATCAGTGTAGCGAAAGCATATCTGGCGCAGCTGTATGTCAACAGCGATCAGCCAACCAAACCCACCCGCGCCCACAAAAACTTGTGTAGCAAGACTGGCACAACTGTATCTCAACCGTGAAAAAAGGCACAACGGTCGGGGTGGGCTAGATTCTTCAAGTGATTCTCGGGTTCCAACTCATGGAGCCACCTCCTTACGATCGGTGTCTGCATTTTCTGGAAACCCGATTCTACTACCGCTTTATGGAAGGATATTCGATTTTGTCATCGGAACGACATCTAGTGCCTTACGCTATATTCTCGGAGAGCAAAAGGAGTTGAAATAATAACAACAACAACAACAACAACAACAACAACAACAACAACAACAACAACAACAACAACAACAACAACAACAACAACAACAACAACAACAAACAACAAACAACAACAACAACAACAACAAACAACAAACAACAAACAACAACAACAAGGCGATGATAACAGCAATAAAAATTTCAACAATAATAACATATATATCAATAATAACAACAATGCAATAATGATAGTGTTGATTGGCGTGAGACGGCCAAAAACATTAGTACGAATAAGAGTATGGTTGGTGGTTGATACTTTTCCCCGAAAATATTTGTTTTTGCCGGGGGGGGGGGGTTCCGGACAGCATCGATACAGGTCCGCCGAGGTTGTTGCTCAGGTTAGTGTTAGGATGAGGTTTTAAGGTGTTTGATCCAAAATGTCTTCTCGTACTACTAATAATAGGAGACCACACGCCGTACACCTAAAAGTTTTTATTTTTTTTTCCCCCATACCTTATGACGCGTGCTACTGCAAAGGTATGTTAAGGACTGGGGGAGTTATTAGACCGTTTGACCTTTGCAAGTGGTCAAACGGACTGGCACCCTCTAATTTCGTTAGCAATTGGCATCGTTGGCCACGAGCCTGCGCGTGAAATCACCATGGGTTTTGTTGAGGTACTAGTGGGGTATTAGTACGTTTGACCCCTTGCAAAAAGGTTAACCAATTGCCTATCCAAACTGAGCCTCATAACACTCTCACCCCCCCTGAAACGGCGGGATTTCATTCCCTGGGTACACCGGACAGAGTATATTTCAAGTTCGACATGCGAAAATTCGTAAAAGTTTTAAATTGGTGGATGGTGGGATTTCCTTTTTCCTGCCATGTCCTGCCCCGAAACCATGTCCTGCCGACGACGCCATTTGTTATGGAAATTAGAGGGTATTAGTCAGTTTGACCACTTTCGAAAGGTTAACCGATTGCCCACTCAAACTAGGCCTTATACCAGATAGACCTTTTTTTCTGCGAAACCATTTTATAAATCACGCGGGTTTCTTAGCCCAAAATCGTCCGGAATGTCACAAATTATTGTTTTTAGCAATCTGGACATGTCTTTTCCAACCTAGGCCCATGGGGTTGGTTTACGATCGGGTTTTATTATAACATCAATTTTTGTTTTTCAGAGTACAATTTTTGGGTGAAGGTGTAGAGCGCCGCAATTGAGTGAAAACCTCGGAAATAAAAGTTGGTGCACCATTTTTTATCGTGCCATGCGTCTTATCCTATCCTATATCAGGCGTGTTTCTTTACATGTCGTGGATCACCGCTTGTCACTGACCTCCGCCAACCAAGAAAACGCCTACCATGTACCGATACTATGTTGGGGTCCGACGTGTATTCTTCTACGTACCTCAACGCTTTTACAAATGGAAACCCTTTTTTGGGATAACTTTTTACGTGAAGTTCGTATAGGGTGGGGTTTTGGGGTTGAGAAACGTGCTACTATTAATAATAGTATATACTAACAGTATTTTATTAATAGTAGTAACAGTAGCAGTAGGTGCACCAACCATTGTTTTTCCCCGCAAGGTTGTTGGCTTGAGGAAGTTTGTGCCCAACCACCCCAAAACTCGTTTTGAAGAAATTTGAGGAAACTGAACGTGAAAACTCGACCTTAAAACTGTTTTTGAGGAAAATGAGAGTAAAAACACTCCTAACCCCACCCCAAGCTGGTTTTGAGGAAACTGAGGGTGAAAAAACCACCCTTATTCCATACCCCATAACTGTTTCTGAGGAAAACGAAGGTGAAACTTAACTCGATGAACAGTCAATCTCGTGGGCTAGATGTGCAAAAAAAAATCGTGTTTGCAAAAACCGAGGACGAGATCCAGACGATATTAGGTGAAAACCCTTTGGAGAGCTGCAGAGGGACCACCGCCACCATAGCCCGATGCGTATCTTGAGCGGCTCATCGATGAGTGAATTGTCTCGGGGCCCACACCAGCGCTGAACTGGTACGCACGCAAACCACCCCCCCCCCCCTGCACAGCATACGCTGCCGGCCCGGCCCTCTGATACGAAAAAGCCCCACGAGAAACTTAGCATCAACTTCACGGGAAAACATACTCCACAAACGCTACCGGCGTTCTAAGAAAAATGGCCCCGCCAGACTCTTAGCGTAAAAATGACGGGGAAACAAACAACAAACACCGCGGTCGTTTTCATACGGAAGAGAGTCCAACAAGAGATCCAGCGTAAAAATCACGGGGAAACAGGCTACAAACTGGCCCTCTCATAAGAAAGAGCACCGCAAGAAACTAAGCGTGTACAACAAATTACAGGAAAACATATGCCGGCCCTCTCATATGAAGAGCCCCACAAGAACTTGGCATAAATGTTATAGCGCGAAATAAACTACAATGCACTACCAGCCCTCTCACAAGAACGGGCCCCACAAGAAATCCAGCGTACAAAATCACGGGAGAACAGACTACAAACACCTCTCATAAGAAAGGGCTCCACGAGAAAATCAGCGCAATGTAGTCCGTTAATCACGGGGAAACAGACTACAAACACTACGTACCGGCCCTCTCATAAGAAAGACCCCCATTAGATGCTTAGCGTAAAAAAATGACGGGGAAACAGACGACAAATACTGCCAGCGTTATCATTAGAAAGAGCACTACAAAAGAATCGTGGCGTAACGATCACGGAGAAACAGACTACAAACACAGCCGACCCTCTCGTATGGAAGAGCCTCACAAAAAACTTGAGCGTAAAAACGACGGGGAAGGAGACCACAAACACTTACTGTCCCTCTCAAAAGGAAGAGCCCCACCGGAAACTTAGCGTAATAATCACGGGAAGCAGACAAAAAATACCGCCTGCCCTCTCATAAGAGAGAGAGCCCCCGCAAGAAACTAAGCGTGAAAACCACGAGGAAGCACTACCGACCCTCTCATTAGAAAGAGTCCCACTAAAATCTTGAACGTAATAATCATGGGGAAACAGACCACAACACACTGCTGTCGGCCCTCTCACAAGAAAGGGCTCCACAATAAATTCAACGAAAAAAAAAACACGGGAAAAAATACGACAAACAACTTTCAATGAAAAGAGCCCCACGAGAAATTCAGCGCAAAGAATCACGGGGAGAACAGACTACAAACACTGCGTACCGGCCCTCTCATTAACAAGAGCCCACGAGAAACCCAGCGCAGCGATAACTGGGAAACAGACAACGAACACGGCCATCCCTGAGTCATCCCACCGTAGGGGTGGAGCAGATTGTAAGAAATTTCTGAGATCTATCATGAGGGGCTATTAATAGCTAAATGTATCACCCGAAACATGACTTCGGAGGCGTTCGTTCGCGCAACACAACCAATATTGACGCGTGCTACGATAGAGGGAGGGAGGTATAAAAGCATACTTTTTTTGACTGAAATGGTTTTCCGAATGACGGGGCTCCTTAACCTGCTAATACTGTACTATCGTCGGGAAAAAAATAATGGGTCATTTTTTTTTCATGACTCTCGATGTATATACCTAGGCCATTGGGATTTTTCAATCCGGTACAATCGCAGTTCTATTTTTCTCCTAATCAGTTTTTGGGAGGATCGTGTCTTGAGCTCCCAAATTGAGGAAAACCTCACGCAAAGAGTGCTCGGTTCACCTCTATCATAGCACGCGTCCATTTCTATGAGCTAGTCCCAATACAGAATGTACTCGTAAAAAAACAACGTAGTTATCGACCGCGACAGCTCCACTCCACTCCACTCCACTCTTGCGGAGCTGAACCAAAAAAGTGTGATCCCTACGGTGGGATGGCTCTTGAGTGTTAAGAACGAACCCTACGAGAAACTTAGCCTAATTCCTTGCGGGGAATTAATAAATCAGGGCAGCTGACCAAGGCTGTTGCGTACGATAGGGGGGATGTTACGACGGTGTTGTGGTGGTGTTGTTGTGATGTTATGATGATGATGTGATGATGGCGTTATGATGTTGTGATGATGTTATGATGATGTTATGATGATGTTATGATGATGTTGTTATGATTGTTGTGATGATGTTAAGATGGTGATATGATAATGTTTTGATGATGTTATGATGATGTCATGATGATGTCATGATGGTGGTATGATGATATCATGATGATGGTGTTATGATGTTATGGTGATGTTATGATGATGTTATGATGTTACGATTATGTTATGATGATATGTTATGATGATGGCATTAGGACGCTACGATGATGTTATGGTGATGTCACGATATACCCCCATTTTCACTACCGTCTTTGAGGTTTTCATCACTCGCAGGCGTGAGTCTGTACCCCACGGACAAAAACAACTTACCAGGTAGTAGCTTTTATTTTGGCACAGCGTAGCTTAGCTTACCATTCCTTTGCGGATTCATATCGACAAGTTTGAGAACAGCACGGAAGTTTAAAAGGTTGCAAGAAAGGAACAGCGTGGGTCACTCGCGCGAGTGACCCCGAACCATGGCAAAAAAAAGTCCCCAAAAAAGGGACCCGCCCCCCTACCGTAGCTAAGGCCTGCAGACAATACCGGCCCTCTCATAAGGAAGAGCCAGTGATTACGACGGGTCACTGAGAGAGGTACGTAACATTCTCTTTTTTGCCAAAAAAAAAAAAAAAAAGACTGAAGGACAAGGCTTTTAGAACCCCAAAATCCCTCCCTATACTAATTTCAAATAAAATTGTAAAAAAAAGGGTTTCCGGTGGTATAGGCGTTTTTTAACCCGGTTGTAGAGGCGTTTTTTAACCCCAAATCGCCGGAATCTCACGCCACTCTTGTTTATTTGCCAAATTCTTGTTTTTGTACCCCCTGGGGGCACGGGTTTGTTCATCGGATTGCACTTTCAGTTTGCCCGAAATTCTGTTTTTGGGGTCTGGCACTAAAGCTCCTCAAGCCAAGAACCTTGACGAGGCTCCTGGACCTTTTTGTTTTGTACGATTCTCGTTGTGTACCTAGGCCATGGTATTTTTCATCCGGTGGCAGTTTTATTTTTTCCAAATCAGTTTTTTTGGGGTAAGAAAGACATGTCTTAACCTCCTAAATTGAGGAACCTCAGAAAAAAGTGGTGCACATCTGTCGTGCCACGCTTCTTTCTCAAGCAAGAAATCTAAACTAAACCCAATATTATGGTATCGATTTCTTAACAGAGGGCTTGATTATTATAGAAAATTAAAATACACTCCAGCTGTGAGATCGAATAATTTGTCGAAACTCATCTTTGCAAGCTGTTTGTGATATTCCGATCGCTTGATTATATAGTAGGGTTCCAACCCGAAGCACCTATGGGAAAACGAAATCTTGAAAGCTACTAATAGTGCTATTAATTGTATACTGAAGTTAGTGCAGGACACGCCCTTGTTCAAACAATATAATCTGTTCTAAAAAAACAAATATCTCGGGTTTCTTATCAGAAGACCGCAGTACTTTCAATTGTATGCTGAAGGTATAGTGTAGGACGCGCCCTTGCTCCAATAAGGAAATCTCGTAAAAAAATAAATATCTCGGGTTTCTTATCAGAAGGCCGCAGTAGTACTTTTAATTGCATGCGGAAGTTAGCGTAGGACACGCCCTTGCTCAAGTAAGAAACTCTGGTAAATAATACTCGGATACAATATCTCGGGTTTCTTATCAGAAGGGGCCGGCACCGCGTTAACCGTCCAGCTATTATGGTCCCTCCCATCTGCGTGCGGTTGATTCAGGTGCGGACTCCTAGATGACGCGAGCCGCATGGCTACTACTGATGGCCAAATGGACCTCATTCCTCTCGACCAGATCATCCCGAGGCCCGTGGGCACCATGGCTGCGGGCTGCGGCGCGGCGGTGAGAGCTTACAAAGATAACGGCCCCGAGCTGCGGAGGGTGGGGGTCGCCGCTTGTTCTGGGGCTGCGAATTGGTTACGTCGCCTTCACAGCTAGTTATGAGGTTATTACTTGGGTGGCAGAGCAAAAGCCAACTAGATGATTTCCAGCACCATCTTGCGGCGAAACGTATGCTATCTGTCTGGCGGCTTTTTCATTATTTGATTTTAGATGAGTTAGCTGTGAGTTCGATTGATTTGAGGGTCGATGCTCATCTTTGCAAGCTGCGCGAAACACCGGCCGCTCGTTTTTTTATCAGGCATGATAGGTGCTTCATCCTTTGTACAAATGTGTTACGACTCCCTGTGGATGTTGAGAGGATGAACCACCACCAACAAAATTGTATCAATATCAATAATAAAGAAGGTAGATACTATACGTACGTCATGCCAATGTAGTGAGTTGTCATGATTCGTCAGTGTTAATAAATAGCAACATATTCAATAGGTTAGAGTAGTAAAACGTTAAAATTTATCCGGGGACGGGTCAGCACCATCAGTGACGGGTGACCGCTCGAGGCCCTGGGATCTTGTATTGCCTGACCCATGACATGTCTTTTCGCACATGGGTGTTTCCAAGATCCATGATAGTATCTCCGACCGTCTCTCACATGGTATCCTTCGTTGTCCTCAAGTCCATTTAGTCAACATTTGTTTATACCTAAATGAGGCGGTCACATTGCTCTCTATAGCACACCCCCGCCTACCTGGGGGGCTCTGCCCTACTGGAATAGATTGTGATACAACTGTAATGCCTACCAACTAATAGCTAGTCGGCGACGTCCTTAGCATTGGCATAGTCAGCCAAGTTACACCCTTATCAATCGCTTTGTCACTCAACTAATCACCTCAAAAGCAACTAGCATAACTCAAAATCCAACTAACGACTAGTCGGCGGCTCACCGTTAGCATTATCTGGGTTCAACAACACGAAACAGGCAATCGACGAGTTTGTCTGTTGGTGCAGCGAGTTCTCGTTTGCTGCGGCCGACCCTCGGTGGTGGTCGGATTGGGATCCGGGTGTTGGGTAAGATCGGCAATTGAGTGATTAGTACGGCTGTGAGGTGGAAATACAAAAAATAATAGTACTTGGGTGGCAGGGTTAAAGCCCACTAACTGAGTTTACGAGTAGTCAATACTAAATATTAGCAATTCCTGTTAATAGTCGAGCCTCAAATGCGACAGTCAGATAACATGTAAACCCGCAGAACTCTGCAGTTTTTCGCCCGCAACAAACTGTAACAATGTGCTTCGAAGTATTAAAATACAACTGAAACACCTAGCCGAACAACAGCTGTTAATATTTATAGTCGACGACTTACTATTTGTATGCTAATGGTATTCAGACAACTCACAGGCCTAGTAAACACCTGGTACTTCGTATTCGTATATTCTCGCAGTACTAACGGAGTTAAAGCGTACTACACGTACCGGGCTTTATGCACTATGTTTCTGCAGCACTTGACAAGGTTTATTTTAAAAATGAGCTCGTCGCATTCTTTGGTTGAATGCCCGTGCGACACGTGGTGCGATGGGGCAGGGGCGAACGACGGCGCGAAGTCGGCATGTAGTTTGTTTTTGTCAGCATTGCCTATTTTTTTGTTTTCGTCAGCAGCGCAGCGCATTTGTTATTGTGCTTTTGACAGCATCGCACATTCTAGTTGTATTTTTTCATGACTACCCGTGTAGCATTTTTTTTATCAGCATCTTTTCGTGGCAGCCTCGCAGACATTCGGCAGGGGTCGAACTCCATCAACCCCTTCCTCAAGTACGAAATCGATGCCATGGGGGCAAAACAAAAAGGAGGTCAAGTTTGATTCCTATTCTGGTGCTGATTTCCCGAAGAGGTATATTATAGCACTATTAATATCAATAACATGAATGCAAGATTTTCTATTTGACACCGCGCCAAAATAAGAAATCCTTTCGAGATCGCTGAAGCCGGAGCAAACCACCGCCGCCGCCGCCCATCACCAGCGCATGCAAGTTGACGACAGTCAAAACTATTGAGGGCTTTTCACGGGTCATGGCTCAACCCATGGATCATGTCAGAGGAAGTTATCTAAATCTGGCGGGTCAAGTGGGGTCGGGCCAGGGAGTGTTTGAAAAGTTACGGGACGGGACGGGTCGGGTCGGGTCGGATGAGGAGGTTTTCAAATCTCGCGGGCCGGGACGGGTTACCCTGGCCCACCCTGACCCGTGAAAAGCGTTGAAAAAATATCTATCCTGCTGTGGGTCAGCCGTCCCACCGTAGATGTGGCATTGTTTTGGGCTAACTAGTGTTTCTGAGCTTCTGGCCTTCTGATTGGCCTTCTGATTGGTTGACCTCCTCAAGGGAGGAACTATGGGTTAGAGCGATGATTTTCACGAATAAAGTTGTGTCAGGACAGCTATTAATACGTAGCGCATAAAAATATTGGTCGGGTTGCGTGTAACGGATGTCTTCGAAGTTACGTTTCGGGGGGGGGACATGATATCCTCGACATGTTGGGAGCCCGGGAAAAATCTTGGAATATGCTGCACCCCTAATCATGGGATAACTCACTGAGCGAGAGTTCCTAGCGACCGAAGATGTCTGACGACGGCGCAGTTAAGGATTTGTCACGGTCGGCAAGAAATTGGACAAAATTTGCCATGACGGACACTTGTTCATACCGAAACTACTACCACTCTGTCCGGTTGTGTAAGCATATTAGCTACCAATATACTTATAGTGGTAAGAAAAAACTTTGCTTACATTTCCGGAGTTAGTGGAAGACTTTAGTGTGGAACGCGTCTGCCTCACGTCCACAACCGGTGCTCGGTTTTTCGTGACGGATCGCCATTGGGCATGCTTGCCTGCGACAGCTATATACTTATACCAAGAGTATGCTTGGGTAGAGGGGGGCTGCACGTACCCCACGCACAGCCGCAGTCCTACGACCATTGACCCTCGCACTCCCGAAATACCGGGACGGAGCACGTCGATCTTTCAGCTGGCGCTGGATTGCGAGTGCAATCGAGTTAAATCGACTCTCGACAGGCGTGAAAAACACGTGGAAGTGTGGTGAACTTAAGCAGTACCATGTTTTCCTCATCCGCCGGAGGATGAAAAAAAGAAGAAGGAAAAGTAACGATAGGGTTTTTACCGACCCATGCAGACATCGTGTGCACGCAGTGTTTAGGTCTCTTATTTCACCGACCCAGACAGGCATCGTGTGCACGTAGTATTCAGGTCTCTTCTTCCAGCGGTTCAGGGCTTGTAGAACGAGTGTCTACCCTGCTAAACCGTGTGTTGTTCCGATTTGTTTTCACGTGCGACATGCGCCGCCACGGGGTCATTTGATACGCTAGCGTGTTTGAGTGAGATGCAGGACCGTTGACGCTAACAGCCTAAAATCGGTAGCGAATACGAAAGGGTTGTGACTTGGCTGCTTATACTATTAATACTATTAATAGTATGCTATTGTTGACTCGCCGAATGGTAATTTGTTGACTAGATATATCTTCTCACTGATGGTATCGCTATGGTAATATACGATAACAAATTCCAAGTATGCTTAGTACCTAAAGAAAACCACGCAAGTTCCAAGATACCTTGGACCCGAACACCGTGGGTGAAACTAAACTTACGTGCGTTTGACACACACCTCCAAAAGCTACCTTGCCCAGGGTCTAATATGAAGCTAATCTTTGCTAATCCTGACTTTACGTCGTAGGTCTAAATTTTCACAACTTTATGCATAGTGTCAACAAACGAAAACTATTTTGTTTATGTTATTAGCTTGAATCAACCGTTACATGCTTAATTATATACGAAGTATGTTAGGCTTCTAGTAAACGCTAAAAGTGCGTTTTGAGAGGAAACGCATGTCTATCCGCACGAAAACCTAGCCTGAAACCCTTGGTCGACGACGACAGAAAAACCAAACAGGCTGTCCCTCTTGCGATTTCGCTCATTTTCGGCCCTGCCCCGTCGCGCCATGCGCCGTGTATCACCGTGCAACAGTCCGTGGAGCGCGCCGCTGCCTCGAACAGCGGCACCGCAGATGGTGGATACTTCAACTCGGCAACCGCGACAGAATTCTTGGTGGTGGACAGGTACGGTGACGGGCAGGCGTTCGCAGGTGGGGAGTCCAACGACTCGTCGGAAGGCCTGTCCCGCCCGCCGCACAAGGTCTCGCCGATACCGGCCGCGGGTAAGAACGGCTTTTTACCAGGTACACCCGTTGTTGTGTACGCTCTTCCTTTTTTCTTTCGAAATATTGTTGGGGCTTTTTTTTTTCCTTTCATGCCTCTTTATTTACCCTTTTAGCACCGCACTCCAGACGTGAGCACTCCCGACGTGAGGGAAAAACACTTGGAGTTAGACTATGATAGAATAATGTTAGGAGTTGGAAATGGGATAAATTTTCTTAGTTTTGTCCGCCGCACAAGATTTTCAGCCGAAATACCAGCGACCGGTAAGAAGAAAAACTTCGAGGGCGTCTTAAAAGCTCAGCTCATTTTTACAAATCTATCCTTTTTCTTTTCGAAACGATATGAGTTTTTTTTTTGCCTATTCATAGATTTCCGTGGGTAAGAAGACGCGTGCTACGATAGAGTTATTAAAGGTATACCCCTTTTCGGCCTTTTTTTTTTTTCCGAACGATGGTGCTCCTTAGCCCCAAAATCGTCGTCTCAGATCTTTTTTTCATGCCTTGATCATGGGTTTGACCAATCAGATTGCACTCCTAGCTTACCCAACAATTAGTTTCGCCGCGGAAGGCATAGAGCTCCTCAAGCAACCACCCTCAGAAGGCAATGCGGCGTACGCGCTGTCTACCTGGTCGGTGAAAATCTTACGCGCTCGGTTCCGGCATTGCAAGGATGCAACGGTCAGTCGGCTACGGGGGGGCGGTCACTTTTTTTTTTTCTTTTCTCTTGCAGTGGCTTGGCGAGTGACTCCCCTGTTCTTCCGCGGTCTTGAGCTTTCGTACCGCTTTAATTTTGCGCTACGAATGAATCCGCATTGGAATGGTTAGCTGCGATGCGCCAAGCAAATCGCCCTCGTAAAATATTTTCGTTAGTGAGGTACAGAGTCACTCGTGCTAGTGATGAAAGCCTCAAATTCAGTAGTGAATTAGGGGGGTACCTCATAACACCGTCGTAACATCCTCCCTGCCGTAGTAGCTTTGGTCGCACATGAGATCGGCCCGCCCCCCCCCCCCCCCCCCCCCGCCCCCTGTGCTCTATAAACCCCAACATTCGACATTAGCGCTGCATATTGTCAGACGGAAATCAAAATGATAAAGCTAATTACTCCACCGTACAACGAACGCTCTCCTCCTTGACCGGCAGCGTGGTACCGAAAACTGTGCGAGATCCCTGGCTGCACCACCCAGCCCAGTTACGGCGAAAGAGGTGAGAGCGGTCCACCTGTGGCGTCCGAGGGCATATGCTGGGATTTATCCACGGGTTTGCTGCTGGTGTGTAGGCATGCATGTTCGTGCTCGAACCGTAGCATGTTGTTGTTGTTGGTGGTGTTGGTTTAGGTGTTGGTTTAGGTGGTGGTTTAGGTGGTGGTGGTGTTGTTGGTTTTGTCGTTGTCGTTGTTGTTGGTGGTGGTGGTAATGGTGGCGGTCGTGGTGGTCGTGGTGTTCTAACGGTATAGGATGGTTGCGGGTCCCATCAGTCAAACATATTTCGGTCAAAATTGGTGGACAACTGTCCTAGCACGCTTCGGTGGCGGTGCGGTGCCCGCGCAGTCAGGACATTCCCAAAATTTTCCTGAGGCAATGTTCCACTAGAGCCCGTAGAGCTTCCCCCTTAGATGCGTGCTACGATAGAGAGAGATGTTAAGGTATAATTAAGGTATACCCCCTTTTGGCCATGTTTTCTGACTGACGGGCTCCTTAACCCTTCTTAGCCCAAAATCGCCGTAACTTCTTTCTTGGTCAGCGTTATGTAGTTTTTGTTTACCTTCCTAGGGTATTATGGCATTGCCCACCGGGTTGGCGCTTTGATTTTTCTGAAAATCGTTCTAGTTTTGTTTTATAGTCAGGTATATCAGAGCTCCCTAAGGCGAGGAGCCCCAGGAAAAAGAACACCATCCTTAGTCGAGAAGATGGTTGAGGCGCACCTGTCTGTGTATGAGACGAAGGGGACAATCCCTGCATCGGTTAATTGGGTTTGATGCAGTCAGGGGACGCATGCTACGATAGAGGAAGGTGTTAGGGTATATACCTCATTTTGTCTGAGATGGTTTTTGAATGACGGCGCTCCTTAAATCAAAATCGTCGGAAATAGGTAATTTTATTTGCATTTTTTCAATCGTTCTATACCCAGGCCATGGTATTTTTCACCCGGTATCATAGCTTTGCTTTTTTTTTTTCCAAATCAGTTGTTGGGGGAGGTCTTAAGCTCCCAAATTGATTAGTAGAATTAGAACAAAAAGTGGCGCGCCTCTATCGCAGCACGCGTTTGAATTAGTAGCGACAGAGATAGGTTGAGATATAATTTTCAAGTGTATGTCAAAATATTTTCTTGAATAAGCAATATACGAAGTATAATTTCAACGTTTACGTCAACTATTTTCTCGAATAAGTAAGACAATTTCAAAGAGTAGTGTCAAGGAGTATTTTCTGGAATAAGCAATTATAATTTAAAAAGTACGTATGCCAAAATATTTTCTCGAATGAACGCTGTAAGTTGAAAGGGTCAGATATTTTCTCGAATAAGCAATATCGTAAAGTGCATGTCAAAGAAATTTCTCGAGTACGAAAGCAGTACAGTTGTACAAGTAAAGTGTATGTCAAAACGTTTTCTTGAAGAAGCCATATAACTTTGAAAGTGTGTGTCAAAAACATTCTCTCGAATACGCCGTACCATATTTCATGTGTATATCCAAACATGACATTTTCTCGAGTAAACGGTGAGGTGCCCTTCGTAGAGCTGCCGTGCCAGCTGTTGTTGGTTGACCGTGTTAACCCCACCAATTGAACCGGGTCGACGACTTGGGGGACAACTGACCTGGAATTAGTACTCGATATATTTTGCGGAGCTATTATTGACGGGTCGCGTCTGTTCTCGCGGGTCGGGTTGTGTGAGGGCGAGACCCAAACCGACCCGTGAGATTTGAAAATTCTTGATCCGACCCGTGATATTTAGAAGAAACGCCTCCTAAGCCGACCGGACTCGACCCGCGAGGATTTGGAAATTTCCTGCCCCGACCCGCAGATCCGGTCTTGATCCGTGAAAAGCCCTGCTATTTTGCAAGTATAAAGGGGTTAAGGAGTGCCAAATTTCATGATTATTTTTCTTGTTTCCCCCTAAAGGGGCTGTGCTATCTTTGTCATAGCACGTTTCAGACGGATCAAAGGGGCACACGGGAGATTCGAGCACGCGGAGCTGTTAGAAGCACAGCGGCCCCATATTTTGTTGGCGCCGTCGTAAAGTAATCGAATTTGTCTTATTTCTCTCCAAGTAGAAACATCGTCACGCGAAATCGAGGAGGATTGTTTTCTTCGCGGTTTTGCTGACGCTTTCTGTTTCGTGATTTTTTTCATGCCCTGTTTTTTTTCAGGCACCAGCAAGCCGTTGTTCTGCGCTCGCCACAAGAAGGACGGCATGGTGGGGCTGAAGAACCGTCCCTGCCTCTATCCGGGGTGAGTGCAGCAGCCTGGCAACGTCGAGTAAACATCGACCAAATATGACGTACCAGGGAATACATAGTATAAGCATATGTAAAATATTATGCACCTTTTTTATGGCTTGCTGTTCTCCGGTGGCCATGTTTTTTTTTTTGTCGCGCTTTCGGCTGCGGAGAAGCCAAGGCGCCCATCGGTACATTACGATGCATGTCTAAAACAGTATTTTGGGCCGTTTTTGATATTTTCCGTCTCATAATACTGGAAGCACGCGTGGCCCAAACCAAATTCCCCGGCTTCCATGCTTGGTCCTGTACAATGTACAATTATCCAGAATTGCGTAAAAGCGGCTCCCCAGAACGTACGATAGAACTAAACCAAGGGAAAACCTTGAAAATAAAAAAAGGAAAAATCCAAGGTTGTGTTCTGTAGCGTACGTACAAACCATACCCGGGGTATTTACCCCGGGTATTGCCCTACAAAGAACAAGAACTTCTGGAAGTTCTGTAGGACATTCATACCGGTACCCGGAACTTCTGGAAGTTTTGTACGACATTCATACCCGTACCCGGAAGTTTTGGAAGTTCTGTACGCCCGTGGCCACAATACCCCGGGATTCGGGTACAGCACACTTTGCACCCGCTCGGAACTTCTGTGAGTTCTGTACGCCGGCGCCACACTACCCGGAACTTCTGGAACTTCTGTAAGATTTCCGTACCCGTACCGGAAACTTCTGGAACTTCTGTAAGATCCCCATGCCCTTACCCGGAACTTGTGTGACTCATGTAAGACTGTGGCATAGTACCCGGAGTACGGGTATACCTTCGTTACAATACCCGGGGAGTCCTGTATTCATCCAGGTTTAATCCGAAGAGTGTACTATTCATGACGATGTCATGTTGTGTCACACAAACCAAACGCCGAACAGCAGTACGTTCGTATACACCATACAATAAATGCACCTATTGATCTTTCTTTCGTTTCTAAGGGCACGTATTAACCAATTGGTATTAACTAAGGACACTTTCGAATAGATATTATTAGCTTTTCAATTAGTCTAATTAATTGAAGTTCGATTGTGATGGAAACATACTATGAATTTGCCTCCTATCGCGAAAACACCTATTGCGTATTGTCTTACGTTTTTTTTTCCGATCAGAATAATGCAGGTCTCGCTATCTTCGAAGTCTTGAACTATCGTCTGAGTGTTTTCGGTGGCTTCCCTTCTCTGTAGTGGCACGTGGCTTATCGAGCTGGTGGAAAAAAATGGGCTTGCGACCGCCGTTATTTTCTTTAGGCGCCACAGCCGGGGTACGCTATGGTATGATTGATCTGTTACAGAACAGTAGACGTGAGCGCGGCTGTTGCCGCGGCCGGCACTCGTTGAGGTTCACGATTTATCGCCTCGGTGGTGGTTGCCGATATCTCTTGAAGCTACCACGGATTACCTCGGGGAGGTTGGCCCAGTGAGAGCATGCCATGCAAGCTCGATGGAATCCTCCACTTGAAATCGAACTCCTCCGAGGCCGTGTATTTACCTGGCTTTTTACCCGTACCCGGAACTTCTGTATGTTCTATAGTAGGACATTCATACCCGTACCCGGAACTTCTGTAAGTTCTGTACGCCAGTGCCACAAATACCCGCGGTACGGGCACAGCATTTTCATACCTGCCCGAAGCTTCCGTAAGTCCTGTACGGCCGTGACACAATACCCGGAACTTCTGGAAGTTCTGTAAGACTTCCATACCCTTACCCGGAATCGACAAACCCTACAGAACATAACCCTACAGAACATGAACTGGAAGAATTCACCACCCGCTTTTTGTGTTCTATTCCTATGCCATATATAGGTGTACCATCAGGCCGCACTATGGCATACCGGGAGGACGTGCGTTTTACTGCACCAGCCACAAGAAGGACGGTATGGTGCACTTGCTGAAGGAAACCACAACACGCGCCAAGCTAGAGAAGGAGAGGTAAGGCGAGGGATAGGTCGGAAGGTAACAAACCCAACTCTAGACTAGACGTGTGCTTTCAAAGGTAATCGGAGACGGCACTCTTTTCGCCCCTTGACCGACGTGCTAGACGGCAACTTTCCAATCAATTGCCTTGATTTACGCCAAACTACTAGGTTTAGCGTGGAAGATGTCCGGAGATAGCACTCCCAGCCCTTGACCGACGTGTTAGACGGCAGTTTTCCAACAATATACCTTGACTGATGCCAAACTACTTGGCTTTTGGTGTAGAATGATCGGTTTGACAGCCTTCACCGCTGGACACTTTCCCTCGACTGACGGCAAACTACTAGGTTTAGTGCAGAATGGTCGGTTTGACACCCTTGACCGCTGGACGCTTTCCCTTGACTGACCGTCTCGTGACGTCCTTTGATGGGTAGAGGTGCACCTTCTGGGAGTCTTTCCTCAAGCTTGAATACCTCAGTATCACATGCAAATACCGACAATGAGGGGAAATGGTCGTGCTTCGCGATGGGCAGCAGTCCCATGGCCTATGTAACGCACAACAATAAATAATACGTACAGCAGCAGAAGAAAAAAAATAGAATTCCAACCATGTAGGGTGTTTACGATTTTCAGCTTCTGTTGGGTTGGAAAAAAGATGGTTGTAAAAAATAGTTAATGAAACCGACGAATGCCGAATAAAAATCCGAGGCCAACCAACCCACGGGGCAAACGATGAGTAGAAATTTTCAGGGTAGTCCTCGGGAAAATTCCCGAGGTAATTTTCCCGTGCTGTACGTCGGTCCCGGTACTCGGCGGAATACCGTCATATTTGGGCAAACCGTGTACCGCCGAAGGCGGTACCGTCAAAAATCGAAAAACCGTCAACCGTTTAAAAAGTACCGTCATTTTGCAGCACCGCCATAAAAGTACCGTCAAATAAGCGAAGTACCGTTTCCCGTTTAGAAAAACCGTCATATTCAGAACCGTCAAAGATTGTAGGCTGATGGTTTCCATTGAATGTTTTCATGTTTTAGGTTTTATTGTTTTATTGTTTACAGTAGTAGTATTGTTTTATTGTCTTATTTTGGTGCTAAATGTCTAAATGTTGTTTCGCGTGAGGCTGGTGAGTTTGTCAGCTTGACGGTTCGACGATTAGTCTAGCCTCTATTCGTCCGTTCTATATAGGTATGCAGGAACATCAGCGGGGTGGTGCCGGCATGCTTGATCGCCGCCCGGCAGGTACTGTCAAGTATTTCGTCATTCGTAATTCTGTATTTCTCAGTGGCGGAACCGTCATATTTCAGTACCCTCAAAAAAGTACTGTCAAATTTGGCAGTACCGGGACCGGTACCGTCGTTTTGCAGTACCGCCAAAAAAGTTCCGTCAAATATCGAAAAACCGTCTACCGTCTAGAAAATACCGTCACTTTTCGATACCGCCGAAAAAGTACCGACAAATTCGGCGATACCGTGTACCGCCAAAAGTGGTACCGTGAGAAATCGAAATACCGTCAACCGTTTGAAAAGTACCGTCATTTCGCAATACCGTCCGATCTGGTACCGTAAAAAAAAACGGTGCCGAGGACTACCCTGGAAATTTTAAAAAAATCGCACAACTGGAAAACGTGTTGATCTTGACCAATTAGTTTTTTATTTGATTTTTCGTGGGTCGGGTCAGGTTGGCCTTGGATTGTGACATGGCCTTGGATTGTGACATTCGGCGGTTTCAATACTATTATTACTATTATATATTTGCTTGCCTTCAAAAGCTGGTTGAATACATCGCAAACACCACCACCTCACTTGAGAAGAAGCCCTGCCAAAAAAAGGAAATCAGCAAAACTACTGCTACCCTTATATCTATATATATATATATTTTACTTTTCTTTATCCCTGGCACTAGTCTTTCTCGTGCTCCCTCCCAGTAGCAGTAACTTAGATCCGGGGTCGCATAGCAGGCCCTCCTCCCCCCTCCTCTCCACAACGGCACGTGCCTCCATTTTTATCGCGATAAGAAATCAGCCTTTTCTCGCCTCGTCGACTCTCGTCGAATTGTAGATATCAGCACGTGTCCATATCCGCGCTTTTTGGTTTAATGAGGTTTCGAGGGGTCGGACGATAAATGCACGATAATCGCACGGTAATAGCCGTCCTACTGCAGTATGTGTCCTTTTCTGACTCCAAGGGATCGCACGATATTCGCCGTCCTAGCGTGTACCGTTTCTGGATTCGAGGGGTCACACGATAATCGCACGATAGTGTGTGCCCCTTCTGGTTTCGAGGGGTCGCACGATGTCTGCCCGATAATCGCGCGCTACGATATCGGTATTAAGGTATACCACTTTTTGGCAGAAGACCTAACAATGTGGCCGCCCGGGTCTTGGGGGGTAGTAGTTTTCACGCTCTCTCATTGGCCGAGGGCTATGCGGTGGTCCGCAGATAGGATTAACAAATAAATTTCCAAAAGCGGCGCAGCCGCGTTTCTCGCCATTCTGGCCCGTTTGGGGCCCGGGATGGGGTCAAGGTCAGGGCTAGGGTTAGGGTTAGGGGGGTGGGGGTGGGTTGAGTCTACGCCCGTACCTCTATCCGACCAGGAAGTGCTTTCTGCTCGCAAACGCGAACAGCCCACCGCCCCGAAGGTCCGGGCGGCCAACGTGTTAGGTGAGCTCCTTTTTGGCCCAATTTTTTTTCTGAATGACGCGACACCTTGGCCGAAAACGGTCGGAAATTCACTCTTTTTCTGCTTATATTGTTTTCTTTTTGTATGACTAGGCCATGGGCTATTTTTGATTTTGCTCGATTATCTGTTTTTTTTTTTCGGGAGAGGTTAAGGCACGAGGAGCTCGCCAAGTGAAGAGCCTCGGAAAAGAAAAAGTGTACCTTTTCCGTATGATATCATGTGTCGAGAAGGTACAAAATACATCTGGATCAGTTTTTTAGGGGTGCAGGCGTATGGGACTCATCTAGTGAAGAGCCTCGGCAAAGAAAAGGTGTACCTTCTCCGTATGATGGGATGTGTCGAAATGGTACAAAACACATCTGGATCAGGTTGTTTGGGGTGAAGGCGTATGGAGCTCTTCAAGTGAAGAGCCTCGGCAAAGAAAATGTGTACCTCCTCCGTCCCATGTGTCGAAAAGGTACAAAATACATCTGGATCAGTTTTTGGGGGGGTGAAGGTGTATGGAGCTCCTCAAGTGAAGAGCCTCGATCAAGAAAAGGTGTACCTCCTGCGTACCATATGTCGAAAAGGTACAAAATACATCTGGATCAGGTTGTTTGGGGTGAAGGCGTGTGGAGCTCCTCAAGTGAAGAGCCTCGGAAAAGAAAAGATGTACCTCCTTCGTACCATGTGTCGAAAAGGTACAAGTACCTGGAACCAAGGTACAGAATAACGCCTTCATCGCACTACCCTTACGATCGGCATTTTGTAGGGTGCCTCAACGAAAACACGGAAGTTTGGCGTTTTTTGTGTGGCTCAGTTTTTGCTGTAAATGAATGCTGTTGTCGCTGCTGCGCGGGGGAAGCAATACGTCTTCTCGCCTCCCGCTCGGCGCCACTCCCTCTTCCCCCCTGCTTCATCGCGTTTTGGCAGCAAGCTGATGGAAGCCGGAGGAGTGTTGGTCAAAAGGAAGCGTTGTCCGTACGGAACAGGATCTTACGCGAGGCGATCGAGGGCCGTGGCAGTGGAATCAGAGACTGTTTCTCCCGGAAAAGAGAAGGATGGGGATAAAGCTGTGCCGGGGTCGGAGAACATCGAGGACAAGACTGCAGCGGGAGACGGGGAGGGATTCTTGAGCAGGGAGGCGGGGATGGTCGCGAAGGGAGGGATGGGCGCTTCACCGGTTCTTGCTGTGCCGGTAGCGCCACCCTCCCCCAATCCTTGTTCGTCGCGATCCGGCACGGTGCCCTTGACCGACGAGGGTGAGTCGACGACGACGCCAATTGCGTTACGATAGAGGCATCGCTTTTTTTTTTTGTTTATGTTTTTTGTTGTCGGGTATCAGGGGATCCTTAGTGGGGGGACCGCACAGTAATACCTTTGGGAATGCGATGTTTTGTACACTTGTGCTAGCAACGCCAGCTATGAGTCAGAGGAAGTTAGGGTCAATACTTCGTCTTTGCAATCTGCCCGCTACACCAGTCGCCCGTTTTTAGCAAGTGTTCATGAGTTTTATTTAACCATATTTCGTTTTGTAAACTCAAGATAGTCCACGGGGGTATGCTTCGGACTGAGGTCTTTGCCATCGCTTTCGATGTCGGTAGTTTTGCTTGAAGTGAGTGGCCTCGGAAAATCGGTGCGTTACCGCGGCCGTGGCATGCGCTTGGTCACGGTGTCTGCGCCTTGTGGTGCTGTCTGTTGGTGGTAAACATGCAGCTGGCTTCTGTACATTACATCATGAAAAAACTAAAATACACTACAGCTGTAAGGTCGAAGATATCGTCGAAAACCCATATTTGCGAGCTGCGTGATACTCCGATCGCGCGTGTCGCTGGGTGTATGTCCTCATTAAGGGTATAGCTCCGTGACCCCCCTTAGAACTAGCTTGTACCACGGTCAACAACTATGTGGGTGCATGCCTACTTTGAAATACTGCGGGCGGGTACGGCACCAGAGCCATGTGGCGCTGCTTGTTGATGTTTCGGCTGAGCTACGGACGTGAGATAGGTGCAAGCCTACTTTTCATCTGATACCATTGCGCGTTGGTATCAAAGCCATGCAAAGCTGTCTGTTGATCCCAGACATGCAGCTGGGTCGTGTACATGAGATGGATGCATGCCTGCGTTATTTAATGCCGCTTCGACTATTATATCGGTGTCTTGCGCGATCCAACTCCGTGATGCACTCGGAAGTTTTTTGTTTGCCTGAATTGGGACTCACCGTACAGTGCGACCCCGATTTAAGAGCGTGGCCCGTGACAATCCGAAACATGCGCTCTGAACTAAACATTGCTCTTATCTGTAGTGGGAACTATTTAACTTTTAGTATAGGCGGGGCATGCCGATTTGACCGCATCTTAACTCCCAAACGCTCTTGTCTTGCGCGCGCTCTTAAATCGGAGTACCCACCGTATTGATGAAACTGTATCCGGGCACTGTAGACGTATAGACTGATCGTGAAATGATCGAAATGGGGCGTGTTGGGACAGGATAGGGGAAGCGAGTGCACATGAAATCAATTCTGACTGCCGGCGCTCTCCCAACTAAGGAACTGCCTGGTACCGTCCTTTGACAATGCCCCCCCCCCCCCTGCCGGCCTAACACCCCCGGTGAAAAGCCCCCAAAAAGTTGATGCCCGGGCTTTGTACCAGGTATCTTTTTTTTCTATCTCGTGTTTTCCGCCCCTCTACCTCTGAAATCTCCCCAGGGTGTTTTTTCCCGTCTAGTTTTTGGGCCGCCCCGCGGAACGTTTTGCAGAAAAAGTGTTGCTGTTACTGCTGTTTTTATTTCTTCACATTAAAAACCTTTGCATCGACTTAAAGTCGAGCATCACCTCGGTACGTCCGCCGGCAAACATCCGACTTGTGCTGTCCGGTGGGTGCCCCCCCTAAAAAAAGAAAAAGAAAAACCCCGGGGACTCCTCGCCCCGTTTTGTTTTTTCGTGGAAATGTCACTCCCTTTCCTATGAGAACGCCCCGGGGTGTTCATGGTCCATGTCACCAAAAGTATTTATGCGCCCCGGGGGGGGGGGGGGTCCTTGAAGGATGTTCCGGTACCTGGTAACGCTGGAACACTTTGGCGTTTTGCAAAGTACCAGGTATTCGTTTTCGTTTACCTAGGGCATGTGTCTCATCGGGCTACAGTTTCGCTTTTTTTTTTGCAGCGAGAATCAGCGTTTGGGTGAGGCATTGAGTTGCTCAAATTCTAAATAAATCCCCAGAAACCCCGGTCTTCACCCCGTCCCTACCGCCCGTGTGTGCAAAACCATGCGTCGTTTGCGCCTTGCGTTGGGGAAAATGCCTCCGCAAATCACCTCGTCGGACTCGTGTCTGACCTTTTCTTGTCATGTCGCCGCGCCTTTTCCGCCTTGACTATCGGCAGGGTTACGCCCGCCTACCGAGATGCGGGAGTTGGGCATTGCTACGCTCCCTTCGACCCGGTCCCCTCGGAGCCAGCCGTCGCCGCGCCCAACGAGTGTCACCTCTAGAAAGGCTAACCGGACCGCTGCGGGACCACTCCCGTGGGAGACCACGCTGAACGGGATGGAACCAGCGTATGATACCGGTACGGGTACAATCGCGAGGGACGAGCCGGGACGAACGCGCGAATCCGGTACGAGTAGAACCTCGAGGGGAGGGATAGGCCGAGCGCATGGCGTCGGTGCATCTATGATGACGAGGGGGGATACGGGACGAGTGCAGGATGCTGGTACGAGTAGAATGATGAGAGGCGAGATGAGACGAGTGCGTGATGCCGGAATGACGCGGGGCGAGATGGTCCGAACGCGGGATGTCGGTGTGTGCAGAAGGGCGAGAGCCCCATCGCGCAGAGCTATGGAGTCGTTGGGACGAGCGGAGGACGAAGGAGCGCAGTGGATGACAAGGGAAAAGAGAGAAGAGCAGGCTAGACTGAACGAGAAACTCAAGGGGCAGCGCAGGGCGGCCGCGGCCGCGGGGCTTAAGGCTGGAGAAGTACTAGAAGAGTACCACGCACCCTCTCCCGCAACGTCGGAGGTAAACGGTGGGCTTGTTCCGTGGGGGGCCAATTCTCGCGATGGTGGCGGGAAAAACGATGGGCTTCTCTGGGGCGAAGCAACTCCCTGCGACGACGGCAGCGGCAGAAAACAGGGCGGGCGGAAATGCCCGCTGGGACGAAGCGGGCGCAAGGCGAACCTGGACGAAACCAGCCCCCGTCAGGGAATAAACACAACACAGCACCCGAGGAAAGCTGCGAACCGACACCTGGCGAAGGACGGGGCAACGCCTACTGAGGCTAGTGGGAGCTGCGCGGGCGCGTTGTCCAGCTATCGCAACGGCACCGACACGACAATAATGAGGGGTCTTGCTTCGGGGGCTTCGATGGTTACCCACCGTGACGTCCTGAAGGTCTCAAGGCAAAGGAGGGCGGCAGGCGAGAATAGGCGAGACACGCAAGCCGAGCAGGGTAGTGGCAGGTGGGACGACAGCCGCGGCGTGCGTGGGAACAGCAGGAGCGGTGTTGAGGCTGAGATGCCCCGACCCGGCGGACGGAACGAGGTAGCGAAGGAGGCGCAATGCGAGTTCCAGAGCTGTTCTAAGATGGCCACGTTCGGGGTGAACCTCACCGTGCGCTATTGGTGAGAGGTTGGTCGGTCAAGTTATTGTATCGGCTCTGTTTTGGCGGTCATGGCGGTCCTGTTGATCTTTTTTTTCCCCGCTACTGCCGTTAATGTCACCCCTACCCCCCCCCCCTCCCTGTACTTGCGTAGTCCTCGCAGTTTTCCCGCTTCTGCAATTAGTTATCACGCCCCCCCCCCCCCCCCCCCCCCCTTCCCCCTCTTGGTGTAAGCAATGTCTGCCTGGTTGGTGAAGAACCGACGTGCTCCGTCCCGGCATGGCAGGGATGCGAGGGTCTATGGTCATACGACTACGGCCATGCACAAACTGAGTACCCTCCCCCCCTCCCCCTCCCCCCCCCCCCTCCCCTGTAGTCACGTTGTCCTCGCAAAATCCCCGAAAATACGCCATTGGCGAACCTTCTATTAATTGATCTACCAGGTATTTATTGTTTCCCCCCCTCCGTTACGTATTTTTTTCTCCGTAAAAGAGTTGCGAGAGGCAGTCGACAAACACATCACACCTCTCAAGTCTGTGTCCATAAATCCCATCCGTACACATGCGGTGTTTTCATTTAATTTTGTTTGTTGAAGCCCTCTTCGGTGCACATGCGCTCTGATTTTCACTCGTGTTTTGTGTCGAGGTCCCGTTCATGCACGTGTGTTGGTTTTCCTTTTTTTTATGTAGCAGATTCTAATGCGTCGGCTGTGACTTCGATCAATTCAAGGGTCGATATTCATCTTTGCAAGCGACTCGTTCTACGGTAGCGCCCCCAACTGTTCTTTCAACGAAACCGCCTGTTTCGAAACCAACTCCCGGCCGGATCTCCTGAAATACGATGCGCCTGGCCACCCCGACGTCACCGTTCGATATCCTTTGCAAAAAAAGAAGAATGCATAAAGCTTGTTTTTTCATAGCATCCTTCCTCGTGTCGAGCAGCCATGAAACGTAATAGCTGCTTCTTGGGAAGGGCTATCGTAGAGCCGGTCAAGCTGTGTGGAACTCCGGTTGTAATCTGTGAAGTTATATGAACATCCCCTGCTTTTTTGTCAGGGCGGTTTCGGTCCTTATCCATTCTGCGCACTGATACATAGCATACCACGTAGTAACTCGTATATATGGAGAGGTACATTCGGTCCACAATCATTCTGCGTTCGTACTGGTACTGTAAAGCTCAAAACATGGGAGAGGTACTAAAGCGGAAGCTAATATACCCACCTGGTATTTCGTTCAATGGGTTTTTTTGTTTTGTTTGTCGAAATCCCTTCTGTGTACGTGGTCTATTTTCGCTTCATCACGAACGCTACGATAGAGGTTTACGGTGTACCTCTTTTTGTCTTAACACTCATCCCCCAATAGTGCGGTAGGACTTGCACGTTTTGGGCCAAAGTTTCTGATCGATTTATACTACGATAGAGGTATACGGTATACCTCTTTTTATCTAAACACTCATCCCACGGTAGGGGTTGCACGTTTTGGGCCAAAGGTTTTCCGACCGACTCATACTACGATAGAGGCATACGGTATACCTCTTTTTGTCTTAACACGCATCCCACGGTAGGGGTCGCACGTGTGGGGCCAAAGGTTTCTGACCCATTCATACTACGATAGAGGTATACGGTATACCGCTTTTTGTCTTAACACCCATCCCACGGTAGGGGTTGCACGTTTGGGGCCAAAGGTTTTTGACCGATTCATACTACGATAGAGGTATACGGTATACCTCTTTTGGTTTTAGCACTCATCCCACGGTAAGGGTTGCACGTTTGGGGCCAAAGGTTTTTGGACCGAATCATACCACGATAGAGGTTTATGGTATACCTCTTTTTGTCTTGATACTCATCAGACGGTAGGGGTTGCACGTTTGGGGCCAAAGGTTTTTGGACCGAATCATACTACGATAGAGGTTTATGGTATACCTCTTTTTGTCTTGATACTCATCAGACGGTAGGGGTTGCACGTTTGGGGCCAAAGGTTTTTGGACCGAATCATACTACGATAGAGGTTTATGGTATACCTCTTTTTGTCTTGATACTCATCAGACGGTAAGGGTTGCACGTTTGGGGTTAGCTAATGTTTCTGGCGTTCTGACCTTCTGATCAGTTGACCTCCTCAAACGTGGAACTACCGGCGAGTATGATAGCACTACGAGTGTATTTGTTTTAGGACGATGAAATAGCGCGCACATAAATGTTGGTCGGATCGCGCGAACGGATGTCTTCGAAAATCCTGCTCCGGGTGATATTTTCGTTGGTTTCCTCATGGTAGGAGCTCTCAGAAATTTCTTAGAATATATAATGCTGCACCCCTATGTAGCGTGTGATGGGTCCTCACCGAAAAACGGGCTGTGAGGAAAGCAAGCACGCGCCTCATTCACTCCCATGAAAATTTTCATGGTGCTGGGTAGTGTCAAACGTGAAAAAAAAATAGCTCCGAACGATGTTTTGGTGTTTTTTCTCTGGTTCCGACGCATGGAACCGAGGGAGCCCGACGAATAGCGTAAACCTCACATAAAAAGTGGTCAGAATGGAGAACTAACCGGAGCGCTGTGATCGCAGGACGATTAGAAGACACCAACTTTCTTTTTTTTCTCGCATTTTTAGAGCACTTGGTTTTAGAGACCCCCCTGCCGCCGGACAGGGTGGGGGTCTCTAAAACCAACTGATGTAAAATTGGTAGAAATATTTGAAAGAACAATTGTTTTCGTCTGAATCGTTTTTTTCGATCACAGCGCTCCAGTTAATTTTCCATTCTGACCATTTTTGATGTGAAGTGTCGAAAAAATCTGTCCGGGTGCGGTCGAGGTGCGGTCGAGGTGCGCCCTATTTTTCGGCTTTTCATCCGCATACCTCTTCCAAAAAATTGATGTTGGGGCAAAAAAAAGACAACATTGTAGTGCTACGAAAGAGATGCACTAGTTTGTTTTCTGAGTTTTTTGTTGCTTGGGGAGCTAGCTCTGTTCCCCACCCGAAAACTGTGTCTTGATAAAACATTTTGCAACTCTTCTTTTTTTTTACGCCCAAGACTAAATACGGATTTGAAGCGAAAACAATATTTAATATTATAATTACAGCCATTAATTTTTGTATATCTTCTTTTTATGTATTTTTAAAAAAACCGAAAAAAATCCCATCCATGGCCTAGGTCCCAAACGAAAAAAATCCCATCCATGGCCTGGGTCCCACACGAAAAAATCCTATCCATGGCGTACCTCGTAGGTCCCAAAAGAAGAAAATCCCATCCATGCCCTAATAGATCCAAAACGAAAAAAATCCCCCCATCCATGGCCTAGGGCCAAAACCGAAAAAATAACTGCAAAGAAAGAACGACATTCCGACGATCTCGGGTGAAG
The DNA here is from genome assembly GCA_012845835.1 of Undaria pinnatifida. Lineage (NCBI taxonomy): Eukaryota > Phaeophyceae > Laminariales > Alariaceae > Undaria > Undaria pinnatifida. Next base: position 9,189,024 of record JABAKD010000024.1, read on the forward strand.
AAGGACCGTCATTAAGAAATCATGTCAGCCAAAAAGAGGTATACCGTAATACCTGCATCGTAGAACGCGTCTTTGGCCGAAAAGAGGTATACCGTAATACCTCCATCGTAGAACGCGTCTTTAGATAAAAAGAGGTGTACCGTAATACCTTCGTAGATTAGTCGAAAAGAGGTATACCGTAATACCTCCATCATAGAACGCGTCTTCAGCCGCAAAAAAGATATACCGTATTACCTCCGGCGTAGAACGCGTCTTTTGCCAAAAAGAGGTATACCGTAATACCTCCATCGTAGAACTCGTCTTTAGCCGAAAAGAGGTGTACCGTAATACCTCCATCGTAAAACGCGTATTTAGCCAAAAATAAGTACCCTGGTATTCCGTAATGCCTCCATTGTAGAACGCGTCCGTAATACCTCCACCGTTGAACGCGTCTTTAGCCAAAAGCAAAAGAGGTATACCGTAATATCTCCATCGTAGAACGCGTCTTTGGCCAAAGAGAGGTATACCGTAATACCTCCATCGTAGAACGCGTCTTTAGATAAAAAGAGGTATACCGTGATACCTTCATCTTAGAACGCGTCTTTAGCCGAAAAGAGGTATACCGTAATACCTCCATCGCAGAACGCGTCTTTAGCCAAAAAGAGGTATACCGTAATACCTCCATCGTAGAACGCGTCTCTAGCCGAAAAGAGGTATACCTTAATACTTCCATCGTAGAACGCGTCAAAAGTTCTATGTACCAGATGAACAATACCATGGCATATACTTGTATAGATATACAGCGAAAATTGTCGTGAAAAAGAAATGACGAAAGTCACCCCCTTGACAAAAATCCCGAGAGATTCGTAAATCTTCAAAAAGGGTAAAATAAACGCTCGAGCGGAGAGTATCACGCAGCTTACAAAAAGACGAGTATCGAGACCCCTTGAATTCATCGAACTCACAGCTGACGCATTCAAAACATGAACAAGAAAAAAAAAATCGAACTCACAGCTGACGCATTCGAAACATGCAAAAAAAAAAAGGCACTCGCAGCTGACGCTTTCAAAACACAAAAAAAAGACGAATTAGCGTATAAGGAACCCTGATGTTAACTCATAATCAATTTCTACCCGAAAAATGTTCTGCTTCTATCGTAGGGCACGTCTTGCACAATCGAGGAGCGTCATCAGGCAGAGTTTTTTCGCCCCCTATGTCAGCAAGCATCTTTTCTCGTCGAAACCCCGTCCGTGCACTTTCGTTTGTTGGTTTGTTTTCCCTCAAACGTTGAGCGTTGAAACATAAAAGCTTTCCGTGTACTACGAGTGCTGCATATAAAAGTGCTCTGTTTTTCACCTGTGTTCGTCGAAATCCCTCCCGTGTATGAATGCTATCTGTTTTCATGTACAGCAGCAGGGGTCCCCGAATACGGCGGTCTGTCTCCCTATAAAAGGCGGGTATCCCTTTACAAGGCGGTCAAACTCGCTTGACGCGACTGGGAATTGCACTCATAACCTGGAATGAATAAGGCGGCTTCCCTCTATAAGGCGGTCACATTGCCCTCTGGCACTCCACCATCTTGCTGGGGCACTCTTGCCCTACTCTATACTTGATCGAAATCCTTGCTTGCTCTGTTCTCAGTCATGTTTGTCGAAATCCCTCCCCTGAACGGGCGCTATATGTCTTACTTCTGTTGTGCCTAAACCACTCCCGTGTACGTGTTCCGTGTTCACGTACGTTTCCTCATGTTTTCGTTCCCGTGCGCGTGCTCTGTTTTCGCCGTCTCTGCCGCTGCTTCCTTGTCGCGCTCAGCGAACTGCACCGCCTGTTCGGCATGCATGAAATCGGCGCAACATAACGTGCGCATGGCCTTTCGACGACCGTCATCTGCGCCAGCACCATGCGTTCCGCACTTTGTGTGTGCCGCGAGACCAGCCCTAGTCCTGTCTTGGGATAATTAGAAATGTCATGAGGCGGCAGGCGCTGGCGTCGATGTATTGGTGCAAAATGCAACCATACGTTAAATTAGAAAGCAAGCAGCAAGGGCTCATTGCTTACGGCATGGTAAGATGCAGATTTTTGTTTGGGAATCGTACGGTACGGTGCGGTGCGATGCGGATTTTTACTTCGATAGCGCTACGGTGCGGTGTGGTGCGGTGCGGTTCGGCTATGTTGAAAAAACAAAATCATACAGTGTGGTGCGAATCGACAACCCCGCACAAAACCGCGTCGCACCGGAAGAAAATAACGCACCGTGAATTGCGTTGGTTTTCTTGGGGGGTGCGCTGGTTTGTCCATGGCGAGTGAGGTACGGTGTGGCAGAGAGGCGGAGAGCAGCTGCCAGTTGCGGTCGATCTAAGCGACACGGTCATGTCAATTTGCCATGTTAGAGGAGCGACGTGCATTTTTGGTGTTGGGCGATTTTCCGGTAATAGTTTATGGCTAAACTTAAAAGGGTGGGGAGGAATTAAAAAGATGGGGTGGAGTTAACAGAACAGGGTGGACTTGAGCAGGCAGGGTGAACTTAAACAGGCACGTTGGACTTAAACGGACGGGGCGGACTTGAAGACGCAGGGGGGGGGGATAGTACCAGTACATTGTGGCAAGCGGCTGAATTTTGATGCCGGCGGCTCGTGAAAATATCGTGAGTTTTTTTGTGCCAGTGACTTCTGGCAAGCGTATATTGTTTTTTTTTTACCCAGCCACCCCGTCAGCATACCAGGTAAGAGATGGTTGGCATTGGTAGCAGTTGGGTGGGAAGGGAATGTAATCGTTATTATGCATGGCCGTAGTCTGCCAGACCATAAGACCCTCGCATCTCTACAATGCCGAGACGGGGCACGTCAAGTTTGGGGGGGGAAGGCTACGGGAAGTCGGAGTCGCATATATAGAGGTTTGGAAGGGGGGGGTGTAGGTGTACTAATTTCATTCATAGCCGTATTTGACGATGTAAAAGTCTGGGGGGGAGGGGCGGGGCTAAGAGAATATTCTAGTAGTGCATATAAATGGTTTGTCGATGACCCCATGAACCCGCGAAAATTATCTACAAGGGACCCGGGGCTGTCAGAAATAGCATGTTAAACTGTGCGTGCTGTCCTTTTTGTATGAGCAAGATTTGTGGTGCAAGGGGAAGCTTGATTGCCTGTATAACCCCTTTAGAACGGCACGCACGCCTTTTGAGGAAAACCTACGGTAGTGATCCCTCTATAGTGCCGGTTGAGTACTGCCGGTTGCCCGCTATAGTGCCTGTGAAATCGCTCGACACACATGATGGGAGCAACGAGCAGTGGCGGCTTGCGGAGTAGTGCCGTGTTCCCGCTAGAGTGCCAGTATTTTCCGGCCGGCACAGACCGGCACGTTAGAGGGACCAAGAATGTACTTGGAATTGGCGTGGAAACATGTTTGCAATTCTTGAAGAGGTTGAGGGGTTTACCTTTAGCATCTTTAGAACGGCACCCACACTTGGGAGAGGGAACGTAGTTGGATTTTTGTGTGTTTTTTTTCTGTGGTGGTGAAGGGGTGAGGAAGTTTGCGTGCGCTTTTGGGAAACAACTCCTTGGATGTAGTGTAGGAACAAGCTTGCAGCTGGGTCAAGGTTTTGCGCATTCTGGACAGGTCAGGCCCCTATGCATGATATTTGCTCTCCAGGGCAGATATGTCCCATGATCTATGTCATCCAGGGCAGAGATTTCCCATTTCTATGTCAGCAGGGCAGATATATCCCATGATCTATGTCATTCAGGGCAGAGATATCCCGTCATCTATGCCGTTAGGGGCGAACATATCCCATGATTTGCGACATTCAGGGCAGATATATCATATCCCACGATCTGTCATTCATGGCAAACATATCCCTGGTCTATACTGGTACGTTTGATCTGCATGGCCTGTACATAGATCGTGTTGCGGGGAGGCAGCCGTAAAGGGCAGAGATATCCCATGATCTATGTCATTCAGGGCAGACATATCCCATGATGTTTGCCGTTCAGGGCAGAGATATTCCATTACCCATGTCATTCAGGGCAAACACGTCCCTCGTCTATACTGGTATGATCTACATGGCCTGTATATAGATCATGTTGCCAGGAGGGAGCCGTATCAGGGCAGATATATCCCATGATCTGCGCCATTTAGGGCAGAGATATCCCATGATCTGTGTCATTCAGGGCAGACATACCCCATGATCTATGCCATTTAGGGCAGAGATATCCCATGGTCTGTGTCATTCAGGGCTGACATATCTGCATGGCCTGTACATAGATCATGTTGCCGGGAGGGAGCCCTACGATCTGCACGATCTAGCACACACTTCCTCGGTTGGATCTGTGCTACACAGATCCTGGACGGCATATTAAATCAACAAATATTGGATCGTGCTGTACAGATCCTGTACGACGTATTTAACCGACAGATGTAATAATAGGATGTAGATGATCTAGATTTAGATTATCTAGACCGTGATCTGTCCGATGTGCGAAGGGTTTGCTTTTTGTGGCAGTGTCGTTGTATGAGGTGGACCGAAGGAAACTGCCTACTATACGCGTGATATTCGGTGATATACAATCTGAAATATCGCCGCGGGGGGGGGGGGGGGGGGGGGATTGCGCGCGCGCATTCTTGCGGGTGACCATTGTAAGCTCCTACGTAGCAGAAAACAGAGCAGAGAGCGATATCATACAGTGGTGGTCCCCTCTACAGTGCCGGTTTCCCGGAATAGTGCCTGTGAATTCGATTGGCACAGGTGGGAACAATCAGTAGTGGCATGCCGAGTAGTGCGGGTCGCTGCTATAGTGCCGGTGTATCCGGTTGCCGATATAGGGCCGGTTGCCGCTATAGTGCACTATAGAGGGCATACTACCGTAACTTTGCAGGAGTTGTAAACAGTGGGCGCAGCGGCGACAAAAGGGGATATATCTGACACAGTGCGGGGCTCCCACTATTAGTCCCGGTATGCGTCAGCCCAATATACCGGCACTGTTGGGAGCAGGGTTACTGCAGAAACTTCCAGTCGTGCAAAGTGGTTTCACCGGCACTACAGAGATCAGTGGCACTATTCAACCGGTACCATAGAGAGCAGTGGCACTATTCAACCGGCACCATCAAGAGCAGCGGCACTATTCAACCGGCACTATGTAGAGCAGTGGCATTACTCAACCGGCACTGTAGGGAGCATTGGCACTACGCAACCGGCACGATAGAGGGAAGTGGCACTTATTCAAACGGCACGATAGAGAGCAGTGGCGCTATTCAAACGGTACTAATGGGAGCGCCCCACCGTGTTTCACATGGCAAGAAGACTTGTAGGGGACGAGATCCCAGCGTTCAAGATGCCGGCCAAAATACCGGTGGGACCTTGCTTGTCTTGATGAGCGTGGTGTACCAGTCACGTCTTGCTGCTGAATGATACAGGACACCGAATAAGGAACAAGGCTATAAGATACAGGGTACTAACAAACAGAGAAATAAGAAACTGAGTAGTCCGTAAGGCATGCCGATATGTACAAGAATATAAGAAATCCGGGACCCGTCATGCGGAAGTTGGTTTAGAACGCACCCGCTCCGAACTAAGAAACCCAGCCTGGATTCGCGTTTTCTTATTCTAACGAGGGGTCCTGTAATGTATAAGCCGCCATGCCGATGGACCCAATCGAGCCGGTGGCGTAGCAAGCAGTGCTTGGCCGCGAAACATTGCACTTGGCACGTAGGGATAGATCACGATCAGGTCATCTAGATGCTAAATCTATCGTTGTAAAGTCAAGGGCTTTCTCGGGTCATGACCCGACCCGCGGATCATGCAAGGAGTTTTTGTTCCAAAACCTCGCGGGTCGAGTGGGGTCGGTTCAGGTGTTGAAAATATGACGGGTCGGGTCGGGTCGGGTGGGGTCAGGAGGTTTTCATATCTCGCGGGTCGGAACGGGTTTGTACCCTGCCTCGACCAGGCCCATGAAAAAGCAGCCTTGGTTGTGATATATTTTGCAGGACCTGCGTAGTACAGGTCCAAATCAAGGGACATGTGCTATAGATCACCCGGCTCCACAACCAGCAGCGTGATCTACGGCGTAGAGATCATAAGGACCAGGGATATACTAGTATCTGCCCCGAAAGACAGCTCATGATTTGTCGGATGTATGAGAGACGTTTGCAGCGGCTCCCCGATAGTCCCACCGTGGGCGCGGATCAAAATGAGACGATAGCTGTCGTCGCCTGGTTTCTTTGTGACGACACGTCGCGTGCTAGATCATGAAGAACGTACCGTTCCACACCAGCAACATGATCTAGGGCATGCAGATCATAAGTAGGGATCTGTTCTATGTAAAATACTGTAGTGGGTATGATAGGCCCATTGTGGGTGCGGATCAATAATAGTAATTGTCGGGTTTCTTGATGACACGGCGTGCGTATGTTGCGGATAGATGGGAACGTAATTTTGCTTGCGCGTGGAAACCCGCTTAAAGCAAGTGAATCCGATCCGGCGCAACACATATGCGGCCCGTGGGCGGAAGACATCCAAAGGGAGGATCTTATCAATATTGATACGTTTGGATATGTTAGTAGATCGAGAGGGCTGAGGGGGGAGAGCTTATTCTGTGACCGCCAGCCAGAGCTGAAGGGTTGTAGGGATAACTCCGAAAAGCTACTCGTATTGTCGCTGCCGGTGATACCATTCTAGAGCTACGGCTGATAGCTGATGTCATTATTGTTAGCAAATCATCCATTCTTGGAGCGATTTTTCTCTAGTCTAGTGCAATAACGGCGACACAGTGTGCAGGGCACGGTAGGTATATTATTGCCAGGTATTAATAGCGCGAGAGTTGGTAAAACAACATGCGTCAAGTATCGGTGCTGGTACCAGGTAGTGCCTGGTAATTGTCATCGGGTGATATTAGACGTGAAGCTTTGCTGGTGAACGAAACGATGAATGACTTCGTCTGAAAGGAACGGATGCTGGTTTTTACGTACATGGTACGTAGTAATCTATACCCTACCTAGTTGAATGGCGTAAAAAATGCCAGGGATAGACACGTCGACGCTTGTTCTCTACGGTCGATCCAAAAGACTCCCGATTTAACCGCGTGGCAGGCATCCGAAGGACGAGAGACGACGAGCGAGAGTCAGTCGTGGTTGGAGTGAGTTACGGGCACCACTTTATGTTGGAAGTCAAACGAAAAAAAGTAAAACGTACCCGTACTCGTACTCCCACATGGGTCCAGGTATTTTCTTGTTGGATAGTGGAACGGCATCTACGCTACATATATCAACGGGATGCGAAGGGAACACGGGCCATGAAATATAGTTTGGTGCGAATGACGCACAACGGCGCTACAATATCATAATGTTAATAGGCTCGCAACGACAGCAACAAGCAGCAGTCGTTTGGTCACGTTTGAGGAACGCGAGCGACTTGCAAGCTCCTCCTGTGCTTGGCCGTACGTACCAGTTCTTGTCGAGAAACCGCGTGAAGAACAGCCATCTGTCAGACGGGATCCAGTGACCGCGAGTCGTGGCGAGCGTGAACCACGAGCGCAGAGGCGTGGGGTTAATGAAAGTTGAAGCTGAGAACGTGGTAAGTCGTTTGGAATCGCACAAATAACAACGCAGAAGTATCGTGCAGATTGCAAAGGTGATTATCGACCACGCGAGCGGTCGAACTCAACGCTGACGTATTTGAAGTATTTTATAACGAAAAAAAGCGAGAGTCATGCTTGGTGGAAAAATGATTGAAAGAAAGGGGGACAGACGGGTATATAAAGCTGGATTTCCCTCGCAGAGATCCCAGCAGACACTGGGGATTTGGGCGATGCGATTGATCTTCGGTAGCCAAGGCGTCCGACACGTAGTCAGCGCCTCTCCGCCCAACTGCAAGTGTTTGTTTGCTTTGACCAGCCATTCCTTGTTTCTCACGTCATCACTTTGGAACACACCAAAGCGTAAAAAAACTTTTGAAATTGCGAATGCACCAAACTATTAATAATTGACGGCGGCGACTGCGTGACAACTTTATTTATCTGTCACTTCGGAAATATTAGCCCCGTTCCCCAAAGTGGTGTCCTGCCGAAAAGCATGATGAGCTGAGCTACATTTTCGCCGCCGCTTGTGTCGAGTGCATCAAAACTTACAAGTGCCTTTTTTTCGCGCCATAGTAACGCCTGGGATGCGGGGAACGTAGTCCAGGTTGGCGCCAACACTCTGTGGAGTCGTGTAGTTAGTCCAGAGGAGTAGGCTTCACACCATCAACAGCTGTTGATAACGGGTTTGGCAAGGTTCACGACGCACGCCGTGGTAACGGAGAAAGCGTGGATTGAGGGTGGGCTACGCGAAGTCAACCACGACAATAAATTCCCTCGTCTACCCGGGACCAATTAACGTGATGACAAGTAAGAGGAAGCATAGATAGGGAGACAATATTGGCATCTGGGTGGAAACGCTGGAGAATGTCCTACGGAAGCACCCGAGTGACTTTCCTCTCCGAACCGCCCCTCGGGATTCAGTTGTGCCGTAACTTTCACATAAACTGTAGGGCAGCACCAACGAACGGCATTCGTACTGAAGGTTGGATGGAGGCATGGATTTTTCAGACCTAGACAAAGTGATACGAGTACGGTAAAAACAATTTGATTACTCGTGGATGATGCTAAAAAGCAGCTTTCTCAATGATGCTAAAAAGCAGCTTTCTCCTCGAAGTACTGTAGCAACTGGGTGCGCAGTCTTCCGACGTACGCGTGGTTTTCCGATGCACCGACGGTGCGGCAGCGGGGAGTCAAGGAAGAACGGAGGACCAGTTCGAGGGAAGACGCATGCTGTGGCCGGGCCGTGACAGGGGTGCCCGTGTTTTTTATCGAAGATAGCCGTGTCTACTGCTCTGCAACACCAAGCGTTCGCAGCCAACCCAATGCCGTGCATTATCCCTGCTGCTGCCGCCATGCCATCACCCCGTAATGTATACACGGATCAGCATTGGCGCACACTTTGTTTTGCTCGGCAGATCACTCAAACCAAGCCAACTACTTTAAGGGGGCCCTTTCCCAGAACACGATTTTTCCTTCGCCTTTCATGATGTTACCGGCGTGCGCGTGAAACCCGTCGAATTAGCGCAAACGTTGCCATTACCCCTTTTGTGGTTTGGGAGCGAAAAACAAGTCGACTAGAACTGGCGATTACACCACCAGCCACATCAAGCGACAAAGGGCTGCCAGGCTAGGGGGTGGCGTTTTTTTATGTCAAACTCCAGTCGAAGAAGTTGCACCCCAGTAAAGCCTTGAAGTGTGCTCGCAAATTAACGTGTCGAACAAAACGCGGGAGTACTGTGAAGTTGGGCAAAGAACGAGATCGCAACCTGCTCGCGAGAAACCCGAATATATATTTTTTGCATCAGCTACTTGCATCCCGGGTGGGAAAGTGTTGTAAGAAGCAGTGAAGCACGATATCCTTCAACCAACGAACCACACTTGCGCCCTGTTGTGATTACCCTCCACAAAACGGTTGCGGAAGGCAGAATTACTGCGATAGTTGATGAGATATTCATACAAATACTTGGCGCACGATAGCTCCCTCGCCAATTGGATTGCACAGCTATCACACCAACAATTTTTACTACTACATAACGCCTCATTCCCGGCCTCGAGAATGTCTGGCACCATCTCATCTCGCTGATTGGTCAGGAGATTTCCTGGAACATTCCTTCTGGGGCATTCTGCCAACCTCTCTGGCGGTCAATCGCACAGACACCCATGTTTCGAAATAAACGGTATTCAAAGAAACATTTAAGTCCAACATTCTGCTCCAATTCGATGGGCATCAAATTCGACTGGCGCAAGGTGCGGTCCAAATCCATCCCCCATTTTTCGCGAAAATAATCTCCGTCCTGTAGTCCATTCGGGCAAGAGCACAATATGCCTCTATGTATGGCAGTGCGCAACGATCACGTACAATTCATACTTAATTCTTCAACATTAGAGTATCAATGACAAACCCTGATGGGGGGGCAATCGTTCGTCAGGGTGCTGCACGATTCCACCTGCCTCCGCTTGTTTGGCCCTTTGCCAACTCCTAAAAGGAGCTTACTTGGAGCAAAATTCAAGATATACGCTTCAGGTTTTACTACCAACATAACAAGTTTTCTGCCAACTCACAATCACCCGGTAACACGCTATCCATTCAAAATTGCAGGGCCTTTCAACGGTCAGAAGGTTCCCAAATATCTCGCGGGTCGAGTCGGGTCGGGTCAGGAGATGGTTCGGACTGCATCACGGGTCGGGTCACCCTGAACACACCCAACCCGCAAAAAGTGACCCGACTCGTGAAAAGCCCTGGAATGTTTCACCTCCGCATGAACACACAAGTCAAACACGCCCCGCACCAACACCACCAACCGAGAACATCGAACGCCACGCATAACCCACGACATACGACGCTTCACGGTGTTTGCAAGTCTGCATCCGACACGCTCTTGACGGCGTGTGAGATTTTCCGACCAACACTTTACGGTGCATGTCGAGCGCTCCCCCCCTCCCCCCCCCCCCCCCGCCTGCTCGAGCGACGCCCCTTTGTCGCAGCGAATTTTTCCCTCGGACGGATCAGCCTACGCAACAACCGCAACATCGAACCACCCTATGTGCCCGACAATCACGACCGCCATACTATACCGTACATTAATGTGTATTACTACAACACCGGTCCACGCGGCGCGCTTGGAAACGATGAAGGAAAAATTGATTTGGCAGGTTGAACGGCAGCCTCGAAATGGGTGTGAGGTGAACGGTTGCCTTCAGCTGCTCTGAATAATCTCGTGCATGCCGAAAAGGCGATGCGATTTACTGCGCAAGAATAAGAATAAGAGGCATCGGCGGGGGTAGGGTGGAGGACATGCTTAAGACAAGGATACAACACATACACGCGCTTGAGATGGGGATAACATACATGCACAAGCTGAGATAGAGACAACATACATGCACAAGCTGAGATAGAGACAACATGCATGCACAAGCTGAGAGAGGGACAACACGCATGGACACGCCGAGACAGGGGCAACATACATGGACACGCTGAAGTAAGGGTATACAGCATCTGTGGACACGCTGAAACAGGGCTAGCCACACGCACGGCGCTGGAATAGAGTCAACACCCATCGATCACAGGTGCATGCTAAGATGGCGAGTGCACCTGTTTTTTCTGAGCCACCTACTCCTGGCTTGGGCGCTATACCTCGCCAAAGAATTTACGCTGACAACCATTGCACGAACCACCCGATGGGCACATCCATCACCCCCTAATTGCTATCTAACGAAGAATGTAGCTAAACACAAAATGAAAAGGCCGGCAAGTGCCAGGATCGACATCATTGGAGGGGTGCAGTCAAATCCAGTCCGTGTTGTACAGAAGGAAAAAAAATGGTGACATGGTGCCACCGTAGAGGTGTTCCATTATTTTTCTGGGGCTCCTTCTTTTTTCTCTTGAGGAGCTCTTACGCCTCAACCCAAAAAACGGACTTTTTTGTTACAGCGGTGTACCCAATTTATGACCACCCCGTGATAAGCCAACTTAGGTGGTCTTATCTCTACCACGGTCTTATGTTTCACCTCCGCAAGAAGATAAGCAAGACATGATCCCACACTAAGGATAACCCTACTCTAACCGTAACCCTAACCCAAGTAAAACGAAATCCCTCCGGGCTCGATTGCAGCAATGAGATATACATCGAACAAAGTGTTAGCGTGAACAAGCGGGTCTTCTCACATACTGTAGATGTTCCCAACACAAGCCTGAAAAGCAAATGCAGCGCAGCAACGTACACAGTATCGAAAAATCTATCCACTATGTACGCCTGGTCAATACATCTACTATGATCTTATGGGTGGTCTTAAAATGGGTACACCACTGTAACCTGAAAGTGCAACCGTTGCGATGAGGCCTAGGTGTAACAAAAAAGTAATGTTCCAAAAACAAGAATGATGGCATTCCGACCGTTTTAGGTAAAGGAGCTCCGTCTTTCGGGATGAAAAAGTTGCCCAAAAGTGGTATGCCTTACGGCCTCAATCGTGCAGGGCGCCTGAAAAAAACAAACGAAAGCGCATGGAGCTTTAGCTTATGGTACCCGGATCTCCTAGAGGACGAACGAATTGATGTCAAATTAAAAAAATAACAGGACAATAAAAAAACTGCTACCTTCATCGTAGCAGGCTTCGCTATATATGTATATACATCTATATATGTATGTCTGAAGCCGAGCCAAGTATCGTTTGCGACTCGTCGTCAAGCGAAACTCTTGAGTAACCGTTTGGTCGCGACACACGGAACGGCTGCCGCTGCCGCCCTATTGCCGCCTGCTATAGTACAGGACGTCTAGCGACACACAGCAATACTGGCCTTGACAATCATATACTAGATTCGAGTCATCCCACGGTAGGGGTTGCAGGTTTTGCGCCAAAACGCCCCTGGGCGATTGAGTTCCTCATGTGAGGAACTGCCGGCCAATGAAGTAATTTTCACGAGTACATTTTATTTTTGGCCTGAGGCATGGAAGCTTGGTCGGGTTGTGCGAACGAATGCCTTCGAAGTCATTTCTCGGGTGAGATATTGAGTTCCTCAGGTGAGGACCTCAGGGACTTTCGGCTGCAACCCTACCGTGGGATGGCTCATTCGGTTCATGACGCAACATGCCAAGCTCAGCAAACTTGGCGCGGAAGCTCACATCACCAACACCACCACCCTCGCACCCTCTCAATGCGTAACCGCCTACCGCCAGAACACTGCGAAGCGCAACATAGCACCATTATCGTCGCATCTCCGTATATATACGGTCCATGGCACCCCAAAGCCCAACGACGTATATACGGATGTTCACCTAGACCTGGGACGGGTTTCTTGTCTAGGAGAGGTTGCGTTCTACGCTAATTTCAGTACAACGGCTTCCACATTTTGTTATATTGCTGTGAGTATCAGTTCACCTTTCTTGTTAGCCTGCGTCCTATTAAGTGGCCTGTGCCGTATACGGGGAGCGCTTTAAGTAGCATGCATAAAACACCAGCTACCCATACCCACGATGAACTGAACACCCGAAAATGTGCCCTACCGTGTACGTAATGTTTTGGGTTTTCCCCCAATTAATCGCCGGTAGACGATGAAAGCATGAGAGCGTTGAGTTAGAAAAACCAGAAGAGAACCAACGAGCATCGGCAGTGCCGAACCCTATGCGCGACGAAAATAAGGGAAAGAACGGAGGGGAACAAGGGAAGACACCCACCACCACGGTTTGTCCAGGAGGCCACTGAGGGTAAAACCTAGCATTGATACATGTGTACGCTTAATTCGAAGACGAGCATAAATAGCATACGTACTGTCTGCTGCCAGCCACACACGGAATGTTCTATGAATATTCGGCCACGAGTTGACCTGGAAAGAAAAAAAAATGACGAGAAGAAAAAAATGAAAACAAAACTCACCAGTAGCGCACGATACCGTTGACTCCGAAAATTGCCGTTCTCGAGCAATCATTGTATTCGCATTGCGCCTTGCCACCAGCCTCATCTCCCCCATCCCGTACCCCGTGCCCACCCCCCCCTTCTCCCACCCGCGCTTTTTTACTGCCAGTACTCTTGTTGTCGTCAGCTGTCCATATGGCAAGCTCCTCGCTGTTGTCTTCCACGTTAGTGTCGAACCTGCGCCGTTTCGAACCCGTCGACATTACACGCCCATCAGGTGAGGTGTCCTTCCGCAAGCTGCTCCCGCTTTCTGCCACGGTCCACGTTCGCTGCATCGAAAACTCGCTTTCGCTCTTTGGGGAGAGTTTCACCACCTCGCCTTCTCGCCTGCCGGCCGAGGTTTCGGCACCAGCTGTGGGCTGTTCCTTCCCGCCACCTGGCAAGGTCTCACCCGTCGTCAGCTCCCGCCCGTTGTTCCTAGCCCGCAGACCCCACCCCACCCCGTGACTCTCACTGATGGCCGCTTTCTCATCGCTGCCTTTAGCGCGTTGCTCAACCTCGCCACTGCTACCTTTAGATTCTTCCTCAACTGTCTCAATCACTTCCCCCGCTTTTAGCCCCGCCGCCCTAAAATGCCTCCGCTGCTCCCGTAACTCCTTCTTAAGCCGAGCGTCTGCCTCCTTGATGTCCTTCGTCATCCACTGCGCACCTTTTTGGTTTTCGAGTGCCCCCGAAGCTTCCAGCAGCCTGCGGGACGGCGCTCGAGGCCTTCGGCCGGAGCCACTCGCTTCTGCTGCCGCACGCGCGGATTGCCTCGCTTCCTGGAGCAATCTGATCTCAACAGAAGGAGCCATTCCTGACGTGTCTACCACGCGCGGGCCTCGTGGGCTGTGCGTGGTAGAGGCGGCCCCGGAGTCATAGTCCAATTCGAAGGACGCCGCTGGTGTTGATGAAGGGGGGCGGGGCGGATGCATGGCGACGGTAGCTTTATTTTTTCTGTTAAAAACAGCACGCGAGCAGGGTTTACCGTGTACCTGGTACTCGGTAAATCGCAAGATAACACACCCCTTTCGAAAGATTTTTGAGAGAAGGTTTTTCTCCGAAGCGAGGGAGGCACCCACAACGAAAAACGGTTGTTTCGGACACATGTTACCAATTACTAATAGCACGGTAAAAGTGTGCACCGTTTCGTTTTTCAGGGTTATGCTTCGTCGTCCCGAGCCACGGGGTCTGAAAACCTTCTGACTCGACCCGACCCGGCCCGTGGCACATCAAACAAATCCCTCCTCACCCGACCCCACACGACCCGCAAGGTTTTGAAAACCTCCTGGCATATAATCGAAGGGTCGGGTCATGACGGTGAAAAGCCCTGAAGTTTTTTTTTCCCGAGGATCTCTCATTTGAAGAGCTCCTAAAAATCACCCAGAAAACGTGTTTTGCGTAAGCTGACAGTGCGACCCGATGGGCCATGGCATACAAACAAAAATCACCTTTGCGAAACGAAAAATGACATTTCGGCGGTTCTGGTTCCCCGTCCCAAGGCGACTTACCGTACAACCCGCAAGATAACACACCACAGCACACCCCACGCGAAATTTCAGATGTGATTTTCCCTAAAACTAGGATGGCCACACACAACGAAAACGACAGGTTTTGGAAGAGTTCGTCGAGATCTGTCCATATTAAATGCGTCGCTCTGCATTTTCCCTCTCCTCTTCGCCGTGAAAATCCTTTCGGAAATTCACCGGGGGGGGTGTGGGATATTCTTGGTATTAGGGCCGTTTCTTAGAACGACTTTTTTAACCACGTTTCCCCCCCCCAAAAAAATAGCAATTGTATGAAAATTTGGATTTCCCCAAAAATAAAGTTTTCGGCCATATTTTTTTCTTTAGGGTATTATTTAATTCCCAAGTCCTTCGTTACCAAGTTTATGTTGGAAAAGTGTGTTAGCTAATAGAATTTGCTATTTCGAGCGAGGGAAAAAAGTAACTTGCCAAACAGCTGCAGATAGATGTGACAACCTTTCGTTGTTGATATTTTTGCCCCGAATCGTTAGGAACGCCCCCTGCACGTACGGTATATATCCCGTATCCATGACGCTAGCAATTCTTTTGGCCTAATTAGGCGTATTTTAGGTAAAAAAAAGTAGAGTATTTGGGCATTCGTTTCAAACATAAGAGCGTAATCACGGGGAAATAGGGTAGTACTTTCTTTATCATGCCCCTCACGCAGCAAAAAACAGAACTGTTAATAGTACCTGGTACCAAATTAGGGGAAACGGACAGAAATGATGCAAGCCTACCCGCGGGGTATATATACGGGATTCTACCTTTCAAGGCTGCAAAATGGATGGTAGGTGGTACGGCTGGCAGGGAGCGTTGAGGTGCGACTACCCAAAAAAAAGTGCACTCGTACAGAGCGCAGGCGCAGCGCATTTCTAACACGTGCGACGCTGGTACATGCAGTTTCCTGGAGGCCCAGTACCGGTACTGTTCAGAGTTTAGGTACTGCAAGCTATAACAAAGTACCAGCCCGACAACAAATATAGGTTCGATTGGAAAAACAAGGCAGGATCGATATGGCAATGAGGCCACGCGGCGTTGCTACAGTATGATAACCCTAAGCCATACGACAGTATCATAAACGTAGGAATCGTTACAAGTCGTACGACCATTCAGATAGACCAAAAGGATTAAAAATATCCAGTGGTTGACCTGGGGGTTTTTATTTATCGTTTCCTCCGGAAGACCTCGGAGTTTCGCACATTTTCAAACATTAGTCATATCGCCCTTATATTTAATGTCGGACTGGTGTATAGGCGTCGCCAGGAACTCACGTTGCGAGATATTTTTTCATGCCATCAACTTGTGTGCGTTGGTAGTCAGCGGCGGCCGCGGCGGCGGTGGCGGCGGCGGCGGGTGAATGATTCAGGGCTTTTCGCGGATCGATTCTCTTCACGGTATACCAGTCGGATCGAGTCAGGATGACCCGACCCATCCCGACCCGTGAGATTCTGAAACCTTCCTGACCCGGTCCGACCCGACCCGTGATATTTCGAACACCTCCTTACCCTACCCGACTCGACCCGCGAATTTTCCAAGAGGCTTCCTGATCCGACCCACAGGCCGGTTCATGCAAGACCCGTGAAAAGACGCGGTACACTTCGGCTTCAGCGATCTCGAGATGAGGGGTTCCAGTTTTTTTTTCGGCGTGGTGGCACATGTTGCGGTGAAAAAGGTGCACCAACCATTGCTTTTTCCCTGCAAGGTTGTTGGCTTGATACAACACTCCAATGGTTGGTATACCTGACCCCCAAAACACTTTTTTTTTTTTCTTCTAGTAAAGCTGAAAGTGCAACCTGACGGCCAAACCATCCCATGGCCTAGAAATATATATATATATTTTTTTCAACATTGCCAAACTAGAAAAAAATGATTTTTTGACGATTTTGGGCTAAGATGGGTTAAGTAGCCCCGTCATTCAGAAATTGGTTTCACCAAAAAGAGGTACACCTTCGTATCTCTGTCTCAGCACGTGTCTGGTGAAAATTTTACAACTATGGTGACAAAAAGGGCTCGAATCGGAAAAACAGATGGCGTGGTTGCCGCCACCGGTTCGGCGACACGTTGGACCACTTTCATTCACACACGCGGACTAGCGGGCACCTCACCTTCTTCGTCCCGTGACGGCGAAGTAGACGCCGAAGAGGAGGATGACCCTGGCGACACAGGCCCGCGGGAAACCACGTTTCCGCCTTTCTTACCGTTCCCCGCGGCCTTCGCCTTCCCTTTTTTGTTCGTGCTCCGTCCCTTCTCGACCCTGTTCCTTGATCTCTGCTCGGACTCTTCAGTCCATTCCTCATCGTCATCGATGCAGTCCTGCTTCGCAGCGGCTTCCCGCTTTTTCCTTTCCGCGACATTTCTGCGAGAGTTTTCTCGATTCCTGCACCCGTGAAGCGTGGCGGGGAAAAAATGAGCCAACGTTGGAGCTGTGGGTTGGCACGAATTGAGTCACCAACTAGTTATTAGTCGGAGTAATGTAGTAGTTAGCCGTTTCGTGGAGGTGGCGACTATCCGACTCATTTGCTTTCCTTACCCGTAGGAAGGATTGCCTTTCCTTTCTGCAGACGTTCTTACGAGAGTGTTCGCGGTTCCTGCGTGCGCGAAGCGTTGGGGGGGAAACATGAGTCAGGGCTAGAGTTGCGAGTCGGCGCGACTTAAGTCACCAACTAGAGTAGTTAATAGTCGGAGCAATAGTTTGACGGCTCCTGGAGGTGCCGACTATCCGACTTATTGGAAGGTCGGCGAGCCGGCTGGCCGCCAGTTGGCTTCGCCAGCCGACCTGCCGACTATAGTCACTTGATGAACCGCCTCTACCGATTACCAGTACTAGTAATTACTATTAGTAGTTGTGAAGTCCTGCAGACTCAGTTCTAGCCAGCGCGATTTAGTATCTGTCGAAAAGGGCGCAGACCCGATACTCCTGCCACACCGGACCAGCTTCATCGATGCAGCAACAGAGAAATGTAGCCTGACTCTTGTAACGTTCTTCCAAGAGAGCTGGGGTGTGGGCGCCTTACTACTTCGAAAGCTGGCCCGCCGGTTCTTCGTGTTCTTCCTAGCCGCAGTCACTCTCAGATAGCGTGATTGATGCTGAATCTTCAATACAAACGTAGCATACGATATTTCCAATGCTTATGGGCGGACAGGCTACCAGGCCACAACTTGATTTTCAACCAGGGGTTTGAGCAACGCTGGCGAAGCCGATCGACAGTGCCATTTGTAATTTTCCGAAGCCAAAAGAGACGGAAACCCGGTCTCGTATGCTGAAAAAAAACGATTGATTTCCTCGAGAATAATATGCACATTGAGCCATATTCTATAGAATGATTGTGCATTTTGCCACCTATCATATGCCGACAAGTATTTTCCGCAGCTCATGCTGAGGTGACCAATGCGTACTTGGTAGCGGAGGTGGTTGCGGCGGAAGAGTCTATGTAAAATCGTGCTGTTGACTCTGGTATTACCATTCAGGGGGGTCGCCGACCTATGTCCTTCGCGAGGGTAGTATAAACCCCGCAGCACGCACGATCGAAGGATCTCACACGCAGCTTGCGAAAGTGAAGTCTCGACAAGAAAAAAAAACTTTCAAGGCTATAGCCCACCTCGATTTTCTGTAGAGCCCTTGAGCAAGTGCAGCATGCCATCAGCATGGCGTGGTTTGGTTGTGTTTATGGGGTGGCGCTTTCGTATTGTCCCGCAGTCAGGTTCGGGGTTAAGAAATAACGGTAATATTTTCGTTTGATACAGCGATACAGCTAGGTGATCAAGGCTACGGTAGGAGAGAGGGGGGGGGGGGGGGGGGGCATGTTAAGGGGGGGCGTGCTCAGTTTGGCCCGTAGTCATATGACCATAGACCCCCGCATCCTTACTATGCTGGGACGGAGCACGTCGGGTTTTCGCCAACCAGGCAGACATTGCTTGCTCCAAGCGCAAAGCGCCGTGAGGTGTTCGGCGAGTCGCATGAAGGGTGAACTACATCCTTCCAAGAACCGCTCGTAAGACGGACTTCGGGACCTTGTGCCTACTTTCTTGCTTATGGATGACAGCGCCAATGAGTTACTTTGTTTTCTGGTGTGACCACTCCAGAGACAGCGACGGGTATTACTATGTGACTGCCTCGTGGCCATATTCACACTACGCGATGCGATCATTCCCCTTGTGCGGAGTTAGGGTTCTCCACCCTGCACAATATGATCTACTCGGTAACCATCATGGTGACCGCCAAGAAAAAAAGAAAAATCGATACCCTGGTTGTCTAGCTCACGCAGTGATTGGCATGTTTTCCAGCGTCGTTGCCAACCAACGCCAACCCCAACATACATATAATGTTTTACAGCGTCGGTGCCAACCGAGGCCAACCGTGATATGCATATGTTACGGGGCTTCGGTGGGGGGGGGGGCATGTTAAGGGGGGCATGTTAAGGAGGGCGTACTCATTTGTGGCTTGCCTTAGTCATTTGACCATTGACGATGCATCCCTGTCGAGACGGAGCACCGTTCCTACTCCTAATAGCCTAATAATAGAGACACCTCCAACATTTGGGCGCCCATTATGCGTTTTCCATATATTACATTAAAACTGCTTGCTTATCCTATCCCTTCTTGTTTCGCCGTCTGTGGCCACCTCATCTATCTCCTAGGATAGGCTGCGGTAGGGAGGGTACCCCCTTTTGGGTTACTTTTCTTCGGCCATGGCTCGGGGTCGCTCGTTTGCGGTCTTAAGCTTCCGCGCTGGCTCAATTTTTGTGATATAAACCCGCAATGGAACAGTAAGCTACGCTGTGCAAAAACAAAAGCCTAAAGCCCTGTTGTCAGTGAGGTGCAGAGCCACTGGTGTGACTGGTCAAAACCTCAAAGCCGGTAGTGAAAACAGGAATAACCCCTCCCCCCTTCTTAATGCATGCCTGGTATATATAATGGTTGGCCTCGGTTGGCGCCGGCGCTGTAAAACGTTTGATGTATATCAATTGGGGTTGGCGTTGGTTGGCGACGCCGCTGAAAAACATGCCAATCACTGCGTGAGCTAGACAACCCGGGTACCGTTTTGATTCGCTTGTCACACCATGATGGTTATCGAGTTTGATCATGTTGTACGGAGTGAGAGAACCTCAACGCCGCACACGGGGAATGATCGCATCGCATATTGTGAATATGGTAAGGCACCCACGAGGCAGCTATAGAGTAACACCCAATGCTGTCTCTGGAGTGGCTACGCCAGAAAACAAAGTAACCCATTGGTCGCTGTCATCCACACGCAAGAAAGTAGGCACAAGACCCCGAAGTCCGTCTCACGAGCGGTTCTTGGAATGATGCGGTTCACCCTTCATGCGACTCGCCGAACATCTCACGGCGCTTCGCGCGTGGAGCAAGCAATGTCTGTGTGGCTGGAGAAAACCCGACGTGCTCTGTCCCGGCATAGCAAGGATGCGAGGGTCTATGGTCATACGACCACGGCCAAACTCCCCTTAACATGCCCCCCCCCCCACCGTAGCCTCGGTCACGTGCGGAACTCCCTACGAGAGGAGCCTCCAAAAAATATCTGTTCCGTACCATGAGTATAGCTCACCTTGCAATTCTGTCCTTCTCGATGCTGATGGATTCTTTGAGCAAGTGCACCATGCCGTGTTTTTTGTGACTGGCACAGTACACGGGCCGCCCCATCGACAGTCCGTAGTGAGGTCTAGTGTCGCATCTGTAGCGGACCGGCGGGGGCAGAACATCGTCATAGTTGTAAAGCACTACTGCTTGGCTACCTCGTTACGTGGTCCCGAGCTACTTACCAGGTAGCGCTACACATCCAACATAATATGTACCCTAAGTTCGATTAATCTCGAAGGCTAGGAATACGAGCGAGCTCAAAAGGAAGACCCACCGACATCCTTGCTAGTGAGAGCTGGTCGAGCAACGGGCGCCAGGTGTACAATTTTTCGATGGGTGCCGGCAGAGGTAGAGGGAGCGACGCAACTGCAAAACATAACACGAACACTGCCGAAGCGCACCAAACTTAGCTGAGCAGGCCAGCATGAAATTTTTTTTTCTTAAATTCTGGCACGTAGCACGTACCACTCTGGGCGGAAATGTAAGGATCGTTGGAGTATGAATAGGAATAAAACGATTCGTACATTTTTGTCCAGAGTGATAGAAAAACGTCTTGGAACAAAATGCAATAATTTTTCGCACTCGCACTGAATGGTTGTTTCGCTCTCTTTCAACAACCCTTTTGGAAGTTGATTACATCTTGAATATTGTATAGATACCTGAAAAACGACGAGCGCGATCCAATCAAGCGTCTGGGAAGAGCGTGCCTCAGTACGAGGGTCGCCACGCCTCGCCCATGTCTTTTTACAGCTCCTCAAAAAAGAAATTCGGACGCATCCCCCATTC
This sequence comes from Undaria pinnatifida, assembly GCA_012845835.1. Classification (NCBI taxonomy): domain Eukaryota; class Phaeophyceae; order Laminariales; family Alariaceae; genus Undaria; species Undaria pinnatifida. The sequence continues at coordinate 9,210,367 of JABAKD010000024.1, forward strand.
TAGCAGCCTTATTAATAGCTGCTCTCGTGTGTTGGTTACTGTAATCGCCGCTTGTTTTCGACACTTCCCTGTGAAGCCCCAAAACGGCTGTAACCGGTACTCACCCTGGGAAGAGGCACGGACGATTTTTCAGCCCTACCATGCCTTTCGACTTGTGCCCGCTGCAAAACCGCGGGCGGCTTGTCCCTGGAGAAATATCATAAAGAAACAGACATCGTCAACGAACAGACATCGTCGAAGAACAGAAATCGTCAAATCACAGATATCGTCAACGAACAGAAATCGTCAAAGGACAGATATCGTCAAAGGACGAACATCGTCAACGAGCAGACGTCGTCAACGAACAGACATCGTCAACGAGCAAGACATCTTCAACGGACAGACATCGTCAAAGGACAGACATCGTCAACGAACAGACATCATCAACAAAGAGACAGTGCCGGGACAGATAGGCGGGCATCCAGAGCTTACCCTTTCCACCACCATAAATAGCGATGCCCGTGGGCGTTTAACACTTACTTTTCCGACTCTCGCGAAGTATTGGGGTGCGCGGGTATCTAGCACTTATTTTTTCGACTCGTGAGACTACTGGTGCGCGCGTGTGCTTGTTTGCTTGTTGGACCAAACGCAGAAAGCTCGGCGACAATGCACCGGTCCTTCTGTCAATCTGCTACGGCCATGAGTGCAACAATCCGAAGCAATCAACACCGCATGCCAAAGTTGGCCAAACTCACTCTCTTACAATACGGCGTCGGCAAACAGCCAACGGGACACAGCAGAGAAAGAAATACGCCATGGGTGTTGATTTGTGTACGGAGGATCCTCCAAAATATCGTCTGACCACCCGTTTTGAAACTAAAACACGCCTCAGCGTCCCGTGGCTCTTGCGCGGATTTCCAGAAAACATTACGTTTCGGCTAAGCTGTTTTTGGCTGGCGGAGCTCCTCAGAAAAGGACCGGCCTAACATCGATGGGATACTATTTTTGGTTTTTACATACCAAGGTACCAGGGTGTTCGTCATTTACAAAAAAAATGCCATTGCTCTGCTCGTCGGGTTGTACTTTCATAGATTTTCGAAGCCACTTCTTGGGTGAGCTTACCCAAGAACAACGCCAACATCTGCTGGCATTATGGTCTACAGGTACAAACCTGATACCCGTAATGAAAATAAAAAATGCGCTTCTCCAGCTTCGAGATTGAGGATTTCGTCTAAACTAAGACTTTGCAACAAGCTGTGAGCGATCCTCCAATCGCGCGTGTTACGGGGAGCGTATGTCCGCTTCAAAGACATAGTTCGGCGACTCCCCTTGGTAATAACTAATACCAGAGGGTCAATAGGGTGACGCGAAGACGCCCAGTTCAGAGGTCCTCAGATGGGATCTCCCATAACGTTCTAGAGCTTCTCAAGTGAGTCGCCTCGTCAGCTTTAGGAGCAACCACGACCGTAGCCTGCCTCGGAGGATGCGCAAGCACGAGCAGAAACAGCTTCACGCTGGTCTTGTCGGCCTGCGATCTGAAACACCAACACATGCTACTAATAGTACTGATAGTATATACAGCAACAGTACTAATAGTATAGAAATACTGATAGTAGTACTAATTGTACGGTGGAAGTGCACCGTGTATTTCCCGAGGCTCGTAACATCATGAGGAGCTCTATACCTCACACCGAAAAAATGATTTCGAGGAAACCGAACGTTCAACCCGACGAACAGACCCATGGCTTACTGTAGGTATACACAAATATATACATATACACAAATATATACATATACATAAAACATATACATATATTGCAAAACAAGAGTCACAATCCGACGAGTTGGGGCTCTAAAGGGGTTGTTTAGCACCGCACTCCCGACATGGGGAGAAAACACTTGAAGTTAGACTATGATATAATAATGTTAGGAGTTGGTAATGAGTTGAGGAGCCCCCGTCGTTCAAAAAAAAAACAAAACAAAACAAAAAATGCTACCTCTATTTCGCAGCACGCGTGCAATGCCGATCACTACGATGTCTTAGCCCCCTAGCAAAAGTGCAGAATTCACGCGGGTCGACTCGCCTGATGGCCCGTAGCTGGGCTGGACCTGACAGCCCTCAACCTCGCACAGTTTCCGGTGCATCGCTGCCGATGCGAAAGTGCACGTTCGGGAAAAATGCAGCGCACGATCCCGCAGGTCAGGAGGTTGTTTGTTCGAAACATAGAGAGCCGTGCCTCGGGAGTGGTTGCATTTCCAAACCCAAAATGTATCCCACCAACGGGTCTACGTTCGTTATCTTGGATCAGAAGTGTATTTATTGTTCGATCAGATATTGTTACATGCCTGGTACCTACCTGGTAGCGCTTAGGATTTGCGTATTGGATGTACCTTTACAATTCTCCTCAAGGTCGGCTGCTAGCTCATACGCAAATACTTCCTTCATCTGCTTTTGGAGCCCAGGAATCGGGATGTAAAACACGACAAGAGTTGCCTCATCAACCGTCTAGAAAAAGCGCGTAAGAAAAACGTGCAGGCAACATCACGCTGCACGCGCGTCGTACGTCTCCTCGCGTTTTCAATCGGACGCGTGCGTTTCCTACCCCGGCAACCCGAGTTGACTGATGTCATCGATCCCGACACAATCAGTGTTTTGTGTTTGATTTTATAGGACCGTTCCTAACAAACACAAAAAACGTCAGAAATAGTGTCAACAAAAACTTTGACGTTTTCGCGAAACGTAACATTTGTCAGGAATCCGAACTTTGAATCGTTTCTTGTTTTACATTTTCCATAAAAATTGATGTCAGGATTCCTGACAAAAGAAAAAACGGGATTTTGTTTTTGAAAACGTGGCATTTCAGAATTTCTAAATGTCAGGAATCGCGATTTTTTGTCAGGATTCGTGATTATTTTTGCGTTCTTTAGGATCGACCATAAGGCAGTTTTTCCCTCTGAAGTCCCGAAGGGGTTAAGCGAAAAAAAATCAGAACAGTTAGGTGTTACCTCTACTGTAGCACGCGTGCGTCGAAACACGGTGGGCCGATATCGAGCTCGGAGCATTCTTGCGGGGTCACCTGACTACAACTATTAGGCAATGGGGGCAAGGTGCAGAGGTATGCAGTTCTCTGCTTCCCTTAAAGCACACGAAACAACCGTTTTCGCCCACAGATTGAAGTGCGCCCACGTTGTTGTGGCGACAACATACTTGAAGTTAGTGTGGGGGTGTATATTGCAGTGTTAAAAGCGCTAAGCGCACACCGACCCTCGAGGCACGCCCTCCCCCGGTTTCGCCGTTGGTTTCTAAGGACAATGCTCCAAAGCTATTTAATAACACGCCCCCCTTATATCCAAAGGCATCTAATGGTATCGCCGTCAAATGTCCAAATGCTACCTGATATCTAGTATCTAATGCTGCCGCTCTCACGTGCCCACAGCTATAAAAAAAAACGTTCTCATGTGTTCAAAGCTGCAAAATTAAACGTCACTCTCACACGCCCAGAGCTATCACATTATGTCACGTGTCTAAAACTATCTAATCACACGGCTCTGACGTCCGAACCTCTCGTGTCCACAACTACCGGAAAAAATCGTTCTGACGTGTTTAAAGTCACAAAATAAAGCATCGATCTCACACTCCAGTAGCTATCACATAATGCCACGTGTTTACAACTATGTAATAACGTGGCTCTCATATGTCCAAGCCCATGGAATAGCATCGATTCCGCGTGTCCAAAGCTATTTAATCACACGGCGCATGTCCAAAGCCATCGAATAGCATTGCTCTCACATGGCCTATATATAGGTCATGTGGCCGGGTGGGAGTCGTACGGTCTGCATGACCTAGCATACGTTTCCCCGGTTGGATCTGTACTGCACAGATCCTCGCAAAGCATACCATTGCAAAGAATGTAGGAACTGTATGATCTAGATATGTACTAGTAATATGCAGATCCCGCGCAACATATCATAACGACGTGTACCTGATCTATATGATCTATATGACCCGCAGCAGATCGTGATCTATTTGATCCGAGGTGGTGAACAGCTATCTAAGAACTCCGCTCTCACGTGTTATGCGCGAGGGGTATTGTGAAGGTGAGTCCGAGTCTTCAGGAGGATGGGACTCTGAGCCTTCGGATTGACGTGGAGCCATCTGGGCGGGTTGGGCGACGCCATCCGCGCAGAATGGAGCTGCTGGTTGCACCATGATGGCAAGAGTGGGGACAAGGGTACGATGTCAGAGTCACAAATGCCGTACTATTTATTTTGCCTCGACTTTTGTCCCAGAGTTGTAGAAATTTCAGCTGCCGGGGATACCAAACGCCGCCTGGAGCAGGGTTCAATGTGAGCGTGTAGGGGTGTCAGATAGCCAGGGCGCGTCTGCCGTTTTCGGTACGGTAAACCGAGAGACACCGAACTCTCACCTGCGGAGACAGTACTGGCTGTGGTCGCTGCCGGCTCCCTGAAAGCTGAGCAACATGAAACAAAGAGCAGCAGCACGAAAAGATCCGACCGAGCCCGCGGGGGGAGGGCAGAGGGTAGTAACTCTGAGATGCTCGCGTGTGCTGGGCATGTTCGTGCAAAATATGCGAGCATTTGCTACTGCAGGAGCGAATGCGAGTTTCTAAGTTTCCTGAAGCATCCTTTTGAGTTGCCTGAAGCACCCTCGAAACACGAATACACAATAGTTGACGACAGCGGAAAAGTTACGTAGGGATACCATACTATTCTTGTGAGCAGTAAGCTGATCACTCGCATGCTGGAGAGTTTTTTCGCCGCCACCGTCGCGGGGTACAAGAGTTTTTTTCCCCCTTGCGGATGGTTTGCTACCGCTTGCACCGCCTTCGTTTTTTTTTTAACCCTTCCCCCCTCCCAACTACGGCGATGCATGCCTTCATTGTCATCGCGAGAAGAGCCCAGCTGCAGAAGGGCTATCTATCGCGACATAATTGTAAATCTTGTTGCGGATGAAAACGAGTTAAATCAACACACGACGCGTATGAAAATACGTGGAAGTAAGTGTGGTGAGCTTGAGCTTTATTTTTCCCCATCCGCCGGAGGATAAAAAAAAAAAAAAAATTGTAAATCTGACCACTCCTGGAGAATGATTCATCGTCCGCCAGCTGTTGCTCGCGGTCGCCGTGCTCCCGGGTCTGTTTCTGACCTTGCTGCTGTCTGTGTTGTATGCGGTGGGATTTCGTTGCTGTTTTTTCTTCGAATGGACTCGGCCTACTGCAAGCACGAGGCACCATTGCTTCATTTACCACTCTACTGGTGTAGTAGTAAACTGACCATTCGTAGGCCGAAGAAACAAGGTAGCTCACCGTCGCCATCGCGGGTCGCGACCAGCAGTTTTCCCTTGCGGTTGGTGTACATTCCGGTTCTCTTGTGCTTCTGGCAGACGCTGAGAGGTGCACCTTCAAGGCCGTATCGGGAAGTTCTACCGCACCCAGGGTACTGCCCAGCGGTGCAGCACGTAAAGAAATTGAAACACGTCAGAGTTTGGGGGGGAAACAAAAACAGGTTAGGGCACAGGGGTAACAAGACTTGTTTTTGTTTCCTTCGAGATGTGTTTCACACTTTGTCGTGACCACGGACTAAATTAAGGAAATGGGGTAAAGTGAGAACATCGTTATCATCACGTCCAAAAAACGCAAGATATGCTATCATACTGAGAGCTCACAGTGCGCTGTCTCAGCGGAAACTATTTTCATTTCCGTCAGCTCCTACTTTAGTTTAAGAAATCCGTTCTTAACGCTGCTATCCTAAATGGAGCTGTCCTTAAGATGGCTGTTTTTATTGCTGCTGCCCTTAATATTGATGTCCTGCTTATGACCACTGTCCTACGAGGAATAGGGCAATATGCCCAAAAACGTAGAGATAAGTATAATACCTAGCAGTGTGTCGCCCGAACGGAGACTGTTTCCGTTTCCGTCAGCTTCAATTTCGGCTTATAACACATGTTCTTAACGCTGCCGTCCAAAACACTATTGTCTTCAATACTACCGTCCCCATCACTGCTGTCCTAAAGACTGCTATCCATAATACTGCTGCCCTACCTAAAACCGCTGTCCTACGAGCAGCACATTGACATACCCCAAAAACTAGAGATTATTTCCTTAATACCGCTTGTCCTTAACTAAGACCGCGGTCCTTAAGACAGTTGTCTGTAATACTGCTGTGCTTAATACTGATGCCCTTCGTAAGACGGCTGTTGTACAAGCAACAGGGTACTACTCTCAACATGATACAGACTATATCATACCTCGCACTGTGCGGCCTTGACGGGGACGTTTGCCGTTTCCGTCAGCTCCAATTTTGGTTTAAGACAGCCGTCCTTAACACTGCTGTCCTGAGACATCTGGCGCGACTCCGTCTCACGCTCGCACCTGTATCGAAGGGAGAGGTCAGTAGGGCGTGTGATTGGCCGTCTATCCGTCGCCGACTAAATATGCATAGGATTACGAAGGTAATATAGTTAGTTCCTTGGGGTAATAGGCGGAACGCTGCGTAATGTGGCTGGCAATGTGCTTTATATCGAGACATACGATAGTCGGTCGATTGGCTTCGTTGTTGCCGAAGTAGGGAGCTTATATTAGGTGCCAAGTCCAGCCAATTCACGACCCTAGACATCAGCGCAAAATAGCCTCCAAGTGCTGACTTGCAGGAGGAGTAGGCCGGACATTTTTTCTACTATATCTGCCGATATATTTTTGGAGCACCGCGCCGCGCATCGTGTGTTTATATTATCTTGACGATAGGGTGCAGCACCCTAGCTGTATAGGGTAAACTTGCTCGCAAACGCAGTTATGGCCTCCGCAAAATGATGTAACAGACAACACACGGTTTAGTGATACGGTAGATACGAGGTTCCCCTTCGGGATGGGATTGGCTTCAGATCGCAGGAGTTTCGCAAGTTGGAAAGAATTAACACAGGCGTTCCTATGAGCTACACCAGGTACAACCCAAAAAATATCTTGGCAGCTAAAGAAAAAGTAACAAGCCAACGCTCCAGAAACCGGGCAAGAACACCCACCCACAAGCCCAAAAGAGTGTACCAGGTATACTTAGTTTATATGCAGGCGTGTCTCTGTCGGGAGTTTTGCTGGCAGACATGTACCGGTAGGCATGTCTCTGTCGGGGATCTATAGTAGGTAAAACAGCCCTTGCTAGATACCTGGCACCAGGTATCGACCTTAGTGTAGGGTCATGTGAGAGCGGCTGCTGCTCCCCAGATGTGGAAGGCTTTATCTAAAGTGCTGCCCCACACGAGGAACACACAATAGCGCCTCGCGACACCTTTGTCTGTGACAAAAACGACACGCTTTCTCCTGGGTGGAACTTAGCAGGCAGGAGCTGAGTAAAATAGAAGAATCATCGGATTGTCGGTTCGTCACGGCAGTTACACCACGGGTACAAATACTCCGGGGAAAACACGAAAGCACGCCTTCCACCTACTGTACGTGTTCCGCCGCACAAGACTGTGCGACACCTCACACCCTTGCTCTGAGCATGCTCAACAGCGCGACGGGAAAAAGCACCACTACCCCTAACGGCGGAATAAGACAATACATACATTTATTCGATACCAGTCGACGAGGGAAGAAATTGCTGGAGTCTTCTCACGACGTGATAAAGGTGAAGGCGCATGCCGCAGAGGGGAGGGGGAAGAAGAGCCTTCTTACTTTGTGACCCTGTACGATATCTGAGTTACGCCTAGGGAGGGAGAAGGAGAAAGGAAAATTGAAGGATACTAGAAGGGATGCGCAAGAAGAAGAGAGAAAAAAGAAACATACGGGTAGCTGTGGCTAGAAAGTCGTGCGGCGGGACTTTTTGTAACTGTCGTCGACTAGTGGGCGTTGGTTTTCGGCGACGGGCCGTCGTAGCAGCCATCTCCAAAGGGGTCCGTAGTGTTCGACACGCCGTAAACTATTGGAAAACTCGACCTTTTGTCCGTAACAACGCCGGAACCAAACAAAAGCTACAGCCACCCAGGGGAACGCGACGAAAAGAAGAGAAAACGATGCCACAGTGTTGTGAAGGTATTACCGGATAGGGGAGAGGGGATACCAAAGCAAGACACCAAAAATGGTCTGAAAGAAAAGCAAGCCGGAGCGGTGTGACCACAGGACGAGTCAAGCGCAACATATCTCGTTTTTTCCTTCTCTTTTCAATTTTTGTTGACATAATTAAGTGAGGCCCCTCCTACTCCCTTGACAGGGCGAGGTCTCTACAAACAAGTCAAGAACGATTTTTTTCTTCCGACCTCCCCCACGTTGACAGGGGGGGGCTCTAAAAACAACTGAAAAAAGGGGAAAACACGAAAAAATAATGTGCTTCTCTTAATTCGGCCTGTGATCACAGCGCTCGGGTTGTTTTTCGTTCTCGCTTTTTTCGGAGTGTGGTGTTGTTTTCTCTTTTTTTCGCTTGCCCCTGAGGTATCTGCAGTAGTCGCCTAGTCTAGCCCATAAAAAAACTAGTCGGCGACTTATAGTCAACCAACTCACAGCCTTACTGAACGACCCACAAATTAATTTGATCGCTATATTGTCGGAGGGCAAAAACAATAATAATAGAAATAATAACAAAAGCAACAATAAACATACTACCAACAAACAACAATGATAACAACAGCAACAACAACAAACAACAACGGCAACAACGGCAACAACAACAGCAGCAGCAGCAACAGCAACAGCAACAACAACAGCAACAGCAACAACAGCAACAACAACAACAACACCAACAGACAACAACGACAATAACAACAACAACACCAACACCAACAGACAACAACAACAACAACAACAACAACAACAACAACAACAACAACAACAACAACAACAACAACAACAACAACAACAACAACAACAACACCAACAGACAACAACAACAACAACAACAACAAAATTTATACTTTAATGAGCCCATACAAGTGCGTTTTTCGGTCGAAATACGCCAGAAATCCAGGATGAGCACACTACCTTATTATTACCGTATTATTAATAAACTAAAATAATGAGGGCTTCCAGATGAAAACACAGCAGCAGTACATCACCTTTGGGTACAGCAGTACAGACTCTGTCGTTCAAACACTTTATTGAAAAATAAAAGTTCAGCGCCCGTGTCACATGTCTCACCGTGTCCGCCCGTAAATCCTATCATTGTGCTCAATCCTCCGTATCCCGTCTTGAATATGGCTTTCGCACAAAACCGCAGGCGATATTCCGTCGACGCTGGAAGCCTCGTCCAAACAGCCGTCCACTTGGCAGTAGGATCTTAGAGGGTGAGCTGTTGCCGGGAGAATTGGAACCTCCCGACCATAGCGTGAAACGCGCCCGGTAACTGGATAAGGGGGGGGGGGGAGACGGGGGGTACTCAGTTTGCGTATGGCCGTAGTCGTATAAATATAGACCCTCGCATCCCTACCATGCCGGGACGGAGCACGTCGGGTTCTCACCAACCAGGCAGACATTGCTTGCACCAAGCGCGAAGCGCCGTGAGGTGTTCGGCGAGTCGCATGAAGGGTGAACTGCATCCTTCCGAAAACCGCTCGTAAGACGTACTTCGGCACCTTGTGCCTAGTTTCTTGCTTATGGGTGACAGCGACCAATTAGTTACTTTGTTTTCTGGCGTGGCCACTCCAGAGACAAGGGGGAGGGGGGCGAGGGTATTCTTACCAGAAGTGCTTGTTGGTTGTTCGCGAACAATACGAGGATCTATTAATAGTCTAGACACATGCTCCGGTACAGGTTCGCCATTTTTTCTGAGGTTTATTGATCACTTGACAAACTACTCTTTGCCTTCTGGCGCAAAAGCTTAACTTGATGAAAAAAAAAAGAAAGAGAAAGTGCAACCCGACGACCGAAGCCATGCTATTATAACAGGTTTACAAAAAAAAAGTAATTCTGCAAAAAGTAGAATAATGGCGAAATTCCGGATATTTCGGGTGAAGGTGCCCTGTCCTTCAGAAAACGTTTTAGCCAAAAAGAGGTACCTGGTACACCTCACTACTTCAATCGGAGCGCGCGTCGAATGCTAATGCTACTATGATAGTCGCGTGAAACACGCCGAGGGGTTGAAAAACAGGGGGGCGGGTTTTGTCCTGAAAACGCGTTGGTGAGTTTTCGTTGGTATTGAGAGGAACGACAGCAGTAGCGAGGGAGGCCACACATACGTGGTATACTTTTAGGTGTAGACAGGGTGGCAAGCACGAGCTAAAATGGCACTTCGTAGGCTGACTCCCGATTTCGCCTTTATATGTATCTGGTGGAGGCATGAATTAATTGCGCCAGCTGTGATATATGCGTGTACCACCTTTGGTTCGTTTGTGTTTTTTCCCGGGGGTATTCCTCAGCTCCAGAGTGACTGGAGCCTGTACTGTGACCACGGACTTGATTATGCGAGTTAATGTGAGAACAACAACAATTAAAAACGTACGGTTCTAGGTTGTACCCTCCCCGTGTCCAAAAAGCACCCTTCGGCAGCACGCGAATGAATGCGCATGCATCTCGAAATGGCAAAAATTGTCCTTTCTGGCGAAAGTTTTCATTTCACCTTACTCTCTTGTCGCGCGGATCATTGGGGCGGTAGGCTTTTTCGTCTTTGCGGACCGCGAGGCACTTCCTGGTGAGACCAAGGTACGGGCGTAGACCCAACCCAACTCGGACGTAAAACGGGCGAGAAGGGGGCGAGAAACGCAGTTGCGCCGTTTTTCGATTTTATGCTCAATTCCGATCTGCGGACCGGATCGCCAAACGGTCCTCGGCCAATGAGAGGAAGTGAAAACTACCCTCAAAGATCCTCGCGGCGGGCAGATTGCTAGCTACTGCGACGGTGGCCCTACTGGAAAGTGTTCTTTCCGTTTCTTACCCCTCCTCGCCATTTCTTCGTAGTACGGTGACCGCATGGCACCGGATGACGTAGGCAGGGATGATGCGGGAAGAAAGGACCCCGTCGGAAGCGACTGGACGCCACGACTGCTGGTCTGCGATCTGATTGCCTCCACAGCAGCAAAGAGAGGTACGGGCAGGCCTGGCTGATGCTGCCCACCTAACAAGCATTATTGTTATATTTTCATCCGACAACGTGCAGCGTGAAACCAACTGTTATTAAAACCATGAAAATAAAAATACACTCCAGCTGTAAGATCGAAGATTTTGTCGAAACTCGTTTTTGCAAGCATTAGACTATGGCATTTGTTTTTTTAGGTGATATTTTCTGCCTATTATTATTCTTGGTTTGGGGGCTCCAGAAACGACTGGATGAGAACTATGGGACCTCCATTATGCCGCTGCATTATTATTTGTTGGTCCACGCACAATACGCGTATGTATGTACTGTACCTGGTAACGATCATAAATTAACTTGTGGTCGCTTCGTCCATTCAGTCATAGTTTTAAGTTTCAGTCATCGTTTAACCCTCTAGTCTAACCCTTACGCTGCCATTGATAGTTTAGTTTGTCTCATTCGACGAGTAGCTGTCTTCTACTCAGTTCCTCCAGGTACCTTTGTCGTGTTTAGCAGGTGGCTTCCGCAGCACATTGACCGTCAAATCGCAGATAGGAATGCTGTTGTAAAATAGAACATAATACACTGTTGTCGGGATCCAAGGGGGCTACGTATGATACATTGGGGTAGGCTTTTGCTCGGGAGGGATAAGGGCGGGTCGGTTAACACTAATTTTGGCATTATTATTCGTCTTCTGGCAACATTTAACCGTACTACATTCATTTGGGATGCGCTAAGGTTAATCATTCGATGTAGTTGTGTAACAGTCTGAACCGCAGCATCAAACACCCTTAGTTATTCGTTCGTGTGATGCGTATCTACATCACACTTACTTTGAAAAAAATGTCCAAATCTCACGTATTAATTAATTAATTGCAGTTACTAGTATCGTAATATTCGTCAGTTCGAAAGTTTAGAGGGCGCGTAGAGTGACAGATCGATCTATCTACAAAATCATACAAACAGTACTACTATTGTAAACCAGAGTACAGTGCGCTTACAATGTCGGGCACACACATCATCATGGTAACCTGACCACCCCCTCCCGGTATATCACTACTACTGCGGAAATATCAAACAGATCGTTCAGATCAGTCCCGTGGATATGTACTTGTGAGAACAACAAACAACAACAACTTGTTGTGCAGCTGATTGATGTAGATCCGCCAAAAACGATTTGTGTGATCTGAACAACAAACAACAACAACTTGTTGTGCAGCTGATTGATGTAGATCCGCCAAAAACGATTTGTGTGATCTGTACGGTGAGCTGATCTGTTCGACGTGCGAATAGTTTTTCGTGCTTCGACCAACCTTGCTTCGATGGTGGACCTTGGGCTCCGGTGGAGGAGGGCACAGGCGGCCGGCTCTGAGAACACCCCCCGGTGAAAGCATGCTCTAAAGCAGCAACGGATGTTTTCTGCGAGCAACCGCCCACGTTTTGATATTGTTCTTGTCCGACGTAGGCGACTTCAGATGAACTCCAGGGGTTAGGGATTCCGCAAAAAGGATCATGTGTCCCAGATAGTGTGGGCACGCTCGAGTGGGGAGCTTTAGCGGTGGAAGCCGTACCGTGCATGTCTGGGGGAGGGGAGCGGACAGGGGAGGGGAGGGGAGGGGAGGGGAGGGGAGGGGAGGGGAGGGGAGGGGAGGGGAGGGGAGGGGAGGGGAGGGGAGGGGAGGGGAGGGGAGGGGAGGGGAGGGGAGGGGAGGGGAGGGGAGGGGAGGGGAGGGGAGGGGAGGGGAGGGGAGGGGAGGGGAGGGGAGGGGAGGGGAGGGGAGGGGAGGGGAGGGGAGGGGAGGGGAGGGGAGGGGAGGGGAGGGGAGGGAGGGGAAGGGAGGGGAAGGGAGGGGAGGGGAGGGGAAGGGAGGGGAGGGGAGGGGAGGGGAGGGGAGGGGAGGCGAGGAGAGGGGAGGGGAGGCGAGGGGAGGGGAGGGGAGGGGAGGGGAGGGGAGGGGAGGGGAGGGGAGGGGAGGGGAGGGGAGGGGAGGGGAGGGGAGGGGAGGGGAGGGGAGGGGAGGGGAGGGGAGGGGAGGCGAGGGGAGGGGAGGCGAGGGGAGGGGAGGCGAGGAGAGGGGAGGGGAGGCGAGGGGAGGGGAGGGGAGGGGAGGGGAGGGGGGCCGGACAGGAAAGGGTAAAAAATTAGTCCATCCCTACAAACAGAGAAACTGGCAAAAGCTTGGGGGTTAACGCTCTATCAAAGTTGGTGGAGTTCGTGCGAGAGACGCCAAGATGCCGCCATGCCCCATCTCGGCGCCAGACACAAACAGCCCCAATACCAAAGCAATATCCACATGGCAAAGGACCCTGCTGTGAACACGATTGCTGCTGTCGATGCCCTACACAAACCTCTTACGTATTCGCCTACTCGCACGAACACACTTTTCACTCTTCCCCGCCGCATTTCATGCCTCGTTGATGGGGATACATGCTGGGGTCTACACTACCGGCCCTCTATAAGACCCTCAGAAGAAGCTAAGCCTAAAAATGAAAGGAATAAGAAACTCGCCAGCTGCTATACTGAGTTTAGTGTGGGTAACACCCTTTCTCAGATAAGAAATCTAGCCTCGAATCAATGTCTCGGTTTCTTATCGGGGGCCGCACTAGGCTGTATGGGCTGTAACGGTACTGCAAGTCGGAGCCCACAAGCCGGGGTTGCTTCGATCCTGTTGTGCACACATCACACATGTCCACCATGCTGCTACGAGTAGTCACCAGAATTGAGCAGGTTTCCTTGGGCTCTCATGAAATACCACCTGATAAAATACGACGCCTCACCATGCAAGTGTGTAAAGGCATAGGGGTATCATGCTCGCTGCGTCATACAAGCAATGCACAAGACATCTGATGAGAAACGGAAGTAGATACCCAGGTTGGATTTCTTATTTGAAGGAGGGCGCGTGTAACACTAACTTCAGTATACCGGCTCCTGAGTTCCTCATTTTCCTAGCTACTGAAGTTCTTATTTTCTATTTTCCTGCAAAAATATCATTGTGTCTATCTATTAATATATTTTCAATATATACCACGGTACGTGGTAGGTGTCCTGTGCTACTTTGCAGCAGCACACCGCGAATAACTCAAGATGCTTCCACGCCTTCACCCCAAATTTCCAAGTTGGGGAAAGGAATCGCCGCCTACGAGGAAAAGGCACTACTTTCCGTTTCGCAAAGCCCAACTCGCACTGCAGCCAGACAGACAGCAGTATAATAATAGTGCGGCAGTTGTACGACTGAGTTGCGTACTCGTGTTATATCACGTCAAAGGCAGATTTCGAGATTTCAAAATGGGTTTTCAAAATACCTACTGCTGTACCTGGTATGTAGTCGAATCCTCTACACAATGTTCTTGTGCTTGTGGCGGGAAGGGACGCTAGTATACGTACTGATGTACTCCGTAGCACCTACGAGTATGGCGAGTACCAGGCTGGTGACTTACCAGCCTGGTACTGACCATGTGGGCCTCCAGCTACGATGCTGCTGTGGGGACAAGATATGCGTAGGAGCGTACACAAGGCGAACGCAACACAAGATACCGCTGGATACCGTATCATTTTCGCTGCAAGCGCAACAGACTCCCACCACAAGCACGGCGTGCTTTGCGCTGAATTAGAAACCGTTGATCATCTGTCGATTTGGATCAAAGCTGTCGATCCCTGGATCACTCTGACATCGACGACAACCACCATCTCTCATCGGTCGTAGCGCAATGAAGGGGCGCTCGAACACCCGAACATCTAATCCAGCGTACAAACAGAAATAAACACCGTAGTCGAGTCTCGCTAGAACAAGCCACAACTATGGGTCTAAATTTAAGAACACTTAGATATACATAATAGTATTAAAAAAAATATTATATTTATTCCCATATGGATACCAATGTGAGTGGAAATATAAACACAGTTTTGATTCAATATTATAACTTAAGTGATTATTATATTTACCTCCAGTAGGAAAATTGAAATGGCAACACGAAAATGACAACAAACTGGTTGGAAGGAACTTTTCTACGTGCGTGTATCAGCAAGGAAAGCAGGAAACACAGCAGGCACCCAGCACCCAGCAGTATCCAGTATCCCGTTCAGGGTGGGGAGTAGTTTCTACAGACCCGGTGTACTGACCTCTGGACACCCTTCTCCAAGCTCTTGTCTTGGTGTTGTTTAGTGCTGGAGCGCACAACCAAAGAAGAACGGATCGCAGACAGATGAGAGATGCACGATCCACAGCAGCAGCAGCGATGCCACACGACGCGGCACAGATTCTAGACTTGAAAACACCAAACAATGGAAAACAATCCGTTTTTTTGGCCAAACTACTTGGAATTAGACTCAGAAAGTTTTACATTGTTCGGCCAATCATTCTGGTGCGCTACTACGCCCCCCCCGCCCCTTTCATCCAGTATGGCTTAAAATATAAGAAATTTTTGTTCTTAATATTGAAATAATAATGGATATTATATTGGCGTACATAGTGCATTTTTTTTCGTCAGAAAATCTTTTTGGTCGTCAGGTGTCGACAGAAACTGCTGCCAGCAGCTACTGCCATGTGATGGCTTGCTGGACTGCGCTGCTTTCCTCCTTCCAAAGTTGGATTTCGGATACTCGCCCTGCGCGCAATCAGGGGGGGGGTGCAGCAGTGTACGAGTAGCTACGTACGGCACATCAGTAGCCACGTAGCTGATATTTGCATGGTGGGGCTGTTGATGGAGCCGAGAACGCGACAGCAACGAACGTGTGTGGTGCTTCCTGGTATCACATGATGATGCCGCGTTGTGATTCGTGTAGCAGAGTTTCCGCCAGTCGTGACTCCCCCAAGGAAAGTTCGCTTGACTAGGCAGTCAGTATTCGTGAACCAGGTAGGTTTTCACATACCTACCTTCTACGTGGACTACTGCTGTTGTACTGCTACATGTCTTCTGGCGACAGCTGTAGCAAGCACCACCGTACCTGTTACAGCCTCAGCCGTCTACAGCAGCAGTCCTCAGTCTACCGGAGACAACGAGACGCGAGACAGCGTGAGGGGGGGAGACCAACGTTGATGATTGGCTTGGCGATATTGAGATGTTTTGAATCGGCACAAAACCAGCCGCTTTTTCACACCTCTGGGGCTTGGGACCGGAAGCCTCCCTCTTTCTACGCTATGACTGATGAATCAGTCAATACACAAGGTCACCTCTAGCCTCTACATGTACATGCCTGCTGGTCCGGACAGCCAACAGAGTGCTTCGTGCTAGAACCTCCTCCCAGAGGAAAAGAGGACCAAGTCAAGACACGCACAGCCGCATCTCGCAACGCTTCGATCATCCCGGTAAAGAGCTCGTATAACACTCTAAACATTAGACTATGCATGCCTTCTCGTCGTGTGTTGCGGTTGGGGCGCACGGGGGGGCGGGGGGGGTGAGGTACTCATAATATCATGTACGGCCGTAGCTTTTTTTAGTCTTCATACCGTAGTCCCTCGCACCCGTGCAATGTCGGGACGGAACACGGGTTCTCACCGACCACGCAGAGTTTGCATGCAATAGGCGCGTCGTGAGTTTCGCACGGAGGGTGGCTGCATCCCAATTGGACCGCATGTGAGTGGCGAGAGGGTACAGGTATAGGCTACCAGGTCCTGGTAACGTGTATTCTGGTCTATGCACTTCGTCGGACGTACGCTCTTTGAATGCTGTTCGCGCATTACTCCCCTAGCGGTTGTTCGTGTGCAGCAGGTTGATGCGCTGTTGAGTCGCGACGAAGTTTACTTGTAAGTACCCTGGTATCAGGTACCAGGTATATGTTGCTGTTTTTTCTTGGGGGGGGCGAGGGGCCCCTGCTGGCTGTGTGCATGATATTGTTAATAGTACAGCAGTACTGTTGGATGCACGTTATTTTTCTCTTTGGCGGAGCACCGCAGCAGTGTCCACGGAACTCCACGGCATTCCACGGCCATGTCCACGGCGTTCCACGGACAACCGCGGACACTCCACGGGATACCGCGGACCTTCCACGGACCTTCCACGGGCTTCCACGGAATGCCACGGCAAGTAGCGGAACACCGTGGATGCCCATGGCACTCGCCACGTCAATTTCCACGGCACGGCATGATCCACGGCAATGTCCACGGCAGCACCCACGGCAAAGCCGCGGTCATCCACGGAAACGTCCACGGAAGCACCTAAGGCGCAACGCCCACGGACACGCCCATGGACTCGCCCACGGAAACACCCACGGCAAGACCCACGGCCACGCCCGCAGACACCGAGTGTCTCACATTATTGTGTTTTTCACAACCGTGGGACTAACCCTAAACCCTAACCCTGTCCCTAACCCTAACCGTAACCCATACTCAATACTATAGTATAGTATCGGTCGAAGTGCCCCCTGATGACATCACTGGGGTAAAATGGTTGGAAATGTCAAATAGCGTGTATCAGTATCGGAGGGTTGCTGTGGCAACGGCCGCGTATTACCGCAGATGGCCGTGGAAATTGCTGTGGTTGGACGTCCGCGGAAACTGCCGTGGCAATTGCCGCGGACTTCCGTGGGTTGCCATGGTTGGTACGACGGATTTTGCCACGGACAGAACCGCGGCACGTACCGTGGCCACAACCGTGGCATTTGCCGTGGAAGGGCCATGAGCCGTGGCACTTGCCGTGGAAACCCGCGGATTTCCACGGTAGCCCGTGGCAACACCCATGGAAATCCAAGAAAGTTCCGCGGTCATTGCTGCGGACCTCCGCCAAAAAGTCATATAATGTGCATCCATGCGGGGGGGGGCTCCCCTCCTGGCTGTACGGTAATTCACAGATGCTCCGAGCAGTCCGAGTACGGGGGAGGGAGTAAAGGGCAGATACTTCTTGTACTCGCAGTATTTCGGGGATAGACCTACTAGTGTGGAAAATAATTGGGCGATTATTTCTAGCGATTATTTTTGTAGTTTTGAGGCTCCAGAAATAACTGCATGAGAAATAAGGGGTGTCCATTATGGCTTCTGATTGTTGGAAATTGGTTTTATTTTGAATTGGTAGGCCTTGCTTTCCCGTTTGCCTTGTTTTTTTTAAATCTGGCATGTACACTGCTGCTGCTGCCGCAGCAGCAGCAGCAGCCCCGAAAACAACGCGTAGGTGTTGGTCGATAAGTGACGGCATAATCCCGATCGCGCGGGCCGTTAGAAACGGAAATCATCACACCCAATAATCGTTTAGCAATCGTGATAGGTTCCCGAGATGAACGGGCTGTTAGAAACAGGACTATCCGAAAGCACAGGCAAACAGTGGTCGGTCAGTGGTGGCATAATCCCGATCGCACGAGCCGTTAGAAACGGAAATCACCACATCCATGATCGTTTGGCAGTCGAGGTGGGTCCCCGACAGGAGCGGGTCGTTAGAGACGGAAAAACCACCCGAAGGCACGCGCATAGTAGTGGTCGATTATCGATGATTTTCCCGGGCGCACGGGCCGTTAGAAACGGAATCACGGTATCATTAATCGTTTGGCGACTGTGGGGGGTTCTCGATATGAGCGGGTCGTTAGAAACGGGAAACCCACGCAAAAGCACATACATGTAGTGGTGGGTCAAGTGGGTCCCCGATCGCACGGGCCGTTAGAAACGGACTACTTGGCTGTTTTAGCATTTCGGAGTCCCGAATGAACGGGTCCCGGTTTGCACACGAAAAATCTAAGAAGGGGGAGGCGTCCCACTAGCGGAGCGCGACCGGTAGGTAGGTCGACCGCGTTTCGTTTGAGTGGGTGGGGGAGGCGTAAGCAAGAGGGGAAAGGGAGGGAGCGGCCCCTCCTTCCCCTCCTCCCTCCTGCTATGTTATGTAGAGGTAGGGGAGGCGTACACATCCGGGGGGGGGGGCGGGGGCAGTGCAGCCCTCCCCCCCCCCCCCCCCCCACCATTTCGGCTTCTTCAATTAATATAAAGCACCTTTCGTGGAAGTAACACCCAAAACCAGGTACAGAGTAGGCAGTGGTGACATGCGATACTTGGTACGAGTATTATCCAAAAGTCAAATAATCCCAGTTCGGAGAGGATGAAAGAGCTGTTATTTCTGGGCTCAGAAATCACCAAATCGACTGATTTCTTGCCTCGATTACTTCTGAGCCCAAAAATAACGATGGATTCTGGTCCCACAATGGATGTTTTTCGTTTTTGGCGTCGGAGATCCCTGTTGAAGAGATAAAATATCGTGAAATTATCGCTCAAAATATTTCCCACAATAGTAGGTCTCACGTACTGCGAATACTGCGAGTACTCGCGGTATTTCGGGTTGCTGCAACGCAGACCAGGTACACCTGGTATTAATAGTTAAATTTCGAGGTTTGATACTGTGTGGATACTCCCAGTACATCGAGTAGTTTGGGGTGCGATATTTTGGAGTACCTTCAAGTGCCTAAGTATTTCGGGATTCTATGATCCTGATACTCGCGGTACTGCAGCGTTGTGGTTGCTGGTGCTGCCCTCAGTGCCAATGCTCGGAGTATTTCACCGTTTCGTACTGCGAGGTACTGCAAGTGGCAGTAATACTCGGAAGTATTTTACTCGTGTACTGCAGTGTTTCGGGGTTCAGCACTGGTGATACTCTTGAGTATTTGCAGTATTTCAGGTGTTTGTGCTGCGGGTGTTGCACTCACTGTTTTATGCTGCCCATACTCCCAGTACTCGTAGCATTTTGGTCATCGATACGGCCAATACTCGCAATATTTCGGCCATCAGTACTGGCAATACTCCGAGTACTCACAGGTCTAAATGCTTGAAATACTCGAAGTAAACTCGGTGTATAAAGTATTCTGGGAGCATCCGTGCATCCTTCGTCAAGAACGTCGGCAGGAGAGCTTGTGCTTCTTTTGATGCTCCTTTTCGTGACAGCGGCTGGTATGGCTGCGGTGCAGGCTGAGTTTCCTCCTCCAGCTGCGGCTGTGGCTGCAGTTGTGTTTGTGACTGGCTGCTGCTGCTGCGGCTATGATGTCTCTGCTGTAAGTGAGGCGCCCTCTCCGCCACCAGCAGAAGGAGCGCCCACGCTGGCAGGCTACGCAGTCGCAATTGCACACGGTCTATCTTTTCGTCGAGACGCCAACCGCGCTGAAGGTTGGTACTGGTGCTTCTGCTTTCGCCAGTAGTGCTGGATCGGTGTGTCGGTGGACAGTGTAACGGAATGTGTGTGGTGGCGTTTAAACCTTCGAACGTGTGGTGCACGTGCCAGTCGCGGGTGTTGGATACTGCTGCTTTATAAGCTTTTGAGGTTGCTGCGAATACTTCGAGTGCTCGCGGCATTTCGGGGTTCTGTACTGCGAATGCTTCCGGGCTCCCAGTATTTCGGGGCTCGATACTTTGGATACTCCCAGTATTTCAATATATCGCGATTTAACACTGTGGGTACTCCCAGAACTTCAAGTATGCCGGGGTTCGATGCTTTGGATACTACGAGTACTTGACGCTTTTTCGGTTTCTGTACTTCTCATGCTCATGGTACTTGTATTTCGGCTGTTGGTACTGCTCATACTGCCAATGCTCGCAGTATTTCACCATTTTGTACTGCAAGGTGAAGTTCTTGGAGTTTTTCAGGGTTTCATACTGCGAGGTACTGCAGGTGGCAGCAATACTCGGAGTGTTTTACTCGTATACTGAAGTATTTCGGCGTTCAATGCTGGTGATACTCTGAGAACGTGCGGTATTTCAGATGTTTGTACTGCGGGTACTCGGAGTTTTGTCCTGCTCGTCCCAGTACTCGCAGTTTTTCGGCTGGCAGTACAACTGCTCATGCTCCCGATACTTGCAGTATTTCGGCCATCAGTACTGACAATACTCCGAGTATTCGCAGTACCAACTAGTTCAAATACTTGAAGTATACTCGGGGTATGAAGTATATTACGGTGCATACACGATGCTCACAGCAGCACTTATAACAGAGCAGGGGTGTATTGTGATATCGCTCGTTGCCGTGTCCTCACTCCGCGTGAAGTCGATGGACTAGTAAATAAAACCCAACAGTCGAGGTAGTTTCGCAACGTCACCAGTCTCTAGTGCTGTAAACGTACAAGTATGGCATACAGGAAACCTACCAGGTATATCCTAAGAAACAGAAGTACCGACCCAGGCTGGGTTTCTTATTTGGGAGAGGGTGCGTTTTACACTAACTTCATTATTACGGCTCCCGTCGTTATTTTACTCCTTTAAATGTCAGTCTTTCTGATTATGGTACCCTGTTTTCTCTTATCATTAGACTAGTATATTGAAAAAGATGAAAAACACACTTCAGCTGTGAGATCGACCCAAGAGGAAATTTGATCAAAACTCTTCTTTGCAAGTTGCGTACTATAAGTAGTATATGTCATTTACTGTTGTAAAGAACGTGGATGGCCAGGTGTAACCGCAGAGCAGCTTCTGGAAGTCCTTTGGGGAGAGTGCGGTAGGGTTAATGTATGGGTTGTCTTCTGAAAGCAGCACTAGGTTTCTCGAAAGCAACAATCGCACGTGACAGCGGGGCGTGGGCTATCATGCCACCAGTGCTGCTATATGCTGTTTGTAACTATGCGAGCTGCCCGTGAGATGTTCGTGGTCTGGCAAGCTTTGGTGCTGCTGCGGTCCTACAGTGCAAGACGCCTTACAAGAAACAGGGTGATACTAGAGCTGGACTGAAATTTACAATTTACAAGAAAATAAGAAATTCGGGAGCCGTTATGCTGATGTTGGCGTAGAACGGCGCCCTTGCTCAAATACAAAATCCGGTCTGAGCCAGTTTTCCTGGTTCTTACGAGATGATATGCACGGTACTGTGCTGCACTGCGTTTGTCTGCTGCAACCGGGGGCATTACGATGATAGCATTGGACTTTGACAGGCCGCGGTAGTCTTGAAACCGTTTTGTGACAACCGCATATTCGACTCTGTTTGCTTTTCGGACGAGGCGCGTAGGAGGACGGACTGTGGCCCTTCTTTTCATTCAACAAATGCTACTATTGCTATACCGGTTGTAATTTACGGTGATGGTTGAGCGTTACAGCCATTCGCAATTGTAGAGAGGACTCGTAGCATCAGCCAATATTCGTATGTACAAAGCTCTACATGCTGGTGTGTACCAGGTACCTGGGCACAAACGTCGCGGCCCCTCATTGGTGCCGTGCCTTTTCCTTGCCTGACGACAACACCCGCACTAAAGCTGGACCTCAGACTATCCTGGGATGCGCTCCCCCCAAGTACCGAGTGCACCCCCCCCCGGTACCACTAGTCGGGTGGAGCAGGAATTAGACGCACAGAGGTACACTTGTGGCAAACCCGACGAAATCACAACTCACATAGCGGGAGAATGTGAACTGTACACGGAAGAACGGGGTGTGTTAGAGGACATGAGGTTGAACAGACAAATGTGACACGAAGAAGTTGGTACCTTTGATAGCAGCGAGAAAACGATCGCTGTTCTGGGAGATAGACGGTGGCCACAGACGGCCAAACAGAGGAGATAATATCAAGCAACATAGTTTTTATGCGATATATGGAAGAAGCGTAATGAGCGCCCAAGTGTTCGACGTGTCTCTGTTAGGAGTATCAACGATGCTCCGTCTCGACAAGGATGCGTGGGCAATGGTCTGATGACTAAGGCAAGCAAAAAACGAGTACGCACCCTCTTTGATTTTCTCGCGCAGAGGGTTCAACGTTCCCACTCCTCACCAATTTCCATCAGATTTGGCTAACTTACGCTCTCGCGCTTTCCGCGACGCATGCAGGCGGGCGGCATCTCCCCCCTTGCGGGGCTGACGCCGCCAGGCAACATAATACCCTAATGGAGAATGATGGTCAGGGACGGTACCCGGACAAGGTTTTCCACGTTACCTCCTACACGTACTCGCCATCTCCGACGATGCTAGCCTATGAGGAAGTGTTTCGATCTTCCCGACCAAAGCAGTGGCCTGGTGGAGGTGAGGGATCAAATTTTCTGCCCCGGCGTTGAAATGTCAGTCCCATATTTGTTCCAGCGTTCGTGTGTTTGGCCCTGTGCGTGCTGCCACGGTGCCGGGATTTTACTCACACCGGCGACTGTTGGCATAGCAGTAGGACAGGGCGTGTTGGTCACCCAAAATAGTGTGTGCGCGGGAGCAAAGATGAAACGACTGGTAGTTCGCTCGGTCGCGACCGTCGAGCGTTCGCTCGCTCGGTATTGTTTTTGGCCGCCTTTGGGCCGTCTTCGTAGGTCGCGCCGTCGCTCGATCGATCACGCCGTCGCTCTTGTACCTAGCATGAGCTACTCGCTTGATTTAATGGTCGTGCCACTACTACTTCCAATACTGTCGAGTCCACAAGCGTATCTCTGCAGAAGACTGGGTGTGCCCTCACTTTATCGAATTCGATTTGCTGGTGGGGTCGATTTGCTGGTGGGGTGGTCAGGCGATGGCCGAGGAGCATACTGCCAGGGCGGGAACTGCTCGGCGCCGCCTTCCTACAGTGTCGATGGCAAAAAGCCCGCGGTGCTGTGCGGGATCCACAGGGAAGATGGCATGCACCGCGTTCTCCACGATGACCGGAACTGCGGGTACAAAGGGTGAGCAGACACCACGGGGCAGGTGTAACTGCCTCAGGCAAAAAAAGTAAACACTAGCCGGTGCATAGGTCGTATCGCATCAACGTTTGCACGATTTTTGTCGAAGTATTGACGATAGGTTGTGTTGGCTTTCTGAAGAGCACCTCGGGTAGACCGCTGACACTTTCTGTCACGCAAGGGCGTTGGACGTTGCGCGGCGTAGGCAATACAGTACAGCACACGTCATAAGCAACAGGGTGATAAGAAATTCAGGCTGGTATTTACAGGAGTGTAGGTACTCCGGGAGCCTTTACGTTTAATTTAGTGCAGAATCACCCCCTCCCAAATTGGAAGCCCAGCCTGGGTCAGTATCTCCGTTTCTTGGTGGGTATCCTGTCCTGTACTGTACTGTCCGTGGAAGGGTATACGTTGGTATTGACTCTACTGTAGGCTGGAAAGCTCTCTATCTTGTCAGTGTTCATTCCCAGACGTCGCTTGGTGCCGACACACTCTGGGTGAGTTAATACTCGAGGCCCGCTGCAATGTGTCATAGAGTTCGTGCAGCGCGAGTGAGCGGCATCGACGTGCTTATCCCTTAGGTTTTCATGTTCAAAGTTGGATGGAGGCATTACATGTGCTGCAATATGCCAAGTATAGATACATTACCTTTAGGCATTACATGTGCTGCAATATGCCAAGTATAAATACATGACCTTTATACCATGTTAGTGTCGGCATACTGTTAGGCTAGGGACTGAAATATTTTTAGACGTAAAAAAGTCCCAAAAAATGTCTGCGGTCGTTAGCTGAAGAAAATTAATCTTAAAATAATTCACCAATCAGCGCTGGGGAAAGAATGGACACGTCACAAAAAAGAACTATTTATGTGTGGTATCACATATTATAGGATAATAAGAGTATTAATCGTAGAGGAGCTGCAGCGTCTCGCGGAAAAAGGGCGCAGCGGCGCACGCAAAGTACGTGAATCTGGTATCGTTCTCGCCCGGAACACCACGACGAGTGCTTGAGCAGCAGCGGACAAACGAGCGCGTGAGCGTGAGGGGGATTCACTGGTGGACCCTCGGCCTCGATGGCTGACAGCCCTCAAGTGCAGCCCCTACCGGGTCTGGTTGAAGGTGGATTTGCTGATCTTGGTGCGGCTGCTGCTGCTGCTGACCCGGCTGCTGCTGCTGCTCATCCTGCTGCTGCGGTACAAGATGTTCCCATCCACAGCCATCGCCTCGGCCGCGTGTTGCACATCCTGCACATCTCCGTGACTGCGGGGTTGACAACTCTATGTTTCATGGGTCCTCTCGGTGTAGGTAGTTGGCATGAGTGGAAGGAGGACCACTTGGTTGCGCTTCTGGGGTCTGTGTGGACACGTGTGTCATACTCGTACCATACTCGTATCATACCAGGTGTCAATGAGCCCTGCTACAAATCCTACTTACACTGCCTGCTGCTGCTGCGGCAACTGCGGCCGCCGAAGCGCGAAGCTTGTTCGTTATCCGTATGTTTCCGCCTGTGCAGCAGCAGCAGCAGCAACGCTCGGGTCAACACACTCTTATCGTGCAAAATAGCGTTGAGGAAAAACACGAAATCAACTACCTGGTATCGAGAAACCAGACAAAACATGCACAATTGATACTTGAACTCGTATGATACTCGTATCATACCAGGTATCAATGAACCAACGCTTCTACAAACCATACTGCCCCTGCCTTCTGTTGCTGCTGCTGCAAATGCCACCGATGAGTCACGAATCTTGTCGTGTTCGGTATCAGTATGGCTCCGCCCCAGCAGCAGCAGCAGCAGCAGCAAAGTGCGGGTCGACACACGATTGTCGTGCGAAGTTACAGAGCGGCAGAAGATAAAATCACCTACGATTTGTATCGAGAAATCATATTTGACCGGAAATTTAAGCAACGTTGATATGTAAATATGAAAACCAAACGATCGTTACAATCCTGTCCAAATTCGTGCCAGGTATTAATGAACCAGCCCTGCTCCAAAAGCCTGCTGCTGCTGGTGTCGTGGAACTTGTGTTCGTTATCATAACATTTCTTCTCCTGCCCATCCTGAGCGCGGAAGGAGCAGCAGCAGCAGCGAGCCGCGTGTCGACACCGTGCGCTGCAGATATGCCTCCCAGTTCACCTGGACAAATTTTTTTCGTTTGCCCTTTCTCCAGGTTCTTTCTGGTTTTTTCGAATTGCCCATCACGAAATCGATTGTCGTGGTCCTCCAATTTAAGAGTCTGAAGGGCTGATTTTCCGTTCACTTTTTCTCTACGGATACTACGTCGATTCGAGCGGGGTTTGTTTTGCTGTATACTGCACATCCCAATGCAGGGCATGGCATTGTGTTTTGCACTACTGAAGCACGTCATAAGAGCAAGAGGAAGAAACCACAGGAAATGCATGTTTTCCCGCACCTTTCCGTCTATAAAAACGTAAATTTGTACTCCTTTGCTAAACAAACGAATACATCCCAACGGCATGTGCCTGTGTGAGGTGTCTGTACGATGTTAGTATTGAAATCATCTCCAGCTCCGAGATAAACCACATACAAGTTCTCTGTGCACCTCCACTAAAACCAAACAGTTAGGGGTATGGCGGTAGTTTTACTTTTTCAGAATTTTTAATCTTGGCTGGTCGATCCGAATAGCCTGCCGTTTCTTTGGGTCAAAATAGGCCTCCAATCCCTAGCCTAACTGTGGACCTGTAGGTACCTTTGTGCACGGTAGCTGCCAACAAGGACAAGGACGGGTCCAACGGCCGCAGTACAACAGACGTGTACGTATGTGTGGGGAAAACGCTGCTTTAATTTGATATGCACCATACCCGCTGAGCTACCAGTCAGCGCAGACTGCTAGCTCAGTCAACATGTGTACGTCTACCAGTTGGTTCACTGCCTCACGCTGATGGTGGAAACCTTCGCAATCGCCCTATTCCAATCCATGGGTTGATCGTGTACTTTTTTTTTCACGCTTTTACTTGCCAGCTTCTGGACAAGCGCTGGCCACAGGTGTCGTCCCATCTCCCCGCCGGTTCTTGCCTTAACTTTTTATGGCGCATAGGGTTCAGCAATCCCGCTGCTCGTCGATTTTTCATCAAATGTTGCGAACTTACGCTCTCGCGCTTTCCGCAAGTCAAGTGTGCGCAAGAAAAAGTCCTTACGAATTTTTACCAGTATGCACTCGAGGAGACTCGAACTCACGAAACTGACCTATACCAGGCTCGAGGATAACCTGATACGCCATCGGGGCGACCGACTTAGGGTTAGGGCTAGTACTACACAGATCCTGCGCAACATATGATACTGTAATCAAGACAACGCGGGCTCTACATCCGAGCGCAGTTTCCCAAGTAGCCCAACCACTAGAAAACATGTACTTTCGGGATCTTTAGGTGAGCTTTGCAAGAACAAATTTGCCCAAAAGAATGTATGCCGAAGACATTAGAGTAGATGTACGTTAGGCATGAGTATTAAAAACGACTCCACTAACGATGCAAACTCTGCCAGAAGACGGTATACCGTGTATTTTTCAGTCCGCGTGGCGTTTTTTCTCTGTTGCCGTACGGACGGATTGTTTATTTCCTTAATTTGGCGTGGAAAACACCGCTATACCGTTTGATGGCTGTTTG
This sequence comes from Undaria pinnatifida, assembly GCA_012845835.1. Lineage (NCBI taxonomy): Eukaryota > Phaeophyceae > Laminariales > Alariaceae > Undaria > Undaria pinnatifida. The sequence goes on from JABAKD010000024.1 coordinate 9,237,499, forward strand.
GTTTATCGGACGGTCAGACAGACGATCGGACAGCTCGACGATTTCGGTTGCAGACAACCTCAGGAAACTGAGGAGAGTAATCCCAAGGGTGCATCATATTCTAAGAAGTTTCTGAGCTCCTAATATGAGGAGCTCTCAATATCTCACCGGAAACATGACTTGGAAGGCATTGTTTCGCGCAACCCGGCCAACATTTCTCGGCGCTAGTCCTACTAATACAGCAAACAATCATCCTCGTAAAATTGGCATACAAAACCGAAATGTCCATACTTGAGGAACTCGACCGCACTATAGAGGGCGGAAGGTCAGACCGTCAGCAAACATTTCGCCAAAAAAGTGCAACCTTTGCCGAGGAATAGGATCTAGATAATCTTGTATATGATCTTGTAGATCATCTTGTAGATGATCTGGCTATTGATATGTTGATGTGCAAACCGCCCCAATCGCCCCCTTCCTTAACCTTTCGGCGCAGATGCCGACGTACCGCCCTCGTCCGGTACATGTCCGAGGACGGCAAGATCAACCGCTTTTGCCATAAGCACAAGAAACCGGACATTATCGTCACCAGGACAAGGCACTGCGAGGTACTACTTTGTGGACCAACTAGTGACTGTTAACCGTTTTGCTGTTGAAAAAATGATCCCAAATCAATTCCAAGTGGGTTGTCCCCGAAAACGTGGGAGGAGTTCCACAGGGGCCAACTGCTATTTGTGATACTGTGTTCTGCCCGTGTATCACTGGCGCGTCCTACCGCAGAGGTGCGCGTGGGCATAGCAGTCTGGACGTAAATGTAAGGGCCGTTTTGGTATTAATATTGGTATCAAACGGTCATTGAAGTTTTGTCCAGAGTGGCACATATTTTCTCAACATGTATCTGGCTCGGTGACTATCTCACAGGTCCAATGTGTGATTACTAACACATGTTACAACGGACTTACCAACAAGGTTGTTTTTATAGGGGTGATACCGGGAGTTCATTATTTCGTCAAGGGGGTGATAAACACAGAACACCGTGCCCGAGGTTTAGCGACTACTTTCCTTCGAAGGACATTGCACCCTCGGCCCCATTTCCCCTCCAACGCACCGGTGCGAGTAGGAATATACATACCTGGTACCTATTTTCGAATGGTCTCTGACCCGGTGACACGACCGCACAGCTCCAATGTACAGTAATGGGACCTCTAAAGTGCCGACTGAGTAGTCCGGTTGCCGCTATAGTGCCGGTTGCCACCGGTGGCACATACCGGCGCCGTACAGGGACCACGGCTTTCTACAGAACACCGCGCCCAACCGTCGACGTGTACTATGATAGGGGCAGCATTGTTTTCGCCAAAATATTGATGGTCAACGGGGCTCTTCTACTGAGGTTACCCAATATTGCTGGAACATCATTTTGTGTTTTACGTATCATTCGAATCATACCTAGTCCATGGGATTGTTGACCACTTTGTACTTTTTTTTTCTGATAGGTTTTGGGTGGGGTATATAGAGCTTCTCGAGTGAAACGCCAGAACACTTCCAGCTGCACCCCTAGTAGTTGAGTGCGTCAAGGGGGCGTGTTTTCTTTTTTATGTGTTATGACCGGGTGACACTACAGTAGTTGCTCACAGTCCCAAGGTATACGGAACATCGCACCCCAGCTATAGAAGTTTCTTCCTTCCTGATAGGATACCTCGTTCTACCCTTCTATCGATGCACAGAACACCGTGTCCGAGCTTTCGCAGCTGTTTTTCTTGACGGGATATCGTACCCCTCCGTTTCCATATTTTCTCCACCGTACCTGCCTCTCGGCCTGATGACACGCCATCACGCCGTGTTTGTGCAGTACGGTCGCTGCAACAACACTCCGAGGTACGGTCTGAGGGAAGGACCCCAGAGCTTCTGCCGGGAGCACAAGAGGGCCGGGATGTTCACCAGCCGCAACGGCGAACTTTTGGTTGCGACCCGAGACGGCAGTGGTGAGCTCTAGGTTCCGAGGGCGGCAACGTAGGCGCACATTTCTTTTTTTTGCTGTTGTGTTTCACCTTTGCTTTCCATTTTCTGGTAAATGGGGACAAAGCCTTATATTTTCTTGTGTATTTGTCTCACGTTTACTCTCTATCTTCTGGTAAGAGAAATTCTACTCTTTTTTTTTATCCCCGTTCCTTTCCATCTTCTGAACAAGCCGTGGGTTCAGGTCTCGTTCGATCTCCCCTACCTTCTTCTGGACAAACCGTGCGTCGTTGTTATGGCGCAGAGGGCTCACCAATCCCGCTGATAGTCGTTTTTTTTTTGTCGACTGTTTGCGCAGCAGTGTGTTCGCTGCGGCTTGCCAGACATTCAGTGTTGTTCGACATAAGAACGGTTGCAGTACAAGATAGACCTTTTGCTTTGGGCTATTTCCTTGCTGCTCCGGTTCCAAAGAGCCTGCCATATGAGGGTTTCCACGTCGGATGCGTGCTGCGGTTGCGGTGGCACTTTTTGGCCATACCCCTTCTGCCTGACAGGGCTCCGCGACTGTCTGTGGTTGGGTGGGGGTAAGGAGCTCACGTGAAAAGCTTAAGAAGTATTGGGTGCTACTCCTGTCTTTGCATGCGCCGTCGGTTTCTATGACACGTGCACGAAAAACGCGAAATGCATCATGGAGCTGCTCTCACCACGGCTATTGCCCCCGTACCGTTGGCGCTGTCTTTTGTGCCACAACTTCTCTGCAGCTTTCAAAGCGGAGACCCTGGCTACACCAAGGGTAGCACGCAACAGTGCCGCAGACGGTGAGCGAAAACGGCCAATTTCTCCTGGGCTTCCCGGTTGTACGGAGTGTCCGGCGTAGCTGCGGCATCGCAAGTCAGCACGAAGTGCAGGAGCTAGGGCGGCGGGGTTGCGGCTCCGAACGTAGCGGGCGAGCGCGTTTTGTGTCCTGGAGGATTCTCGGCCTCCCGTAGTATTACTTCGCTTGCTGCTACGCGTCGCAAACGGATACCGGATTACGCAATATGAACAAGCTGCGACCGATGCCGGCACTCGCGTTTTCGGCTGCAAAGTGCAGCACGTCGTACAGTCAGGGCACACTTGTGCGTGTTGCGACTCGATGCTTCACCTACGCTACGGGAGCATTCGATGTGCAAGCAGACGGACGAGTTGGGTCCGTCACGGTTTTGCGCCTCTTGCGAGTATATGCTGACCCCCCCCGCCCCCCTCCATGTCGTACCACCCGTTGACGCTTGAAACATGAACCCTTCTTCTACGGCAACCATGATGTGGCTTTCAACCCTTGTCTTAACACCTGTGGGGCCCAAAACACGCCATACAACCATCATGTGCGGCAGTGTGCGGCCTTATTAACCGGTTAGACTGAGCGCACGTGCCGTGAAACCCATCCACTACAATTCGGAACGTTAGCCAACCAACCCCTAAGCCAGGAACCCGATTGGCATCGTGGGATCGACGCTGTAATCGTCGATATATTTCATCGATGTTTTTGCTTTTGAGGCCACAATGGGGTTAAATTAAAGCCTCGTACCGCTGCGAAAGCGATTCTGGTCAATATCCAAGTAGTTTGTCCCCGAAACGTGGGTGAAGTTCCAAAGGGGTGATAAGTACGCGCTTGCACGTAGCCCTTTCGCTACCGCTTTCGCTACCGCAACTATGATCCCACATTATTTGGAGGTAGTTTGTCGCCCAAAACCGTGGGTACAGGTCTAAACGGGCCAAGTAACTTGCCTGTATGCTTCGCCTTCCCCCCCGGCCTTTTGCACTGCACCGGCTTTCCTCGTCTGCACTGCCTATATTTTCCTTGTTCCTTCCGTAGCATCTGGCAGCGCCGACATCGCCCTACACTCTCCGCGGCGGTCGGCCGCAAGCGAGCCGGCAGCAGCCGCCTCCGGCCCTCTCCAGGATCTCAAGGTCTCGCCGTATTCTCCTGGTAAGAGCACACGTGAGAGGGGCCGTGATATTGTCCAAAGAGCCGAAATAACGCCACCGTTTCACGCCCGAATTTGAACCGAGGCTCTGACAGCGATTTATGCGAGCAACCAATCAGATTTTCCTCGTACAACTTTAACTTGCAAAGCGAAATTGTGCTACCTCTGCAGCTGATTTTCCTTACTGTTGCTCGCAGGACGCCTAAGGTCACGCACACGCACTCTCCGCACTTTCTTGCTGTTGAACCCGCCATGAACGCGGCTCTAGCTTGATCCGTTACTGGGACACGCGCTGAGCGCACGTCTGACGACTAATGTTTTCAATGCAGATTTATTTGACATTTACTGTCCAGCGGCAACGCGGAATTCCTCGCTGTACTGTGGTCGGATGTTTCTTACACGCTGTGTCCTACCCTGGTACACCTATTTTATGTTTGCTGCGCTCCCGCTGAGGGTAAACCCTCGGACTAATACGTTGAGATGGAAAGTAAAAGCGACGATAAAAAAAACAAACTTGGTCGTTTCTTAGGCGATGTGCCCTACTCTGGTATTGCTCGTTTTCTGCTTGCTGTACTCTCCACACCGGCAGTCCTGTCTCGGAAATTGTGCGAAGTTCCCGGCTGTCGGGTTCAGCCCAGCTACGGAGAAGCCGGTAAGCGTGTGTTCTGTTTACGTTTGCTGTGCGGAGTGCATCCAACTTTTCCGAGACTCCTGACTTTATTAATATGAGCTCTGTACCTTGTCAAAAATAAAAAAGAGATTCGAGATGCTTTGTTTTGCTCTTGTCTCAGTCAACTGGTTGTTGCTGCAGTTGAAGCCCAGAAAAGTGCCTGGTTGAAGTCCCGAAAGCTGCCCGACTCACACGCAAACAGCAACAACGGAAAGAACAACAGCAACAACAACAGCAACAATAACAACATCACCCACAGCCACAACCACAGCCACAACCACCACTACTACTACTACCACTACCACTCCCACCACCACTACCACTACCACTACCACTGCTACAACTGCAATTACAGCAACTACGGCAACAACGTTTTTACCCAGGTACCAGCCGGCCGCGGTTCTGCTCTGGGCACAAGAAGAAGGGCATGGTAGGTCTCAAGAACCGCCCCTGCCTCTTTCCAGGGTAAGCACGCATGTTTACTATCAACCCCCAAGGGAGTTTACAGGGAAAACATGTGGGGTGTTCACGGGTCGTGACCCGTCTCGCGAGCCGGGTTAGGCGGTTTGCCAAACCTCACCGGGCGACTCGGGTCTGGTCAGGAGGTGTTCGTAATCTCACGGGTCGGGTCGGGTCGGATCAGATCGGGTAGGGCCAGGTGGTTTTGAAATCTCACGGGTCTGGTCACTACCATATTTGGCCCTGATTACTATGTTCCCCCGCAGTATCAACAGTATCACCTTGCTGCACGCGTGGCACTCAGGTCCTTGCATTGGACACGCCCCCTGCTGATGACGCCAGTGTGATGATGCAGTGAGTTACCCGATTTAAGAGATTTATGGGCGCCTCGGAACAGGCCAGCATAACCGCTCTTATCTCCGTGTCGTGCTTTTCCCAGATTGAGTGCCATAGGTTTTGGCATAGGCGTCGCAAGACGTGACTCAAGCCCGATTTGATCGCTTCTGGTTCCTCTTTTTTCTGGGCACTTTTGAATCGGGGGGGGGGGGGGGGGGGGGGGGGTCAGGGGATAGGGGACGGCGGACAAGGAACACCCCACAGTACAGCAAAGCTCGTGTGAACAACGTCAGCTTTTTTGCGTTCCTCTATTCGCGGCGTTTACTCTGGACTGTGTTCTCGCTGGTAACGCCCATGTTGTAGGTGCGACACAAGACCTCATTATGGGCTAAAGGGGGGACGGCCACAGTACTGCGCCACCCACAAGAGCGACGAGATGATTCACCTGCTGAAGGAGTCGTTGGGCCGAGAGAGGCTGCGCACTCCGAGGTGCGAGGAACCAGACAAATGGTTGGTCCCAGTATGGAGCACGGTGGATTCAAGGAGTTTTGGGTTCTCGAGGCTCAAACTCAACTGAGTTTATGGTATCCAGTATGTTAGCTATTCCTTTGGCATAGTTAGGCTTTCTTAAGTGCAAACAAATGTGTACTTGAGTGTTTGGAGCATGTACGAGCATAAATGGGAGAAACATGGTATAGTAGCATACCTTTTGTATGCCCCTTATCCGGCGAAAAACATGAACAAAACAGGGGAAAAGAGCGTAATAGATACAAGCCAGACTCAGCCAGTCTGTAGTGCCCCCGAAGACCGGCATAACCCCCTTGAATTGCTGTACCTCTGTATTGCCACCTTCGACCTGAGCGTACATGCCCGTCTTGCTCAGCAGAAAGCTCGGCGGGTGTGAGACTGTCATGGCGACGGATACAAAGGATCGCCCAGCCGCGGCAGGATCGAAGGGAAATAAACCCAAGGCATCGAACCTGCAAGATACATCAGGGGAGAAGGATGCTGGTGGGGCCGAACAAGGCGAGGAACCTCGGGAAGCGAAGGGGCAGGGGAGGGGGAAGACGTCTCAACGAAATGTGGTTGCGTCTGCCAGAGGAAACCCGGGAAGGAACGGCAAGGGCAGCGTCCTCCCTCAGCCGCGGCCGGCTTCACCACTACCCGCCACTGAAGGTGCGGTTTGACGTTTTTCAATCGCCGACCTAAGCTGTCCAACGCGTGAAATGCGGTGTGTGGAAGAAATATTATTCATGTGGCCGTCAGCCAACCGATACATCGCACTTTCCGCAGTCTATTGCTCTCGTTAGCGTCCGTTTTCGCTCGGTCTCGTGTTCGGTGGCCCCTTACGCAGCTGTGAGGGGCGCCGAGACGGCCCCTGCCGCGCAGACTGTAGATTAACGCTTCTACAACTGGAAACCCGTTTTTGGGGACGTGTTACTTGGAATTGGTATGGGGAGAGGTGTGGGGGTTCCAAGGAGCTTAGGGGAAAAGACATATTTAGAGGCGCTCCCCATTTAGTTTTTTTTACATTTTCATTTCGGAAGTGTTTCTTTTGTGTTTGTGTGCAGTGCATATCTGTGATCGTGAGCCACAACACTTGGCACAGACCGAAGCGTCCGCCGGTTTTGGTCGACTTCCTTTAAAGTGGCGCCATATGCAACTGTAAACTGTGCCGATATAGCATCTGTCGCGCAAACTATGACCAAGCGTGAGCGAAGCCCGCCGACGTGGGATTTGACTGTTTATTGGGGGAAAACGTTTACTTTCATGAAGTGTATATTTGTAATCGTCAACCACACACCACCTTGTACTCACCAAAGCGTCCTGCGGTGGCGTCCCTTCCGTTTTTTCTCGGCCTCGTGTGCTCAGTGGCACCTTTCGCAACTGTACTAGGCGCCGAGATAACACCTGCTGCGCAAACTGTGACCGAGGGTAAGCAAAGCCCGCCGACCTCGCGCGTGGAAGAAGAGCCCGAAATGCCCCCCTCCGTAGAAATGAGGCTATTGGGCGAGGCCAAAGAATCGGCTAAAGCTCTAGTAGCGGCGAATGGGTCGGGAAGGCGGGCTAGAGCTCCGTCTCGCAAACTTTTGGAAGCTTTGGGGAAAATGAACCGCGAAGGCGCGCAGTTGATGACGAGGGAGAAGAGGGAAGAGCAAGATAAGCAGCAGAGGGAGAAGAAGGAAAAACGGAGGGCGGCGGCGGCAGCGGGGGTCAAGGCGGGGCATGTCATTGAAGCGTTTGCTGTTCCTGTCGCTGGGGGTGGTGTCGGGTATGGGAGTAGGGGGGTGGGAAGAAACAGCCGTGGTGGTACGGGAGACGGGGGTGGGATCGTGGAGGGCAACAACGGTGGTGCGGGAGATGGGGGTGGGGGCGTGGTAAGCGACAGACGCGGCGTCGGTACCAACCCCGGTGAACCCGTATCGTCGAATCCCACCATTTGTTTTCAGGCAGAAATTCTGCCGGCGGCTGCGCGGCAACTGACGGTGGTGGGAGGCACCAACCTTACAACGCGCGGCAGCAGCGCTATCACGTATGGCAGCAGCACCACAACGAATGACAGCATCGCTACACCGCATGGCAACAGCGCTACCACCGAAGTGAAGGCTGCGATTGCAGGCGGCAATAAGAAGGTGGAAGGGGCCAAACCTGCAGTGCATGACAGGAGCGCTTCCGCCGAAACGAAAACCGGAATTACCGTCAATGATGAGCGGGTAGAAGGAGCCAACCGTACGACGTATGACAGCAGCACTACCACGCACGACAACCGCGCTGCAACACACGACAGCAGCGCTACAACGTACGATAGCAGCGCTACAACGTACGATAGCAGCGCTACCCCGCATGACAGCAACGCTACCATCGAGGCGAAATCTGGGGCAACCGGCAGCAAAAAGCGTGTTCGAGGGGATAAGGGTAAGTTTAAGTCCGTCGCTGTAGAGGCCGGCAAAGCGGCGGCCAGGAAACGAAAGCTGGCGGAGCTGGAGGCAGAGCGTGAGCTCGCTACTGGAGTCAGTGGCGTGAACGAGCGAAAGAGGATTAGAAAACCGAGAGCGAAAGAAACCGTAGATTATGACAGCAACGACTACACGGAGGAAGGTCCGAGCAAAGAGGTCAAGCGGAGAAGTTGCCGGAGAGGACAAGAGGGCGCGGATGGGGGAACGACAGCGGGACAGGTGGCGGCTGATGTGCAAGTTCCAGAGCGACTCAAAGGTGGCCATTAGTGGGGTTAACTGTGCGGTGGGCTACTGGTGAGTGTTTAGAATGCCAAGTGTTGATTCCGATTCGAGTTCTAGCGCCGACGGCGCCAGAAAGCAGAGACCGCTTTCGAATTCCTGGAAGTTTCCGCCGAATACGCGTTTCTTATTCTAGGGTGTTTTCGATGCACGAACTGCGGTTGGGTAGGATTTGGGTAGGAAAACATGTACTAACTAACGTTATTGAAATCGTCGAACGTCACAATCCAAGGCCAACCCAACCCCGAAGAAACGTAAAAAAAGGCTAAGAGTACGTTTTCCTACCGTTTTTGTTATTTTCTAGCCGAACAAAAATGTTTTTAAAAATACGTTTTCCTCGTACCAGTTTTTTCTTTTCTGAACTTTTTTTTTTTCGTGGGTTGAGTGGCCTTCGGCTATCACATTCGTTGGTTTCCATTCCCCTCCCCCGTTTTTATCAATCCAGCGCAGTTGAAAATTGCAAAGAACCTTTTGACAGAGCCTGAATAAAAATGGGGTCCTCTTTTTCAGTTGCATGAAGCGTCCGCCGATCACCAATCAAGACTAGTTAACGACAGTTACGAATGTCTTGCTGGGCGAGTTCCTGTCTACACGAACTGTTCTATGTTAAGCTAATGGCTTTTGTGGCGGAGCCTGGTATTCACGCCAACGCTTGTTTTATGCTGACTTGGGCCGCCTCTAGACTATCACATCCGATATTGTAGAATGTTCGAACGGTAGGCCATTGATGCTGCGGGTGTGACGCCGTCACAGCACCTCCATTACAACGGTTTGTCAATATGGTATTAATAGTTGTTTTGCCTGATGTACGTGTCACGAACAATTCTTCTGTTCATGTTGCACATTGTATATTAGTACAGTCCCCCCCCCTGAGTACCCCCCCTCCCCTATAGTGCCCATTGAATAGTTCTTTCCGGTATATTGCCGGTGAAGTCACCTGGCACTCCTAGAACCCTCTGCGCTAGTGCCAGCATCGGCGCTGTACCCAATAATGCCGGTGTCCGGTGTACTGCCGCTATTGCTGGCTGGCACATACCGAAACTAAAAGGAGACCACCTCTGCATTTCCTTGTGGATAAACCCGTGTTGGAAGTTGAACCCGATTGTTCCACGTGCTGTTGGAAGCGCCGGCCATATGAGCAAGGATTGAAACTTACCCCGCTTACTGTTAAACAAAAAAACCTCCGCACTAACTTCGAGTGGTTTGTCCCCAAAACGTGCTTGCAGTTTTGGATTGGATAATCCTTACTGTGACCCCAAACTTGAGCATGGGCTATTGTATAGGATTTAGAATAGCGCTCGACGCTGTTCACACCAATTTCTTAATGAAACTTACAGTTTTGAAAGGAATATCGCTACTGTTGCACCGCCCTTGAGCATGGGCTGTGTAGGATACACTTCTAATTATAGTATAACGCTCGACGGTGTTCACGATCTTTTAATCCATACCAGTGGTATTTATGAAGCATCCGCCACATCATGAGGATGACAATCTTGTTTGCTTGTTTTTTTCGTAGTCGTGGGCGGCAATACTGACTGTGGACCCCCCTTTCCCCGCTCTATTGTCTTGTTCCGAACGCTAACCCTACATATATCCAGTAAGGCGCACCGTCTTTTCGCCATGCACAAGGTGACCGAGGGAAGCGCGAAGAACGCGACCTGGACTCGATGATGGGGATGACTGGGCTATAGGCAGCAGTCGGACTGGAACACCAACTACAGTAGTACCAGCAAAAGTCTACAAGAGACGCACACGACGGTAGATGTAACGGTTTGAGACTAACATATATATGACCGACGATATGATGCTAATCATTTAAGGAGCTACACAGCATCGTCGTGAAAACGAGTTGCATTTTACGACACGATTCGTTACTTATTAAGGCCAAGAGATTGGAAATCGGGTTGGGCTCGTCATTTTTTGTCCTCAAAAGTCAGATTTTGGGTGAAATAAAGAGCGCAAGGCGGGGAACAGCGGGAAACGAAGGGGCTTGGAAATGGGAAGATGTCTCAACGATATGTGGGTTCCTTCGTTAAAATATAACGAGCCCCAGAATGTTTAGGTGCACCCCCTTTTGTTACTTTTAATCATCGCTGTTTGACTTTCCACCTCAATCCGTAAGAGGTTTTGGTCCTCATCGACCATCGGGACAAGCCGTGGTCACTGACAGTTGTCTTTCCGCCCATGCCGTCGCATGAGCAGGGCAGGGCAGGGGATTCGATTTTTGCTGCGATGCCGTCGTTTCATAGAAGCAAGCGCGTGCTGTAAGTGAAAAGCGCGTTCTACGATATGGGTGGTGCTTTTCAGAGCTTTTCACGGGTCATCACCCGGCCCGCGGGTCGGATCAGGAGTTTTTTTCAAAACCTCGCCGGTTGAGGAGGGGGTGTCGGAAATGTCACGGGTCGTGTCGCGTTGGGCCAAGAGGTGTTCAAATCTCACGGGCCGGGGTCTGGTCACCCTGGCCCGATGTAATCCTTTAAAAGTGATCGGACCCATGAAACGCCCTGGTAATATTAGGCCATAGCATTTCTGACTGACGGAATCGGAAGGCGTTTGGGTTTACTACGATATATAAAAGTGTGCACCTAGGCCCCGGGATCGTTCGTGGAGTTGCACTTTCATTTGATATCGAAGACAGTTTTTGCGCGAAGTATACAGCTCCCAATGCGAGGAGCCTCGTAAAATTTCATGTGCACCCCTACGGCAGGATGCGTCGGGCAGGGGGTTTTATTGGTCGCAGGATTGGTTGCAGGATAGATCGCAGCAGCTGCGGTCAGGTGGTGGGTAAAACGCTCTAAACGCTAAAGCTAAAACTCTAGTAGGCAGGGTGCTCTAAAAGGTTTGGCCAGGAGGGTTGCGGTCGCGCAGCTACGATGCCGGGAGTGTGCGCTGTACTTTAGGTGTAGTATTTTGTGGCCAATTGCATAGCCAGAAACTGCTCAATCTCGTTGGGCTACCGTTTGTGCTATGCAACATGTTCGTTATTTGCGTAGACCATGGGACCGTTCGTCCGGTTGCATGTGACATTAATGATCCCATTGCCAGTTTTTGGGTGAGGTATAGAAATCCTCATGTGACAAACTTCAGAACATTCTAGGTGCATCTCGGTGCATCTTACCGTATTATTAGTACTAGTATAAGTATACTTCGAAGTGTGTATACTATTAGTAGCGTGCGTCGAAAAACCTGTTTTCTGTATAGTTGGTTTTAGACATAGCCCCGTGTATGATTAATGGAGCTGGGCCGGGCCGTGGCGGTTGCAAGGGAAATGGCACGCCAGGCTTAGAAATGATACCACCAAACATATGCTGGGCATCGTTTTGAGCGAGGCGATAACGTGGCCAACATTTCGTCTTCATTTCAGGGAATGAGGTCAAGCGCCGGAGTCAAGACTATCTGCATTTCCGTTTGCAAACAGTTAAAAAACCAAAGTCCAAAGGATATGAGCTGCCGATATGGTTTCAGCTTGTATTTTATATTTTTTTTATCATCTCTTTTGGCTTGCCATCTCAAATCGTGAGAGATGTTATCTCAGCGACCTGGTGAACAAGTCGTGGTCACAGGTGCCTTCCCTTTTCCCCCCGGTTTTATCTGTGCATATCTGACTCTCGCCTCACGCGTATGTTGCGCGCCACGCCTAGAAGGTTAATAGAACAGCATTTGTTAGTATTTTGGTCGCCCTACCTAGCTCCCAAAACGACTGGTAGGAGACTACAACAGGTAAGCTATCAATTCGTTTGGGGTGGTCGGTGTTACTTTCCGGGTTACTTGCACGGTGGATAATTGCTTTTCTTCAGTTTTTATAAGAGTTTGTCCCCCTTTTCAACTTAATAAGACAACCCGCAATTGATAGAATTTCAAGCCAACCACATCCTGGAGGGGAAGCTTGTACCTGGTACATAAGTATAGTTGTTTTGAAGCCGTCTACGTGCTCTTTGAATGCTGGCCTGGAGAGGGTTTCCCGTCAGTACTGTTATGAGGCAGTATCTGGCAAGCGGCGACAAATAACATGCAATGAGTGAGGTGTGGCTGCTTGGCGTGGCGCAGAGGGAAAACATGCATTGTCTAAATGATATGTTGGTTGCGTTTTCGGCGATATTCGGTCGTCTGTAGCCGTAGTGGAGACCATGAGCGAAGGACGTGCAATAAGACCGATCTGTTTGACGTGTTGCAGAGGGAAGCAAGGCGTCATCTGCATGACATGTTGAACGCTTTTGGGGTTTCGTTCGGCTGTCTGTCGCCATAGTCCCCTTCCCCCCGCTTTCTTCTCCTTCCCCCCCCCCCCCCCCCCCCATAGCCAACCCTCGATGAGGTCTGCGGTGCAGAGGGGACGATGGTTTTAACGTTTTTGTTATAATATGTTTGGTCGTCGGTCGCCATTGCGGTGGTCAAGGTGGAGGGACATGCAATAAGGCCGGGCTGCTTGGCAACATCTGCCAAGCAGCGACGAAGGACGCGTGCATTGGGATTTGGCTAGTTGGCATGGTGCAGAAGGAAGGCATCTAAATGCACCGCGCAGCATATATTCCTTTTCGGCGTATTCGGTCGCCTGGTCAGCCATAGTGGTGGGGGGACATGCAACGTGGTATGCTTGCTTTGGCATGATGCAGAGGTAAGTGGTGATATGCGTTGTGTATGTACACAGGCGTGGTCCCGCGTTAGCGGGGTGCCTGTTAGTGCGGACCGCGGTGAAAAATTCTTGGACAGTCATCCCACGACGGGGGTTGCACTTGTTCGGCCAAAGGTTTCTGACCTTCTGACCTTCTGACCTTTTGGCATGTTGAGCTCCTCAGGTGAGGAGCTTCCGGTTAGCCTCGTACTTTGGCGAGCATCCATTGTTTGTGGGACTAGCGCATAGGAGTGTTGGTCGAGTTGCGCCATTGAATGCCTTCGACGCAATGCTTCGGGTCGCGAGGGATTGGGCTCCTGATGTTAGGAGTTTAGAAAACTTCCGCTGCACCCCTACCGTGGGAGGACTGTGATCACACCATCATCATTATCATCATCATCATAAGCATCGTCATCATCATCATCATCATCATCGTCATCATCATCACCATCATCATCATCATCATCATAATCATCATCCTCATCCATCATCATCATCATCATCGTCATCATCATCATCATCATCGTCATCATCACATCATCATCGTCATCATCGTCATCATCGTCGTCATCATCATCATCCATCGTCATCGTCATCGTCATCATCATCATCATCCATCATCATCATCATCATCATCATCATCATCATCATCATCCATCATCATCTATCATCATCATCATCCATCATCATCATCATCCATCATCATCCATCATCATTCAATATCATCATCCATCATCATCATCGTCATCGTCATCGTCATCATCATCATCATCATCATCATCATCATCATCATCATCATCTTCATCGTCATAGTTATCATGTCATCCTATGGAGTACTACTGTACTGTACTAGCCGGCGATTGGTCGGCGTCCACCTATAGTGCGTGTAACAGCACCTGGCAAGGCAGTACCATGAGGGACAACGGCTGGCCGTAGGTTGCATGCCTTTTTCGGCAGTATTCGGTTACCCGTCGCCGCAGTGGTGGTCATGGGGGAAGGGCGTGCAATAATACTTTTATAAAATAATGTTTCTGCTTGTTTGGCGTGGTGCAGAGCGAAATGACAGATTATGTATATGTTATGTTGATTCGAGTTTTGGGCAATATTCGGTCGTTTGTGGCCATAGTAGTGGAGAGACGAGCTATGAGCTCAGCCTGTTTGTCGTGGTTCAAAGGGAAGGTGTATATCCACATTGTATATCATAGGTGGAAATAGTGCGCTTTTTAGTCACGTGTGGTCGTCTGTCACCATGTTGGGTACGTGGAATGAGGTCTGCCTGTTTGGCGTGGTACAGTTGCAAGGTGCGTAAAGCATACCAGGTACCTAACGTGTTTGATTCGTTTCAAGCAAATTCGGCCGTCTGCCGGCGTGAGTGGTGTTCTACCAGGAGTTTGGAGATGTGCGAGTTCGATTCTCGTTAAGAAGGGAAATCTGGCACGAATGTGAGTCTGTACGTGGCTCTACGACCAACATATTGGCCGGCAATCGCCTATACTACACGAAGTATATCATAGAGCGCTTGCCGTCGTTTCTAGCAGCTTAGCGATCAAACAAACGTCACGAAAGACGCGGCGTCTCGCCCTGATTATTTCGTGTTGTTTTCACGAAACGTGACGATTTGTTTCGCATCGTGACAACGAAGAGTTTAGGGAAAACAGGATGGATGTCACGATGTGTGACAAATTCTTTTGACTACAGTAGAGTCACGATTTGTGACCACCGTGTGTATCGTCTCGTATGTTAGTCTTGTGTGATTTAGCTGACGTTCTGACCCTTGAGATATCGAGGGCGGACATAACTCGACTCAATTCGACGAGCCTTTACCATTTATGGCTGACGGGGTTCCTCAACTAAGCCAAAGCTACGGCAGGACAGTCACGTTTGGGGCCTTCTTCTTTTGCAGCGACTTGGGATCACTCGCGCGAGTGACCCCCCTGTTCCTTGGTGCTGCTTTAAATAAGCAATATCAATCCTCAACGGAATGGTTAGCTACGCTGCGCCAAGCAAAAGTCGCCAAATTATTATTCATTCTTTTATTTTTTTTATCCTCCGGCGGATGGGGAAAAATAAAGCTTAAGCTCACAACATTTCCACGTATTTTCATACGCGTCGTGTGTCGATTTAACTCAGTTGCTTTCGCGACCCAACGCTAGCTGGCGCACCCTTCGGATCCCACTGTAGCGATAGCGTGAGCTGTCCCTATCAGTGGTCCTCGTTACAACCCCGGCAGCGCAATGCGGTCCTCGCCAAATTATGTTTGTCAGTGAGGTACAGAGTCGTTTGTTCGAGTGGCTCAAAGCCAGGAGTGAAAAAATGGCCGTACCCCCCGTACCGTAACCTAGGTCACTAACGACTACACACAACCTAGCATAGGTCACTAACGACTACACACAACCCAGCATAGTTGGAATCCCATTTGTGTAGAGCAAAATGCTCATTATGTACCTGTCTAGGCCATGGGATTATTCAGAGTTCGTTCCTTCAGGAAAAAAAGTTAACTTTTCGGAAAGGTATAGAGAAGTTTGTCAAGTCAGGAGCCACGGAAAACGTTAGGTGTGCACGCAGGGCCTACCGCACTATTTGTATCATTGTTAGTGGCGTGAGTCATACGACACCACTCGCCATTGCACCCGCGCCTCCACCTTGACTCCAGTGCAGGTACGTTCCGCTGCACCAGCACCGAGCATGATATATTTCACTTCTGTCCAGAACCTCGGGCCCGAATCAGCTCCAATCATCTCCAATCATCATTATCCGGGTGGACGTCTCCAAGACAAGATGTCGTTCATGTTAACACCCCGGATCACGCTTGAATGCGCACGCCCCCGAAAGCCCATTTTATGTTCGGTGCTCCAGGTAAAAAACCTCAAAGAGGTGACGTCCTCGTCTTGATCTGACAGTTACTGATTGAAGCATAGCCTGAAGGGGGCAATCAGTACAATGACTATTAATAACCGTTCCGAGATATGTCTTGAATGACGAAGGTCACACCCAGACGAGGAAGCTACATTTTCGATGTTTTGTCTCAGGAGAAAAGAACACCGACACGGCTGAGTAGTTCTCGGCCAGGATAGGTGTTAACGGTCTCGGGTTGCGAACGGTTCGCAAACCCATATCATAGGAGGTTTGTGACGTTCTCGGGAAAAGTGCGGTTCTTGAAGGTGCGCGCCGTACCAAGACGGAATCTTGACGCGAATGGCATCCTTTCTTGGACGTCACTCTACTACTAATGACGGTCGGAGGTAACAGTCGTGTCAACAATGGCGATGGTCAGACTGGTCCAGGACCAGGAGGCTAAACGTTTCAACGTTTGATATGTGGAGTAAGGAACACCGCAGGGGCTGTCGGGGGTGTGCGCGCCCTAGCAAACGCGGAGACTCAACGGGAATGGCATCCTGGCTTGCAGACCACCCGAACAATACTGGTTACATTTATTGTGGGCGCGGATGGGCTAGACGGAAGCAAGTCTCTCAACGCTTTTGAGACGAAGCGCACGAGCGCAACAAGTGTATCCAATTTTTGCCCTAGTGAACAGGACTCTCTTCAGCGCGAGAAGTCGTCTATGAAAGCAATAGCAAAACCTGGTCGAACATTGGCATCTTTGACGTGTTCAGACAGCCATAGCTACGTGCCCCAGTCCGAACCTCTCGTTCGTTGCCGGTGTATCCGGGCACGTTGATTTTGCTCTGTCAGACGCAAGCTGCGGTAGTGCGTGCACCGACATGTTCTGGGGCTCCTGACTTGAGGAGGTCTATACTTCACCCAATACTTGATGCTGATGAACAATAATGTGGAGTCATCCCTCTATAGTGCGGTATAGACGCATGGTACGATAGAGGTAGCACGTTTCGTCTGAAATGGTCCCTGAATGACGGGGCTCCTCAACCTTAACCCAAAGTCGTCGGAAATGCACCATTTTTTTGCATGATTCTCGTCATCAATCTAGGCCATGGGATGTTTCACCCGGTATCATAGCAGTTTTATTTGACTCCAAATCAATTTTTGGGGGCGGTCTTAAGCTCCCAAATTGAGGAGTAGTATTAGAAAAAAGGTGGCGAACCTCTATCGCAGCATGCGTCTATGATGCGGTAGGGGTTGCACTTTTTGGGACAGGCATTCCTGACCTTCTGACCGGTTGAGTTTCTCAAATACGGAGCTTTCGGCTAGTAGGATACGCTCACATGTATATTTGTTTCAGGACTATCGCAAACAAATGTTAATCGGATTAGCGCGACCAAATGAACGAAGGTCTTTGAAGTCGTGTTTCGGGTGTGATGGTGAGATAAAAGTGAGCTCCTCAAGCTAAGAAGAGCTCAGCAAAATCTTAGAATATGCTGCACCCCTAGCGTGGGATGACTCGGTCGTCGCTGCCCGATGAACAGCACTATGGCGACGCGTGCTATTGATACAATAAAAGGTGGCAGTTTTTGGCGGTATTATTTTCTGAGTGACGGGGGGCTCCTTAAGCCTATGATCGTCGGAAGTTCGTTTTTTTTTTCCAACTGTGTGGATACCAGTCCCTATTCCCTAGATTGTACCGCCTCCTTATCACTACAACCCTTAAAGATCATCCTGGCTCCTCGAGGAAGATTCTGAGGTGTTTCCTCATCGTTGACCCTCGAGCGTGCGGTTGCGCACATAACCCACCTCGGTGTGTCTCCACACCTACATCTGAGAAAGAGAAACCTGCGAAGGGACTACCGTCCCACAACTTGACTGTTTTTTTTGTCTAGGCTACATGGGTTTTGTCATGGGGTTGAACGTTCAGTTTCCTCAAAATAAGGTATCGGGTGAGACAATAAATTTCCTAATCAGGTTAAGAGCCTCATAAAACACGATATTGCACCTTTTACCGCAGCATGTGTCTGGCCAAGAAATGTAACGAGTAATATTGTGAAGCACAGAAGTATCTGCTACGGTTTCGTTAGGTGGTTTTCGGTTCAGAACTCCGTTGGTCATAATGTTTTTGATCCAAACGTGCCAGGCATCCCATGGCAGTCCATGCTCACGGCAGTGTCGTTGGTGGTGTTGGTTACATAGCACTACCCACTGAGCTAAAATACTGAGTCACGTGACGAAGTAGCTCAGTGGGTAGTGCTACATACCTGGTAACCAACACGACGCATGTTTTCGATTTCGTTGATTGATTCTTGCCGACTTCGTAACAGGATCTCCGGGGCTTTCCCCTCGCCACGTACTACAGTGGTATTCAGGAGCACACCATCACACCCATCCATAACGCCTCCAGCGCGTACGCTCAAAAAAGCCAAATACGAAGTCGGTGAGAATCGAACTCTCGATACATTCTTTGTTGGTATACTGCACTACCCATTGAGCTACTGACTCACTCATATCAAGCCGCAGCAGTCCTCTGGTGGTGTCATGGGACTGCCAAGAAAGGTCCATGAACTTCGTGGACGGTTGCTATAAATTTTTCAATGACAGCTGTCTGTCATGGAAGTATCATGGAACTGTTACGGAACTTGTTCGAATCGAACTTATCTGGTATCATGCAACGTTCACGAAAGTTTCGTTCGTGCAACGTTTACGACACCTTCGTGGGACTGTCATGGGAGGTTCATGCGGCCATGAGCCGTCATGACATGGTCGTGGGACACGAGACTCTCATCCCACCGTGGCACGTCCATGTCGGTTTGAGCGCTTTCGTGGGACTACTATATATCTGTCATGGGACTGCCATGGGACTGTCATGGCTTCATGGAGTTACCATGGCGTCATGGGACTGCTCACGGAACTGCAATGATACAATAATGGTGTCATGGAACTACATTGGGGGAACCTTGGGATTGTCAGGAGACTTCCTCCGCGGATTACCATGGCATTACCATGCAGCTGCCATGGGGCTGTCGTGAACTACTATGGGACGCTGTGGTACTGCTTGGGTTGATGGGATGCCATGACACTTTCATGCCGTTACGGCGCCATCCGACTGCCATGAGATTGCCATGAGATGCCATGGAATGCCGTGAAATTGTTGTGGGCACTTACCAATGCCATGGGGGTGCCATTGCATTCCACAGGACTTCCGTGGAACTCCCGTAGCGTTGACAAGGGGCCATTATGGCTTGATAGCAATGCCACGGGACTGTCATGGGTCAATATCTCTGACATGGGATGTCATGAGATGCTATGAGATTCCCATGGGACTGTATTGGCATCATGGTACCCTGTTGGGAGTGCCCATGGGGATGCCATTGGATGCCATGGGACTGTCGTAGGACTCTATGGGATTGGCAAGGGACTGCCATGTCTTTGGAGCACTCCCATGACACTGCCATAGAACTGCCAAAGGATGCCACCGGACCGTCACGGGACTGCCATAGGAATCCACAGAACTACCATGGGACCACTATGGGCATATATTGGCTCCATAGCACCGCCATGGACTGCCAACCGATGTCTTGGAGCCATTATGACTGCATGGCGCGATGCCATGGGACATGACCGCATATGACCGCACGTGACCGCATATGACCGCATATGACCGCATGGGAGGCGCGTGCTACGATCGAGGTGCACCACTTTTTTTCTGACGTCCCTGACTTTCGGAGGATAGGACCGCCCCCGAAAATGTATTTGAAGCCAAATAAAACTTCCACCGAATGAAACATCTCATGGCCTAGGTGTACAACGAGAATAATGGAAAACAAAATGGTGCATTTCCGACGATTTTGGGTTAAGGAGCCCCATCATTCAGAGACCATTTTACACCAAAACTGTTACCTCTATCGTAGCACGCGCCGGCTAATACATGCAACTGTCGTGGATTCATAGCACATGGTTTCATGCTTTAGGGGCCCTACCATGGGACTTCCATGGCAGTGCCAGGGGATTTCTATGGAACTATGATGGGACTGGCACGGAATTCTACGGGAATTCCCATGGAAATCCGATGAAAGTCCCGTATAATCCCGTGCCAGTCCCATCATAGTCCCATATCAGTCCTATGGAAGTCCCTTGGCAGTCACATGGTGGTCCCATGGTGGTCCTATGGTGGTCCCATGGCAGGCCCACTAACTTACGAAAGCATGGCAGTCCCATAGCAGTGCCATGAAGCCACGACGATCGCATGTCCGTCTCATGCCGTGATGGCAGTCTCATGGCATCGCACCATGCAGCCACAGCGGTTGCATGACATCGAATGACAGTCCATGTCAGTGCAATGGACTCAATATATCCCCATGATGGTCCCATGGTAGTCCTGTGGCATCCCATAGCAATCCCGTGCCGGTCCCGTGGCATGATATGGCAGTGCCATGGCAGTGTCATGGCAGTCCCATGGCAGTGCTATATGACATGGAATACCCATGGCAGTGCTATATGGCATGGAATAACATATACTGCTTTGCCTCTATGTCCCTGTCATGGGACCGTTATAGACTGCCATGGAATATTATGGGACCGCTCGAGGTGCCACGGGACTGCTATGGGATGCCCTTGGACCCCCGCAGAAATTTCCGGGGGATTGTCGTGGCTTCGTGGCATGGGACTGTCATGACGTGATGGTACTGTCACGGGCTGCCTTGGGTTTATGGCATGGGACTGCAGTACGATTGTCTTGCAATAGCATGTCATGGAATCTCATTGGACTGCAACCGGATGCCATGGCACTGCTAGCCATGGCTACATGAAACTGACATAGAACCCCCACGAACTGTCAGTAGACGTCGCGTGACTGTTTAGCTTCCCGAGGCGCCATGGAGTTGCTATTGGGATTGTCGTGTGACTGCTATGGGCCTGTCATGGAGTACCACGCAATGCCATTGAGCTGCGAAGGCCACAATGTGCGATGACATTGAACTGCCATGGCTACATGGCATTGTCATGAGAATTGGTTGTCAATGTCAAGAGAATTGGTTGCATGACCCTGTCAATAGAGTGGAATCCTATGAGATGCAGCGGGAATTATATGGCGAATTACTACTGCCATGGAAGTACCATGAACTGCCATGGACTGCCACGGACTGCCATGACTGCCATGGGACTGTCATGGATCCGTGGCATCGAAGCTGGACACTCATGAAGTGCCATGATATGTCATGATATGTCATGATATGTCACGGGGCTGACTGACTTGATGGGGCTAATGGGGTTAAAACGGGACTGTCATGGCTTAGTGGTACTTGCACGAAAATGCTACGGGTTTATGGCAATGCCATGAGGCTTTCATTATGTTATGACTTTTCGACTCTGCTGTGGGACTGCAATGCAACCACCATGGGACTGCCTTCGAACTTCTCAGTGACTGCCCTGGGATGCCATGAAATGCCATGAGACTTCCGTCAAACTGCCATGGGACCGCCATGGACTGTCGTCGAGTGTCGTGGGACCGCTATGGAATACCATGGGACTGCCAAGGGACCACCGTGGACTGCCATCGGATGCCACGAACCTGCGGTGAATCAATGGCACCGCTATCGGATCGCGATCCACTACCATGGGATATCATGGGACTGCCCGGCATATTGGCGTGCCATGGGAATACCATGGGTCTTTCTTGGAACTAACGTGGGACTGCCATAGGACTACCATGGTATGTCATGGGATGTCATGGGATGCCATGGGGCTCTTATCGGACTGTTATGGGACTGTCACGAGGCTTCCATAGGATTCTATGTGACCTCCATGAACTATCATCGGATGCCATTGAACTGCGCCATGGGGTGCCATGTGAATGCCATGGGAGACCATGGAATGCCATGGACTGCATCGGGTGCCATAGTATTTACATGATATATCGTGAAACTAATATGAGCCAATTGCACCGCCATCGACTGACATAGAACTGTCTGGGTTCATGGGGTGCCAATGGGCTACCATGCGGTGACACGGTACTGTCCCCGGGCAGCAGTGGCATGGTGGCGCCGCTATGGGGTTATCATAGCTTCATGGCACGGACATGGGATTTCCATTGGGTTGTCATGGCGATATGGCATGGACATGACACTGCCGTGGCCTCATAACACTGCTATGGGGCTGCCGTAGGATGTCATCGGACTTCAGGGGAGTTTCACGGCTTCATCTTGCGGACTTGTCACTTCCGTGTCAGTACCATTATGGGACTGCCATTGGGACTACCATGGATTGCAATCGGATGCAATGGAACTGTCTTGGGATGCCACGGGTCTGCCATAGTTTCATGTCGTCACCATGGGACCACTATGGACTGCCATCGGATGTCATAGAACTGCGAGACTGGCATGGCTTGATGTCAGTGCAATGGGACTGCCATGGGTCATGGGACAGCGACGGAAGGCCACGGGACGGCCACAGCCTCATGGAACGGACGTAGGATTGTCAAGGGGACTGACATGGACCGCTATGGGATGCCACGAGACTGCCATCGGACAGATCATGACGTCATGAGACTGCCATGGGACTGCCACATATGCAACTACAGGAGTCCAGTCGCCCAGTATGATCCTACTCGCGCCGCCGCGAGCTCACGGGAACGGTGGCTACAACCGCATTCATGTCCTTATTCGTTGTACCTGGCGCCCCAAAGGGTTAACCCGCCATGGTGAAATTTCCTGGCGTGTGTGACGCAAACGTCCAGGGTGGCAGGTGAGCGCGCGCGAGAAATACACTCAGACACGATTGCTCTCATTCGTACAGTAGTGTTTTGTCACCTGGACCGGTAGTCCGATGTGTGGGAACTCATACACACAGATAACGCTGATTTC
This sequence comes from Undaria pinnatifida, assembly GCA_012845835.1. NCBI lineage: Eukaryota > Phaeophyceae > Laminariales > Alariaceae > Undaria > Undaria pinnatifida. The sequence goes on from JABAKD010000024.1 coordinate 9,260,412, forward strand.
ATTACCTCATTCGTAGGTTTTGGGTCACGTGGGTCGAGCGCTTACGAATGAAACGCCATTCATATTCGATGGTCTGGTGCGTGCGAACGATTCTCGCTCGTGCATGTCACCCTGGACACACATGTAAATACTGTTTAGTATTCATTTTAATACCCCCACGGCCCCTATATTTACGTCCATATTGCACGTAGACGCAACAAGGGGAAATAGGACTGGCTGCCCGTGTTGCTCTACGGCAGGGGGCAAATATTCGACCACATTTGGCCTGGCACGTACGGTGGTACAGGGGTCATGTATGTATGTATGTGTAGACTAATGGGCGCCAAGTACGAAGAGCGGAACACACACCAGCCAGCAAAATACATCTGGCTAGAGCAACGCCCATGATTCAGGAGCGAGGCACGTCTTTCATCATACTTTAGTTAAACGCGTGTCCGCCCGAAATGAAGCCCCAGCCGGAAACCCGTACGTAGGAATGTAGCAAAAACCCAAGGAAAGACAGAAAATTCACTCTCGCGGACTATCGTATACCATGGCGACTACCGGTATACAGTAACAAGCGTGAACCTGGTCAAGCACCAACAGTCCGCGAAGAAGAAAGAGGACCCTCCGCTAAGCATCCGTGACCGTACAGCGAGATTGTGGGTGCGCTCAGCTCAAACCACCTCTACCTCCCACCAGGTCGCAGTATGTAGTACTGGTGGAGTCTCTAGCCGCCATCCAAATTGCTCAGGTCGGGGTTTACGCATTCGCGAGCCCACTCACTGTGGTTATTGACAGCCCGCTGTTTGCTGCACCTCATGCTTCCCTCATCTCTGCCTCACTAGGTTCTGGTGGAGGGCATGCACGCAAGCGCTGCCGGCGACCCTCTGTCTTTGGTGTGGGTTTGAGGAGCTGGATTCAACAGCCGACAGGGAACACCTTGGCCCCATCCTCTGTTTTTTTTTGTAGGCGTGTGAGCACATATCTTTATGAAACAATATATTAATAGTCTAATTATATTGTGACGTATAAATCGGACAGGCAGGCAGATGCTGCCGCTGCATCTCACGATACGCAATGCAAATCGAGCACGGACAACAAAATGATGTGGTTGTCAGCATCTGGTGACCCTCTAGACTACCTGACCGGATGTGCTCAGCAAGCGCTAGATCGGAGCTGAGTTGCTACCCCCGCGTTTGACCAGTACCCTGCAGGATTTGCAAGCCCACGCTCGTTCGGGCTCAGAGTACCTTGGGGTTCTTCCTTTAGTTGCTGTTGAAATGTGGCGGGTAAAACGGGAAACCGGAAACACTTCTTGTATCTTGTGCATTGTGTCGCGCACGGGCGTAGTCAATTTCTTAACAATGCCTCTCCCTGTCCGTGTAAGTTCCTGCGGCCCTCTATGTGTGAGTACGGTAGATGCTCACCAAGTATGTGCCAGCCCTGAGCTGATTGGTCAACCCCGCGTCTGACCAGTACAGGACTCTACAGAATTCGCGGGTCCACAGTCGGGTTGAGAGTAGCTTGGAGTCTGTTGTTACGTTTTTGGATCAAACTGATAATTGTTTCTATCAATGGCCGTACCTATTGCTTCGGCCCTGGTTTACACATTTTCCAGCCCACTCACTAATCCTGGCGACCCATCCGCTGCTGCTGCACCTACACGTGCCCCCCACTTCGCCTCGCCAGGTTATGGCGCAGGGCATGACGTTACCGGCAATACTCTGGCCTGTGCTTGGTTGTTGCTGGGATAATCAGTCACCGCGGGACAGTCTGGGTCCATCCCCTGTATAAAGTGTGGGCGTGAGGGCATAGGTGTATCTTGTGGAGGACTTGTGACGTGTGTAACCGACAGATCTGTACCCCCAGATGTATCTCATTATACGCAGTACACATCGAGCACGGGCAACAGAATCATGCGAAGTATCGTCTATCTGGTGCCTGTTCCTCTAGATCATACGGCTGGGTGTGTTCATCAAGTACATGCCAACCCTGGGATGAGCCCCCCCCCCCGCGTTTGGCCGGTTTTCTGCTGAATTCGCGGGTCTATTTTTGGGCTCTTCGGTGTAGAGTGTTACTACAGTGTTCTCGCGGTTTTATTGACACGTTAGATGTCGGGGTTCTGGGTTGTTCGGGGTATCTTTACGTTTTTTTCGGGAATCAGATTTTCTTATTGATTTACTACCAGGTAGGTCAGAGGAAAAGGAGGTCCGGTTTCTGGGTTGCTCGTAAAGTCTTCGAGTTTGGGCGTTGGATTTCATCTTCGGGTGATATCATGCCCTGGGAAGTCCCAAGGAAGGCCCATACCCCCTTTGTGGGTATTCCACCCATAGGAGCATGGAAATTCCATGGAATCCTAAGATAATCTCACGGAAGCTTTATGGGACTCCGATGGAAGCACCATAGCCAACCCTCGTGGGACTCCCACGTAGGCATTGTGCTTTAATATCGGAAGCACCACAGGAGCACCATGGTATTTCCACGGAAAAACTGTGCCTGGTAGATCTACGGAGGTATCACCAAAGCCACATGGGACCTCCACGAATGTCCTATCGAAGCTTAGGAGTGCCATGGAAGCCCCATGGGAGTTCCATGGGGGCTTGTACTGTGCGTCCCATGAGACCCCCACAGAAGTCCCATGCGAGGACTTCCACGGAAATCCAAGAAAATGTGGGATCTTCGAAGCTCCACGGAAGTCTCATGGGAGATTCACAGGCATGCACGGCGGCTCCATGGGGCTTCTACCCCTGGAATCCTGGATTCCCACGGCAGTTCTGTTGGACTCCCAGCCTCCATAACAGAAGCCCCATGGGAGTCCTGTGGGAGCTTGGAAGCCCCATATAGTCTAAGTCCCATGAGACTCCCACGAAAAACCCATGAGCCATTCATAGAAATCCCCACGAGACTGCCACCGAAGTCCCATGGGAGCTGGGGAGTCTCATGCGAGGTCCATGGGGGTCCCGTGGGGCTTCCGCTCATTGGAGCTTGGAAGCCCCATGGAATTCCCACGGTACTCTTACAACAGGCCCATGGGTGACCCATGGATTCATCACGGAAGCCTTCATGGAATTGCCATGGAAGCATTGTAATCACATGTGTTTACGAATAGGCAACGGCAGTAGCTTATTGTCGTGATCGACGTTTAGTAGCAAATGCACATACGTAATACGCGCTACAAGGTAGCCTATGGAGTCACTTGTCAGTATCATACTACGTTCGCATAGTGGGTGGACACAGTCTACGTAGCCAGTGCGTACTGTGGCAGCAGCGGAAGCATTGTAATTATACGGAATCACCACGAGACTTCGACTTCTAACGGGAACATTGTAATTATGTTGACGCTTCGCGGAAGCCCCATGGGACATCTATAGAAGCCCTGTGGAAGATTGGGAGTGCTACGAAAGCTCCATGGAGTTGCTTGGGGCTTTAGAAGTCCCACGAGTCCCCCATAGAAGCCAACCAGGAAGTTCCACGGAAGTCCCAGGCGAAGGGCTTCCACGGAAATCTACAGGAACCACATATAATTTTGAAGCCCCACGGAAGCCCCGTGCGGCTTTCGCCCATGGAAGCTTGGATTTTTCTTGGAAGTCCGGTGGGATTCCCAATCTCCATTGAGGACGCCCCTTGGGGGTTATATGGAAGCTAGGAAATCCCACGGAAGTCTCACGAGAGGCCCCATGGGCCTTCTACGGAGGAAGCCCCATAGGCGCTGGAAAGCCCCATGGTAGGCCCATGGGACATCCGTCGGGCTTCCGCACATGGGAGTTCGGAAGTCCAATGGAATTCCCACGGTACTCTCCCGGAAGAACCACAGGAGATCCATTGAAACGACGCGGACCCCCCCCTGTCACTGAAGCATTGTAATTCCGTGGAAGCACCATGGGACATCCGCGGGAGCACTTTAATTATATGGAAGAACCACAGAAGCCCCACGGGACATCCACGGAGACAGCTTAGAGTACCACGGAAGCCTCAGCAAGGAGCCCCTGGGAGTTCCACGGAAGTCTCCATGCGAAGGAGTACCACGGATTTCCACGGGAACCGCATAGGATATTGGAGCACGCCGAGTGAAGCCCCATGGGGCTTGGAAGTCCCATGGGACTCCCAATCTCCATTTTGGACGCACCAAACAAAATTGCATGGAAGTCTTGAAGTCCCATGCAACACCCATGGACCGTCCACGGGAGCCACATGAGATTCCCATCGAAGCCCCATGGGCGCTGGGAAGTCCCACGGAAGATCCATGGAGATCCCGTGGGGATCCCGTCCATGGAAGCTTGGAAGTCACAAAGAATATCACGGGAGTTTCGGAGGAGCTTAGATTTCCCATGAGACTCCCTCGGAAGCCCCGTGGTCGGAAGTCCCATAGTATATCTCCACGGAATTCCCATGCGAATGACTTCCACGAAGAAACACAGAAACACCATTCGCAGGAGCTTGGAACGCCACCAAAGTCCATGAAGTTTCCGCCAATGGAAGTTTCCGCCGATTGAAGCTTGGGAGCCATCCCACGGTAGGGTTGCAGCATCAGTCCCTGAGTTCCTCACATGAGGAACTCAATATCTCACTCGAAAAATGACTTCGAAGGCATTCGGCCGCACAACCCGACCAAGCTTCTATGCCTTAGTCCAAAAATAAAATGTACTCGTGAAATTACTATGTTGACCGGCAGTTCCTCACATGAGTAACTCAATCGCCTAGGGACTTTTTGGCGCAAAACGTGCAACCCCTCCCGTGGGATGACTCTTGGATTTTCCATGGAAGTCTCGCGGGACTCCCAATCTGGAAAACCCATGGTATCTTGGACAACCCACGTGCAAGCCCCATGAGAGACTACCACCGAAGCCCATGGGAGGTTGGGACACCAGAAGGAACTGGAGCAGAGCATAATGCCCTCTGTCCGCGCCGAGAGGGTTTGTTTAGGCTGACGCCGTCACTGTTTGGTACCATACAGACCAAGGCGAGGGTAAAACAGCCAGTCCCTTCGTAATCCCATCTATGACTTACGACGACGTTTGTTTTGTGGGACTTGTACACGCATGGATGCCATTTGAAACGGCGAATCTATGGGACGTTGATGGTATGGTATGGGCGATAACAGGCACACAAATGAATACGATTTTTAGTTTGAAGGCAGTAGCGCATGCCAGATGCTGAGAGCAGGGCCGATGCGACGCTTGCTAGAGGGGGCTGGTGTGCGAGGTGGCGCGGGGAGTGTGGGAAAACGAAGGGAGAAAGACAAAGGCAGGCAATAAGCTGCGTCCTCGCTAGGATACTATACAACCCAAAGACGAGGATTTTTAGATGACAGCGTTTTCATAGGGTGGATGCCGTCGATTTTAAGCGGACTGTAGAGACAAGCATCCATGAACTTAGTCGTCAAGTACAGCATCATTGCAGGGCAAGCAAAAATAGTTATAGCTACACTTATTACGGTATGCTACAGAGTTCCACCGGCGCCAATTCGCAGGTTTGGCTCGACATTATGTTGCGCTTCGCCGTTTCGATTGCGCCGCAACCCCGGCCCAGAGCTACGTCTCTGAATGCCGACTAGCGTACGCCGGTCATATTGCGACGCTCTTAACTTGCTCTTGCCGCTCTCCTTACAACAGCTACACCCATGGCCCTGCAACAGTCAGGAAAATATTTCAGTTAGGACTGCAACTGTTTGCCCAGTGTACCTCCGTGTTGAGCATCTTTCTGCGCCTTTGGTTCTGCACTAGCCTGCGCCGTAGCTACGCCCTTGGTTCTGCACTAGTCATCATAATGATTGCAGTCAGGCTTGGAACCGCTTGCCTACTGCACCTCCACGAATCGGCACCCTGGCCCTGCACTATTAATAGTCATCAAATTCAGCCACGCCTGCCGCCGTTCGCCTACATTACCTCCCCGCGTCGGGCACCTTTCTGCGCCATAGCTAAGCCCATGGTTCTGCACTACAGCAGTAGTCATCATCTGGATAGCTGTCAGGCTTCCAACCGCTTGTTTACTGTACCTCTCCCCATCGGCCGCCGTGGTCTAGAAATCGATTTGTTGCTGTCAGGCTGTCAGGCTTCAAGCTGTTTGCCTATTGTACACTCCGGGCACCATGTAGCCATCGTACTATTGCAGTTAGGCTTGACACCGTTCACAAATCAGACATATTAGATGCTAATTCACGACCCATGCTTTCCAGGACAGACACATCCCTGGTCCATACATAATCTGCATGGCCTACAGATCACGTTGCCAGGTGGGAGCCGGATGATCTATCTAATAATAGAACATGATTCCTGGACTGGATCCGCACGGCGAAGATCCTTCACAACACATCACAACAGCAGGTATATGATCTACATGATCTATTATAGACCGTGATCTGTCCGATGTGCGAAACCGTTTCCCTACTGCACCTCCCCACACTGGACACCATTCCGACAAGGACGCCTGTGTCCAACACATGCTCCAACACGAAACCGACGCAAAACCTGGATAAGCACGTAGATCTATTCTATATTCAGGTTCCAGTCACCCGAACACCGGGTACATTTCATTTTTTTCTTCACTTTATATCCTTCTCTCTTGGGGAGGCGGAACCGACGCAAAACCCGACAACGACAGCGTAGATCTACCGTGTATTCAGGCTACAGTCACCTGAAGACCGCGTACACTTCACTTTTTCTGCGCTTCGTATGCTTGGAAAAGACGCAAAACCTGGCACAACCATGTAGTTTCAATATATATTCACGCTCCAGTCACCCAAGCAGCGGGCACACATCACGCTCTTCACTTCCTATCCTTGATCTTGTGCAAGCCGAGGGGACGGTGCATCTTGCTGAAATGTGAAGTAGTTTTTTTCGCGGCAAGGATGCAGGGCGGGGGTAAGGGGGTTTTCCGTCAGAGCGGAAAATGTAACTGGAGGCACAGCAATCGAGTTTGAATTGCCACATGGGCGTGACTCAGGCTACGGTATTAAAGTATTATAAATAGTACCATACATAGTATGATATATAGTATGGTATATAGTATTACTAAATACTAATAGTATCATTATGTACCAGGTATAGTAGTATACTCCCGTTTTCGCTCGCGAGTTAAGGGCCCTCGCACGAATGACTCCGTACCTTACCCAAAAACGGGCTTAAAAAATCCCCTCGTTGACGCAGCGCAACAAACAGTTCCTTGGTGGCGCATATCACGAAACTGAAAAGCACGGAAGCTAAGCTTACGCCGACAAAGCAATGGGGTAGCCACCAAGTGGCGCGATTAACACCGAGCCCCTCATCGTAGCCTTGGTTGCGTATGCGTGCAAAGGTTGAATGTTAACCTAGAAAGGCAGTGCTTCATATTCCGCTACGTAGCGGTTGTCACTTCATTGGACCACGTCGTCATCGCTCGGTCCGTGAAGAATGCAGGACCGATTAGAACCCAGTAGGGCGTACGTATGGCCATCAATACTAACACATGCGTTAGAAAATATATCGTAGAGTAGGGGTACTTGTTCCACTATTCAAACGCTAGTCGAAAAACTGGTCTGCTCGAATATGGTAGAAGTACTGGGGCTGCTGGCACGATCTCGAGCCCACAGTTTACTGTTAAACCCGGCGAACACGCCAGATGCCGTATACGGTCGGGATACGATCCAATCGAAAATAAAAAAATCCCGCTGAATGCACCTGTGGCTTTTCAACAGCTTGACCGCGCAAATCCCGCAAGCTACGAAATGGGTGCCCGCAATTTTTCTGAGGCCCGTAATTTGAGGGGCTCAATACCTTACTCAACAGCTGGTTGGAGAAAAGTTGCATGCTTAACACGACGACAAGTCAATACGTACCAGAGTTGTGAAGTTACAAAAAGGATTCCAATCATAATGGGGAGTGACTTTGTTGAAGAACCTCGGCAGATAGGAATGTTTGAGCAAAAGGGGGCTCACACTGTTGGAGCCTGCGTGAATGATACTTACCAAAAGCGCACGGTCCCGTTAACCCCGTACTTGGCCTTTTGCTTGCAGCTCTGGAACTCGCACATAGTCGAACGGCCAGGCGCTCCCCCACCCGTACCCTCTTGCCCCCTCCGGCCGCTTCTCTGGTTGACTTCTTTTTTCGGAGCTTGCTCCATGCGGGGATTGCTGTCATTTTCAGCGGCCTGTTTCGATTTCCTAACTCGCTTTCGCTTCTTCTTGCTCGTACCGACGTCGGAAGTTGGTAGCACACCCTCCGACTCCGACGCCACCTTCTTCCGTTTCTTGCCCGATTCCTTGCTGGCCTCTGTTGCGACAGGCGTAGCAACTAAGCGTCCCCGCTGTTTACCGCCACTATTGGCCGGCTCCTTACTGGCCTCTACAGCGACCGGCGCAGCAACCCCACGTCCCCGCTGCTTACCGCTACCAACTCCGGCTTTCGGCTCCGTGATAATGTCTTTGTTCCCGGCCTTCAGCTCGGAGGTAACGGCGTTGCTCCCGGCCTTCGGCTGGGTGGCATCGTCTATGCTCGCCGACTTCGGCTCGGAGGTAGCGTGTTTGTTCTCGTCTTTCGGCTCGCTGGTGGCTTTATTGTCGGGCGTTTTGGAATTGGCATTTCCCGCCGCTAACGCTGTTGAAAATGCGGTCGACTGCAGAATTTCCGCCGGAGACAGCTTACGCCACGTCGGCGGGTTCGTCGGCACCACGCCACCATCACGGTCGTCGCTGCCGCCGCTTCTCCCGCCCGCCCCCCCGCCCCCCCCCCTCACCCCCTTCTACAACAACAGCACACGCTTCAATCACATGGCCCGTCTTAAGCCCTGCCGCCGCCGCCGCCCTCCGCTGCTCTTTCAGCTCTTTCTTAAGCCTACCCTGCTCCTGCCGTTTCTCTTTTGTCATCCACTGCGCGCCTTCGCTGCTCATCTTCCCCGACGCCTCCAAAGCTTTACGGGACGGAGCGCGTGCCCGCCTTCCCGACCCGTTTGCCGTTGCCAGAGCCTTAGCGGATGCTCTGGCCTCTCGGAATAACTGAATCTCGGCGGATGGGGCCATTCCGGGTGTTTCTGCCATGCGCGAGGTCGGCGACGTTTGCTTATCCTCGGCGGCTGAATTTTGCGCGGCTGGTGCTAGGTCGAAATCCGTCACGATTGGAGAGGGCACCCCTGGAATCGAGGACAAGAAAAAACGGGGATGCTTCGACCAGTGCAAGTTTGCTGCGGGTGACGATCACAGAAATGGGCTGCACACGATTTTTTTGGTTTTCCTTTCCAAACATTTTTTTTTTCCTTACACACTTTCAAATCCAAAGTTGGGAGAGCCTCCAAATTTGTCCTTCAACAGTTGGAAAGTAATGCGTGGTGCGTTACATCTCGGCACCTGCTGCAATTGGACAACGTACCCCTGGATTGAAGGCTTAAAAAAAGAAAGAAGCGCTTCGGTTAGTGCCAGATTGTTGTGGGTGTCGATCACCGAAACGCACTGCACACGAAAAAAAAACATACTGTTCTCCCATATTATGCAATCGAATCTCATCTAAGGGATATTGTGCAATCGAATCTAAACTGAGGGAGAGACTCCAAGTTTGTTTTTTTCATCAATGCACAGAATGCGCGGTAGGTGTTGCTTCGAAACCCGTCGCCATTGGGCAGGGTACCCCCGGAATCGAGGGCGAGAGCAAAGGACGCCATTGAGTGCAGCGTGTCGCGTTCAATGCGAGATGTTGGTTGGCTGACGATCACATCGAGGGTACACGGTCTGATTTTCTCAATACCCCAGTCTATTTCTCGTCGACACACCAAATTTTTTGTTGATGCCGAGGCAGAAGATGTACTCATGCCGTAGAAGTAACACCTACCAGCTGCAATGCTCTCCCTCCGATTGGGTTTAAGATGGAGCAATTTCTTATATGCATACATTTCAAGGGTGCTGCAAATGGGGCAATACCCCAAAGCCAACCAAACAAAAGTTGCACGTGTGTCAGAAACGGTTTGGATTCTCCGCTGTAGAAAACGTCATGTAAGTACACTAGCGGGTGGCGCCAGGACAAGCTTCAAACCCGGCATAATAACCGTCACAGGCAACAGATTTGATACGTTTGGGAAACAGTTTGTGACCTTACTGGGAGGTGAAGTTCAGGGTCGTGAAGCACAGACCTGGATATAGCGGGTAAACGACATGCGCCGTCACCTCTCTCGCCAATAAATATCCAGGAAGGTTCTGATCCGAGCGGGAGGTGAGAAGCAGTTCTTTTTGCGTAGAGGTGGTGTTTGGCGGGTGGCATAAGAGGGCGCTGAAGGTAGGAATGTTTTTATCCGTGGCAGCGCAGGTGGCAACATGAGGAACACCGTGAATGAGTCGTTCCGGTCGAACGAGGCAGCTAATGCTTGCGCTGCCCGTTGGTCTGCCTAAGGCCGCGTACAGCTGGCCGTGGCATGACAATATCGTCTCGAAAATAAAAAAAAAAACGTAAAAAGAGTTTGGCTTTGTGGTTTGTTGATTGTAACAGCGAAACAGACACGGAGAGGGGACTGCTGTCGATGGAATGTGACACCTTTGGCACCAACCTTGGCTTTGAAGGTGACCAAAGGAAATTTAGCGAGTGGAGGACAAGTAAAGATCACTACACCATGGATGTCAGCTATCCGAGGGGAAAACCACTCCAACAATCCCTTTTCGGCCACTGGCAATGCCAAGGCCGAAGTTCACATATATAATAAACACGACGACACGGCCGATCTTCGGATTGAGTTACTGCGGAAGAACGTCGGGGATATCAACTGCGCCAAGGCGTCCTGTGGAGGAAACTTCAGCGATCTCGTTAGGACTATCTTCGATAAGATCATTGGAACTAGGTTGGGTGTTCATAGGGTGGGGAGTACGTGAACGACGTGGTCGTTAGTCTGAAAAATACTGATATTGTGAGATCGAGTGCATATGGACCAAACACATTCTTGCTCATTATAACTCTGTCCCAGATAGTATGGTCGGTCCAACGAAGATCTTGAGCTAGCTCGCTCTGTGCCGGGCTTTGGGTGGGATTTTACCGATTGGTAATATTCGTAGACAGTGCCGATTCCGGATTTTTAAATATTTGGCATTCTTAAATATTGCCGATTCTGGCACAGCAGCAGAGGCACCTATGGAATGCGATATGGTATGATGCGTACGGCAGTATGGTGCAGCAGTATCCCAGCAAGATTTGCCCGAACAAAAAAACCCACTGACGTACACAGCAGAACTGTACTGCACTGTTGTCACGCGTTATATCTACTGCACCACACGTGTTTACGTAAGATTACTGCTGTATCAAAAGAGAGTACGAGTAGCTAGATCCCACACAAGTATTTAACAAAAAATATTTCAAGGACGTCAGCCGTGAGTTCGACGAATTTCAGGTCAATATTTATACCTTATATATTTTTACCCCGAACGTCAGAAGTGGTGGGCACGTCGTTCGGCTGGAAGAATACTCGTACCGCTGTCCAACCCGCCTCCTGTGCTATTCCACCGCTCCTTTCAATAAGGAAAGAGGTACCCACATGGCTAGCTAAAAACAATCCACCCACATCGCATTTGTAGCGAGTCTCGCCAATAGAAGTATTGTTCTGTGGCTCATCAGCTGCAGGAAAAGGTATCCAACTCCTGCTCACTGGGCGACCAGCGCACAAACAAAGAACATCCCCTCGGCTCCCAGCAGGCTACCTGGCCGAAGTCCGGCCAGGAAGCCTAAAATCGCACACAAACCACGAGGCACGATTTCTCGACACACAAACTTTGATCAAGCCCCGAAACTTTAGCGACGAAAACACTTGATTCATGCGATCGTGTAGATCCCTTGACGGGCTGCGATGGTGCGGTGGCCGCAGATATTTGGTTGTTCCTCAAATCGAAGACGCTGCCGGTCATGCGTCTCTCTGTGGAAAAAATCTTCCTTTGGTCTCAAGAGGGAAGCTGCTCATTGAATCTTCCGGCAAAAAATTTGAAAAAGTGACGGTTTCATTATTTTGAAAGTAAAATACTTTCTTCTGCGTGGAATGTCTGGTGTGCCCCCTCATGTGCCGGCCAGAACCACGCGTTTGTACGCACAGTTGCTACTGCTGTAAGCACACAAGCCATCCCTACATAACGCCCGTGCGGGCCACACCTATGTGCCGGCATAATAGCATCCCATCTCAAAGCCTCGTCGTCGGTTGTACCACGTTGCGCCGAGCTTTGCGGGGGATCATGCAGAACGGCATTTCGTGAATTGCTGATTCGGTATTATTCACGCATTATTCACGATTTGGGATGCCGATATAATACCTGCACAGCAGCAGAGGCGCGTATGTATGTACGGAACGCGTGCAGTACGTACAGGCGTACAGCATTGCCACTTCAAGAGCTTTACCGGTATCCCTCACCGACAAAACCGTCATTGAAACAAAACGAGAACGCCACCCGATGAACGATCAATCAATCAATCAGTCAATCAATCAATCAATCCCATGGCCTAGACACACAATGAAAAATATCGCATTCCGTGTACAATGGCATTTCGTGTCGATTGGATACGTCCTCAGTTGAGGAAGTGAGTGAGATTTGTTGCTTTAAGCCCAAAAGTGGTACGTGTACCTGGTATGCTCTCATCGTAGCATATGTTCAATGTTCAATGTTGAGCCCAAACAGCGTGGCTCGGGTAACGCTTGGCGACGAACGTGTGCCTGGTAAGCACCATGGTGCAGGTGGGTGATGAGTGGCGGAGGCTGAGTGTGTGGGTGGGTGGGTGGGTGGCTGGGTGGGTGGATGGGTGGGTGAGTGGATGGGTGGAGTTGGGAGTTGAGTGTGTAGGAGTGGAGTGTGTGGGTGGAGTGGGCAGCGGAGTGCACAGCACCAAACGGCAACGGACAAGATACATTTGCCAAAAATTAAGAACGGACATGTTTTCCAACCTGAAACTGCTTGCTCTTTGTAACCAACACAAAAAAAAAAAAAAAAAACGAGGCGGCTGCGGGATTTGAAAATGCATTGTACAGTAGTGTCAGCTCGGCCTTCACCGGCGGGCTATGGTGCTTAAAAACGCAACGTACAGCGTCAGTCCCACCTAAATACCAGAAAAATGAGGCGGGTTTGGTGCTTGCGACAAACGCATCATATGGAAGTATCAGCCCCACCTTTAAACGCCGGCGGTGACGAAACAGGCAGTCGCGGGGAGGAGGAAGAAGAAGCGGAGACAATTGCAGACGGCGGCGTTTCCGCAGGAGGCTTAGGAGAGCTAATCTTCAACTTCGTGGCTGCAATTCCTGTTGACGCAATTGCCGCCTTCCGCTTACCGGTAGGCCCCTTCCCCTTGGCCTTTACCTGGTATTGGGAATCAACAAAACATGTATATATACCAGGTATACATTAATGTGGGACGGTAGACCCGGGGTAGACCCGGGTGGAGACACACCGAGGTGGGTTGTGTGGTGCAACCACATTCTCAGGGGTCGGCAAAGAAAGGGAGTGTCAGAGGGCGACCCGGCAGAGGAAACTTGACTCGAAGTATGCCATTGATAGCTATAATGAGGCGGTAGGGGAGAGTCCACATCAATCACCACTATTAGTATGGTTATTTCAAATCGCAATCGCGTCAAAATGGTCCTTGATTTTATGATGTATGGTTTTTAGTGTGTTGTAAGACAGTAAGCTATTAATAATGCTGGATTTTTTCCCATCTGCCGGAGGATAAAAAAAAGGCCGCTTCAGAAGGTGCATGGATTTTAGAATGCCAAATATATATATATACGTGAGACAAAATATGTGTCTGGTGAACTTCACACATACATCATGTGGGTTTCGGCATCCCCATACTAAAATGCCATACACATATATGTACATGGGCTATAGTGTGCCACTCTACACGCCATACACACCAAAAAATCAAATAATCATGATTATCACTCAACAACACCGCAAAAAAGAACAGCACAAGCACTCTAATCAACAAAAACAAATTCATCATGCGGGTTTCAGCATCCCCATACTAAAACGCCATACTGTCATACACATGTGTACGGGCTTACAAGTGTGCCACACTAAACGCCATACAAACCAAATAATCATATAACCATGATTAATCACTCACCAACACCGCAAAAAAAGAACAGTACCCTAGTCAACGTTTTCTTTCTTCTTTTAATTCCCAACAGCAAACCTCACCCTCGCCTCCGGCTTTTCCTCGTGCTGCTCGTGATGATCACTGCCGTGCTCCTTCCCTACCATCTCTTTCACGTCCGGCGCCTTGTGCTCGTTTTCAATCGAGTCTTTCGCGGTCGGGCTGTCCTCCTCCTTCTTCTCCGATTCAGAGGGCGCGCAATCTTCTTTTTTCCTGTGGAGAACAAACAGTGCGTACGGGTCACGCAGGGAAACCGGAGCCTCATCTAACTTGCGGCGTTGTCCCAGGGAGAATTCGGCGTACAGCAATATCTTACGGTGTTGCCCTGGAATCAAGCTGAGTCAAAGTCGTTTTCTACCACAGCATGCGTCCAAAATCTACGAAGAGCGCTATCGTGGGTCCCATCGCACCTTGGAGCGCGGACCCTGGCCCGGCGCACTCTGACTCGGTTCATTGATTCCTTCAGCAGGTGGATCATCTCGTCGCTCTTGTGGGTGGCGCAGTACTGAGGCCGTCCCCCCGACAACCCATAGTGGGGTCGTGTGTCGCATCTACGACCGTTGGCATCGAACACAACGCAGGAAAAAACACCAGGCGTAGGGGAGCAGGAAAAAGCTGTTGACGTTGTCGCAGCTCAGGGGAAACGCCATGAGAACGGGGAGCGCAAGAAAGTTGTTGGTGTTGTTCACGCGAACATTGCTGTTGCAACATTCCTTCATCACTATAGCTTGTATCATAGCTTGGGATCAATGAGCCCTTTCTGCAGCGGCATGGGTAAATTCCAGGAATAGGGGAGCACAAAAAATGTGTTGGTGGCGTTCACACGAAAATAGTAGCACACACGTTAGGAGGTAGCGTAGCGCCTGCCGCTGAGAGTGACTTGTTAAATCAACTTGTCTTACCATCCCCAGACAACGTGTCTCACTCTCTTTTTAAATGGGCATTTTCTTGCTCGTGGAGCAGAGCCGCGTTGTGCCAGGGAAGCCTGCCATGAGTGCTCTCCCAATATTCTAACCCTTGCCAGACCCACCATTTTTAGCGACCAAAAAGACGATGATTGCGATAATTTTGTTTTCAAGCACCTGGTAGAAGGGTGTGCAGCAGTAGCGGCATCACCATGCCGCACGCATGTCGCACAGCTCCTTACGGCCGCACAGCTCCTTACTGTCGCACAGTTCCCCACGGCCGCACAGCCCCCTACGGTCGCACAGCTCCCTACGGTCGCACAGTTCCCAATGTTCGCACAGTTCCCAACGGTCGCAAAGCTCCCTATGATCGCACGGCTCCTTACGTTGCAATCGCAAAACATCCCTTCCCCTAGCAACCCGGACTGCTTCGCGTGGCTGGTGCTGTAATAGATACGTGTTTTCTACCTGGTAGATATTTTCCCTCCGAAGCCCCACAAGGGCCAAGAGAGCTCTCCCTGCTTTGGCAGCATACTCGGGACATCACACCAGGCACAACGCGTAGCTTCAAGAAGAAAAGAAAGAACAAGCGCGCGATCGGAGTATCGCACACACCTTTCAAAGATGAGTTTCGACGAAGTCCTCGATCTCAAAGCTGTACCAGGGTATTTTGTAATTGTAAGTAAAAAAGAATACACCGTACGCACCAGTAGTACCTGCCAAGTTTCCCAGCGCCCACCAGCCCTTTTTAAGCTTTTCATCATCATCGTGTAGACATCCCCAAGTGAGAAGCCCCAGGAAAAAGGGGCTAAATTATGTGGTCTTCTCTCTAGCGCCCGTATGTGCACTATAGAAGGAAACACCGGCACTGAAGCGGCAAGTACTGTACCACTACTCCGCATACTGCCACCACTGGTTGTTCCCATCTGCGCCAAGCGATGTCGCAGGCACTCTAGTGGACAACCGGCACTACCCAACCGGCAATACAGAGAGAGCACGACTGTACCCAACTTGCACTATAGAGATACTACTACCGTAGTCCTACGGTAGCCAACGTCGTCAGCGAGACAGTAGTGGTACTCACCCCGGGAAGAGGCACGGTCGATTCTTGAGACCCACCATGCCCTTCTTCTTGTGCCCAGCGCAGAACCGCGGCCGGCCGGTGCCTGGAGGAAAAATGCAGGGGCACGAAGCAGCGTCATCGGGGGCACGCAGTGTACCTCTAAATGGTGAAGGCAGGAGCATCTCCCGGAAGCATCCCTCCAGTCCAACATGGTTTTTTAAACCGCAACCCAAAAAGGAGCACGGGTAGCGGTCGCTCGCTCGGAGGTTGAAACGCTCTTTTCGACTGTGATGTCACCACCATGCCGTTGCTTATCTTGCCACTTGCGGCACAACCACCGCCAACATAACACTGTCTTACCTGTTTCCCCGTAGCTGGGCTGGACGTTACAGCCAGGAACCTCGCACAACTTACGGTTCAGAGCTGCCGATGGAAGGAGCGCAACATGCAGGCAAGGGGGGGGGGGGGGGGGAGGGGGGGGCAGATCAGACAGAACACACCGCGGACAAGAACATCCAATCAACGTGCGCCAACGTCGAGAGGAATCCGTCTATTTTATGCCTGGTGCCTGGTAAGCGTTACTCGATGGCCTGGTGGACACATGCTACTAATAGCACGGTAGGGTAGGCATCCCTCTATAGTGTGGTAGGGATTTCGATTTTAGCGGCCAAACATTTCAGACCGGTGGAGCTCCTCAAGCGTGTGGAACTGTCGCTTAGCCTATGATAATTTTACGAGTGCAACGGTTGTGTAAACAGGACTATGAATATGGTACATTAATAAGGACTAGCGCGCAGAAACGCTGGTCGGGTTGCGCGAACGAATGCCTTTCAAAAGTCATCTTGCCGGTGAGAAATTCATTGAATCCTCCTGTTAGCAGCTCAGAAAATTCTTGGAATCTGCTGCACCCCAAGCGTGGGATGAGTCAGAGGCAAGCCTAATTCTTCCGAAACACCTCACTCGGGGGTCTCTCCACCTCGCACAAAAATGGAATTTGATAAAAAAGGAAAGCGCAGCCCGATTAACGGTCCCACGGCCGAGGTGCACCACGAAAAATATCATGTTTCATTGCAGACCAAATGTCCAACATTACTCCTGATTAGGCTTTGACTCATGAAAACTTACGAAAAGCGGTCGACCGGTGTATCGCGCAGCTTGCAAAGATGGGTATCGACCCTAAACTTGTCGAACTCACAGCTGACGATAGAAATGATTCGATAAAATACAGTAACACACAAAGGCCATGCCAACGGTTTGGGCTCCTCCCTCAGTTCATGGTCCCCGTCAGTCCTACGATTCGGGCCAAAACGAGTTACTTTTATCGTGGAACGCGTTATGTTCATGGCGGGGTTCATGCCTTTGATGGTAGCAACGAAGTTTTCAATGCGTACACGTATACGCGCGCACTGTAAGCGACATGCGGGCAGCGACGAGGGAAAAAGCAGCCACACAAAATGGCTCAGTTCAGTTTAGTTTTGTAACCTGTGGCTGCGCGATGCGACTCTGGCTCTTCGCCCATTTAGCCTTTTAGCATCTCACTCCCGACATGGGGACAAAACACTTGAAAATAGTATTGGATACATTCAAGTGTTGGAAATGGGCCCGCGAGAGACACAGCCGTGTGACCTTCTATCAGAAGGTACCTTGCAACCGTAGCCGCATCCCACCACTTTCTACTTGCAAAGGCTCAAGGGCGTGTTTGGTAGGACATTCAATCTGGGGTATAATAGTGGTCCCTCTGTAGTGCCGGTATGTCCCATATGCGCCAACTGATTTCACAGGCACTATAACGGGCAACGGGCACTACTCAACCGGCACTATAGAGGGATAGAGGGGCCACTACTGTACCTGGTTATCAAACCCTTGTGGTTGAAATCTTACTCGGTAAGTTACCCAGGTACATATGATACCATACTTAACAACTTTGCAAAGGCTACATATATGCTCCGAACCTTTCGACAGCAACAAGCCCTCACGTATGTTCTTTCCGGGCGAATCTTGAGAGGCCTCGGTGTCCCGGTGAAGGGTGGAACCCGCCTCTGGCGGTGCGGCTGTGGCCGACCGGTGAGGAGAGTGTGGGGCCTCGTTAACGCGGGAGGACACTGAAAAAGGATAAACAGAAGAGCAAAGCGAAGCATACGAATCGCAAAAAAACGTGTTAAATGCTCCAAGAAGCGACGAGATAATGGTCATGTTTCAAGAATCAAAGTGCGACAAAGACCGGGGGGGGGGGGGGGGTCACATCAATTATCGCAAGAGAGACGAAGCTGTGGCGCCGCCCACAACGATTGCATGCTTGCTCGCAAAAACGCCAGGTTTCTTGCAGGTGAAGCGTTTTTTCACCATCCGCACGATTTCGCTGGGGGTAACACTTACAGCCAATATACGCCTGACTGACGAAGACCATCAATCGACCAAAGGAATCAACCGCTGAGAGCGCCTAGCAGCGTGGGTAGGCGCAATTCGATGCGAGTCGATGAGGGAAGAAAGGGCTGAACTCTTCTCGCGATAAAAATGGCGTCACGTACCGTAGCGGCGAGGGGGGAGAAGAGCCTGTGTGGTGACCCTAGATCTGAGTTATGTCTAGGGAGGGACATAGATAGAGAAAAAGTGCGAAAATGATAGACGGGGTGAGCAAAAAACAAAGAAAGGATCGAGGAGCCATCTAACATCGCTTGTTCCACGATAGACGTGTGCTACGGGAGAGGGGTACTACCTCACTCGAGGGGTAAGACGCTAAATTAGGGGCTGCTTTGCGTATTGGGTGAAAATGTTGCATACTGCAGTTTAAAGCAAGATCCTGTACTTGCTTTATTTCCTTTGTTTGCGTTTAATGTGTGCATGCTAAAGCATATAGTCTATACATACACTTAAATGGAATTTCAGTATGGCCGTACTGTCCATATAATTGTGTTTACACTAGAACGCATACACGTATTTCGTATGGCTTTTAGTATGCCATACTAAAATCCGTATACCTAAAACCAGTAAATAAGAAACACACAGACTGCTATACTACAACTATGTCGTAGAGTACGACGAAAGACCCAAGATAACCTTGCAGATTCCGCTCACCTTTTATACCACCGCTTTGGGCTTTATCGGAGGCCTTCGTCTTGTACGCTGTCCACGGTAAATACAACAAATTGGGCGCAGAGGAGAACAAAACAGTGGAACGGCGAACACTGTAATGATGAGGTAGCAGATTCTATCATACCGTGGTGATGACGCGTAGAAATCCGGGCGGAACCCTTGCACATTGCAGGTTCCGTGGAACCGGAGCAGACAACATAACTAAACTCCAGTGGCGTACCAAGTACTGCTACCGTTGTCGAGATAAACACCGAACGCAACGCGGGCATCTGCAACACACAGACTTCGTTTTCCTGAGATGCATTCCTCGATTCCAGAGTTGTTGAAGCTTGCCCTGCGACAAAGGGTTAGAATGTGGGAATGAGATGATGTGATAACACACAACAACACCAACACCGACGTTAACTACAGCAGCGACAACAGCAACCACAACAACCACAACACCACCACAACACCACCAAAGCGAACCTCAACGCCTCCATCACCAACAACAACAGCAACAGCAACAACAACAACAACAACAGCAACAGCAACAGCAACAGCAACAACAACACCAACACCACCACCACCACCACCACCACCACCACCAACAACAACAACAACAACAACAACACAACGGTGCAGTGCGTTTTTTCCTGCACCTTTGCGCACAGAGGGTCCAAAACTCACCACTACCATCCCGGGTCGCAAACATTAGAACACCGTTGCGGTTGGTGTACATGCCCGCTCTCTTGTGTTCCGCGCAGAAATTCTGGGGTCCTTCCTTTGTACCGTACGACGGAGTGCTCATGCAGCCCGCGTACTGATTCAAAGCGCCGTGGCGTGCCATTGTGT
This sequence comes from Undaria pinnatifida, assembly GCA_012845835.1. Lineage (NCBI taxonomy): Eukaryota > Phaeophyceae > Laminariales > Alariaceae > Undaria > Undaria pinnatifida. The sequence continues at coordinate 9,280,361 of JABAKD010000024.1, forward strand.
CGCGCAATCGGTACGTTAGGGGAGGCATGTGGGGGGGGGGGGGGGCTCATATCACTTGTTGCTTGCCTCAATCATATGAGCATTGACCACGCATCTCGTTCGGGACCGAACGAGACCGTGGGACGAGGCACCATGTTCTGTCGGGAAGGAAGCAGCTACCAACTTTCGGGCACGGTGTTTTACCTATACCATTTCCTGAAAATGAAAAATCGATTATTTCACTCTGTACAATAAATCTTACCGCATTGTAACATGGTTAAGAAAATACAAGGTATGCAATGAGAGTGTACGGTTGTGCCAGTGGGTCACAACAAGCAAAATAAAGCGGGTCATAACATGTGAAAAAAAGGACACGCGCCCTCGCGCACTTGCGGTAGGATGTGTGCGCCAACGATATACGGGCAGAACGTGGTCATAGCACAACAAAGAGTTAGCAGCAGTTTCTCGAGGTAGTGTCACCTCGCAGTGCTTAGTCTTGGTGACGATCACGTCCGGCTTCTTGTGCTTATGGCAAAAACGGTTGATCTTGCCGTCCTCGGACATGTATCGGACGTGGGCGGTACGTGCGCATCTGCATTGTAAGGGAAAAAAAGGGGGGGCATTAGAAGAAAAAACCTAAGGGGGTGATTGGAGAGGTTTCCACGATCACGAGGAAGGCGTTCGGCAGTGACCTCTACTACATACTACAGCGAGTCGCGAGTAGCATACAGCAGTCACGGAAGTTGCATTGGCTCATCCACAGTGTATACTTCCATTCTAGAATTGGTGGAGCCTGTCCTGTCCTATGACCGCGGACTAGGATATGGCGATGGTCTAGTGTTAGAACAGCGTCAACACTACGTGGGCACTAAGCGAAGCGTGGCAATGGCAATGCAGACAGGTAATATATACCCGTTGCGGCTTAAGAGTCAGCACAAAAGTACACCAATTCCCGTGGACAACAACACCGTACAGGACACCTAATACGAAATAGAGTAATAAGAAAGGCAGACTGGTACTTCACAGGAATAGAAGAAACACGAGAGCCGTTATACAATTAGTGTAGAACAAACCCTCTCCCAAATAAGAAACCCAGCCTGGGTCAATATTTCTGTTTCTTATTCGGTATCCTGTACGGTACGTTACGGTACTGCATTGCCTACGTAACGCGGGACGGAACGCGTTTTGAAGACAAAGCGTCACTGGTCTCCACCAGAGGTGCCGCACAGAAAACCAACAAAGCGACCTCAGCGCTTCGACGAAAATAGCTCGAGCGTTTTTGAGCGGTACGAGGTATGCACCGGCTAGTGTTTTTGGCCGTACACGACAGTTACATCCCGCGTGTTATCTTCTGCGTTTCCTCGGTACCCGCACATCCGTTACCTTCGCGTGCTGTCTGCTCACCCTCGATACCCGCACATCCGGTACATTCGCTTGTTACCCGCCGCTTACCCTCGGTACCCACACACCCGGTACATTCGCGTGCTATCTGCTCACCCTCGGTACTAGCACATCCGGTGCATTTACCCTCGGTACCCGCATATCCGGTACAATAACCCTCAGCAGCTGCACATTCGGTACATTTACCCTCGGTACCCGCACATCCGGTGCATTTACGCTCGGCAACCGTACATCCGGTACATTTACCATCGGTACCCGCAAATCCGGTACTTTTACTCTCGGTACCCGCACATCCGGTACAATAACCCTCAGTAGCTGCACATTCGGTACATCTACCCTCGGTACCCGCACATCCGGTGCATTTACCCTCGGCAACCGTACATCCGGTACATTTACCATCGGTACCCGCAAATCCGGTACTTTTACTCTCGGTACCCGCACATCCGGGACATTTACCATCGGTACCCGCACATCCGGTGCATTTGAATGTTATCTTCTCTGCTTACCCTCGGTACCCGCGCATCCAGTATACCCGCGTGATATATTATTACCCTCGGCACTCGCACATCTGGTAGTCGTTAAAAACGCCGTACATGCCGTGTTCCCGATTTTTTCCATACAGTACCGCGGGTTTTGCAGCCGAGCTGTTGATCTACCGAGCTGTCAGGTACCTCCTTAGTTCGAACCCAGTCGGTCATTCGGTGGGGCGGTCGGTCGGTAAGGCACAAGTAACTGCCCGAAAGAAAAATGATATATGAAGTATCGTTCAATACATGTTATTTTTTGCTTACCCTCGATACCGGCACATCCGGTTGTCGCGAAAAACACGGCGCATGCCATGTTTCCAATGGTTCCCGCACAGCACCGCGGGCTTTCTGCCGTCGACAGTGTAATAAACGTGCCACATGTCTTTACCCGAGGTGTCGCAAAGAAATCCAACAAAACCATACCAACGCTTCGACGAAAATGATTCGACCGTCGAGCGGTCTAATACAAGATATGCACCGGCTAGTGCTTTTGTCGTCTACGACTTTAACACTCCGCGAGCTATCTGTTGCTTACCCTCGGTACCCGCACATCCGGTTGTCGTGAAAAACGCGGTACATGCCATTTTCCCGATGGTTCCCGCACAGTACCGCGGGCTTTCTGCCGTCGACACTATAGGAAGGCGGTCTCGTGCAGCCCCCGCCCTGGCAGTATGCTCCTCGGCCGTCGACTGACCACCCGCCTGCAAAGCGAGTTTGAAAAAAAAAGAGAAGGGACGACGGGCAGAGGAAGGTGCGGTTACCATAGAAGCGATCTAAGGGTTATTTTCCTGGCGTAAGCAAGCAAAAAAAAAAAAAAAGCGACGGAACGCCCGATTTAGAAAGTGAAGCTACCGCGCAAGAGATCTCGGAGTTATCGTTTCTGGTAGCTCACGCGCGCTAGGATAGGCAGGGTAGCACTTGTTGGCCAATCCGTTTCCGGAAGCTCTTTTTTTTTTCTCTGGTCCCAATAACTCGTCCCAAAAACGCCTCGATGCAGGGCACCCCGCCGCTGACCGCCGGGGCTTCTTAGCTGAGGAGCGATTCATACCATCGTGTTGTACGATGGTATGTACGATGGTATTCGTCATACACCTAACAGTACCTAGGTCACAGAATTTCTGATTGGGCTGCACTAACATAGTTTCTCACAGTACGTTCATGAGGCATATATGTATTTTTGCAGTGAGAACCGTCAGAAAATGAGGTACGCCCCATAACATACCGTAGCACGCGTCAGCTCTGAAGCAACGGTAGCTACTCATAAGGGCGTGAATACTTCGCCCCGCCCCGCACTCTAGTCGCTGGGGCAGCAAAAGCCGTCCGTCCTGCATTGTCATGGCTGCTGGTCACGGATGAAAACCCCGGCCCAATGCCGCACTCGGGAAATTCCGACCCAAAGCCCCGGTCGGAAAACTCTGACCCAACGCCCCATTCGCCGCCCAAAACATCGAACATAAGTTCCCCGTCATCTCCACTATGGTAGTGTTTCGGTCTCGCGGTGTGGACTGCCCCTTCGCATATTCCCGAGGGAGGACCGGCATGGATGGTGGGAGCAGGAGGCAAGCACATCGAACATAGCCGTAACAGCAACATCGAGCACACCACTACCAAACCACCACCAACACATCGAACATACCTGTTCCCGATTCTTGCCACACGCACCAATCAACAATACCAGCACCAACACGTCGAATAAACCAGTTTTCTCTCACCTCTACCGTGGTATTGCTTCGGTCTCGTCGGCTGATTTGCCCCATCGGACGTTCCCGAGGGGGATTGGGATGGCGGGTGGGCGTAGGAGGCGGGGTAGAACGCCTCCTCCGAGAAGAAGTGCGGTTCGGCGACATTGTGCGACTGATCGGCGGCCTCCACGGGGTCACCATGAGCCGCGGGCCACGCAGGGTGGGAGAAGTCATCTGCGCGCGGAAGCACGGGAGGGGGTACAGGCTCTTGTCGTCCACACTCGGCCATGCAAGCGCCTCTTCAATCACTCTATTTTCTCCATCATAGAGGCCCCTACGTCACTAGCGGCCTGCAATTGTCGTCCTACGGTTAATCGGCTTTGAACAGAGCGTTCGACAACTGCTATCCTACGGCCATCCGTTTTCAACGGAGCCCTAGCCCTGCATCACAAGTTATCCGAGCGTGAACAAGGACCTTCCTACTTCATAAGCGGCCTGCAGTTGTCACATTACGGTTATCTCAGGGTCTATACTCGAAACAGGCTCGGAACCCCTTGCAAACTCCCAACGTTAACCCAGCGCGCGCTTGCCAGGGGCACATGCCGGCGCAAACCTGTTCGCTGTACCGGGGCACCTCGACGCAAACTGTTCGCTGTACCGTAGCTACCGAGCACATCGCGGCAATTTCGCAATGCGCATCGATACCTCCGCCGTTCACGAGGGAACAAAATGTTCTGAAAAACAAAGTTCCTGATGGTCAGAGAGCGCTAAAACTACCCCACGTGAAGCGTTAAGACTCACGACGCATGCCATGGTAGGGCTGCGCCAAACGTTTCTCAAGGCTCCAGACTTGAAGAGCTTTATGTCCCACTCACAAGCCGAGATAGAGATTTATGGCAATGCGACCCGATGAGCTATCCCATGGCCTGGCTATACAACGACAACGACAATTTATACTGTACAACACGCATGCAATTTGAGCGCTGTTGGGTAGCTCATCAGTTCAAAAGACTCGTTAGTCAAGTTATTGTTTTGCCCAAACCTTTCCTAGCACGCGTCAAATCAAAGTCCTCGACGGCCAGAGCGGGGCTGAAAATACCCGACGTCAAGCGTTAGTAAGACCAACACCGCTCTAAACAACCCACGCCAACATGTTTGAATTAAATTGACACATGAAGCGTGTGAAAATACGTGGAAGAGTGGCGAGCTTAAGCTTTAGTCTTCTCCATCCAGGATGAAAAAAAATGGAGAGAAAAATGGGGCAATCACACCAACCTTGAGTTTCTGCTGCTACGCTGGGAGATGGTGTAACGTCGGCCTTGCGAGAACGACTGTAGTGGTGATCGTTGTGCCGGTATTCTCGAGCATACACAGAGCGCGATGTTTTTCGAGGGCTGGTGCCCAAGCGGAAGGATCGACGCGACTCCATCGCCTCGCTGCGCCTGGGTACGGTAACGGTGGAACTGCTGCCGTACATATTCGCTGGGGAACGGGAAGGGAAAAGTGTGGCAAGTTATCAGGAACGAGGGGGCGTAGGGAACGACGTCCAAGCTATCATCGCACGTTGTTATTGTTTTGTGTGACTTCGAGTTTCAATTTTTCCGGCCTTTTTATGGGCCGGGTCAGTTTTCACGGGACAGGTCAGTTCTCACGGATCGGGTCGGGTCAGGGTGATCCAACCCGTCCCGTGAAGTGTAAAAACCTCGTGACACGGCCGGTGAGATTTAGAGCACCTCCTGATCCCCTGGACACGGCCCGCGAACTTCTGACAACACGACGACACGCTGCCCCGTGAAAAGCCCTGTAATTTTTCGCCGACGCAAAAACAAATAGCGACCCCTTTCGGGATGGCTTTGCAAGGCATTCGTCACTACTGGAGGGAGCCCTTGAGGACGATTGAGTAACGGTGGATGATTGAGTCACGGTGGATATGCTACCGTGCATGTTTTCTGGGGGAGGGAAAAAAGCGCATAAGAGTTTTCAGGAAAGACGGGGGAGAAGGGAACGACGCTCAGGCTATCATAGCGCAAAATGTTGATATTACGAGCAAAGCGAGATTCTAATCTACATGGCGTGACGGTTTGCGAGGGTTGGTGCCCAAGCGGAAGGATCGACGTGACCCCATGGGCTTCGCCTGGGTGCAATAATCGTGGCACAGCTCCCGTACATACATATTTACTGGGGAGGGAAACAAGCGCTTAAGCGTTATCGGGAAAGCTGCGGGGAAGGGCATGACGCTCAGGTTACCATGGCGACTTCTTGTTGTTACGAGCGGGGAAGGGCATGACGCTGAGGTTACCATGGAGGCTAATTATTGTTACGAGCGAGTGCGAGTTTGTATTTGCGACGGTGTGCGGGGGATGGGGCCCAAGCAGAAGGATCGACGCGACCCCATGAGCTCACCGCGCCTGGGTACAGTAACGATGGAACTGCTACCGCACATGTCTCCTGGGGGGGGCGGGGGGAAGCGCGTGCGATTTATATGGAACGACGGGGCGTAGGGAACGACGCCCAAGCTATCATAGCATACTATTATCGTTACTACGAGCGCATGCGAGTTTCTAATTTATGCGGCACCAAAAAAACAAAAGGCTGTTCCGTTCACGGGTCAGGAGGTTTTCGAAACCTCACGGTTTGGGTCGAGTATTGTGCCCAATTTCATGGGTCGGGTCGGGTCCGGTCAAGAAAAGCTTTGTGGGTCGGGTCGGATCGGGTCATGACCCACGATGTACGGGTCGCGTCGCGTGTCGGGTCAATTTGACCAACGCCGCCAAATCTATTGACTACGCCGCCATATCTATGGATTCGTGTTCACCTCCATCCATATCCATTGCAGCCAGGCCACACATCACTGCGTGGTGCAAAAATAAACGTTAAGCAGTTTCTGAATCGTTGCTCCGTAGACCGGATCCGCGGGTGGGAGAAAAAATATCGCTGGTCAAGGCGACCCGACCCGCGACATGTACCGCATCAAACGGATCATGTGGAATCTGGCGGGTCGGGTTGGGTCGGGAGCATTTCAATCTCACGAGTCGGGTCGGGTCGGGTCAGGAGGTTTTTCGAAATCTCACGGGTCGGGTCGGGTCGGGTCAGGTCCGGTCAGGAGGCTATTAAAATCTCACTAGTCGGGTCCGGACAACCTGATCCGACACGACCCGACACAACCCGACACGCGAGGATTGACCCGGCCCGTGCCTGCTACTAGTACTGGTGGATGACGTGGCGTCTGGAAGAAGCAGCAGAGCGCTGACTGTAGAAGCCCATGTTGCCCTGCAAACAACGCCCCAATCGCTTCATAGGGAGGTTGAACCCCGTTGCAATTGTGTAGGATTCCTGCCCGTTATCATGGGATTTCATGGCAATTCCGATCGGCGCTCATGGGCTCCCGCAGGAACCCACAGGAGCGTACCACGGCCTCTCCACGGGATCCCGCGGAAACAGCGACTGCCGTAGGGAGTCCCCGCGGCCCTCCGGGGGGACAGCATCAATCGTAGGAACTCCCCACGCCCCGTCGCGTGAACAGCGAGAGCCATAGGAACGTCCAAGGTCTTCGCACGGGATTCCCACGGGCTTCCTTAATTTCCCGACCCAAGGCACACGGAATCCGAAGGGATTCCGCGGGATCCCACAACTTTATAGTGGCAACACGTTCGAAACCATAAGATCCCTTTTTCTTATCCTAGGGACTCTGGCGGGGTACAAAGGAATTCAATGGAATACCGCGGTGATTTAACCATTTCCCGTGGGATATCGCCGGACACCATAGAATCCTCCTGTATTTTTACATTTGATCCCATGTTGGACCTCGGTACTAAACAAAAGTCGGGCCGTCGGAGGGTTCCCCTTAATTCATGGAGATTGTTCACGCCCCGTTTATTGAGATTCAAGTCGCGGAGTCTCATGGGTTCCTGCGGCAACTACCGTGGTGTACCGTCGGAATTATCAACGAAATTCCCGCGGGGGAGTCCCATGGTTCCCATGAGAACTCCCTTGGGAATTCCCGTGGCCTACCATGAGATTTATTAATATGATGGAAAGTCCTGCCAGAATGGGAAATTCCCAGGGGATGCAATGTTAATGTTTCCTCATGGAATCCCGCGGTATCACATCGGATCCCGTAGTTTCCTACGGGAATTACGCAACGATTCTACGGGATTCCGTGGGGTCTCTTGGATTGCCTTGGAAAGCCCGCCGTATATCACAGCGTACCGTGGCGTCACATGGGAATCCAGGAAATAACCCAGTAATATGTGCAGCGACTTTACGGGAGGATTCCAAGAAGAAATGCCCAAGCAATAACGCTCAGCGATGGGAGCGATATGTGTGTTCGCGGGCCCATTCCGCCTTTGGTACAGGGCAGAACTGCAGGGGCCCTTGTACGAGGCTACCAGGTGCAAAACTCGTAAAATTACCATTATTACCTAAATATATTCGGGCAAACAAACTCGGCACAGAACAAACTGTTATCGTAGAAACAATGAGGGCGGGGGGGGGGGCTGGGGATCAAGACGTGTACACTCGTACTTCGTTGTTTAGTCTATATACTTACAATAGAAGTGGACACATATATCGTACTACCGTACTCTTAAATAATAATAATATTAATAATAATATTAATATTAATAATAATAATAATAATAATAATAATAATAATAATAATAATAATAATAATAATAATAATAATAATAATAATAATAATAATAATAATAATAATAATAATAATGATAATAATAATCATACACTATGGCGATTAGTAATGGCGATAGCATTTTTGATAGCATTGAAATAGTATCTTGTGTTTAAAGTAGACAGCTCCGTGGAGCAGTCAGTATTCGTCGACGGGGCAGCAGCTACAGTTGAGCAGTACTAATATTAATAGGACAGAATGATCACCGCCAGCTTCGGCGTTGCTACCTACCAGGTATCCCATGATGGGCGGCTCATACAACACACAGCAGTTGGGGTTTCTCTAATGGTGCAGGTTGAATAGTGCCTATTGCCGCTATAGTGCCGGTGCAATCGTTTGGCACGATTGGAACCCTACATTCTGCTACCAGAATAACACTTACCAGGTATTATTCAATAGTGCCGGAGTCCGGTATACTGCCGGCTTTGCAGGCGGGCCCATGCCGGTACATGCCGACACCAATAAAAAAACATAGGGATATCACCAGTCTAGTCTATACAAGCGAGTGGGGATAATCGTGCCTACATTGAGTTACAAGGACTTCATTCTATTCCCAAGAAAGCCAACACCCCGACTACGCGAGTACAAGCAATACAAGGCACCATACATTCGTACACGAAACGGCAAAAGTGGTCTAGGCTGGGTGTCTTACTTTTTGGCGAGGGTGCGTTGTACACTAAATTCAGTCCAACGGCTCCCGGATTTCTTAAACTCGCAAAAAAAAAAAACAGCCTGACTTTACTTGGACTTTTTTTCTCATAGTACATTCGCGGTCCCCGCGTTAATGCGGTACCGTTTAGTGCGGGGCCCCAGTTAAGTGCGGTGAACTTCGATCGTCATGATCTGGTCTAGAGAGAGTAGTAGTGTACCATACCATCCCGGGATAGTTCGGGGTCCCATTTTAATGCGGGCATAGTCATCTGGCAAGGCACCGCACTATCAACAATGAGGGACCTTGACGGTAGTATTAATAGGTATCATGGACAGCGGCAATAAGCCACCGTGCTATGCCCCCCTCCCTCTGTCATGCACTACGAGCTTCCCATAAGAGGAACACCAGACACTTCCTCTAAAAAACACGGGAAAAATAAGAAATTCTTTAGCTGTTATACTGATGTAAAACACACTCAAAGGTATTTTGCTCAAATAAGAAATTTAGCCAAAAACCAAATTGCAATGTCGTCTCAGTTTCTTATCCAAATATGTCAGAGGGCTTTTCGAGGGCCGGTACTACTGTATGTAGCCCATATGGCCATATAATAATCCCGACTCGCAGCCGCAAGCCGAAGAACAAGCGGAGTCGAAAAGGGGCTCCTTTTTAGAGTTGTTCACGTGGCATCAGCAGTGTTAGATGTGCGCCACAACCGCTGAACTAAAGACACCAGGATGAGTCTGCCCACTGAGCTATAGACTAGAGCAGTCAGCACTCAGCTGGTATACGACCATAAAGTAGAACTGCTGTTATATAGTTCAGTGGTCTTCGTTGTGTTTACGGGGCACTAGAGTAGCACCGGCTGCTATCTGATGTACACCACGACCACTGAGTGGGCTAACACCCTGATACGGAGTCAAACCACTGAGTTACAACAGTAGTAGCAGCAGTCAACGAAAAGGTGGTTTTCGGAGAGAGTTGCTAACGGGGGCAACAGTCAGTGCTGACTGCGAGCTCAGTGGTTATTACCCGGCATGGTGCACACCAAGCAGTCTCTCAGCTGACAGCTGACATACATCTGACAAGCATTCGTTCTCAACAAGGAAGGGCGGTCGGCTGTTTTCGATGGGGGCATCGTTTGCTACCGACTGCTGTCTGTATGTGTGTTCTCATGTATGGTATCCATGGACACATCTATTAATAGCACATCTATTGTCCATGCCAGTTCTTTCATCCTAAAAAATAAATGCAAGCTCTGTGGTCAAACTATGATGATACAGATCGCTGCTACTACAGCCGCACGGAGATTTGGCCATGACAAACGAACTGGATACGAACAGCGGAACATCTCTACACATTGTAAATACAGGCAGGCCAGCAAACCAGACGAGACAAAAGATAAAAAGGGAGTGCCCGGTGACATCCAATCCCACTTCTACTTGTAGACTAGTCGGCTAGCGATCAAGGACGAGCCTCAAATAGATAAACAACTCGCGGTCACTATTCCACTCAGCCACGCGGAGCGACCTAGCACGCGACAAGTGCGGTTCGATCTCCCTTCTAGCAAGAGCGTGCAACGATCACAGTACAGTAGTAGTAGTAGCACCTGGTATCATCATGGTGCGCGCGGGTGTTTCATCTCCTTTATTACCGCCAGTTACGTTGCACTCAACACTCTTCATTTCGTATCATACCCTCCGCACAGCCCGGGCTGACTTTTTGCTGTGATGATCGTCATTTTTTTTCGACACCTTTTTTTTCCCTTTGAAGCCCTGTCCAAGGGGGTTGACGCGAGTTTAGCAGACCGTACCAAACCTCGACACCACTACAGCTGCAGCACGCAATGGCACTGCTGCAGCAGTGTTGGGCTGCTGCTACTGCTGTAACCCAGAGAGCTTGAAGCGCACCCATAAACCGCGCCACTCAAAATAGCTTCATACCGCTGGCTGGTGTTGTGTACGTTCATACTGGTACATACTAGAAGATGATGTCTTTTTGTAAAATTACGAGACAAGGTGGGGCGAGGCCAAATTTCAAAGGCGAAACACAGCAGGGTATAGGTAGAAGAAAGCGATGCCGCGTGCGCTCTGTGGCCACGTGATCATTTCCACGCATATTAATAGTACAATGCTTGCTGTATCTCCCAGCACACCAGCGAAGCACTTTGCGCGCGAGCAGGGACTTCGGAGGGGAAAGCGATCATTGAAAACGACGAGTACAAAGCCAAACGACGATGATTGATCACAGCAGCAAGGCAACACGAAGTGACACGGCCCACTAGGCCAGGAACACTCTACTACTACGAACTTGCATGCTTTCAGCCGTTCCTGACTAACACTTACTTCGAATCGAAATAAAAATACAATCGATTGCAATGCACCAAGCAACGCGGGTTAAACCCAGACTGCTATTAATAGGTAATTATTATAGGGGATGGTGCTTTTCATGATGCCGGGCTCCGGGGGTTGTACATATAGTCTAGCCTACTACCAAGACCGCATTTTTCGCTTCCTTCTCGTTCTGTCTCGTTCGTTCATTTTGTCGCCTTTTCACGATGGATGGGTTCCCCTTTTGGTGCATCGCATACAGCAGTACTACAGCGACCTAAAACATGAGATGTACGGTCCCCTACCAACCGCCGAGGAAGAAGAGCGTGTAGCAGTAGCAGAAGCATCATCATGCTGCTCGCGTGTCGTATATGCATCTCCCTTCGTGGCGCGTGACACAGCAAGCCCGGGCTGCTTTGTGTGGGCGATGCTGTCAACGTCACGTTTGTCACAATTGTCACGTATGTCATGTATCTTTCGACACTTTCCCCCTCCGCAGTCCCCCAAAACAGGGGTTAACTTGTACCTGGTATACACTTATGGCGACCCGTCCGTGCAGAACCGTGCCATCTGTGTGCGTGTGTGGCACAGGTAGACCGCCGTGTGACAGAGACTCTGTTGTTGTTGTTGTTGGTGTTGTTGCTGCTTTCGTTGTTCATCGACCCTTGGCACTTTCTCGAGTTAGTTGGTCAGCTCAACAACATGGCTTGTCATCACAACAAGTTGCAAACACGCGGCGAGCGAGCATCATAACATTGTGGCGCGCCCCCTGTGTGTGATCGTCGCAGGATACTTTGTCGTCTCCTCCCACCGTGACATACCAGCGGCATCATCATCAGATTTGAGTCGACACTCCCGTCAAACAACAAAGCAGTTGGTACAGCAACACAAGCGACGCAAGCAATACATGCATACACAGCACACCACCATCCATCTCAACACCTCACCTGTGTCTTGAAGTGTCCCACGCGGTTTGCACGAGTACTACGCGTACTATTAAATAACACAACAACACGCCATGTACTACCCAAAACTACAGGAAAAACTAGGCTCAGACAAAACAATCTGCCGGTACCGCGTTTTTTCTAGAAAATACGAAATTCCACGACTTTTTGGGCGGGGCGCGCCACAGCAGCGATGAAGCCACACAACACACAACACATCGCCGTGTTTATCCGGCGATACACACCAAAAAACCATCAGAAAACAGAAACAGCAGCGCGCCCACAGCCAGCTGCCTAATTCCACGCGCGTTTAAAGCGTCAATCCGCACAACTTTTTTTTTTTTAACATACTACTACGAAAAACAGACCCCTGCTGCCCCCCCCCCCCCCCCCCCCCGCCCGCTTCCCCCTTCCCCCCCCTCAATCCTACCCAAGTCCTACCCCAAAAAAAGTTTCACGAAAAAAATGTGTGACCTGTTTTTTTCTTGTTGTACGAGTCGGACGGATGTTCGTCTTGGTCGAGCGACGACCGACCGCAGGGCGACTCGGGCACGAGTACTGCAGCGCGGGTCTTCACCCAGATGGGCAGGCCTTCTGTTGATCCTCACGGAGGGGAAGGTATTGGGGTGTTGTCTTTGCGGGTACGGCCGGGGGTCGTCCTTGGAAAAGTGTGTCGATACTGGCCCATTGGGTGTACCCCCCACCTGGGCTTTCGGTCTCAACTCTTTCTTGGGCCATTTTTTTTTTGTGCGGCGGGTTTTATGCCGGTTCAGGTTCGAAAATTATATAACCACGTGTTTTTACTCGCTGCTCCTGGATGTCGGAACTTTCCCAAGCCAATCCACTCACACCAAAGATGAGGCACTGGGTTGGCCCGAATAGCGAAGAGTAAAGAGTCGGGCTGTGGGGGTGGCTGCGTGAGTTGCAGCAGCAAGGAATGATAAATCAGTGTCCTTTGTTCTCTTTGTTCTCGTGTGTTTTCGTTCGTTCTTCGCCGGTGCACCCGCCGCCCGTCTTTTCATGGATCACATCAGCCAGGTCATTCAGCACCTCGATGAGCCCACCCGCCCTCCTCCACTTGGCAAGAATGTGGTCACATGCATGCGCAGAGTACTCGTTTGCCACAGTGCTTGTACAATGAAACATTGCACGCGAGGATGAAGAACGCGTAGAATATAAGAGAAGGTCGGGGCAAGGACTACGAGAGGGAGACTGACACAAGACTTCGGACTCGAGTACTCGTACACTCTTCATTTGAATTTGAATGTGTAGAAAGATAAGGTCGGGGCAAGGACTACGAGAGGGAGACTGACACGAGACTTCGGACTCTCAAGTACTTGTACACTCTTCATTTGAATTCCACAGGAGGGTATTGTTCTGTTGTAGCAGTAAACTGTTGTGTTGTAGTAGTAGCAGTAGTAGTAGTAGCTGTTTGTGAGTCGACGTGGGAGTGTGCGAGCGTAGTACGGGTCGAACATCATAGGAGATAGGTACTTCTTTAGAACAGCAACAACGACAACAACAACAACAACAACAACAACAACAACAACAACAACAACAACAACAACAACAACAACAACAACAACAACAAAAACAACAACAACAACAACAACAACAACAACAACAACAACAACAACAACAACAACAACAACAACAACAAGCAGCAGCAGCCAAAGCCAAAGTTTTCACGAGAGAGCACCATTTTTTTAATACTGCAAGACTAAGTACAGTGCATTCAATTTATTTCACCCTTTAGCCTTGGCTGGCACCAAACTATGCAACGTTTTAGTGTGGAAATCTCCCGGCCCTATAAACACGCCCTTGCCAGCGCACGTTTTGTTGACATGTGTTCGTCATTATTGGCAGAAACAGCAGAATTCTGAAGCACACGCGGCAGCAGGATAGGTTAGCCCCAATTTCGTAGGCGACGAACAAATAAATTTGCCCTATTTATAGTCTAGACTATACTTGCAGCAATACATACACGCTGGATTTCTTCGTTGAGAATGTGCGCCCCACATTATAATATATAGCCGTAGACTACGAGTAGTATAGACTACCCCTCCTCCATCCAGTAGAACGACCAATAAATTCTTATTTTTTTCCTGTAAATTGCACCGTGGCTTTCTTAATATACCGTTTCTTATTTGGTGTCCTGTGTACTATTAATACTACGGAATCATGTCCGCATAACAACAATATGTAGGTGCATTAATAGGTTCTGCAGATAGATGTTATTGGGTGACAATAATAAGGAGGGCTGACCCCCCCCCCCCCCCCCCCCGCCCCCCCCAAGGTGACCTATATTATACCCAAAAGGCGAAAAAGCTAAAAGGCCGAAAGGGGTGCAGAAGTGCAGCAGCGCCGGCTGAATAGTGCGGGCTGCCCATTATAGTGCCTGTGAAATCGCTTGGCACAGACGACGGGAACAACCGGCACGGTGGTGGTAGTGGCAGTGTGCAGACTGGTGCAAAGTAGTACCCGGTTGCCGCTATAATATAGGGCAAAATAGAGTGCCGCGGTATTTTTGGCTAGCACATGACATTGTATATTATCGGCACCACAAAGAGACCAATATACTGCCGCCATTACGATACCAGGTGTAGTCTAATACTACAACAACAGCAGCAGCAGCAGTAAGTACTACACAGCAGTAGTATTACTGCACCAATGCACTCGGTATTTGTTCGTATGATATGGTACATTTTCATATTCTAGCACGTATGATATAGTCTACATCAATCATCACTGTCGTCAGGAGACATCCAAGCAATCCACGAGGAACGAAGGGCAGGCGTGCGCTGCCAAGGGTGTAGGGCCGAGTGTTCGCTGCCAGAGTCGAGTGTTCCAAAAACAAAGAAGTAATACAGGCTTGGCCTGCCAAGAAACCGACAATAATTCAGAAAGCTTTCCACCGCTTTTTTTACGAATTAGGACTTGAAAATTGGAAGCGCTACCCCTGACACCACATTCATTGCATAGCAAAAGTAAAATTATATGAAAAATTATAAGGCTTTACTTTTTCCGACTCGATTTCGTCGAGATATCCGCAAAAACTCACAAGCACCAACTTTTAAAATTCCAACCTGCAAGACGAAAAAAAATCCGTACAAGTATCTAGAAATAAAAAAATCAGATCAATCAAGGTGTAATTTGGTGGACACTAAAAACTGTGCTGAAGACTCTACAAGAACATCGATATAAGTTTCATTGCCCAATTCGCCACCCATCAAGAGATATTACCAAAACTCGATTCCATATATAAGTCATCAAGTGTTTTGGACAAAAAGTGAGAAAATTAAAAATATCGCTGTGCCCCGCTCATTTTTGGAGTTCGGACCTGAAATTTGACGCGTGATTTAGAGCAAGCTTAAACAAATACTACTTGGAAATCGCAAAAAAAAAAAAATCTTGCCCACATACGGGTGGCCAAACGAAATCCATCCATGATCATAAAACGGACGAAAAGTAAGGCGGCAACGATCTTTCTTTTGTTTTTTCTGTGCGATTTCCAAGTAGTGTTTTGATGAGTGTGCTCTAAATCACGTGTCAAAATTTTAGGTCCGAACTCCAAAAACTGAGTTGGGCACAGCGATATTCGTGAATTTACGGCGTCTTGGCCGGCCCAGCTTGTAAAATTGTTGTCTGTGTCGGTCACAAGGGAAGGCGTGAAAAAAGTTGCGTGCTGTCTCCTGACGTCTTTTATAAAGTTATTCTTTGTCTCGACAGATACACCCAAGAGTGCTGATATATGTGCCGGCTCAATACTTCTTGTATATCGGCACTATTCAGGGAAACCGGCACTACAATATTATTGTGGGGAATATGACGAAGATGTACATTGTGCCAGAATAAAATATGAGTTTCGACAAAATATTCGATCTCACAGCAGCTGGAGGAGTGTATTTTAATTTTTATAGTAATACCCAGAGAGTTCCAGTCGTGCCCAGGCAATTTTACAGGCACTACAGAGAGCAGTGGCACTATGAACCATGCAACCGGCACTACCGTGAGCCCCCCACTGTTTTTGTCAGGCTGTTTTAAGCATACAAGTTTAGAAGCTGTCAGTTCGACATAATTGCAAGGGTCGATACTCATCTTCGCAAGCTGCGTGATCAGCGGCCGATTGCTTTTTTACAGGATGTAGTCTAGACTATGTAGTAGTAGACTATGGTGGTATTCTTTGAAAATAGACGACTCCCATTCCATGGTTGTTGGCAGGGTGAGCATCAACAACTGTTTGCCCATTGCTTGGTGCTTGGTCCGCTCGTCATTTCGGTGAGCGAGGTCGTTCAAGGTTGTTACCGCACGTGTCGCTGGAACCAGTCACCTCGGCTGAACAGCCCAGCACCACCCACAGAGTATACGTACTGGTAGTCCGCGGGCCCTCGCGCAACGACTGCTGTGTTGTCGTTGACTACTACTACTATTAATACTGCCACCGTGTGCTATGCGTCACGTGTGGTATGTGACGTGTGACGTCTCGTGTCCCCCGCCATGGGCGAGAGTACCGGCCCCCTGATAAGAAACCTGAGATATCGGGCTATCATAGGCCAGGTTACTTGGAGTATATTATTCGAGATGAGAATACTGGTTTAGCCAAGATTTCTTATTCGAGAAAGGGGGTGTCCGACACGATGGCGCCACCTGTGGTTCGTACCCGTCAACTTCCAAGTACAACAACTAGCAGTGGTCGAGTTTTTTGTATGGATTTCCCTCTACTTTTTCGGTGAATTTTCTTGTGGGGCTCTTTCTTATCATGATTCAGATGAAGACCCGGAAGTGTACGCAACAGTCTAGTAGTGCAGCAAGCAAGAGTACGACGACCTCTGCCTCCCTCCCTCTCTTCGTGCCATGTGCCATGGCCTGACGAGAGAGGGCGCTCGTGGTCGGCTAGTTTGCTGAATGATGTGGCACTGAGATGTTGGTGCTCCCCCTTTGCTCAATACCCAGGGCACTAGACCTGCACCACCAGGGGACGGAAATAATGACTCCTACCACTCTCGAGCGGCGCGCTGTCCATTTTGGCCAGATGAATGGATGGGTAGGTGGTTCAGTTTGATCGATGGCAACTTCGCAAATATTACGACGCAGTACCGAAGCAAAGCAGCAACACCATAGGGTTCTGAATTGCGGTATGCATACGAGGCAGCAGTCGAAAAGGGTGGGGGGTCGGGGTCGGGAATAGCGAAAGACGTGTGGATAGAAAGGCCATCTCCCACCCGATCAACCATTCGTGCATCACGAATATCACCATGCGCCAATGACGTGCAGCATACTACAGTATGCCTGGTAGTAAGCAGCACTTAATATTAATACAAGCTATTACTGTTGTGCAGTCGACCTGTGGCATTTAATTGCATTACTACTAATTACTGGATGCAGGAAGACGACGAAAACCTATGTAAACCAAACTAGACAACCTACGAAAATCAGTTTTATTAGCTCACTTCGTTGTCTGGTACTGCATCTGCTGCTGTACACCCGACTTTAGTATGTAGTCTATCCATCCTGTTATACTACACTGCCTTCCGCCTGTTGCCCTTTTTCTCCTAAATTCTGTTATTGGGTACTCCTACCGCTGTTGCCACGGCGTTGGTCGACCAAGCGCTACCAGCACCGCCCGTGGAACTCGTAGTGACTCCGCATCCTCCGGCCAACGTAATCGAATTGCTTGCCCTGTGGGTTGCGTGGATGATTCGCATCTCTCGTCAAGCAGAAGCAGCTCCGAGCCCATTATCATTGCCTCCGTTGGCTTTCGGTCGATGGGCGCAGAGAGAGCCCCACCTGGCGATTTTTCACTCACGTGCAATGATGCCTCCCAGCCGGTGGCCGTAGACCCGGCCCCGCTTTTCGCGTCGGCGGCCCAGTGACCCCAGAGGCATCACTGCGCGCGCCAATCATGCCGTCCGACGGCTGGAACCCCTCGGTATTTAACCCTGCACACGATTATTTCCTCGGAAAACGTCGTGTTATTCTGGCAGCCCCCTCCCATCTTTTCACAATGGGCACCGTCGGCGTTTGTTTGCTGTAGACGACGTTTTGTATTCCTGCGCAGAGCAGTGTTACATGATGGCGGAAGAGGCGTGCCTCTTCCACGACCACCGTGCATTGGAACGCATACTGTGCATGTCAGATCCTCGATCACACAAACGCACCAGCCGCAGTGTTCGTGGTTTCGACCACGCCATTTGAGACCGTGGACGCAAAAACGATGTTCTCTCACAATTTTTGGGCGAAGGTTTTAACAAAACTCGGCGATGAAATGTCACCTTTTGGACACTCTGGCAATAAGCTTTTAGCCAAAGTCACCCATTTCGGCCCCGTTTGGGGCATTGGCCTCCGGGCGGACGACCCCGATGCTCGTGATCCCCGCTCGGGGCGAGGAAACAATTTACTCTAGTGGCTTCTTTATATCGGCCGCGACCTCCTTCGCCACAATGCAAATGGGTTGTACATCCCCCCTCTTCTCCTCAATTCTGCACTCCGACATCGTCCGAGAGAATTTATGAGATCAACTCCCCGCCGTTGCCGCGCCTTCGTCTTTCGGGACTCGTTTGCCCCGCCTCCCCCTTCGGACTTTGCGACCTGTTTTTCTGACCCACCAGTTTACTACAGCCTCGATGTTCTGGCCATCGTCCCTTTCGCCGTCCCCGCCCTCGCGAAATCACCTCCGCCCCCCGAACGCGGGCCGGGCCTCGCTGGAGGCACGATTATGCTCGATGACGTTTGTTTTACCACCTCGAAAAAAGCACCGTTCACAGTGGGACCACCGCTCCCACAGCTTTAGGCTGTGACGCGCTCTTGGGCACTAGCACTTCCCAGACCTTCATACGTCGAGAAGCCTTGGAGCAGATGCTCTCGGTTGATGCAGCTACCGCCCATTGCAAGCACGACTCTGCTCCTCGTTCCTGGCGGCCATTCGGCGAATCTGTTTCCTGCGAATCTCGACGAGTATCCACTTGAGCGTCCAATTCTATAAGGCTGGTCAGCCAACGAGCTCGCTCACCGTGTGGGCCTGCGCCGTGCCCCCTTCGATTATGCAACAGGCGGTGTTCTTGGAACCCGATAGCTGGGACTCTCATGCCCATGCCCAGCGATCTGAAACAGCTTCTCTCTCCTGGGGGGCCTTTCGTAGTACCGAACTTTCTTGTGAGGTATGCTCAAACGAAACGGATTCGACCAATCACCGCCCCCCTCATGAAGGGCGTCAAACTCTCGTTCACGCCGGCCATGGAGGCCATCGTGCGTGGCTTTCTCGCAGAACTTGCCGCTCCACCTGTCCTGGTCTTCTCCGATTGGGAGGCCGTGGAGGACGGCTCTCGATCTTTCCGGGTGTACTGCGACACCGGAATCTACGGCTTTGGTGCTATGCTTGAGCAGGAGCAGACGGACGGCTCCGCGTGGCCCATTGCCGATGTTACTCGCGCTACCCTCGACTCGAAAAGGCACTGGACGCCTCTCGATGTTGAGCAGGGAGTATTCTTTGGGCGATCAAACGTCTTTCAGGCTACCTTTGGGGCACGAGTTTCGCAATTTTTCGGATCACACAAGGCTCTGGAATGTCGGCAAAGTTGGGGGCCACAACGCGCGAGTCCAGCGGTGGCTCGAGTGTCTCCCCGCGGCCAACTACACACTCGGGTAACGAAAGAGCAACGCCAACACGGTAACGCCGATTCTCCCGTTTGCCATAGGGTGGCAACTGAGCACTACCGCAGTGTTTCTACGTTCTATACGACCACCAATGCTACAGTAGAGGGGTTACTTTTGGGGCATTTGGGGGCAGTGGCCTAAGGCCACTCGCGCGAGTGACTTCCTTGTTCCTTCGCGCGCTGGTAAGTCTTCGTGGTGTTGTACTTTTTCATCATGAATCCGCAACAGAATGGTAAGCTACACTGCGGCAAAAGCCGTCTAAAATTGTTTCCTAATTGAGGCACAGAGTCACCCGTGCGAGTGGCTCAAACCTGGTATCGAAAAACAGGGGTACCCCCCCTATAGTAGATTTGGTCCGCTTTCTCCCTGTCGACGATGAGGCCGTACACCTCGTCAGGGCCTACGGCCTGCACACCCTCTTCCCACAGGTTCCCGGCATTGGCTTGGGGGTGCTGGTGCCCTGGCCTTATAGCGCCGTGTGTGGGTATGCTCCTCTTGATCCCCACTTAGTTTCGCGAGTTTCGCGCACACGGGCCACGTATGAGGATTGACTATACTTCTGCTCTACTGGTAGATTTATCGCTCGTGTTTCTTCTTTCGGCCATACCGGCAATACCCGTCTCGGCCGCGTACATTTTTTCTTACCGTCGACGCCACTTTTACTCCGGTGTTCGCTGCGTCTTTGGAGGTTGCTCCGCCAGATTTATCGCGTGCTCCTACGCTCCCTTCGGAGGCTCCCGTGGCACTGCCGCCTTGGGGCAGAATCTCCGTTCGGACACGCCGAAGAGCAGCACGCTGTTGATTATAGCTTCGGACCCGGCCGGGACTCTCGGTCTTTTTCTTCTCAGGTCGCCCCCTCGCCACGCGTTCCACGCCCTCGACCGCCTCTGGTCGTCACCTTAGACCCATCTCGGGCCCCGAAGCTTGTTCTGACAGTACTTATCCCGTCCCACTTCGACCAGCGCGACGCGCGGCTTGTCGTTTGGGTGAGAGCCAGTTCGTATTTATGGGTCTACACTCATGCGACCTTGGATCATGGAAGCCTGTCATTTGACTGGTTCCTGCCATCTTGGCGCGGCCCGTATACTCCGCATGCTCGAACGTTTCTGTTGGTGGAGAGGAATGAACACTGTCACAGCTGATGGCTACGCCACGACCTGATTTGCCAAGCGCTGAAGACACCGCGACTGACGGTTCGTTGGCCCGCCATATCGACCCCGCTCCCTCGCTCCCTCTGGGATCGAGAATCGCGGTCAATGTGGACTATTTCGGGCCGCTGCTGGTCACGCCCAGGGGAAACATTTACATTTTGCTTTTCACCAACCGTTTTAGCCGCCGTGCGGACACGTATGTTCGCTGCCACTGCCGCTGAATTTTCAGCCGAGGGTACGACCAACGTCATTACCATCCTGTACATTCCTCTTGGAGGATGCCCGCGTACTATACTCTCGCAACAACGGTCGCCAGCTCTGCTCTAAGATTTCGCACGCCGTCTACAAGCTTCTTGGTGTTGGTAAACTCGACGCTAGCCCCTACCACCCGAGCGGCAATGGTGGTGTGGAGCGTGTCAACCATAATATGGCACAAATGCTGTCTATGGCGCCACCGCCGGCCTGGCCCCCAACGAGGTTTACATGGGCAGGCTTCCCTGCCCCCATCTCACTGTTTTCGACCGCTCTAAGGTCGCCGGCAATGAGAGTCTAGCCCGCCATCACCTTTCATATTGTGAGTAGGCGTCCGATCGCCAACAGCGTGCCAAACGATATTGTTCACGAAATACATCTTTGAACATTTTCTCGCTTGGAGTGTTGCAACTAAACCCTTTCGGACGTTTTCGCGTCAGGTCCCCAGCCTCGTTGTGCGTGATTAGCTTTGGCCGTAAAAAAAAAGGCCTCCACTATTCGCCAAGGCGTGAAGGCTTGCATGGATGCGGAGGTGCACTGTTTCGCTCTCAATTGTACGGGACCTCATAAGACCTTGCGCTCGGCTCCTGCCCCTGCAGCGGAACACCGGACGGTCGTCTCTTCGGGGATACACTCCTCTATTCGGATCTCCCGACGGACATGCCCGGCGCAGATGCACACCGCCGGGTCTCCGTCGAGCGCTTCAAGCCCTGCGCCAACCCCCACGACCGCGGCCACATGCTTAAGTAGCTTTTCAGGTGGAAATCGACACACGACGCGTATGAAAATACGTGGAAGTGTGGTGAGCTAAAGCTTTATTTTTCCCCATCCGCCGGAGGATAAAAAAAAAAAAAAAAAAGCTTCCAGGTGGGTTGACGCGATACGTGCTGAACGACTCCACCAAGAAATCCCCCTCATATCACATCACTCAGGATGACTTGTCGACGCCCCTCTAGCGGCTCAAGATGGGGAATATCAGCGTCCGACCCATGCTACGACAGAGGTAGCACTTTTTTTTGAAACGGTTTCTGAAGGGTGGCGCTCCTTAAACCGAAATCGTCGGGAACAGGCAATTTTGCTTCATGATTTTCGTTGCATACCAAGGCCATCATGAGACGTTTCATCCGATTTCAGTTTTACTTTTCACCAAATCAGTTTTTTTCGAGAGGTATTAAGCTCCCAAATTCAGGAGTAGTATTGGAAAAAAAGTGGTGGACCTCTATCGTAGCATGCGTCGGCCACCAATCGGTCCGTGGTCGCGGTGTGGGGTTATCGTGGTGATGTGCAAGACGCATCGGGCTCGCCCATTATGGGAACGGGAGATGGACCTCCAGCTCTCCCGACAATTGTTTCTCTGTTGGGCTGGAACTCCAAACCAGCACCGCCAAAGCAACCGTCTACATCGTCAGATGCTCATTGGTGTTGCACAACGAGAACTTTCCCGCCCTAAAGGCGAGGGATTTTTGGTACCCGTGGCCAGGGTTGCGCGCCGCACGCTGACTGTTTTCGTCATTACAGCACTACGGTGCTCCCGGACGGGGCCCAGTCTTGGTACAAAACCGCCAAAGGCTTGTGGTGTGATCAGGGAAAACCAGCGCTCGTACCACTGCCGACGGGGAATGTTTATTGCGCTTTCTGGACGACCCGCGGCCGATCAAGCTTCCGCCTTCATCGCCTCGCCGCATGACTTGGACAGGAGGGGTTCATGGACCTTGGTTCCCACAAATCTATCGTGGTAGATCAGTTGCACGTGGAATTTAAAGTATCAACGTCAGATTAATCTCGAGGCACGGGCGTGATTAGTTGACGTTCACACCACCACCGCGCTCGAGTGTTCGAGTCCGGTTCTTCTGTATTTGGGTTGCGGTCATTTGGGGATATTCGTTTTTTGGGGCTTGACTTAATTTTCATTTGAGGTGAGTCTTCCGTTTTTTGTCCGCTTGGTTTCGACGTCGTCCCCAGCGGTACCGAACGATGTCCATTCCGCGCGTGAGCAGATTTCGTTCGCAGTGTTCTGGTATATTTTTGCAACCGCTCAGGGTTTCGTGACGAGATTTTCGACTATCCTGCGTTCGAACCTAGCACTTTTGGCATTTTCTGCGATATGTATCATTTATAATTTTGTTTCACTTGTTCTCATTCGCCGCGGGAATCTGAGGAGGATCACATCTCTCGCGTGGCCATCGATTTCACCATTACCGCTGGGTTTCTTGCATTCCGTTACCCGATTTCGGTTTTGTGCTTTTACAATTGTGTGAGGTTTCGTAGCCCCATACTGGAAGGATATACTGGTAGGGTAGAGGTGCGGGAGTTGGTTTTGAAGAGTCGCATCTTCGAGCGATGTTTTAGACCGTGAAGCAGGCGTGCTTCCCCAAATCTTCCATAACTCTTCATATACCGGTCATCATGGTGAGCTAGTGCTCAAATATTGCCGTGGGAGTCTGGCAAAGGCATAGGGTCCACAGTAAAGGATAATCATATGGGATAAAAGGGTTTCACAAGCCTTTGAAGCCATGTGCGTATGAGAAATAGTGAATGGTGCCATTGCATTTATGGATTTGTATCGTGCATCGCGCTGAGTTCTTCGGGTGACACAAGAGATATCACGAAACCCTTATCCAAGGATGCATAATTGAGTGAACGCCGTGGGGTCTGCTTGGTGCCGAGGCCTGCAAGGAGTTACCTGCGTCCGTTTCAGGGCTTAGCTTACCAATTTTTGCCGAAAAGGTGGCTGCTGTTCTATGTCCTTAAAGAGGTTACGGCCAAAGGGGCCTCGAAGCGCCGAAAAAGACCAGCCTACTACTCTAAGCATATGTTTGACCTTTATTAATAATATATTTCGCCATAGACACCGACTACCACACTGCCACCCTCTTCCTCGCTTTGCCGCCATACGGTCCTCCTGCGTTCGACGATAGCTCAAGCCTATCACCACGCGCAGCCAGAAAGGTGCGAAATGCGCCCTGATATCTCTTTTAAGATGTACCCCGATTCCTATGCTTTGGTGTATGTACCAATGTTTCCTACACTTAGTCACATAGGCGTATCCTGCTTCCTACACTTGCAAACAGGCGTCTCCTGCCTCGTCAGGACGCGGGCTACGATATGGGGTACTTTTTTGGCGAAAGTATTTTTGCCTCACGAGGCTTGCCAACTCAAAGGCTACATTGGAATAAGCATTAATCGTGCGAAAACCGTTTGTGTTGCTACAAAGTACCGTACGAGGTACCTATTAGTAGACCATGCGGATTTCTTCATCGGGTTTCACAAGGGTTTTGTCTGCATTTTTTGCTGAAAACTGACTCTATTAATAATAGGCTTTGTGTGGGGGTTAGAGCTCCTCCACAGGGGAGACTTGAGGAAAAGTGGATGGTACCCCCATCGTACTATTAACATTACTAGAGCATGCATCTCAGTCGTGTCCTGCTTCCTACACGTACATGTCGATGTACAGTATCCTGTTTCCTGCAACTACCAGGGGAGGTTTCCTATACTTATGAAGGCGCACAGTATGTTGTTTCCTAGGCTTTGACTCAGTAAGCTGGCAATTAGTGCACATGAACCACAAGTTAGGCAACGCATTGCGTTGCGGTTTGTTTCTTGCAACAGGTTCTCGCAGTTGCACTATCCACCTCTATTTCGAGTGTCACCGTACAGTTTTCCCCGCCGTATTGCCACCTTAAGTGTACCTCGCGTCTTACCAGAAGAGGTGATGCACTGCGATGCGCTTTTCTACTCGCAACAAGTGCCTGCCATTACACAGCCCACCACTGTTGTATTTCAGGTTACATTGCGGAGCGGTTCCTGCCACATACAGGTTATAGGTTATGTTGCACCATTGAATCATTTAACCATAACCTCCCCCCCGCCGACGCGGAGCTGCCCCTAACACCTAGCAACGCTGCCTAAGGCTGCTGCCACCGGTGTCACGTCACCGGGGTCATGTCACGGTACAGGGTTGCCTACTGCGTTTGTTCAGAAGGTCCCAGCGATCAAGGGGCCATCGTAGGGTGGCTACCCCCTTTTTCGTGACGAGCAGGTTAAGCCTTTTAGCACCGCAGTCCCAACATGGGTACAAGACACTTGGAGTTAGACTATGATATACTATTAATATTAATAATGTTGGGAGTTGGAAGCGGGTTAACGAACAATTCGACGTCTCCATGGCGGTGTACCGTGTATTTTGCCAAGTAATACCTGGTAAAGCACTAGACTAAAGCTTGAGTCTAGACTTGCAAAGCACGTGGTCCTGAGCGGCTGAAATAAAAGCCCCCAGAAGTGTCCCCCTGGAGGTGTCTGTTCTGGCCAGTCCGAACGGTGCTCCGTCTCGAGAAAGGAATGCGTTGTCAATAGTCCAACTACTGGGGCAAACGACAAATGAGTACGCCCCCCCTGGGTCGATGGTCATACGGCTACTGCCATGCATACAATGAATACACCCCCGCCCCCTACCGAAGCTCCCATATGCAAGAAACTGCGCATAAGATGCTGGCGTCCGCCTCACTTGTGGCTTCTCAGTAGGATGCAGCTCACCCTTTGTGCGGCTTGCTGAACTCCTCACGTAGCTTCACGCTTGGTTCACGGACTGTCTGCCTGGCCGGTGAAACCCTGACGTGCTCCGTGCCGGCATTGTACGGAGATGCGAGGGTCTCATACCTACTAATAGCTACTATACCATATGGCCATACCACTACGGCCATGCATGAAAAAAGCACCCCCCATGATTGCCCTCCCCTGGTCTAACGTCATACGACTACGGCCATGCATAAACTGAGTACACCCCCACCCCCTTCCGTACCGCTGGCCTAAAGATGCGGAGCTCAACATCTCACCCAAAAACCACCTTGAGCAGAAAAGGTGCGTGCAAACCTGTGAACACCGATCCCATGGACTAACTAAGTAAAAGACAGACAGCGAACATTGAATACAGCGAATATTCAACAATGAATACAGCGAGTGTTTCCACACGACGAATATTGAATATTGAATGCCGCGAAAGCATGCATGTTATTATAAGAGGAGCTCTATAGCCTCATATATCTATCTCATCTATACCTCATCTATTAGACTATACCTCATCTGTCATCCCACCCACCGAAACCGAGAACATATGAAAGAAAGTCCGACCTGACTGATGAACAACCCCATGGCCTATGTGTACACGAGAGCCACCCCACGGAGATAGGGGTCCAGCATCAGTCCCTGCCACCTCCTAACATGAGGATCTCAACATCATCAATCATCCATCATCAACGTCACCATCAACATCACCCTAGTATACGTGACTTCGAAGGCATTCGTTCGCGCAACCTGGCCAAGCGCCTACTACTGAGACTACGGCCTATTTTAGTAGTCCTAAAATGAAACATGCTCGTC
This sequence comes from Undaria pinnatifida, assembly GCA_012845835.1. Lineage (NCBI taxonomy): Eukaryota > Phaeophyceae > Laminariales > Alariaceae > Undaria > Undaria pinnatifida. The sequence continues at coordinate 9,306,992 of JABAKD010000024.1, forward strand.
AAATTACTTGATCAAATGACTAACCGTCAGTTTTTCACTTGAAGAGGTCGACCGACAACAAATACCATATTATGGTCCGAAAAGTGCAACCCCTAGGTATTAATGGTATCAATAGGGTATTAATAATACCGATACTACGGTGGGATGACCCTGCAACGAACAATTTAGCACACACAAGAGAATGGCATTCCGAAGAAGGAGGTCCGTCCTTCAGAAACAGTCGCAATGTCAAGCCAAAAGTGCCACCCTTTGTCGTTACACTTCGTTCGTCAAACGTACTATTACCTGGTACACTATTCAAATACTACCAGGTAACATACTAAATGCCACTATTGAGAGCTGTTAGTAGTCGGTAGTACAATTAGTAGTCGGTAGTTACCTCAGTGCAGGAGCCCCTTCACTCGAAAACATTAGGGTTTAAAAACTGTCCCCTAAAAAGCAACGCCTGCCTACACACTTCCCCTTTCTCTCGCAAGCAATGTCTGCTTGGTCGGTGCCAACCCGGCGTGCTCCGTCCCGGCATTGTCAGGATGCGAGGGTCTACGGTCCAGAGGACAACGCCCACGCAAGAAATGACTGCACCCTCTCCCCCTACCGTGTGTTGCGCTAACCCCGGACAAACTGAAAATGAAAGTTACAAAAACGACCCATCGACCGCGTACAGAAAATCATACCTGGTATGTTCCTATTGTATACGAACTACCATATTAAGAAATAACAACTTACCTACATGGAACGCGTTTCTACATTGGTTGAGTGCAGAGCAATCGGCATCTCACCAGCACCCTCCAACCCGGTGGAATCAATACAAACGCTGCATATACACACCTCAACAACGTTATTACGAAATGCGAATCCTTTTAATGCAGCGCCAACGATACACGCCAGGCTGTTATTCCCCAGCTTACAGTGTTACTGCCTATTTACCTAGATTGGGCGCTCGTAAAAGGAGAATGTTAATACCAATTTCAGCAACAAGAACATGTGTTGAATAGTGCAAATCCTCTAACTCCGTCCACCATTTACCATTATGAATGCTGCGATAACTTGAACAGGCTGGAACATATGCCTCCCCTGGCGATGACAGGGTTAAAAGGATAACACATGTCAACAGGATCAACAGGGTCAAGAGGATCAGAAGGACCGAAAGGGTCAAGAGGATGAAAAAGACCAAAATAATCACTACCTGGTAGACGATTCGACTAGAACCTATTGCAACGGCCGTTGAAAAAACAAATATTACAACCGTTAAAACCCTTGCACTCGTATCTGCGCTGCCAAAAGCCGATACAGTTTGCATGGCGTACGATACGCCGTTCACCCTCTAGCGATAGCAATGCCACGATAGCTTCAACAGGTTGGAGCGTATGGCTTTCCTGGCTAGGAAAGGGTCAGCAGGATCAACAGGGTCAACAGGACCGAAACGATCAAAAAAATCGAAAGGGTAAAAATTATCAACGTGAACAAAACGATCAACGGGACCACTGCGATTCGAATACCTGGTTCAGTAGCATAACCTCTCTAAATGACCGTCCAAAGAAAACAATAATCGTACAGGCCCTTCCACAACTATGTACGTTGCCAACAGCGATTGCAGTATTCCATGACGTACGAAACTCCGTTCATCCTCTACCATTGATATTGCCACCTCAGCTTCAACAGGTCGGAGCGTATCGAATGCCTGGTAAGAACATGGTCAAATGAATCATTAGGAAAAAAAGGGTCAAAACGATCAAAAAGGTCAAAAGAATCAACGATACCATTCGAAAGTCTATTAATGGATACCCAAAAAAAAAAAGCACAACATCGTATGAGCCCAAACACATTGTTTTACGCTGCCAACAGTTAGCACGCCATCACGACGTCAAAGCAGCGCATTTTCCCCCAGTGCACTTTCCCCAAGAAGATCAAGGACTGCTGCAAGTTCACCTTCCACTACAATATATAGATCAAATGATCCAATTGGTCAACTGATCACATGCGGTTAGCCGGGTCAAATTGGTCGAATGATCAAATACCCTGGGTTATTCGATCATATTATCAAATAGGCCAAGTGATCGCATTGGTAAAATGATCGAACAGCTCCTCAACTGATCCATTTGGTCAAATTACCACAAGTATGTCAAATGTTGCACGGGTCAAATGACCAAATTGGCCAAATGACCCAATGTGTCAACTTGACCAAATAAGTCAAATTGACCAGACGTGTCAAATTATCAATTTGGTCACACGTATCAAATTGGACAAGTGGTTAAAAAAAATAGGGTCAAAGCAATAATCAAATTCACCAAACGACAGCAGCAACAACCAGGACGCACACACCAAGCCCCAAGGCGATCGAATTCGGCAACCTACATCCATCTATTCCACGATCATGGAGCAAATACATGATACACTATCAAATAGCCAAAAGAGCAAACAAGTTATATGGCAGCGGCAACAATCAGGACGCACACATCAAACGCTAAGACAATCGAAGTAGCCAAACTGCACCCATCCATTCCTAGAGAAGGCCAGGAGGACGAGCACAGCGCAAAACCACCCGAAAACACAAGCGCACACCATGTACACGCCGCCCTCTTCGTCTCATCCACAAGGCCTCCCCTTGTCAAAAACGCCGCCCATAGCACCGCAAGCGCCATTATCAGCAGCACGCCAGAGTTCCACTCCCAAGGAGCCGATTCTCTCTTAGAAACCCGCGAAGTCAGCGCAAATCCGATTGGCCAGCACGCCCAAAAGGCAGCCAGCAGCTGCAAACTCGCGACCACGAGAACCCACTTCCGGAAAACGCGTTTCCACGTGGAACTCCCATCTGATCGGGTTTTTTGGGAGGGCGACGCCACTCCCCCCCAAGCTGCACGCACGCAGAGCACCAACAACGCGGTGTCAATCGCAAAGTCTACAACAGCGAAAATCGGGAGCTGTCCCCTGATAGCTTGCGAGACCAGAATGACGTCCATATACACCCAAAAAAAAGAGCACAGGATGCATGCGGTCGCCGCGCACGGCCCGTTGTCGAGGTGGAACAGGGTCCATAATAGAGCCAGCGCAAGCCAGAGGGCATTAGCACCCAGCCACGTCCAACCCCGCGCTTCGACGTCAAGACTGGTGAAATAGAGATCATGCCACACGTCGAGGAAAGGGGGAAAGGAGAGCACCGCGAGTATCATGAGGTAGGCCGCAGTAGACCCTAGGGCAGCTGGTTGGGCGTTATGCCTTGTGCGCCCGGTGTTCCCAGTTAGCGGTAGGGTTTCGTCTTCGCGCACCATCATGCCGCCAGGGGAAGACATATGCGCTTCTTTGGTGTTGCGTTTCGCCAGAGGGAGGTCCTGCGCTTCTTCACAGCAAGGTAGCAACCTGTTTTCAGGGTGTGTGACAAAAACCATATGCAGGGAGATGCGCTCAATAGATGTCACGGTAGAATCTTGTGTTCGGGGCGGGGGGGGGGGGGGGGGGCGAAAACAAAGCGCAGGGAGGTGCGCTTCTTCACTGACAGCGCCTTTGGATTCAACGTTCATGGAGTGCAAAACGAAAACAACGTGCAACGAGACGGTGAGCTTGTTCGCTGTTAATGACTTTGCCTTGGGTGTTCACGGAATGAAAATCGAATAAAAAATGCAGGGAGATGCGCGCTCGCATTCACTGTTACGTAGCCCCCTGCGTTTAGTGTTGAATGTTCAGGGAGTGAAGCACGAAAACGGCGTGGACGGCATTTTACGCCCGAAAGACAAAAATACCGTTAGCGCCCTGTGTTCTGTGTTCGGTGTTCTGTGTTCAGTGTTCGGGGAGTGAAAAATGAAAACGATGCGCAAGCAAAGCTACGTGCAAAGCACCGCCACTGCCCTGTGTTAACGATGTGCACATCAGTTTACGCGCTAACCATTGCTAGCACCATGCGGTCAGAAGGTGAAACACGACAGCAATGAAGTGCAGGAAGGTGCACATACTCACCGGTTGCGCCCTTCAGGGAGCGACGGAACAAAAATAAGAGGGCAGGGAGATGCGCTTATTCACTGCTAGCGCCCTTCGGGGAGGGACAAACGAAAAAAAGTTCAGGGATATGCGCTTTTACTCAGGTAGCGCCCTGTGTTCGGGAGGGGAAAACAATAACGATGTACCAGGTACACGTCAAAATGTACACCCGCGCTTTCTGGATTGCCTGTGTTTAACCGATTTGCCACCGCACTTGCTTCTTGGGGACACGACGCTATTAACATATACCAACAACTAGGCTAGGATGTACATGTGTTGGAGATGGAAAATTCCCCAAGCGGTGCGTTGTGTTCACGAGATGCGAAACGAAAACGATGTGGAAGTCGATTACGCCCCCGCTTGCACAATTGCGCAAATGCTTGCGTATACTGTATAACCATTTTAGCACTGCATTTTCCATTTTAAGGAACGACGTGCTTGGAATTGGACTATTCACAGGATATGCTTCGGAGTTGGGAAAACGCGCCCTGTGTTCAAGGGATGCGGAACGAAAATGATGTACATCATGAGCAAGTATACTGTAACCATTTTAGCACTGTATTTTCCATGTTAAGGAACGAACTACTTTGAATTGAACTATTCACAGGATATACTTCAGAATTGGGAAAACGCGCCCTGCGTTCAAGGGATGCGGAACGAAAATGATGTACCTGGTGCACGTCAAGTTACGCCCGCTTGCTTGATTGCTTGTGATTTAGCCCATTTCGCGACTGCACTCCCGTCATGACAACAAAGCACTTCGAATCCGACTATTCACAGGACATACTTTGGGGTCGGGCTAAGGCACCCTGCGGCCAAGAGATGCGACACGACAACCAACGCGGTACTTCGATGCACCTCGAGCTACGCCAACACATACTTGATCGCTTCACGTTTGAGCATTTGACCACTGCACTCCCACATTGGGGACTTGACGCTCCATTGACTCTATCCACTAAACGCATCGGATAGATCACGATATAGCCCAACAAGATAATGCATACCTGGGACAGTAGGGACCCCCCAGTAAGACGTTGCTATGCCAGAGCATTATGACCGCCTTATTGGGGGAAGCCGGCTTACTCGCATTATTCATCTTATTCATTCCGGGCTATGAGTGCGGTTCCCCAGTCGCCCCAAGCGACTTTGACCGCTTTACACGGGGGCACCGCCTAATTAGGATCGCCCAGTCGCGCCAAGCGACTTTGACCGCCTTATATGGGGATACCGCCTAATTTTGATCGCCCAGGTGCGCCAAGCGACTTTAACCGCCTCACGTCGGGACACCGTCTAATTCTGATCGCCTTTTATGGGGGGGGGGGCTAATGTGTGTCGTTATTATATGGTGCTTAGATCTGCGTTGTACACATCCAAGCCAGTAAACATGCATGTGCTAAAGCAATAGCTCGTGCCGATCACACGGTTTTCATCCAGCAACATCGTCTACACCACGCACACAACCTTTACACCAGGGATCTGCCTGCCGTAAAATGCGCAGATCGTCAAATGGGGTCTGGTCTGTCCCGTGTGTAAAAAGCACTTGGAATTCGACTATTATATCAATCCGACGTTTATTGGATTTGAAAAAGCGCCCGGCGTCGAAGGGGTGCCAAACAAAACAATCCGCGAATATGTCAACTTACGCACACATTTGCTTGCCTTGCAGGCTCTGCAGGGATGCCAAGACGAAAAAAAATATGCACGCGTCAAAGTTACGCCCATGTTTGCTTGCGTTTAGAGCGCTTGGCGTGTCATGTCAAGGATGCGATGCGCACGTCAGGATACGCCCACGCGTGCTTGATCGCTTGCGTTCAACACTTCAACCACTGTACTCCCGCTTAGGGGTCAAAAAACGTTACGAACTTTGTACGAATATCTACCAGCATCAAGCCAGATATGACAGGAGACATGTCAAGCACGGGGAAACGTGCGTTGTCTAGGGTGCAGGGCCGAGTGCTCCACACTAAAAGCTAGCAGTTTTGTGTCAGTCGGTGTCAGTCAAGAAAACACAAGGCGAATTTGCTGTCTGTCAAGGGGTGGAAGTGCTGCCTCCTGATATATTTGCTTCACCAGCATAGCTTGACCAGCAGAGCTTGACCAGCACATTATTATAAAAATTATACCAGCATATTATAGGCCAGTGATGTTCCCCCCCCGACGGCCACGTATTGTCCCTGGCGGATCAACATCAATTATCACAAAACACGTGGAAATAGACTAGACTAAGCTACGTTTTAGATTCTGGACGAGAGTTGACGCGCCGCGCGTTGAAGGGGTGCGAAACGAAGGCAATGCGCACGTCAAGTTCACGGCAACACTTGCTTAATTGCTTCGTTGTGGGACCCATGCGCAGGCGATATTGTGGGACCCGAAGCATCAGAAACATTGGAAGTGGAAACCCATGAGCAATCCCTTGGAGAGCAAAAGACAAAAAAACACAATAAATGGTTTATCGCGATAATGGGCAATTCTCCAGTTCGCCCCTGTAGCCCCTCTAGCACTGCACACCCACTGTGGAGACGAATTATTCGACAACAGAGTTGGATACGTGTTTCCGTACAGTGCAGCAGTAGTAACAGGCTCAACAAGCCTCACCAGGAAGAAGAGGTTTGGCGGAAATTGTACCTTTTTTACTAGTAGTGCCCTACTGGTCTAGACTAATATCGTAGCACATGTCGCTCCATGTATGAGCGCTAGCATAAACGAAAATTGCGGTCATACCACACGTAGTGTGAGCACGCAGCACACATACATACATAGGATGTTTGTTGAAGCTACCGCTTGCACTCGCGTCGTGCAACTCCTTGCCCTGGATGACTATGTTGTAGTCCGGCCCCGAGGACACCACTTCCTGAACCTAGCAGGCCGCCTTGCTTCCCTATTGGCCCGATTCGGATGGCCCATGGTTCGGGCGAAAAAGGCGGGGGGTGTACGTGGCCCCATTTGACTTTTGACCATTACCCGTCTAGTGAAATCCATCCAAGTACTTTTTGGGGCTATCCGAAGTAGCCCAACAGGTACACCTGGTACTCCGTAGTATAGTTTCGATCAAATGGAAGCATCTTATCATGGTCACAAAGGGGCTTTAATCTTTTCGGGGACTTGATTATATCTTGATCACAGTGTTCAGACCAAAAGCGACGAGTGCGACCTAATCAAGCGCCTAGGAAGATCTTAGGGCAATCCGAATATCGTCACGTCCTACGCTTGCCCCAGAGCTTCCCGCGTTGCAGCTCGAGTACATGACCTTACACCAGCAGCTCGGGTCGCTTCATGTGGCCGATGCTGCATTCGAATGTTTTTTGGTGAATGTTTGCGGCTAAAGTCCCAAATCAACACAGCAGTACAACTAAGAGGGCTGTACCAGGTATAATATACCAGGTACCTGGTATACCCCCAAACCTCTGCCAAAATTGTACCTGGTAGTAAAAAGTGGGATCCCTCCGCCGCTGCTATGATATGGAGTACAACAGTCACCTCGGCATCAATAACGTGCCCAAAAAAAACAAAAACTTTACGTGATCGGCACGGGTTGCGGGCGTCATACCAGCGCGCCAGAATCTAATTTGGGGCAGGTTGGGGCACGCGCGGGCACCTCCCGCAAGCCCGTTTCCCTTACTGTCAAGGTACTCCGAGGGGGGTGCGTGGTTGGTCGGTGTTGGGGAGCGTGCCCCTCATGGGTTCCGGTGTCTTTATTATTTCTCCGTAGGGTCTGGCTGGCTAGACTCAAGACTTGATACATCATTGCTCTAAACAGGACGCTATAAAGACAGGGCAAGGCAGGTAGTGAGGTGAGGGGTTTCCTGCTTGTCCCATCACCGTCACCTACATTATCGCCCAACTATGATGGCCTTGACATGAGTGTGCATCTAATATCACGTGGTTTCACCTCAACCATGACATGGTTTCACGTCGAATCTATAAACGATCCTTGTACAGAGAGCACTCCATTACACTACCCCCCCCATTCGGCTGAAAAAAAGACAGGGCACACCCCCTTTTGACCAGTATTTAGCCGAAATAAAACAAATGGGAAGTATAATTCAATTCTAGACCTTGGCCTAACTTCGAAAACATGGTTGAAATGTAGCATATATACCTCTATCATACCGCCTGCGAGATTTCTCGGAATAGAAATACGTGATAACGAGTGATCAATGGTGTGGGCTGGGTCAAGCTCGTCCTACTGCTATTTATTGTTACTGTATGCACGTACACAAGTATCAGCGGTAATCTATGCATACATATGATATGTAGACTAGTGTAGACTATATAGTATACTGAGTACATTTTTTTTTCACTCTTCTACTTTCCAGCTTCTGGACAAGCCGTGGTGACAGGTGTCGTCCCTTCTTCCCCCCGGTTATTGCCTTCAATTTTTATCGCGCATAGGGTTCAGCAATCCCACTGCTCGTCGATTTTTCATCGAAGTGTTGCTAACTCACGCTCTCGCGTTTTCCGCAAGTCAATTTGTGCAATAGAAAAAGTCCCCACGAACTTATACGAGTACGCACGCGGAGGGATTCGAACTCACGAAACTGACCTATACCAGGCTCAACGATATCCTGATACGCCACCGGGGCGGCCGGCAATATCAGGGGTATAAGATGACGTGGATACAGCTTCTAGAAAGTACAAGTAATGATTTCTCGCGATAAAAACGAAGGCGCGTACCGTAGTGGGGAGGGGGGGAGGGAGGGAGGGAGGGAGAAAGCTTGCTCAGTGACACCCGGGTCTGAGTCAAGTCTAGAGAGGGAGAAGGAGGAAGAAAAAGTTCGAACATAATATGCAGATGGGATGTAGCAGAAGAAACTCACACACACAGCAGCAGCAAGCACTCGTACCCGGTACAGCAGCTAGCTGTATGTACCAGGTATTATGCGGGTACGCGGTATCCGGGTTCGGAAATAATTTGAGTGATATCAGGATGCTCTGCCATAGGAGATGGCGGCTGGCAGTGATGACGTCAGGAGACGGCACTTTGACCCTTTGACGGACGTCAATCTTACGATAATGTATGATTTATTTGCCTTCGCTGACGCCAAACCACTATTTTTTATTAATGGTGTGGCACGATCGGTTTGACCGCTGGACGTTTTCCTATGACTTGACCGTTTCCTGACATCTTTGATTAGCAGTGATGACGTTGCCCTGCACACAGCCTGCGAGTAAAATCACCCAACATGTGTATCATACATGATCTCACAGCTGGAGTGCATTTTAAATACCCGTTATCACATCCTACAGCAGCAGTTATAAATATAATATTAATAGTACGACTACTACTGTAGTACGACTATTAATAGTACGACTAGGGCAGAGTCCCCCAAAACGACTGCCTAATTGGGGGAAGCCACCTTATTAATTATTGCAGGTATGAGCGGAATTCCCCACTCGCGCCAAACGATTTTGACCGCCTTATATCGGGATACCGCCTTACTCAGAACGCCTAATATTGGCTTATTGGGGGACCTGTGCCTGGTGTAATACAGACCAAGCAAAAAGCAGCGTGATCGTAGACCGTGAGATCGCGAGCCAGCAGCAGTGAGTCGCAGAGAACGCCAACTAACGATGGACGCCACTAAGTACAGCAAAGTACGGTTCGCCCCAGGCAGCCTGAAAGCCAGAGGCGCATGGCGTGCGCTCCAGTGAAAAATAAAATGTGCCACTGATGCGTGCCGCGCTGGCTCATCTTGTATGTGTGCTGTTTGTGCTGCAATAATGTCATGCTGCCAATGGTGCTGTTGTACACAGAGTTCTGTTCTGTGCTGATCATACTGCCAGTACGCGTAGTAGATCGCCGGCAGCACTGCTCAAATACTACCAATACTCGCAGTAGTGCCGTCAGAGGTACTGACATACCCTTGGTACTCGTATACTCCGAGCATATTCAGAGCGTCTGTTCCTATCCTCCTACCCCCGCCTGCTTCGTTTTCCTTCTCACTTTCCCTGCTGAGACGATTGAAAAGCGCGTCAAGAACAAGCACACACCTGTATCGTAGATGCAGCAGTCCTGCCGTAGAGCCTTCTCCTTCGACCCTTGGCACCTCTGTTCTATTGAGCCTGATTAGTGCACTAGCCACGCTCGATCACGTTTAGCATCTAAACCTACAGGTCGGCATGAAAATCTGTGTTCCTGCAGCCTGTCTGCATGCGTGCAGTGCCGTGCATGCTCGAACTCGGACTTGTCTATTTTCGACTGACGTTCGATAATAAGCAGGCGTTTACTACTACTGCTGTTGTTTGCTCTACGCCTGTGGTATCCTGGTAGTCGTGAATGAATCTTTGGAATCTTCCTGCTGTCCTCTTTCGACAGAGCTTGCTCTGGCTCAGCCGAAACTCTCTGCCGTGTGATGGCACTCGTGTGTATCACCTTCGTGCTCACTTGCAGCAGTAGTAGTGACGTCAGTGGGCTATGTCATGGGGCTATTGCGGACTTCTGCGATTATTTTTCAGATATTTTAGACTGTCAATAGCGGCTACCACTAGACACAGCAGCTACGAAGCTGCTGCATGATAGCCGATATGCAAGTTGGTTGGCTTTTACTTCCTCCACCTAACCTACAACTAACGAAGCTGCGAAGAAGATAGCAGCTACCTGGCTACCTGGTACTATTATTCATTCGTAGACAGACGTAAAAAAAGAAGAAAAAAACAAACAAATCTCTCGCCGGGATTCGAACCCGGGGTACCAGCTTCAAAGGCTGGTGTGATAACCACTACACTACGAGAGAACACGCTCTGGGCTATATATTTCTCGCTAGATATTTTGACTTATATAGGATAAAATCTCATACCAAGTGTTCACGGAGCAAAATTTAATGTATAATCATGCTCGGAGCATGCGATCATGCTCGGAGCATGTGTCAGGTTCTTGACCCTTGGTAAACCATCATCAGAGAATACATGCTGTACCCTCCAACACGACAAGTTCTACTTATTAAATGATTGGTGTAGGATGCCAGGGTACGAACCAGGTGCATATGAGGTGCATAATTCGAATGGGTATGTTCGTACGGGGGTGGTGACCTGCCAAGCTCCTCGTATTAATATATATATACACTTTTCCAACCACCCGCACGATCGCCTAGACCTAGCACCACGCGTATAACAAGCTGCTACATATCTTTGATCTCACAGCCGAAGTGTATTTGAATATTATTTGTGACCTAAACCTCCTAGAAAACTCCCCCCCCCCCCCCCCCCCTCTTGCTCTCCCTTACTCAAACGCCCCACCAAATATCGAAATCCGCCAGATTAACAAACACTTCACGCACAGGATATCACCTCATTATCTTTCGAGAGCCATCCATGCCGCTGTGTCCCCCCCCCCCCCCCCCGCCTCGAACGCCCCCTTCTTCCCCATCACCCGCACCATCGCCTAGACCTAGCACCACACGTGTAACAAACCCCTCACCTGAAGCCCTCCCCCCCCCCCCCCCCCCCCCCCGCCTCCCCCCCCGCCCCCTCCCCCCCCCCCCCCCGCCCCCCCCGCCCCACCCCCCACCTCCCCCCCCCCCCCCCCCCAACCCATCCCAACCCCACCCCCTCGAACACTCCACCCTCTCTTTACTCACTGATTGTACGACTTACCCCAGGATATACATGATAAACTGATGCATTATTCCAAAACCGTCACATTTATCCCTTAGTTTCCACGCACATATTGAGCTGCCCCCCCCGCCCCCCCCCCCCGCCCCAACCCCCCCCCCCCCCCCCCCCCCCCCCCCCCCCCAATAATAAACTGGTGCCAAAACCGTCAGATTTATCCCCTTGAAAGGTTTTATAGCTTACATGCACAAATTGCCCCCCCTTCCCCCCCCCCCCCCTCCAAACCCGCTCGCTTTTGATCAAAACCAGGCCCCCAGGTCCTTCAAAACTCCGCCCCCCCCCCCTCACCGGTTATTCGACTTACAATATTCACTTGATAAAAGGATACATTTCCCTCCACAGCTGTCAGATTTTGTCCCCCTCAGAAACGGGTTTTGAAGTTTCCGCGCACAGACTGACTAAAATCACCCTGTTGACCCTGATAGCTACACTGTAGTTGTAAGGGGAGTCGCCGACCTATATCCTTAATGAGGACACACAACTCGTAATGCGCGCGATCGGAGTATCACACACAGCTTGCAAAGATAAGTTTCGACGAAATTTTCGATCTCACAGCTGGAGTGTGTTCTCATTTTTTATAATATAGTCTAGTCTACACACACGTGGCCATTCGGCTCGCCAAAATACCCTCCAGAGGGGTAATATCCTGGAGCCTCTGGAGGGTCGGCGAAAATAACATTGCCTCTACTTGGGACCAAATTTGGACTCCAGAGGGTACCGTTCCGTCAGTGAGCCTCCAGAGTAACGGATGCTGCGCAGCCTCTGAAAGGCACGGAACATTTTTCGGCCTCCAGAGGCGGCCACCCGCGAGGGTCCAGAGGGACATATCCTGAAGCCTCTGGAGGATCGGCGAAAACAACATTGCCTCTCTCCGCATGGGACAAAATTTGAACTCCAGAGGGGACCATTCCGTCAGTGAGCCTTCAGAGTAGGAGACGCTGTGGAGCCTCTGGAGGGCCCGGAAAACAATTCGGCCTCCAGAGGCGGCCACCCGTGAGGCTCCAGAGGGGCATATCCTTCCCGAAGCCTCTGGAGGGTCGGCGAAAACAACATTGCCTCTCTCCGCATGGGACAAAATTTGGACTCCAGAGGGTGCCGTTCTGTCAGTGAGCCTCCAGAGCAGGGGACGCTGTGGAGCCTCTGGAGGGTACGGAAAAAATGTCGGCTGCCACAGGCGGCCACCCGTGACGGTCTAGAGGGGGAAACTGTGCCTCCTCTGGAGGGCAAGCGAAATTTGGGTTCCAGAGGGTGCTCAGATCTCGGTACCTCTAGAGAGAAGGACTATATTAATCATATGCCTACCGGAGGGACAGCTACCCTTTCTCCCTCTGGAGGAAGCCTGTATTATGCAATACCACGCCTATAGCAAACCCCTACATCTATGCGACCTAAAGATGTTGGCTAAAAACCCTTTCTGCACCCCCCCCCCCCCCTTCTCCCCCCCCCCCCCTTCTCCCCCCCCCCCCCTTCTCCCCCCCCCCCCTTCTCCCCCCCCCCCCCACCCCCCCCCCCCCTCGAACGCTCCGCCCTCTCCTCGCTGGTTGTACGACTTACAGGGTAGGATTTATAGTTTCCACGCACAGATTAATCTGCCCCGCCCGCCCGCCCCCTTCCCCCCCCCCCCCTCTTGATCAAACCCAGACCCCACGTCCTTAAAAACTCCGCCCTCCCCTCACCGGTTGTACGACTTACAGGATTCACTCGATAAACGGATGCATTTCCTTCCACAGCGGTCAGATTTTGTCTCCCTCAAAAACGGGTTTTATAGTTTCCGCGCACAGACTGACTAACATCACCCTGTTGACCCTGATAGCTACACTGTAGTTGCAAGGGGAGTCGCCGACCTATATCCTTAGTCTCATGAGGACACACAACCCGTAATACGCGCGATCGGAGTATCACACACAGCTTGCACAGATGAGTTTCGACGAAATCTTCGATCTCACAGATGGAGTGTATTTTTATTTTTATAATAGACTAGACTAGACTATATATTTTGTTTTCTCCACTATAATTAAGTTGCTAGTGTTGGCATTTTTACTTTAGGTGGGGAATTTTGAGCTAGATCTAAAACATCACATCCATTTAATACATTTATTACTGTATTTTCCACTACTACTTATTTACTGCTTTATGACATATGTGTACGTATGGTAGGTGGTTTACTTTGTTTTCCCCCCCGCTTTAGTATCTATCGGGAGGAGTACGAGTACAGAGCATTACTAGTTATCTAATATGTTAATATTAATACAGCATTCGAGAATATAAAGTGGGCTACTACTCCCCCCCCAGAAAAAGACTCTTTGGGACTCGAACCCACGGTTCCAAATTGATACGCGGTCACTCTAACATTTTATAAAAATGTTTTCAGGACGGCAGCTGTGAGTTCGACGGATCTCGTGCTCATCTTTTCAAGCTGCTTGTTATAGTAATTGTAATATACTAGACTACCAGGTATGTGGGTAAATATTTTCTTAATGGGAAGGGTCTTATTCTGTTGTAAAAAAAATGTTTTCCACTATTAGACTATATATAATGGTTGGTGTTGGTATTTTTACTCAAGGTGGGGAATTTTGAACTAGATCTAACATCGTGTGGTTCTACGGTAGCTGTAATGGAGTGCCCTCCGTAGAAGGATAGCTTTATAGATTCGACGTGCAGCCATGTCATGGTTGAGGTGAAACCACGTGACTTTAGATGTCACATTCACGTCAAGGCCATCATAGATGGGCGATAATGTAGGTGACGATGATGGGACAAGCAGGACGCCCCATATCTCACTACCTGCTCTACCTGCTCTACCTGCTCTACCTGCTCTACCTGCTCTACCCAGCCCTATCGTGGCTAGGCCTGTTTTGTCTGTCTTTTAGAGTTCAATGTAGAGGAAATAATGTACAAGCTTTTGAGTCTATCCAGCGAGCCATGAGGAGAGACCAAACAAGGGGACCGGAACCCATGAGGAGCACGCTTCCCAACACCGACCAACCACGCATCCCCCACTCGGAGTACCACCACAATTGGCGACGTCGTAGCAGGGGGTGAGCTCCATCATAGGGTTGTATATCTTGCAATGAGGCGTTTAAGCCTCATTATTACGAGGTGTGGGGGAATCTATAGCCTCATTTTCGTTTGTTTCGAATAGCCGCATCTTCGATCCCCTTCCCAATTCTGGATGTTTTCTTGACATCCTTTGATTGGCAGGTGACCTGCATCTACGACTATTCAGGGTGGCCTAGTGTAATGGAGTGCCCTCCGTAGAAGGATAGCTTTATAGATTCGACGTGCAGCCATGTCATGGTTGAGGTGAAACCACGTGACTTTAGATGTCACATTCACGTCAAGGCCATCATAGATGGGCGATAATGTAGGTGACGATGATGGGACAAGCAGGACGCCCCATATCTCACTACCTGCTCTACCTGCTCTACCTGCTCTACCTGCTCTACCTGCTCTACCCAGCCCTATCGTGGCTAGGCCTGTTTTGTCTGTCTTTTAGAGTTCAATGTAGAGGAAATAATGTACAAGCTTTTGAGTCTATCCAGCGAGCCATGAGGAGAGACCAAACAAGGGGACCGGAACCCATGAGGAGCACGCTTCCCAACACCGACCAACCACGCATCCCCCACTCGGAGTACCACCACAATTGGCGACGTCGTAGCAGGGGGTGAGCTCCATCATAAGGTTGTATATCTTGCAATGAGGCGTTTAAGCCTCATTATTACGAGGTGTGGGGGAATCTATAGCCTCATTTTCGTTTGTTTCGAATAGCCGCATCTTCGATCCCCTTCCCAATTCTGGATGTTTTCTTGACATCCTTTGATTGGCAGGTGACCTGCATCTACGACTATTCAGGGTGGCCTAGTGTAATGGAGTGCCCTCCGTAGAAGGATAGCTTTATAGATTCGACGTGCAGCCATGTCATGGTTGAGGTGAAACCACGTGACTTTAGATGTCACATTCACGTCAAGGCCATCATAGATGGGCGATAATGTAGGTGACGATGATGGGACAAGCAGGACGCCCCATATCTCACTACCTGCTCTACCTGCTCTACCTGCTCTACCTGCTCTACCTGCTCTACCCAGCCCTATCGTGGCTAGGCCTGTTTTGTCTGTCTTTTAGAGTTCAATGTAGAGGAAATAATGTACAAGCTTTTGAGTCTATCCAGCGAGCCATGAGGAGAGACCAAACAAGGGGACCGGAACCCATGAGGAGCACGCTTCCCAACACCGGCCAACCACGCATCCCCCACTCGGAGTACCACCACAATTGGCGACGTCGTAGCAGGGGGTGAGCTCCATCATAGGGTTGTATATCTTGCAATGAGGCGTTTAAGCCTCATTATTACGAGGTGTGGGGGAATCTATAGCCTCATTTTCGTTTGTTTCGAATAGCCGCATCTTCGATCCCCTTCCCAATTCTGGATGTTTTCTTGACATCCTTTGATTGGCAGGTGACCTGCATCTACGACTATTCAGGGTGGCCTAGTGTAATGGAGTGCCCTCCGTAGAAGGATAGCTTTATAGATTCGACGTGCAGCCATGTCATGGTTGAGGTGAAACCACGTGACTTTAGATGTCACATTCACGTCAAGGCCATCATAGATGGGCGATAATGTAGGTGACGATGATGGGACAAGCAGGACGCCCCATATCTCACTACCTGCTCTACCTGCTCTACCTGCTCTACCTGCTCTACCTGCTCTACCCAGCCCTATCGTGGCTAGGCCTGTTTTGTCTGTCTTTTAGAGTTCAATGTAGAGGAAATAATGTACAAGCTTTTGAGTCTATCCAGCGAGCCATGAGGAGAGACCAAACAAGGGGACCGGAACCCATGAGGAGCACGCTTCCCAACACCGGCCAACCACGCATCCCCCACTCGGAGTACCACCACAATTGGCGACGTCGTAGCAGGGGGTGAGCTCCATCATAGGGTTGTATATCTTGCAATGAGGCGTTTAAGCCTCATTATTACGAGGTGTGGGGGAATCTATAGCCTCATTTTCGTTTGTTTCGAATAGCCGCATCTTCGATCCCCTTCCCAATTCTGGATGTTTTCTTGACATCCTTTGATTGGCAGGTGACCTGCATCTACGACTATTCAGGGTGGCCTAGTGTAATGGAGTGCCCTCCGTAGAAGGATAGCTTTATAGATTCGACGTGCAGCCATGTCATGGTTGAGGTGAAACCACGTGACTTTAGATGTCACATTCACGTCAAGGCCATCATAGATGGGCGATAATGTAGGTGACGATGATGGGACAAGCAGGACGCCCCATATCTCACTACCTGCTCTACCTGCTCTACCTGCTCTACCTGCTCTACCTGCTCTACCCAGCCCTATCGTGGCTAGGCCTGTTTTGTCTGTCTTTTAGAGTTCAATGTAGAGGAAATAATGTACAAGCTTTTGAGTCTATCCAGCGAGCCATGAGGAGAGACCAAACAAGGGGACCGGAACCCATGAGGAGCACGCTTCCCAACACCGGCCAACCACGCATCCCCCACTCGGAGTACCACCACAATTGGCGACGTCGTAGCAGGGGGTGAGCTCCATCATAGGGTTGTATATCTTGCAATGAGGCGTTTAAGCCTCATTATTACGAGGTGTGGGGGAATCTATAGCCTCATTTTCGTTTGTTTCGAATAGCCGCATCTTCGATCCCCTTCCCAATTCTGGATGTTTTCTTGACATCCTTTGATTGGCAGGTGACCTGCATCTACGACTATTCAGGGTGGCCTAGTGTAATGGAGTGCCCTCCGTAGAAGGATAGCTTTATAGATTCGACGTGCAGCCATGTCATGGTTGAGGTGAAACCACGTGACTTTAGATGTCACATTCACGTCAAGGCCATCATAGATGGGCGATAATGTAGGTGACGATGATGGGACAAGCAGGACGCCCCATATCTCACTACCTGCTCTACCTGCTCTACCTGCTCTACCTGCTCTACCTGCTCTACCTGCTCTACCCAGCCCTATCGTGGCTAGGCCTGTTTTGTCTGTCTTTTAGAGTTCAATGTAGAGGAAATAATGTACAAGCTTTTGAGTCTATCCAGCGAGCCATGAGGAGAGACCAAACAAGGGGACCGGAACCCATGAGGAGCACGCTTCCCAACACCGGCCAACCACGCATCCCCCACTCGGAGTACCACCACATAGCCCCCCCAACATTTCTTTAACGAAATCGCCGGTTTTGAAACCAGCTCCTGGCCGTAAATCGTGAAATACGGTCCCCCTTACCACCCGGACGTCCATCGTTTGATAGTCCTCCGCAAACAAAATGATATATTATGCAGATACTCTTTTCATAGCATCCTTCCTCGTGTCGAGCAGCCATGAAACGTTCGTTAAAGAAAACCGCTGGTTTTGGGGGGGGCTATCGTAGAATCAGTCCATCATATCTACTTCGGAGTATTTTACAAATTTATTTCTGTAGTTTCCATTATATTGCTCTATCATATGTATGTGGTGGATGGTTTGCGGATGGATGGCTTGGTCAGGGTTGTTGGTGGGTAGGTAAGTTTTCTCTTCCTGGGGGTGGTCTTTTTTTTTTCGCGCTACATAGTGGCGGGTTTTGGTATGCATCGGGAGTACGAAGACAGTAGTAGTAGTAGTGATCTCATACATGTCATGTAAAAGTCCAACCCTAGAAAAAAATAGAGAAATACGGTCGTCTGTGAGAGTCGAACCCACGGTTCAAAATTGATACGCTGTCACTCTAGACTAACATTTTACATGAAAAAGTCCCGCCTTCTACAAAAAAAGTAAAATGGAAGTCTGTGAGAGTCGAACCGAAGGTCCCAAACGGTGTCGCGCTTACCCAAGCGTTTTAACCAGATACCATGCACGCGTGTGAACAAATAATAATGTTTCTGTTAATGACCCTATATTTCCGCTCTCTCATTATTTCGGTTTAATTCTGTTATATATAGTACAGTATGAAAGATTTTTGTTTACAACAGTGAGTGGCTAATCGCACAAAATATCAATGCTAAATATTGATTTCATATGATACCATTTATATTACTGAGCCACATCACATGACATCACGCAAAAAATTCGAAGTTATTTCCCCGCATGGGGAATAAATTTTTATCACCTGAGTCAGGTCACATGAAGAGAGTCTCTGTGTGCCCATGAGATAAAAAACGCGAAGACGCGCCTTTTGCGGTACAGGCACCCTTAACAATAATGCCGCACCCTTTTTTGGAGCCTCAATCTCAACATTCTTCTCGTGCGTGTATCTGCTGACCTGAGGAAAGAGCCAGAGGAGATGGCGCGACGATATGTGCCATCTTGCGCACACACACGTTATCATCGTAGTCCGTCTAAAAATACTACTACTACTACTACTACTACTACTACTCTGAGCACAGTGATACACCAGCTGTGTGTGAGAGCTCGGCCGATTGCTGAATGGCCGAAACTCAGATTTTACAGCCGGAAGCAAAGATGTCGATTGACGGTCTAGTTTTGTCCCGTCAAGGCCTCGTTAGACGTAATATACTGGTTTTAGTATGAAACGTTCCTTGACGGTTGTCCGTCAAAGGTCAAGAGTGCCGTCAACCGACATCTTTGGCCGGAAGCGAGGTCGTTTCACCAGCCCGGCAAGCCTTATTATCGTGGTCTTCTGACCGTGCAACAAGCTCTGAGAGTGTTAAAATATAGTGTTTTGGCGTTTGCGCCTTCTTTCTGTTTCAACTCAAATGTAGACAACTCGTCAAAAGTCCTCAAGTACGGAATACCGTCACAAGGCGTATTTTTAGGTTTTGAATCAGCAGTAGTACAGCAGCGTACTATCGATAAGAACGTTTGTTATTGTCTGCCATGCGCAACTCAGCGATAACGCTTGGCCAGGGATACCACCATAGTCCCATGCAACCATCAATAGCAGCGCGCACGTCGAAACATTGAAGTTTTGTGGCGAACTGACAAAAACTGCGCAGTTACACAATGCCCCCTCCAGCCGCGGCGGGGGGACTGCTGCATCCACATACAGCTATTATTCGGTCTGCTCTTGGAAGGGCTTTCCGTCCGTTTTCGTGCGTACGCTAGCGCTGTTTTTTACGAAGCACCCCGCCTAAGCAAGGCAGTATTGCGGTAAAACGCCACTAACATTGCTCGCTGAACACCACGGTATCCTATACGGCATGCATATACACGCGATTGCCAACACTATCTCACATTAAATTCAAGTGGATTGTTCCCAAAAAAACGTGGGTGCAGTGGTGCAGGGAACCATCGCTCGGCCAGCTTAACACTTTCAGCGCTTCAGAGGGAAAAAGTTTACCGATAAATGTGGCGATTGCAGCATCCTTCCTCACACGAAGCAACCCGGGCTACTCGATTACCTCACGGCGATTTCCCAGCCGAACTCCAACGCACAATACCTAAGACACGCGCACAGCTTGCGCGTCCGTGTGCAGTATGCTCGCACCATGACAAGAACGCGCTAATACTTTGTTTTGTCGCTGTACATGGGCCCCAAGGCGTTAATCCATTAGGGGGGAATGCATGGCACCGAAAACGACATGCAGGTGTGTGTACGGGTTTATGAAGAGTCGAGCGTGAGGGTGCAGTACTACAAAATGAATACTCTCTGCTAGTGTCTAGTGTCGCGCAGCTCCTTACACGATAGCAGGTTTCAGGTAATCGTAGACCGGAAACATTATTTAGCCCGGACTTGATCGGGTAGCCCACGCTGTACTCACTCGTCATAATCGTGTCACTTTTTCCGTTGAAAGTCCCTAAGGGGGTAACCGTCCAATCAACTTAACGCCTTTGCAACTGGAAACCCATTTTTATGAATATTGACTTGGAGTTAGTATCGGGAGAGGTTTGGGGGTCTGAAGGGGTTAATTTTTTCCGTTGGAAGTCCCAAAGGGGTTAACCGTCCAATCAAATTAACGCCTTTGCAACTGGAAACCCATTTTTGGGATATTTACTTGGAGATAGTATCGGGGAGAGGTTTGGGGGTCTAAAGAGGTCAACTTTTTCCCTTGGAAGTACCAAAGGGGTTAACCGTCCAATCAACTTAACGCCTTCGCAACTGGAAACCCATTTGGGGGGATATTTACTTGGACTTAGTATCGGGAGAGGTTTGGGGGTTTAAAGGGGTTAGTCGCTCGATCGGCTCACGCCCTTCATTTATTGTGTTACCCCTTGCTGCGGGAGGCGGAAAAATGCAGTAGATCCGCCCAATCAACCCCTCACAGTATCACCCGACAAATTTCCAAGCGGACGCTTAATCAATACTACTGGAGCACCGCATTCGGACGCGCTCCCTTCCGCTCTTGCCCCCTCTAAACCTGCACGTCAAATTTTGTGTACAACAAAGGAAAGGAGCAACTACATTTTCATTTCTTGAAACCGCGATCTGGGACCAGAACTTTATCAACCGGTCTTCGTGTTAAAATTACGCTCGGGATGTGTGATACCGTGCACCTCCAATCAAACAAAGCTTGCCATCATATAATCCCAGACCATGGGCAAATTCACGACCCCGTCGCTTTTTCGTTAGCCACGCAACCCAGCTCAAGGTAACCCCCTTTCCTTTCCCCCTCTAGACACCCCCGTCCTCCATCCACCCTCAGGTAGGCATACACCCACCCGTTTTCGCGCGTCAATTCGGAGTGGGACGATATCTGATCCACGTCTGCTCCCCGACTTGATGGAAGATAGACACAACATCTGCTACCTCTCGAGCCCCCCCCCTCAACACGAAAAAAAATCGATTTCAACCACCAACACACCAACACACACCGCCACAACCATGTAACGAGTTGCATACCATAACACACAAAATACGCTGCAACAATTTACCTCGTTACACATGAAAAAAAAAACAGGATTAGCGAAAAACACCACCCTACGCGTCATACATCGCAAACGCAGCCCTCTCAATGAACCAAAGCTCACGGGCAGAATGGGGGGGGATTTTACAGCGTACAAACAAACACTAGAAACCTACATCCTGTATTACGGCAACACGCTACAGAACCGTAGTGAGATACATGGCACGAAAACACGATTGGCAGAAAGCGCCACCCTATCGCTTTTCGAGCCGCCGCCATACTGCACTACCACGCTGCAAGGCGATACCAGAGTACCAGTGTGGTGAGCTATATTTTCCCCTATCCGCCGGAGGATAAAAAAAAAAAAAATCGATACCAGACACGAAACACCAGAAAACAAAAAACATCGCTCTATCTTTGCCTCCTCGAGACACCGTCGCACACCGTACGCGCATACGTTTTTCAAAGTTTATAATCCGACGGGCAGCACCGAGAAAGCTGCTGCCCTTGCAAGTTACAACAGTTCCATACGACTACACTACAATACTCTCAAATGCTGCACCGTACACGGGCACGAAACAGGATTTGCGGAAACCATCAACCTACCTATGCGCACACTGGGTCGGTCGGCAAAGAAACATCTGCACACCCCTAGGCCTTCCAAGGTGCATATAGAACCACTCGTCACTTTCAACACACAGGGATCCCCCCCATTTCCTCTCCACCCTCGCACATCGCATACGTATAATTTTCACTTATCAAAAGCCGACGAGCAGTATCGAGGAAAGTGTCCTTTATTCCCGCACTCGATACACATCTTCACTCCAGTCGCTGCACCCGGGCGCGCCTCGAGGAGACCAGCCATGTAGGCGGAGACAACTCGTACCTCGTGAGATACTCCGCTCAGCGGCCCAAACTGGATATGCGGCGAGGAAAAAAAAATCGGGCGAGCGCACGCAAGGACGAGAACGCGATAAGAGTCAGGCGACGTGCTGCTATTAAAGACTAAAAACAATCAAAACACCTCGTCTGTGAGACCGAGGATTCCGTCGAAACTCATGTTTGCAAGCAGTATGCATTACTTCGATGGAGCGCATTGGTATTCTTATCGCACTCCGCATCTTCTGGATAACTCGTGGTCACACGTGTCTTCTCCCCCGCTGGTATACAACACGTGCGTTCGTGTTAATCGCGCAGAGGATTCAGCGTTCTCACCGCTCGTGGATCCTCACGGAAATACTCTCTAAAATAAAATAAGTCCAATGGCGGGACTTCAGGGGAGTGACGGACTGCATATTGTGCAAAAAAAAAGTGACGTGACGGACGCTTGCTAACATCGTAGACCACTACAACAGCACAGCAGTGGGTACCCGATTTAAGAGCGCCGCGCCCAGCATGCGAACATTCGGGGGAGCGGTCAAATCGGCATGTCCTGCCTATACTATAACGGAGATCCATTGTTGGGAGGATGAAACACGAAACAAAAAACGGGGGCAAAAAAGCGTCCGCCTTTGTTTAATAATAGCGCTTGCTCACATTTTTTTTTTGTTGGTTGGTCTTACCAGGTGTACAGAGCTTCAACCGAACACAGTCATAGCGTAGGACAGTTCGCCTAAAAGATGGAGATGGTTTCCTTGTTCGTGAGTGATTTAATCCTGTTAACAATGGATCTCCGTAATAGCAGCCACGTATTTCCCTCTACAGGTACGTAAGAGCAATGTGTAGAGTTAAGAGCGCTTGCTTCGGCTTGTCACGAAGGGCTCTTAAATCGGGATACCCAACTGCACCAGGTAGGTTTTAGTGTGACATGCGCCGGCCGTACGTAGGGACGTAATCGAGTGACGGACGGAAACAAATTTAGCAAAACAAATAATACCGTGGCGCACGCTTGCTGGCACCGTAAATACTACCAGGCAGCCTTAAGTGTCGAACGCCTCGACCATTTACACCCGTGAGCGATGCTCGTTTTTTGGTGACTGACCCTAACCCGTCATGAGAAATATTTGGTAATGTCGGGGGTTACAAAGCACGCCAATCGTTATTCTGGTTGTGGACGAGGCCACAGAATCACGCCTACGTTTTGTTCTTGCAGAAAGAAATATCATGGCACGAACGAACACAAAAACGCTTGTTCTTGCAGAATTAAATGTCGCCATCTTCTGAACACGAAACGAACAAAATGGACACGACAACAGATTGCCACTCCGCGTTCGCGCAAGTCACGCCATCACTTGGGTTTTTTGTGATTGCCGGAAAAACGGTACCTTGTGGTCCTTCTCGAAATCGCTTGGGATCACGAAACTCTTACTGACGAACTTGAAAACCTTCAGCGTGTTCTCCGCCACTTGCGCTTTGCCTTCTGTAGAGTACTGCACCTCCTGTCGGCATAGACAGGGAACAGGGGACACAGCAGGAAAATAAGCACGACGGTCCCAGCGTTCGAGTGCCCAAAAACTGTGGACTACTAAGGGACATGAGTCGGGGAATCGAGAATGTGATGCTACTGATGATCCTGGGCACTCATAAAAACAGTACGTACCTGGTATCAGTACATATGGGTGATACTTTGTTTTGATTCGGCCGCGCCTTTCATTGAGTCCGTGGCTATTTATTTCTGGGCTGCAAATCGAATAAGATGGAGTATCTAGTCCAGAACAGGGGCCACCCTATGGTAGTGCCATGGCAGTGCCCAACACCCGACCCGAACCTCACAGCCCTAGTGCCGGCCCCAACCCCAACACTAACGCTAGCCCCAACCCCAATCCCGACACAACCGTAACCCGAACCCTAACTTCAACTTCAATATCGAGCACACCTACGTACTACGTAGATCAGCATATGAAAGGAACGATCAAAAGGTTACCATCTGGTAGCTGGTACGCTTCAATACAACTCCATTAGAATTGCATCTAAGCTTCTCGGGACGGACTGCATACAACTAGTTATGAGCAAAATTCGATGAAACTGGACGAGCATAAAAAGCATTTAAGCTTTTCGGGACGGACTTCATACAACTAGTTATAAGCAAAATTCGATGAAACTGGACGAGCATAAAAAGCTGGAAAAGCGGAAATGCCGAACTCAAGTGCGCGACAAAAATGAAGGCACGTGCCGGGAAGGATATGGGAAGACAGACAGACACCTGTGACCACTGACCACGGCTCATCCAGAAGCTCGCTGGTGGTAAAAGCTCTTACGACGGGTTGACATGTTGAGCTGGAGAAAAGAGGTGAAAATAAAAAATAAAATAAAAGTAGTGCGGGACAATGATACGGTTTGTAGTCAAAGGGGAATTTTATGCCGTACGTGCCTACCGGCTGTCTCGTCCGTACCTTGTGGATGGCGTGTTGGACGTGGCCGTTGTTGATCGCTGGTTTACTAACACCTGCAGTGATACCAGAGCCACCCGAACCTGAAGCCGTCGAGGAGCCGCCGCTGACGTCCTTGGCGAACCTGTATGTACCACACGAATCGTACGGTATTGAATGATATTGAATGATATTGAATGACATTGAATGATATTGAATGATATTATAAAAATTGAAAATACACTCCAGCAGTGAGATCGAAGATTTCGTCGAAACTCATCTTTGCAAGCTGTGTGTGATACTCCGATCGCGCGCATTACGAGTTGTGTGTCCTCATTAAGGATATAGGTCGGCGACTCCCCTTACAACTACAGTGTAGCTATCAGGGTCAACAGGATGATTTTAGTCAGTCTGTGCGCGGAAACTATAAAACCCGTTTCTGAGGGGGACAAAATCTGACATCTGTGAAGGGAAAGGGGGGCCTGGTTTTGATCAAAAGCGAGCGGGTTTGGAGGGGGGGGGGGGGGAAAGGGGGCAATTTGTGCATGTAATCTATAAATCCTTTCGAGGGGATAAATCTGACGGTTTTGGCACCAGTATATATTGGGGGCGGGGGGGGGTTGGGGCGGGGTGGGGGGGGGGGGGGCGGGGGGGGCAGCTCAATATGTGCGTGGAAACTATACATTATTTTGAGGGGATAAATGTGACGGTTTTGGAAATAATATATCAGTTTATCATGTATATCCTGGGGTAAGTCGTACAATCAGTGAGTAAAGAGAGGGTGGAGTTTTCGAGGGGGTGGGGTTGGGATGGGTTGGGGGGGAAGGTGGGGGGTGGGGGCGAGGGGGGGGCGGGGGGGGGGGGGGGAAAGGCTTTAGGTGAGGGGTTTGTTATACGTGTGGTGCTAGGTCTAGGCGATGGTGCTGGTGATGGGGAAGAAGGGGGCGTTCGAGGCGGGGGGGGGGGGGGGGGGGGGACACAGCGGCATGGATGGCTCTCGAAAGATAATGAGGTGATATCCTGTGCGTGAAGTGTTTATTAATGTGGCGGATTTCGATATTTGGTGGGGCGTTTGAGTAAGGGAGAGCAAGAGGGGGGGGGGGGGGGGGGGGGGGGGGGGGAGGGCTTTAGGTGAGGGGTTTGTTACACGTGTGGTGCTAGGTCCAGGCGATGGTGCGGGTGATGGGGAAGAAGGGGACGTTCGAGGCGGGCGGGGGGGGGGGGGGGGGCACAGCGGCATGGATGGCTCTCGAAAGATAATGAGGTGATATCCTGTGCGTGAAGTGTTTATTAATGTGGCGGATTTCGATATTTGGTGGGGCGTTTGGGTAAGGTGAATGATATTGAATGATATGGAATGATATTGAATGATATTGAATGATATTGAATGATATTATGGCACCGCGTGCGTAAGGGCAGAATAAGAGGGACACAAGAAGAACACCACCATGTTCAGGAGATTGTTTTCGTTCCGGCAATAAACATACTCGGGTTGCAGGGCAGCCAAAAAGAGACCACGTCCTGCACGCAACGCATACGAAAGTCTGGCGTGTTATCATCCACGATAATATCATATGCACTACTGCTGCTGATGTACGACACGTATCACACAATATTAATGCCGATACGCCATATAACAGCATATTTCAAAATGGACGCGTGAGGACTCCCTGCGACTTTGCCCCCCGTCTTTTATGCTAAAAAAAAATGAAAAACACGTTTTAGCTGTGAGATCGACCAAATTATTGGCGTGCCTACGTACGACATGTTGGCACCAGCAGGTACACAACTATAGTCCTAAAAAAAGACCGAGGTGCCGTATTGGTTTTAGCCTATTAATAGGTTTCATACTCAAGAAAGGATGCGTGCGTGCGTCCTACGCTAACCTCAGTACAACAGCTGTGGAATTTGGTTTCACCGTAATTCGTAGGTAGTTTCTTATTTTCCTCAATGCCGGTACTTGTAGTGTACACCAGCTGGTGTGTGTGTGTGTGTTCATCACATTAAACCGTTCTTCTACTCGTCGACATCCAGCACACCCAGTGTCCGTACTGATTCTTCACCCTAGAAAGATCAGCTCTGTGGTCACAAGCCACGACACAGAGATAATGCATCGTAATGCATTCGACAACGCAATGTCATGCCCTAGTACTGGGTACGACAGGCACAACATACATACGTCATCAACAGAAATACACACTGGTGTACACAGAACGCAGGTAAATAAAAAAATAAATAAAAGTACACCCCAACTATGAGAGATTTCGTCGAAACTCATCTTCGCAAGCTGTGTGTGATACTCCGATCGCGCGTATTACTGGGTGTGTGCCGTCGTCAAGGATATAGGTAGGCGACCCCCCTTAGAACTACAGCAGTAGTGTAGCTTGTACCAGGGCCAACAGGGTGATGTTGATCAATCTGTGCGCGGAAACTATAAAAAAAACCGTTTTTGACAAAATCTGACGGCTGTGGAATGCACCAGTTTATTAAGGATATCCTATTGTAGCATAGTAATAGTAATATAGTAGTCGTATAACCGGTGATAGGAGGGGGCCGGGTATAAGTGGGATAGGTCGCATAAATGAATAGCAGCTTACTGCACGCGTAATGCTAGTAGGTGATGGTGGGGGCGGCGGGGAAGCGGGGGGGGGGGGGGGGGTTAATTGAGACCTAAAGACCACATAAATGAAATGGAGCTAGCTACTGCACGGGTGGCTCGAAAGATGCAGGGAAGATATCACCTGTCGGGTAGTGTTTACATTACAACTCTGGCGGATTTCGATTTTTTGTGACGCGGAGGGGGAGGGAGGGGGGAGGGAGGGGGGACGGGGGGGGGCGTGACGGCTCCGAGGTAGATGGGAGCAAAACATGCTACGAGTGCCTGCATGCTAAATGCAGATGCCCAATATTCAAAATAAATAGAGCCATGATCTGAGACACCAGATACCGGGACGAGTACAGCTCCGTGTTACCTGCCTCTAAAAGCAATTGTCCGCGCAATTTTCCCTTCCACCCTGGCGACGTAAACTCGCGGTGTAATACCTCCCTATATTTTATTATATGCGCGCGATCGGAGTATCACACACAGCTTGCAAAGATGAGTTTCGACGAAATCTTCGATCTCACAGCTGGAGTGTATTTTCATTTTTTATAAAAAAATTATGAAAATATGCATGAACTCCAGTTGTGAGACCGAAGATTTCGTGAAACTCACCTTTGCAAGTTGTCTGTGTGTGCGTATGTATTACTGGGTGCGCGTCCTCATTATGGATATAGGTCTGCGACTCCCCCTAGAACTAGCGTTTGTACCAGGGTCAACAGGGTGATGCTAGTCAATCCGTGCACGGAAACTACAAGGCCCGTTTTTGAGGGGGACAACATCTGACGGCTGCGGAATGCATCAGTTTTATCATGTAAATCCTGTAAAAGTCGTATAACCGGTGGGGGGAGGGCTGGGTTTTTAAGCGGGGGGGGAGGGAGATTTCCAACCTTTTCAGGTCGCATAAATGTATAGGAGCTTGCTGTGAGCGTGATGCTACTAGCTAGATGCTACATTTTTATTTATTTATCATTATTTTTTCTTCACACACATCTACTTTCCAGCTTCTGGAAAAGCCGCGGTCACCGGTGTCGTCCCTTCTCCTCCCCGGTTCTTGCCGGCAATTTTTATCGCGCATAGGGTTCAGCAATCCCACTGTTCGTCGATTTTTCATCGAGTGTTGCTAACTCACGCTCTCGCGCTTTCCGCAAGTCAATTTGTGCGCAAGAAAAAGTCCCCACGAATTAATACGAGTATGCACTCGGGGGGATTCGAACTCATGAAACTGACCTCTACCAGGCTCGAGGATAACCTGACACGCCACCGGGGCGACCGACTGCTACATACATAGGTCTAGGCAATGATCGGGGTGGCGGGGAACAGGAGGAGGCGGGAGGGAGGTGAACTTGAACTTGAAGACATGAATAAATTGGAGCTACTGCTTGGGTGGTTTTCCACTTAAAAACCGCCGTTTGTAATGACTACGACACTTCCTGAGCCCATTGCCTACACCATATGGTTGAGTCAGATGCTGTTTGTACCATCTACCAGGTACAGAGTAGCAGCAGTACTGCTGCTGCAACTGCTGTTGGTCAGGTTAGTGCTTGGTGTACTGCTCCAATTTCGAGATATAGATTTGGCGCCATTCCTGCCGCTGAAATCGCCGTTCGCGCCAAATCAATACATCCACAAATTAGCAACAGCTTAGTCTCCACCTGTAACTATGCTCACAACCGCTACCTGGCTTCCCGGACAAACACAACACACAGCAACCCCAGCAAAGACCTTCGTGCTACGAGTAGCAACCACGACAGGGGCATGGTTGCGTTGATGCGTTGCTGCCCCGTGCCTTTGGGCTACACAGCAGCAGTACCGGTCATGAGGTCGCAGTTGCCCAAGCAGACGGAATCGCAGATTAAAGTCCCGTCTCACGTATCTACCAGCAATTGAACTGCGATTTTCTCACCTGGACTTGTCTGTGCTGAAAGAACGCTTGACTCCGTGGTTGGGGCCTCCGTCAATCTCCCCTGTCCTCCTCTTGCGTGAGGTAAACAGCCCCGTCTCCCGCAGAGTAGTGCTCATGGTGGACGTGCCGCAAGTCAACACCGATCGATATCCCGTTACGGAACGGTAGCCTTCCTTGGGTGTGTGATACGTGATACCAGATAGTGCAACAACTCCTACTCGCTTCAACTGAGCGATGTAACTTCAGCGCTACTAGTAGACAAAAAGTCAATCACGCCTCCCTTGACAGCGTCCTTCTCGTGCTGTGCGCGGTGTGGCGGAGCAAGCTGAAAGCTGGTAGCGTGCTCATCAACTCATCAACGAATTAGTTGTATAGGGAACAAAAAACTGCCTGCGAATGCTTTACAAACCCTTTGTAGAAATTGCTCCCACCCAGCTTACTGCTGTTGGTACTCTCAAAAGATGTACACCTCTGCTACCACGAGACGTCTGGGGGCGGCAACGTCCCTAAGACGGACACAGCAGCATAAAATCCGAGCTCGTCAGCTGATCGCTTCGAGAAAAGCATCACCCTCGCTTCAAGGCGGCACCACCGGTGTGCGAGTTATCTCGCGCAGTGCTGGATCATCTGCTGCAGCGGAGGGGGGGCCAGGGGGTGCCTTATGGAGCAACACAAAGGCTTGGTCGAGACTGTCCCGAGTGGCCCGGGTGCCGTCAGCGTCGTCGGTTGCGGGGGCTGTGGCCCTGATCCCCGTGGCCGGGGGGGTCTGGTTCGTGTCTGTGTTCGCTCTCCGTCAGCGGCTGTGCGAGCACCACTTGCAGCAGGTACGACGTGTCTGCTGAATGTACGTGGAGCGCAACATATTTTTCGGAGATTGCGTACAGCAGTCCTCCCGCCGTACATGCCGTATGCATGTTACTGCAGCAGTACCGATCTCTCGACGGTGTGTTGTGTCGCGGGTATCATGGGGTGTTCATCGAGGTGGGCCAGTGGGTGTTACAGAGTGGGCAATGATGGAATGTTACATGTGGTTTCGTACATCACTTGACGAGGTCGAAAGTCGTCGCATGCATGAGCAATCTTCCGCAACAGCTTAGAATGGAGTTGCAGGGTAGGTACTTGTATATTATTATAAAAATTAAAATACATATTATAGGGTACGCGGTGTTGTGCTGCCAGTACGAGATGCCAGGTACCAGGTATAGAGCTGGCTCGATACGCAAAGTACGTACATGTGCGTGAATCAGCAACAATGCACGCAGCAGTGGTGCAATGATTAATCGATGTTCCAGAAGTTACCCTGCGGCTGTTGCTGCTGTGTCGTACCTCCGAGCTCGGCTCATCATCACTTTTTTCTTCACACACATCTACTTTCCAGCTTCTGGAGAAGTCGTGGTCACAGGTGTCGTCCCTTCTCCCCCGCGGTTCTTGCCCTCAATTTTTATCGCGCTTAGGGTTCGTCAATCCCACTGCTCGTCGATTTTTCATCGAGTGTTGCTAACTCACGCTCTCGCGCTTTCCGCAAGTCAATTTGTGCGCAAGAAAAAGTCCCTACGAATTTATACGAGTATGCACTCGGGGGGATTCGAACTCACGAAACTGACCTCTACCAGGCTCGAGGATACCCTCGGGGCGACCGGCTGACCTATCACTACAATCTAACAGTTCGCAGCATGCAGGGACGATATTCCCCGTAAAGTCCTGTCACCACAGTAGGGGTCTTAATGATAGATTACATTCGTTGCTGACTGCTGACCCCCGACCCCCGACAATACGGTTGCGCCTCATTACCACAACACCACAACCCATCAAGGCGTGTTTCCTAGTGTTTCCACATTCCACACCTAAACCTGACAACAGGACAGAAGACAGTGAGGGCTGTATCAGGACGCCCATCAAAAACCCTGGATACTCCAGAGGAAAAAATTGGCGACGAAAAATGACGATTGCGGCATCGGCCACTGCTGGTTGGCGATGATAAATTTGGTGCCCGAACGACAACAAAATCAATGGAAAGATTCGTACGGGACGGGCGCAACATGATCCTTCCCGTGCCGCTGCGCGCTCACGCTGCTACCGCGCCTGAAGACATCGCAGTCGTCGTTTTGTGGTCGCTATACTATAATCAAATTAAGAAACAATGAAAGCCAGGCTGAGATTTAGAATACAAGAAGAAAATAAGTTCGGGAGCCGTTATACTGAAAGTCAGCGTCGTAGAACGCCTCCCTTTCAAAATTTGAAACCCAGTCTGGTCAGTATGTATATTTCTTATTATTAATAGGTGTCCTGTACTGGTACAGACCTCGGCCCGACTTCGACAAAGGGGTTGAAGTATGTTTGTTGATGTTGAAGAAGGCTAGCCCTATCCTTGGGTAATTCTTACTCCGACCGCCTGGGAAAATTCTCGAGGTGAAGCTGTAATATTGGAAGAGTTGGTGTAGGCCATCAACCATCTTGTCGAGACTGGGACAAGTCGTCAACGCTACCGAAGATCAAAATTCTACCTGCGCGCCCAGGAACTTCCAAACGCCTTCACAACTGGACACCCGATTTTGGGGACAAATAACTTGGAATTGCTGTATGGAGGGGTTAATTTCCCACGAAAAAACTCAGCCGAGCTCATCTGGTGACAAAGAAACACTGCTGTTGTGCGGTGCTTGTCGCTGGTGTTACGTCCGGGAGTCGCCGACGATATCATACACCACGCACAAGGTTCCCCTTCGTGATGGGGTTGCCTTGCTATCCCCGGGGCGTCGCAAGGCGAAAAGGGGGAACACAGGCGTTCCAAGTATGCCCGCCTGCTGTCGGCCTCCACCACCAACCCCAACAACATCAGCCGAGGCCATCGCTGGCCCCACCCCCTCCACCTATATGTGCTACAGTTTTCGCTGTTTCTGTATGCGTCGTGGTATGAGATGCGATGAGATGTGTTTGGTCAATGCATTGGACGTGGAATTGCTGTCGTTTTTTTCGATCTTCTGCTGTGCACCAACGACCTGTTCTTCAAGGCGAGGCCAAACAGTGTTTCGTTTTTCATGCGGTTGCGCCAAAGTCAAGCAACTCATCCATCGATAACGAAAAGACTGCCGTGTGGTATTATACGTAGCGCTAAAGGTCACTTTCGGGAGTCACCGACAATATGGTTGGCGGCTTCGTTGTCGTATGCGTAGTATTTGTCCTCCACGGGGAGGCCATCCCGTTTTGCAAGCAGTTGCAGCAAGGCCCAATGTGAAGCGCTTGATAAGGGGAGGCCGTCCAGTTTCGCAAGCTGTTGCAGCAAGGCCAAATATGAAGCACCTGACAAGCAGACCGTTCTTCATGGAATCGGTGACATCCTGGACGTGGCTTTTGCGCTAACTCCCGCCCAGCGTTGTCATTGACGCCAGTTGAGCCCAGATGAGCCACTTGACTTTGCCGCAACCGCATGTAAAACCAAAGATGATGTACCGGGTACCTGGTACTTGGTAAGGAAACCTTCTATCATGTCATCGTTGATTCCCGGGGGTGGCGTTAGCGCTAAGCACCTCACAGCAGTGTTTTCATTTTCGCCAGGTGAATAGCTTGCATGTCGAACTATTAATATTTTTACTTATTCACACCCGTGCCGGGTAGCAAATACCCCCCCCGTTGGGGGACACAGATGGTGAAATGCCTGACAAGTGTACCGCCGATTGTATCGTCGATGACACCCCGGACGTGATTTTGGCGCTGAGTACCGCCCTGTGCTTTGTTGTCGCCAGATGAGCAACTAGCCCTTGCCGGAACTGCGTGTTGTATCACTGCAGTAGATAGCCTCCCCTTAGAGGACACATATTATGTGCCTGATAAGTACCTCGTCGATGACATTGCGGGTGACTTTCCGAACGTGATTTTAGCGCTAGGTACCCCCCAGTTTCTTCAATGTCCTCCAGTCTGCCATGCCATATACGCGTAAAACCGATATCTCCTGTCTTACTGCTGTATCGACTTACATTATCACCTGGTACCTGTTAGCGTTTACTGCCGTGCTGCTGTACCTGGTACTTTACCAGGTATTTCACGCGAGGTGAAAGGAGCAGACTCGTAACCACCCCTTCTATATTGTTGTTTTTGGCTATACCTTGCATATAGTGATCCGTGCTATAGTACTGCTGGATTCTGGTGCAATAAACCAATCCTATCGTATTGCTGCATTTAGTGCTGCCACCATTCCACCACTGGAAAGCACGTGGAAGGGGCAGATGGGAAGCCTCGGCAACAGCCTCCACGAAAAGCAAAATAAGGTCCCTATTTTAGGAGCGGCGTACATTGGAAACTCTCGCCCGCCCGAAATAACGCAATAATCCATCCCACCGTACTACTGTCGTACAGCTCAGGGGAGCACGTTTTTTTTTTTTTCGAACGCCATACTACTCTTGTCGAGAGCCCAGACAAGGGGGGGGTGTGTACTAAAACAAAATAAAAATGTGAAAAAGTACTAAAACAAAATAAAAATGTGAAAAACGTGTCATTGTCTCGGTTCGTACAGGAATCCTTTCGCTCTGAGCTCTGATTTGTTTATCATCTTGGCCTTTTCTATCAATAGGAGTGTGGCGTCTGGGATTCCGATCCGCGCGCTCCCCTGCGCTGCTGTATGTTATCTTCTGCATTTCACTGGCGTAGGGCGGAAGGAGAAGACCTCTAACCACCCCCCCTGCATACCAGGGTATCGCTGTGCTGTATTCTGGCATAGTAATCCATCAGGTCGTACTGCTGTATTTTGCTGCTGTATTTCACTGGCGTAAGGTGGAAGGGGCAGCTTCGGAAGCCTCAGCAGCCTCGAGAGATAGAAGGAGGCGAAGGAGCGGTGACGGGGGCGCCGGCAGTGGCGGGAGCAAAGCTAAGCCGGTGCAGCCACCACTCTATCCGGGCTCGTCTGCCGATGCAAGAGGGCTCAGGGAAATGCTCGAAGTGCCGGCTAGGGGGGTCACCGTGCTCTGCGTTGACCCGCCCGCAAGGTAATGAACCGTTTTTTTACGCCTCGGTGACGTGTTGGTAAGGTCCTGGTAAGGTGTTGATCAGGCCTTCGTAAGGTGTTGGTACGGCGTTGGTATGGCGTTGGTACGGGGTTGGTAAGGGGTGGGCGAGGTGCCGGCTAGGGGGGCCACCGTGCTCTGTTGACCTGCCCGCAAGGTAATAAGTTTTTTTGTTCAGCCTCGGTAAGGTATTGGTAAGACGTTGGTACGGCGTTCGCAAGTTGTTGGTAAGGTGTTGGTAAGGTGTTGATACGGCGGTGGTGAGGGCTTAATAAGGGATTGGTAAGGAGTTGGTAAGTTGCAGGCGAGGAAGTCGCCGTGCTTTGCGTTGACCCGCCCGCGAGGTCATCAGGCGTTGGTAAAATCTTGGTAAGGCGTTGGTAACGGTTTGGTAGTGTGTTGATAAGGCCTTGGTATTGTGTTGGCAAGGTGTTGATAAGGTGTTGGCGTGACGTTGGTGTGGGGTTGGTAAGGGGTTGGTGAAGTGCCGGCTAGGAGAGTCACCGTGCTCTGTGTTGACCCACCGGCAAGGTAATGAGACATTTTTTAGGACTCGGTAAGGTGCTGTAAGACGTGGGTAAGGTGTTGGTACGGTGCTGGTGAGGCGCTGATACGGCGTTGGTATGATGTTGGTACGGAGTTAGGAAGGGGTTAGTGAGGTGCCCACTAGGGGGGTTACCGTGCTCTGCGTTGACCCGCCCTCAAGGTAATGTGACGTTGGTAAATTCATGGTAAGGCGTTGGTAACGGTTTTGGTAGTGTGTTGATAAGGCGTTGATGGGGCGTTGGTACGGGGTTGGCAAGGGGTTGGTGAGTTGGTGACTACGCGGTCACCGTGCTGTGCGCCGACCCGCCGGCAAGATAGTAAGGCGTTGGTAGGGGTTGCCGTTTTGAGCGCAATCTTTCAACCTTGACGGGCTCCCCAAGACCTACCAAACATTTTGGAAGCCGATGTGCATATTTCAGTATTCGTTGTGTATACAGAGGAGGGCTCCCACCGATGCCGGTTGAGTAGTGCCGCTGCTCGCTATAGTGCCAGTTGAGTAGTGCCACTGCTCTCTATAGCACCGGTTGAATAGTGCCACTGCCCGCTATAGTGCCGTTAAAATCGCTTGGCACGGCTGGAACTCTCTATTTGCATCTATGCGTAACAAGCTGAGGGTGTATGTACAGATGTGGAGGCCTCAACTGCCCTCTTAGCCCTATTCGCAATAGCGCCGGGTTCCTTGACTAGTATCGGTACTTTGGGTTGGCACATATCGGTATTAGTGGGAGCCCCCGTGGTACTAGCCCGTGTCATTCTGTGCCGCCCCGGGCGGAGCTTATATTTCTCGTAAACCCTTTTGGTGACTTGATTGTAGTACAGCGATAAAACAAAGCGTAAACGCCTTCTTGTCATGTCGCGAGCTGGCAGCACACGGCAGTGCAGGCTATGCGCGCGTCTTACAGCTGTTTTGCATTGGAGTCGGACAATAAAGTCGCCGTCACCTACGCTAGCAGCCCACGTGCGACCGAGGTACCATGTAGATCTCAGCGAAAAGCCGAGGTACTGCAAGCAACACCGCAACGACGGGAGGGTCAAAGTCCTCAGAAAACATTGCTCGTATGACGCCTGCAGAGGATAACCGACGTGTGGTATCATGGGAATAACAGTGGTCCGAATAGTTCGCTACCGGCGCTTTGTCGGCCGCGGATACTCTAGCAGCCTGTGTTGCTTTGTGTGAAGGATGCTGTAGCCGTCAGTTTGACTGGTTGTGTTTTTCGTCTGAAGACCCGGCAGGGTTGACGGCTTTTGGGGGGGACAGGTACAGAGGTCCTCAAGGAAGGAGCTTCCGAAAAAGTGTTGCTATCCCCATCGTAGCACGCTGCTGCACTCGTACAGTGTCTGCTGTGCTGCACGTGTTTTCTGCTGCGGTGCCACTGTGCTGCGCTAGTGTGTTGTATTGCTGTACACTGTTGTACTGCTGCGCCCTGCTGGGCTGATGTTTCCTGCCGTAACGTGGTACTCTGCTGTCGACTACCCTGCTGTGCTGCAGTACTGCTGTGTTGATGTGCCCTGCTTTTGCTGATGTACCGTGCCGATCTCTTGTTCAGCTGCGCTGTGCTGTCCTGCTGTACCCTGATGTGCTGCTGTAGCATGCTGTTATGTTCTACTGCTGTGTTGTACTGTGGTGCTTTACCTTGATGTTCTGATGTGCTCTGCTGTGCTGATTTAATATGCTCTCCTCTTATGCTGCTGAGTGATATTGGCGTACAACTCCTGTACCGCTATTGTGCTTCTCTGTGCTGCTGTACCATGCCGTCTCATGCTCTGCTGTGCGGTACTGATGTACTGGTACTATTTCATCACTTTTTTCCATTTACTTTTGAATGATACTGATTGATGAATGTACCGCTCTGCCCTGCTGTGCTGGTGCACTCTGGTGTACTGATGCACTACTTCTCTGCCACTGCTGTGCGCTGCTGTGCGGATAGTACCATGCTCAGTACCATGCTGTTCTCATGTGCCTGGTACTGCAATATGATGGCAATAATATGATAGTAATGTGCTGATGTGCTTTACTGCTGTAGCCTGCTGTGCTGATGCACCCCGCCGTACTGCTGGTATATACTGTACTGGTGTGTCCTTCTGTGATGATGTTCCCTGCTGAACCGACGTACCCTGCTGCGCCTTACTGTTCCGCTGCGCCCTATTGTACTGTGGCAGTTACACGGGTGACGCTTTTGTTCGGAGTGCCCTCCTGGGTCGGGCAGCGACGGTTCACATCCGCGCGGGAGAAGGAGACGGTTCTCTAGCGGCGTGTTTAGCCCGGGGTCTCGGGGTGAAATTCGTTACCACCAAGCTCCAGGTGAATTGCCGAGGCACTGGAGCCGCCGCGCGCTCGACCAGCGCACCGTGTGCTATCATATCATTGCTGCCTGACCTACTCTTTCGCAAAAGAAATGCTGCACACTAGTTCCAAGACGTTTGTCCCCGAAAACGCGGGTGCAACAATAAAGGGGTTAGAGGCTCTATTGTTTTCCAATTATTCTACCCGACGCATCTGATCGATTCAACAGCTCGTTTTTATTCCTGGCGTCAGCGCTCTTGCCTCGGCTGGGGATTGGTCGACTCAGCGGCCCTCTTGAGTTTCTGATATACCGTGTAGCTGGTCGATCCAACGGTTTTTTTCCGTTCCAGGATCTTGTCCGAGACCCCCGATCGATCCAACGACTCTTGTCATTTTCAGAGACCTTGTTCGATGCCTCCAACCGGTGAAATGGCTCGGTTGCAGTCCAGCGACGTCCTTCGACACCTTGGATCGATCCGACGGCTTTGTTTTTTTCCAGAGATATTGCCCATCATGTCCGAACGATCCTACTGCTCCCGTTATTCCCTGGGACCGTTTCCGTCACCTGCTATCGATTCAACGACTCTTTTTATTTCCAGGTTTCGGCGCTCTTATCGTCACCCGAAACATGAAGTCGAAGACATGCGTCCGCGCAACCCGACCAACATCCGACCCACATTTCTATGTTCTCTGGTCCTAAAAGAAACGTACGCAGGTTTTGTTTCAAAATAACCGGTAGTACCACACGTGAGGAGCTCAACCGTAACATCAACATTATTACCTGAAGCGCTTTGACCCAATAATTTCAACCCCTGCATGGGCTAGGGGTCGACTGACCCTACCGGCCCTCTTGGATGTTTGACATGTTGTCCGACATGTCCGACATGTTGTCCGACATGTCTCATCGACATGTTGTCCGACATGTTGTCCGACATGTTGTCCGACATGTTGTCCGACATGTTGTCCGACATGTTGTCCGACATGTTGTCCGGCATGTTTTCCGACATGTCTGATCGATGTATTCTTTAACCGTTACCCGGCACATATGTG
Organism: Undaria pinnatifida; assembly: GCA_012845835.1. Classification (NCBI taxonomy): domain Eukaryota; class Phaeophyceae; order Laminariales; family Alariaceae; genus Undaria; species Undaria pinnatifida. The sequence goes on from JABAKD010000024.1 coordinate 9,345,055, forward strand.
TGATCGATCGAACGGCTCTTTTTCGTTCCAGATTTGCCGGCGCTACTGTCGGCAAACCAGCATACTAGGTATTCACAGGGGCTGATACGTTCGTGACCTTGCCCGACACCTCCGATATATCCAACGGCTATTTGCTCGTCCAGATGTCGGCGCTGTTGCCCGGGCTGGGGGGCGACCGGGGTTGGAACAGCGGTGGGGAGATGGCGGGCGCGGCGGGAGGAGAGCTGCCCGACGTTAGGGCTGTGCTTGAGACGGCTACGGCTGCCCTGGAGGAGATCCGGAGTCAGGTATATGCTCGTTCGCCTTCCATGACAGCTCTCCTGTGATGGTACTGGCTTGGCTATTTCCTCGTGACGCCTTTCATAGTCCTCATACTAATACTGTGATCAGGCGTATCTCCATGTTCTCTCATGATGGTACTGGACCAAGTGTGTCCTGATGCACTCCCGTAGTAGTCCACTTATGTTCGGTTGGTACTGGGTCAGGTGTGCTCTCACTTCCTCTTATGACTAAAATGTGCTGCTTTCCTCACCCCTCTCCACTGTGCGCTGTTGATTTGGTTTGCTTCGTTCGCTGACCCGCTCACCCACCCTTCGTGTTGCTTTCTCGATTATCGCTTCGCTTTGTTGCCGTGTTTGTCGGCGCCCGCTCACAGGCACTAGACCCACGACATCACCTCCCTCCTGTCATCGTTGTCGATGGTCTCCTCGGACGAATCAGAGCAGGTACTTTCATGCCGGTACGATCGAATCCCAGCTCTCTAGGCCGAATCCGAGCTGGCGTTTAGACACGGGCAGATCATAGATGATCGGTTGACCGCAGATGCTAAACTCTCCCGTACGTGCCGTTCCCGAACCGCTCCTTGTGTTTGTGATGACATGGCCCCGTCGTTTCTCTTTTCGTTGTCGGTTTTTGATGTTTGATGTTTTTTTTTCATCATGTCCGGGTGGCATTTTTGTTAATTTCTTGTTAATTTTTTTTTTTTTTCATTTTATTATTATCCTCCGGCGGATGGGGGAAAATAAAGCTTTAGCTCACCACACTTCCACGTATTTTCATACGCGTCGTGTGTCGATTTAACTCAGTTGCTTTCGCAGCCCAACGCTAGCTGGCGCACCCTTCGGGTCCCATTGTAGGTATGCATTATTTTTTGCGGCGGAGGAGGCAGTGCTGGGATTGACAGTTTAATTTACCAGGACGGCATCCTTATCTCTCCCGTGCCATGCCCCAACCGCTCGTCGTATGATGTACCACGACCCCGTCTTTTTGATGTTTGATGCCGGTTTTTGATCATGTATGGGTTGCGGTTTTCAGGTGAAAAACTCTTGAATCGGTGGAGGCGGTACTTAGATGGTTGGTCTATTCTGCACGAGAGGCTCTCCCGTGCCGTGCCCTAAGCGCCTCTTGTATTCTTGCCTCGGCTTCGTCTTGTTTATGTCGGTGTTTATATGTAGCATATATGGATGTCTGCGTGCCCTGTTAATAGGCGCTCCTCTTATGTTGTACCACGGCCTCTCGATTTTTTGTGGGTTGATGTCTGCTGTTGATCATGTCTTTGTGGCGTTTTTCAGGAGAAAAAGTTCCTGCCGCAGTGGAGGCGGTGCTGAGATGGTCCTGGACTGTCACTGGGGGACGTCGCCTGGCCCACGTGGTAAGTCTCCCCCCCTCATACCCTTATTCAGCCCTTATACAGCCTTATAGTGCCATGATACAGCCCTTATACAGCAGCGACCCCTTTAGGGGCTTTCCTTGCGCAAAGCTTGACTCGCGGAAAACGTAAATTAGTAAAGTCTGATGGAAAGCGACAAGCAGGGGGGGTGTTGAAGTCCTCTGCGCGAAGCAAAGGAAGGCAAGCGCTTGGGGGGGGGGGGGGGGGGGGGGGGGTAGCACCTGTGACCACGGCTTGTCCAAAAGCTGGGTAGTAAAAGCGAGAAAACTTTATAAAATTATCACTCTATAGTGCCGGTTGATTGGTGCCGGTTGCCCGCTGTAGCGTCTGTGAAATCGCATGGCACAGGTCGAATCAACCAGTAGTGAAAGTACGCGGAATACTATTGACACACATGTAGGAAAACACGTGCAAGTGTGGTAAACTTAAGCTTGATATTTTTCCATCCACCGGAGGATAAAAAACAAGAGGAGAAAGAAAGAAAAAAAAGTTTGCGGGATAGCGCCGGTTTCCGGTATAGTGCCGGTATTTTCCTGTATTGTGCACATACCGGCACTATACAGGGACCACTGCTGATGTATACCGTGATTTTGCTGAACACCCGGTACCGGATATAAAGTAGACGCTACGTTTGTGTTGTTACTCGTACTGCTGTGAGAGGTTCTGTTTTATGTTTCCATTTTTGACTAGAAATGGATTTCCTTGTATACCAGGGCTGTTGACGGGTCAGGAATTATTCGATATCTCACGGGTCGGGTCGGATCGGCTCCGGTCAAACGGTTATCAAATTAACACGGGTTGGTTCGGGTCGGTTCGGGTCGGTTCAAGTGACCCAATTCGACATGACCCGACCCAATCCAAGTGACCCGACCCAACCTGAGTGACCCGACCCAACCCAACCCGACCCAACCCGACCCGCGAGGTTTTTGACGTGACCCTTGCACAGCATTACGCAGATCTCGTGTTTCCGTGATGGGAGTATCATCAAGTCCTAAACGTGTTAACCTTCACCGTTAACCTTTGCCGTTAACGATCACGGTTAACCGTAAACGCTACGGCTATAGTTCACAGCAGTAGAAGGGTAGAAGGGTCGCTTTTTAGGACCTCAATCTTGCCTCTATCTTGAGCGGCTGAAACTCACTCATTCGCGCTAGTGGCTTACGACCTGGTTACCCGGTTTATTTTCGATGTTGAGCCTTTGCATTCGTGCTGCTTTGATGTCGGGATTTGTTGGGATATGCGCGCGCGGCTGTGGAGTGAGGTGCGGAGCGGCTCGCTGGAGTGGCCAACACTCCTCGATGAGCATGGGGTACCCTTCCTATGGTTGCCTTTGTCTAACGCCGACCGCAAAAGCAAAACGCGCGGTTTAATCAGGCGTCTATTTTGGGAAGAGCGTGGAGCAGTTTGAGCATCGTGATGCTGCACGGCTACCGTTCAGCTCCCTGTAATGCAATCCCGAACAGTTCCAATTGCTTTTTTCGGCCGATTCTATAACATCCCTCTCTATTTGAACAGTTCGTACATTCCACAGCCGTCATATTTTGTCCCCCTCAAAGCGGTTTTATTGTTTCCGTGAGCAGATTGATTTAGTTATAAAGGACTGGAGGTATTTTGTATCACCCTGCTGGCCCTGGTTCTGCTCAATAGCTAGCACGAGGGGGCGTCATCCAATAACCTTCATGGAGAACATAAACACCCGGTAACACGCGCGATCGGAGTATCACACAGTTTGCAAATTTGAGGTTCGACGAAATCCTCGATCTCACAGCTGTAGTGTTCGGTGCCAGTCGACGAGGGAAGAAATAGCTGGCATCTTCTCGCGATAAAAATGAAGGCGTGTGTCGGAGTGGGGAAGGGGGAGAAGAGCCTGCTTAGCGGCCCCGGATTTGAGTTACGTCTAGAGAAGGAGAGAAAAGAAGAGAGCGAAGAGAATAGAAGGGATGATGAAATAATGAGAGTGTATTTCGTATTTGTAAATGAAAAAAAAATCGATCTTTTTTATTTTGACGTATTTTCCCTCTGAAGGCGCAAAGGTTTTCACGTTGCTTTCTCAGACTGCACCCTCCACCGAAACCTTAACCCCTGCTCAGGTTTTGACAGCGCCGCAGTCCATGGCGGTTGACGGGTCTCTGGTTCGGGTCAAGGGTTTCCTGAACGACGGGCGTTTATCTCCGGGGTAAGCCTTATTATTTCAACTCATTGTGATATGTATACCGCACAAATTATCCCGCACTAAACTCTAATAGAATGTCTCGAAAACATGGATAGATGCGGTTGACGCGTTTACCACTGCAACCGCAACCACACCACCCTGTTGTTTCATGTTGTTGCTCTCACATCAACTTGTACAATCAAAGCCGTGGTCACAGGACAGCCTCCAATCACTCTGGAGTGGAAGAATATCCCAGAAAAAAAAAAAAAAAAGTGGTACGTACGCGTATCAGGTGTGTATCATGGCTGAAGCAAGTTGTACACCAGCCAACAATAAAATAACGGTAGAGGAGAAAGCGGAAGTCAGCGTCCGCTTCGTAGCCCTCTCGACACCCCACCCCGCCCCTCCGACCCTCGGCGTTGACAGAAATATGCGAGTGGTCGCTCTCGTTGCTCCCGACAGCTGGATCACTGAGAGGCGTTTCAGAGCAAGCTTCACACCTTCCCTAGCATGACATGAGTACCCCAACCCCCACAACCCCAACCCCCCTACCCTCCCACCCGCCAGCCCCCGATCTTTCGAGGATGATGCGAGTGGTCGCCCTCAATGTTGTGGATAGCAGACTTACAGAGGAGCGTTTCAGACCGTGAATCACGCCTCCGCTACCACCGTCACAGTTGCCCCTCCCACCATTTCCGCCACCATCACCACCACCACTAACACTCTAATACCACCACCCCCCACCCCTTTTTACCCTATCAGGATGATGCGAGTGGTCGCTCTCAACACTCCCGACAGCGGGATCACAGAGAGGCGTTTCAGAGCGAAATTCACGCCTCCGCTCCCACCAACGCCGTCTCCCCCACCCCGGCCGCCACCGCCACCACCAGCAACAACAACCGCAGGGGGATCTTTGAATGACGCTTTAAATGGTGGCAGCGGTGGTAGGGTCGAAGAAGGAGGCGGTGTCGGGACGGGGGGAGGGGGGGGCGGGGAGCGTTTGGTGGCGCTGTGTATGGAGCTGGTGCATGGGGATGGGTGTGGGGTTGCTGAAGAGGCTAATGAAATATTGAGGTGCGTGTTGTTGTTTTTCGTTGGGGGCGTGGGTTTGTTCTTTTTTTTGCTTTGATCTGTTCTTGTAGGGCGGGTGATTGTTGATGGTCATGGTGATGGTGGTGATGGGGGTAGAGGGGGAGGTGAAGGTGGAGGTGGAGGTGGCGGTGTTGGTGGTGATGGTGTTGGTGTTGGTTTTGGTGTTGGTGTTGGTCTTGTTCTGTGCTGTCTTGTCCTATGCTAAACGTAGTCTCCCCCGCCCCCTGACGGCGACATACATCATAACCTCCGCTTTCTGCGCCCTCTTTTAACGATCGTTAAACACAAACAACAAACAGACGAGTTGGGTCGGCAGACAACAGTCCCGGCAAGCCACCATCATCATCATCACCATCTCCATCATCGTCGTCTTCGTCTTCTCGACTGGCGCTAGACGAAGTCCTCGACGGCATGGCCTTAGAAGCTTGGCGCAGAGTGGCCGCGGTTGTTATGGCCACCCCCTCCCACGCCATCCACGCCTCCCAAGACCGAGGACCGCCCACGGTACCATTGGCTGGTAGCGGGGCCGGGGGTGGGGTGGGAAATGCAGCAGCAGCAGCAGTGGACGGGGCTCAAGGAAACGCAGAAACAGCGGCCGCAGCAATTGAAGGGGTTGGAGGGACAGCAGGAGGGGGGGCGATACGACGATATGTCGCTGGGGGGGAGGGGCTGGGGCTGGGGGGGGGACGGGAAGGGTTGCCGCCCGGGTTTCTCATGGACGACTACGCCTCCTTGGAAGCGGTGGAACACCTTGTCAGAGAGGCGGAGAGGAGGGGGGAGTATGTTGCTGCTGCTGCCGCCGCCGCCGCTGCTAGTGCTACTGCGGCGAACGGTGGTGGTTTTGAGAGTGGTTTTGGTGGTATGAAGGTGGCGGAAGCTGCCCCTGCGACGCCTTTGGAATGTCTGCTTAGGCTTATCTGGCAGCTTGCGGACGGGGGGAAGGTGTCCGTGGAACAGGCCCTGGCGGCTTTGAACGGCGACGGCCATGCTTTGGGAAGATTGGTGAGCATTTCCCCATCGCGTTGATGACGTGCGCGTTGTCTTACGTTGGTACAGTAGTTCGTATGATGACGTCAATGACAAAACGCGTAACTGCATCGAAGTTTTTGGAACAGACTACAGTAGTATGATTAGATTTTTGGTTGGCCCGGCTCTCCAGTAGTCAATGTCCCGATCACGTGACTGGGCGAATGAGATACGCCGGACCTCGATTGTGCACGTACCTTTATATTCCCCCTTTTTCCCTCCCCCCCCCCCCCCCCCTTCCCCTGAAGAATACCAGTAGTCGGGTGGAGGGAGAGGAAGGCGCACAGAGCTGCCCTTGTGGCAACGCGGACGAGAGTAGAACCCACATAGTGGGAGAATGTGTACTGTCAAGGAGGAACGGAATGTGCTAGGGGAAGGTGTGAGGAACATAGACGGATGTGACGTGGAGAAGTTTGGTGCGTTAGGTGGTAGCGAGAAGACGATCGTTATCCTAGGAGATAGATGGCGGCCACCAACAGCCAAAGAGGAATTACATCAGGTTAGCGAAACGTTTTTTGTACTACATGGAAGAAACGCAACGAGCGCCCAAATGTTGGAGGTGTCTCTATTAGGAGTAGGAACGGTGCTCCGTCTCGAAGGGGATGCGTGGTCAATGGTCAAATGACTAAGGCAAGCAACAAATGAGCAAATGAGCCCCCCCCCCCCCCCCCTTGTCCTCTTTCTGATCCCCCAACTCCTCCTCCTCCTCCTCCTCCTCCTCCTCCTCCTCCTCCTCCTCCTCCTCCCAGCTGGACCTTGGAGTGCTTCGGTTCTCCCTTCTCCCAGACCATCTCCGGACGGAATATGAGGACGGTTGGGGCAGTAGTATCAAATCCGGACGCTCCATACAAAAAATCCTGCTACTCTTTCTTGTGCGTAAACGGTTTAATTCAATTTCGCATCGTCCCTCTCCTCCTCTGTCACCCCTGTCCTCTTCTCTCCCCCTCTCTTATCCCTTCTCGTCCTCCTCCTGCCAGCTTGACCTCGGAGTACTTCGGCTCTCTCCCCAGACCGTCTCGGACTCGCACGGTGCTGCAAGGGTTTCCAAAATTTCCGGATTTTCGTTGCCATCCTCCTCCACTATTGGCGTAAGAGCCACTCCGTCCTCGGATGTTTTGGCAGAAGCGGGCGTGGCTCTCCAGGTGAACAGTTTTGTTTTGTTGTGCATTTTGTGCTCTATTAAGGCCACTCCTAACGAACGCAAAAAACACGAATGCTGACAAAAAAAACACATTTGCTGACATTTTTTATCTCTGAAATGTTACTTTGTAAAAAAAACAAATCTGTTTTTTTTTTTGTCAGGAATCATGACATCGTTTCTCTATTGTTGGAATTTTTCGATACTGTTCAACAAGATCAGGGTCCCTGACGAATGTGACGACTCGCGAAAAATAAACGATACTCTGGAGTATTTTTTTGTGTCCGTTAGGAATGACCCTTAGCTCCTTTAGCACAAGTTACTTGGATTTGGTGTGGAGTTGAGAGATGGGGCGGTATGGACCTAGGGACAGACTGTTGCCATGCAGGGGTGCCTCTGGCTCTGCACCGGTTACTCACAAGCGAGGGCCGCTTGGATGTTGTATATATGTTTTTACTGCTTGCTGTCCGCCCAATGGCTTCTGACAAGAAGGGGAGGGGGGGATCTCATTGAGGCATTGGATAACGCCCGCCAGGGTGTGACGAGGGCACACTTGCTTTAAATCGTGAAGGCGCAACGGGGGAGAGGGGATACCATAGCTGTGGGGTGAACTTGAGCAATTGCACCCAGTTTTGTTGGGGCGTACTCTGTACTTGGAAGTAGTGTGCGGTCATCTTCGCAGGAGCAAAGGAGGAGGCTGAAGTAGCATTTTTCGGTCGGTGCTGTAAGCATTGACAGACTTCCCGGAATGGCGTTGCTGTCCTCGCCCACTATTTATCAGAGTAGTAGCCACAGCGACCGTTTTCAGATCAATAGCCACTACTAATCAGCATTATATGTCAGGCAGATTGTTACATTGGTCCGACTCATGTATTGGTCTGATTTGTAGCGTGAAGCACTGGGACTCCATTGCAGGAACCGGCCAAGACTACATTAGGGTGGTTTAGGTAGGACATGGGTAGGAAAACATTTTATACTAACAACAGTGTTGAAACCGTCGAACGTCGCTATCCAAGGCCAACCCAACCCAACCCAACCCACAAAAATCAGCGAAGAATTTGTGGGTTTTGGGAGTTTCGAACCTAATTTTTCCGTGGCTTGTCAACTCGGTAATGATCAGGCGTGTGCTTTCCCTACCCAGTACAGTAGTGCCCCCTCTATCCCTCTATCCCTCTATTTCCGGTTGAGTAGTGCCGGTTGCCCGCTAATGTGTCCGTGAAATCGCCCAGCAAATGTGGAAACAACCAATAGTGGAGTATGTGGAGTAGTGCCGTTAGCCGAATAGTGGAGTATGTGGAGTAGTAGTGCCGTTAGCCGATATAGTGCCGGTTTTACTCCTTTTTCACATTACATATTAGATACTAGATATTAGATAGATATTACATATTACATATTACATATTAATAGCGCACACCGGCACTATAGAGGGACCTATAATGTAGCCGTAATGGGGGTGCCCCTCCCCTTGTAGCCCGTGTCAACTCTGTACCCAAACGCACTGGCCGGGGCGGGCGTAGCGTCTCAGGTGGCGTCTCAGGTGATTTATGTTTTTGCTTTACCATATTTTCGCTTCTATGAAGACGTCGCTGTGCGTGCGTTGTGGTTATTATACGAGCACCGTGCATTTTTTTTTTTTTCTTCTGTTGATGATCAGCTTGCGCTGCCGGGGTTGTAACGAAGACCACTGATAGGGACAGCTTACGCTATACCTACAATGGGACCCGAAGGGTGCGCCTGCCAGCGTTGGGCTGCGAAAGCAACTGAGTTAAATCGACACACGACGCGTATGAAAATACGTGGAAGTGTGGTGAGCTAAAGCTTTATTTTTCCCCATCCGCCGGAGGATGAAAAAAAAAAAAAAAAATCTGTTGATGAAATTTATAACTAGGAACGACCCACCCCAGCTGGGAGAGATCGATACTTCTGATCTTCGGTGTTAGGTGTTCTACATGCATTTCGGTATGTGTCTCGGTTTTTTGTTTTACCTGTTCTCTCGTATGATGCTGTATTGTGTTTTCGTTTGTCTCTTAACTGATGTGCTCTGTTTTTTTTTCATGTTTTGCCTCGCGCAGGTGGGAGCCTCGACTCCCATCATGGCCGGAGTTTTCGCCATCTTAAGGGGTTGCAGAAAAGGAACGGAGGAGCAAGAGATCGCCCGTGCGATGAACGTCTTGCGCGGTGGAAACCCAGGAGGATTTTTGTCCGAGCTATCGGAGCGGGAGGAGTGGCAAGCTCAGCGGGAGGTAGTTATGGCGAGTCTTGTCCAGAGGGCCTTTTTGGCGCGCGACGGGCAGTGGAGGGGCAATGATGAGGTGGCAGTGAGCTCAAGGAGATTGCAGGTACGCGATTTAGGTACCGTTTCGAAAGAAGGATTTTTTCGAAGGTACTTTTTCCCGAATGCACCGCGTTTTCAATTGTGCCTTTTCACATGCATTCCACATGTACTTTTTCCCAAATGCACCGTTTTAAAATTCCCGGTTTTACTGAATACCCGGTACTATGTGCGCTTTTTTCATCTGTAGGCGCCACAATCGAAAGCCGTTTTAACATTGTTTTCTGACTTGGCTCAGTCTGGTCAAATTGATTTATAGCACGTGTTTTTGCTTTTGCTATTAATAATGCAATGTCTTTTGCCTATCCGGGGGGCTAGACAGCCTACCTCCCGTCCGGCCGGAACCCTTTTTTTTTCGTTACGGTGTGCTGCCGACGACGCCAGTGTGATGGTACAGTGAGGTATCCGATCTAAGACATTTATTATTTAAGAGCCCCTCGGAATAAGCAAGTGTTACCGCTCTTATCTCCGGCACCGATCTTATATGAGATTTTTGGGTAACGTATAGGTTTCAGGATAGGCGTCACGCAGGTCCTTCCATTGTAGTTCGGACGCGACCCCTGCCGCCGTGCTGTTCAGTGGAGTATCCGATTTAAGAGATTCACGAGCCCCTCGGGACAAGCCCGCCTTAACGCTCTTATCTGCTGTCTCCGTTTCGCTCTTTTATTAGATGGTTGGGTGTCGTTAAGGTTTTAGTATAGGCGTCTAGAGCTGCACCAACCATTGCTTTTTTCCTTGTGGGGGTGACTGCTTGAGGGTGTCTTACATATTGTGTTCTTCACAACCATGGAACTAACCCTAACCGTAACCCATAATATACGCCGGTCGAACTACCCCCTGATGACGTCACTGGGCTGAAATGGTTGTAAAGATACAACAATGTGTATCAGCATCTGCTGCTTGATAAGCTGGTTGATAAGCTACTCTATACCTTCTCAAGCAAAAAGGTATTTTGAGTACGAGGTATTGAATAAACTCAAAGGGCGACCGCTTGCACGTTGCCATGGCTTGAGCATGCCAAAAACGTTTATTTTTAAACAAAGAGTCATCCCACGACAGGGGCTCAGCGGAATTTTCTGAGCTCCCAACACGAGGAGCTCAGTATCATCATCATCATCATCAACATCATCATCATCATCACCGTCATCATCATAACATCATCATCATCATCATCATCATCATCATCATCATCATCATCATCATCATCATCATCATCATCATCATCATCATCATCATCATCATCATCGTCGTCATCATCATCATCATCATCATCATCATCATCATCATCATCACCATCATCATCATCATCATCATCATCATCATCATCATTATCATCATCATCATCATCATCATAATCATCGTCGTCATCATCGTCGTCATCCATCATCATCATCATCATCATTATCGTCATCCATCATCATCATCATCCATCATCATTATCATCATTATCAGCAGCATCCATCATCATCATTATCATCTCCCCAAGCATGACTTGGAAGGCGTTTGCTCGCGCAGTCCCACCAACACTTCTAGATGCGCTAGCCCTAAAACAACCATTGTACTCGTGCAGGTATCAGACCAACCGGTAGTTCCGCTTGTGAGGAGCTCTCAAACGGCCAGAAGGTCAGAGGTGTTCGTTTCGCAAAAAAAATCAACCCGTACCGCACCATACCGCACTATAGAGGGATCACTCCAAAAGAACGACTGGCCCACGATTTGGGGTCAAGGAGTCCCATCGTTGAGACATTTGTTTTGTAGAAAAGTGCCGCGTCTCTTGTACTATTTGTACTATTTGTACTTTCAGTTCTTTACTAAATAAACTTTCTCAAGTTTGATTCGTAGTACTGTTAATATTAGTAGCACAAGTCGCGTCACAACCATGGAGGTTTTTGGAACACGCCTCGCAAGGCGTGACAGCTAGAAGTGGCCCCTCTTATACAAGTCCGTTTTTGTCTTGCTATGGGCGCTCTCATATTGGGTACTCCATTGCTGTACTTGCGCTTTGGTTGGAGGTCGTGGGTCGTGTTGGAGGCGAACACGCAAACATACAGTATACGTTGGCCGAGCGATTATAACGCCGCATCGTATTTTATAGTTGTTGAGACGGCCTGAACGTTGCGTGGCGCAGTTGTTGAGCACAGCTGCCCACACCATTCATGTTAAGACCTACTGCAAATGCGCCCCCGCACTACCAGGTAGTATCAAGTGGTTTTCTCCGATTGCGTGAACGACATTCTAGTGGGGCTAACTTGTTCTTGTTACACTGCGTCGTCCTCTTCCTCCCCCTCTTGCTCCTCCTGCTCTGCCTGCTGTCTTTTCCCCTACTTGTCTATCTGCAGACAGCAATGGCAGCGGTGGGCTGCATGGCAACGAGGAGCGAAATCGAGGAGGAGATCGACGTCGCAGGCCCACAAGTATGTACTCACTGTATTGCGTGATATGCTTAGGACGCCGTAGTACCACGTTAAATTGTTTAAGGCCAGTGCTTACGAACACAATATCACGATTCGTCATGTTTTTACAAATGGGCGTTATGTCACGTTTAAAACAACAAAGTGCTGTTCTTTTTGTTACGAATGGGAGTTTTTCAAAAACTTTTCGTTAACAAAACACACGTAACTTCTATCTCTGCTGTCTCAATCCCGGCCATGATTATCTGCATGGCCGTCTCTGCCCCCTCCGTGGTTATCCGTTTGGTTTTGTCTACCCCCTCCACGACTGTCCGCTTGGTTGTATCCATTCCCTCCACGGTCCATCCCCTCCACGGTTAGCCGCGTGGTGATCTGTATTCCCTGTATGGTTGTCCACATGGTTGTCTCCACTATCCCGTAATTGATGTCCTGCATGGCTATCCGCATGGCGACCTCTAACCCCCTTGATGGCTGTCTATATGCATGGCTATCTCTTTCCCCTCCATGGTAATCCGCATGGCTTTCTCTATCCTCTCGATGGTTGTCCGCATGGCTATATCCTCTCGATTGTTATCCGCATGATTATCCGCATGATTATCCATAGGGTTATCTCTTGTCTCCGCCATGGTTGTCCACATGTTGCCATTTCTAGCCCTCAATGGTTTTATGAGCGTGGTTCATGTACTACCCGCTCCATGGTTCTCTTCATACCTGCACGGCTGTCCCTCCCCCGTCCATGATTGTCGTAGTCGTCGTTTGTCCTGTTTCATCGCCATGCCACACTCTGGCTTCGTTGTTGCGGCAACGCTGCCTGGATTTCTCGGCGCCCACCGCTGATGACTGCCTGGTACACATCAAATCGCCGCAATCCCGCCCGGTTCAACACCTACTTATACTCACCAACGCTTACGTATGCTCACCATCACTTACCTATACCCACCAACAGTTACCTATGCTCACCAGTACTCACCTTTACGCACCCATACGCACCTATACTCACCCAATACTTTATAACCTCACCGATACGCACCTACACTCGCACGGTAGTGTCTGCTATCGCTTAATGTTGGCGTCGCACAGATTGGCTTCGCTGTCGCGGCAATGCTGCCTTGACTCACTAAAAATACTCGCCTATTCTCAGCAATACTCTGCAATACTCACCTATGCTCACCCACACTCATCAATACTCATCATTACTCAGCAATATCAGCAACTACACACTCAGCAATACTCAGCAATACTTAACAATAGTCACCTATACTCACCTGCAATCGCCAATACTTACCCTGTACGATATTGTTGCTTGCGTCCCACAGACTGGCTTCGCTGTCGCGGCAATGCTGCCTGGACTCCTCCGGACCCACCGCCGAGTGCTGTCAGATACCCCTGCAAACCCCTTACCCCCCTCCGGTGCTGTCGTAGCGTCCGGTGGGCATCTCGATGACGTCGGTCAGTCAGCAACAATCGCGGAAAATGCTGAGGAAAAAAATCCGGAAAGTTCTGCTGGCGGCGTCGCGTCGGATGCACTTGTTCGTCAACGCGATGGTGTTGGTGGAGGTGTTGATGGTGTTGCTGGTAGTGGTGGTGGTGAAGGTGGTGAAGGAGAGCCCTATGGAATTGGCGGAGGCGGCATAGCTACAGGCATAGCTACAGGCGATGCGACCGATAGTACTATGAGCGATGCTTGCGCTGACGGAAAAGGCAAAGGTTTGGCTGAGGCTGGTGAAAGGATCGGCGACAGGTTGGATTTCACGGGCGAAGATTCGTCAGCGGGACGTTCCGTTGCCGATGAGGGGGGGTCCTCGACGAAAGGCGGGAACGTTGCCGGGACGGGGAAGGGAGAAGCTGGTAGATTGCACCATGGGTTGGTTGATGCCGACATCCCGGGTAGAGATCCTACCTTCTCTTCCGAGGGAGACGGTGACGCAACGGGTGGGACGGGTGGGAGGGACAACGATGCAAACCCTTTGAGTGACTCACAGAAGAAGGGGCTGGCAGTCAGGTCTGAGAGACAAGGCGAGGGAGAGGGAGCTGCAGTATCAGAGCCTGTCCTGCGCAATGCGGCGGGTAACGCAGGCAAGACGGGCAACGTATCCGACGTAGTGCTCACGGACTCGGAGAGGTTGAGGAATACTACTGCCCAGACATCAGCAGCAGCATCATCATCATCATCAGCAGCAGCAGGAGCAGAAGCTTCTGTGCCCTCTTCAAGCCCCGGGAGCGGGTCGGAAACGCTTGGAGAAGGAGGGTCCGCGGCGGGTCAGACCGTTGATGCGTTTGGTGGGTTAGATTCGGCACAATCTGCAAGCAGCTACCTCCCAACACAGGAAGCAGAAAGCGCGACGACGGTCGATTCCGCCTCCGGAGAAGGTGCTGCTGACGAAGAGCAGAGGGACACGCTCGGAAAAACCCAGTCGGAATCATATGATGAGGGTGATATCGTTCGCTCGGAAGGAGAAGATGGCGCGGGTAACGCCAATGATAACGAGCAACTGGCTAAAGGTGAAGGTAACGCCTCGACGCCGCCAGCCGAGAAACCTCCCGTGAAATCGACGTGGGGGTGGGGTTTGCCGGCTTGGGCTGGCGGCGGCAAAAACAACGGCGCCCGATAGCTTTTTGTAGACACCACAAGAACACCTCACCTGTGAGATCAAGGCTTTCCGTCGAAGCCCATGTTTTGCGAGATACGTGTGTTGCCTCGACAGCCTTTAGCCTCAATGTTCGATTGCTTCCGGTGTGTGCCATGCCACGGAATCGCTGAGCGTCCATTCCGGGTAACTGATAGTGTCAGCTCCCGACACCTGGTAGAGTTTGGTGTCAGCCTCCTGACAGGTTTCGCCTCAATTACCGGTAGTGTTTGCCTCAACCCGCGGTAGAGTTTGGAATCAGCCCCTCATAGATTTTGCCTCCATCGGCTCGCGGTAGAGGTTGCCTCAATCGATCCCCGATGGCTTTGGAAGTGAGACCACGATTGGGTTTGCGGTTAACACTCTTGGTAGCTTTTGGTGGCAGCCCTCGGTAGAGCTTGGTGTCAACTCTGGATCGTTTTTGGTGTCAACCAATCTCTACCTGCTTCAGGCGTCAGCCTTCGATGGCTTGTGCTTCAATCGACCCCCGGTCGCTTTGATCGTCAACCTCCGATAGTTTTGCTTGTCAGCCCCCGATTAGTTTTTTGGTGTCGGCCCCCGATACATTTTGGTGTCAAGCCCTCGGTAGGTTCGGGCGTAACTGGGTGTCAATCCTTGATGGCGTTTGCCTTGACCCGCGATAGCTTTCGATGTCAGCTCCGGATAGGTTTTGTCTAAGACCCGGTATAGCTTTTGGTGTGAGCCTCCTCCGTAGCTTATGGTTGCAACCCCCGATAGCTTTTGGTGTCAATCTGATTGCCTTAATGTGGCGGCGGCTGGGGGGTGCTCTTGCTTCATACTTTGTCGTAGTCGTATGACCGTATGCCCTTGCATCCTTACACAACGCCGGGACAGAGCACGTCAGGTTTTCACCGACCAGACGGACATGGGCATCGCGTGCACCAAGCGCGAGGCGCCGTGAAGTGGTCGGCGAGTTACATGAAGGGTGAGCTGCATCCTGTTGAGAGCTTTTTGTGAGACGGCTAACTTGGGCACCTTGTGCAGACTTTGCTGTGGTGCTGAGAGGTTTTCGTTTGTGTCTCGTTCTTCTGCCGCTGATGAGGATACCAGTCCTCGATAGGACGTCTTTTCGAGTGCCGAGGTTGTGCGAGTTTTGTGCCATGTTGCGATCGTTTCGTCGCTGCATGGTACGAGGTACAAGTTAAATCCTTCGGGATTTTATTGTGTTGAAGAATGCGATGATTATCGAGTATCGCACGGCTCAGCCACAGGAATCAGCCCGGGCTGAAGGGACAGGGGGGTGCGTGTAAGGGAAGGAGGTGTGTGGGATGCTCCCGGCGTGGTGATGGTCTTCTGCTGCACGCTCTTGGTCTAGGGGATCGATAAGACCGCATCACGCTTCTCGACTCAAATGCTGTCGGAACTGCCGGATATGCAACCGAACGGGACGTACGGCATGGTGCTCAGCGTGATGATGCTCTTAATGTTTTGCTGCTGTTGCTCTTGCTCACTCTTTTCCTAGGGTCTTGATACCTGTATTGGCCTATTGGCCTATTGGCACACTTTTTGTCGTGTTTTTCGTCGTTTTTTGGTGGCTTTTAAATACCTGTGCCCTACAAGGGCTAGGAAGGGCACCGGCTTGAATTTTCGAGGCGTTTTTTTGTTTCGAAAATGTGCGTCTTATGTTGGGGGGAGGGGGCTCACACTGATGATGCCATGTGGGGCAATTTTGAATAGTTTTATGTTGTCTTATGTCGACGAGGTCCCTGCCTGCATGCACACGTACCACCGTGCACATGCTGCAGACCACTTGTTCGTTCGTCGGTTGTGTTGGCCATTGATGAAGCTTAACCACTCCCTGGTACTAGTCAGTCAGTCTTGGCCCAACGAGTGCCTATTCTAGTGATGCACAACCTTCGCCATATGGTTCAGATCAAGCCCCTATTCGTTGTTGAGGATCTGTTGATACGTATCCTTCAGGGCATATATATCCGTAATCTATGATCTGCATGGCCAACATAAATCATGTTGCCGACTGAGACCCGGATGGCCTGAACGATCTGGCACATGTTTCCTGGGTGGAATCTGTTCTTTCATAGATCTTGCGCAAGATGCCATGACGACAGATGATCTTTATGATATATGTGATCTGTATGACCTGTATGATCTATATGATCTGTATGATCTGTATGACCTCTATGATCTATATGATCTATGTATATGATTTACATGATCTATATGATATATGTGATTTATATGATCTGTATGATCTATATCGTGATCCGTCCTGATGTGTGCACTCAATAGTCTGCCATCATCAGTGCTACTCGAGCTCGTCTCTAAACAACTCTGCTTTGTGTTATTAGTAGTCCCCGAAGACCATTTCATCGGTCGGCTATCTCAATGTGCTCTCATGGCGTTCTATTGCGGGGGAACATACTTCCGTTGGAAGAACAAGGGGATATATATAGTCTGCTGCTGCTGTATCGATATAGGGTTTTGTGCATATCGTGGGTCCTGAAATTCCTACGATGGTTCTCCGTACGAACACCGCTTGCCTGTGACAAAATGGCTCCCTCTGGATTGCTATTCTGCCTGCATGCACTCTACCAGGTCACTATTAATAAACCAGTCGACGCTGATTGGCAAGGACTCTCCGCCTCGGGTCGTGAAAAAATAGCAGCTGGCTCAACGCGACACAGAGCTCTGTGTTAGCTTCTCTGTAGACCGTAATCGGTCGTCCATCTGAGTGCAGACAATTGTTGTCGAAACATTTTAAGATCTTATGTGTCCATTGCCAAAGGTCAAGTACATATATCAGCTCTGCTCTGTTCTCTTTCGTTGACCGCATAAACAAAATCAGCTATGACCTACCCTTAATGAGGACACACAACCCGTAATACGCGCGATCGGAGTATCATACACAGCTTGCAAATAAATATGAGGTTCGACAAAATATTCGATCTCGCAGCTGGCGTGTATTTATATTTTTTGTGTCCTCATTAAGGATATAGGTCGGCGACTCCCCTTCGAACTACAGCAGTGTAGCTATCAGGGTCAACAGGGAGCTGTTAGTCAGTCCGTGCGCGGAAACTATAAAACCCGTTCTTGACGGGGACAAAATTTGACAAGTGTGGAAGGAAATGCATCAGTTTATCAAGTGCATCCTGTAAGTCGTATAACCGGTGAGGGGATGGCGGAGTTTTTAAGGGCGTGGGGGCATGGGTTTGAACAAGAGGGAGCAGGGGAGGGGGGGGGATGGGCGAGGCAACTCAATCTATGCGCGGAAACTATAAGTCCTTCAAGGTGACACATCTGACGGTTGTGGAAGGAATGCATCAGTTTAGCATGTATATCCTGTAAGTCGTACAACCAGTGAGGAGAGGGCGGAGTGTTCGGGGGGGTTTGGGGGGGGGGGGGGGGGAGAGAGATTTCCAACAGGTTTAGGTCACCTATATATGTAGGGGCTTGCTATACGAACGTGGTGCTAGGTCTAGGCGATGGTGCGGGTGGTGGGGATGGAGGGGGCGTTGGGGCGAGAGGGGGGGGGTGAATTGAAGCTACGGCATGGATGGCTAGAAATATGATGAGGTGATATCAACTGCCTGGTAGTGTTTATTACTCTGACATAGATTTCGATTTTGGGTAGAGCGTTGAACAAGAGGGAGCGAGGGAAAGGGAGGGGAGGGGGTGAATTGGAGCTACTGCATGGATGGCTAGAAAATCATGAGATTATATCAACTGCCTGGCAGTGTTTATTACTCTGGCAGATTTTGATTTGAGGTGGGCCGTTTGAACAAGAGGGATCGGGGGGGGGGGACTCAATCTGTGCGCTGAAACTATGAATCTTAAAGGGGACAAATGTGACGGTTGAA
The DNA here is from genome assembly GCA_012845835.1 of Undaria pinnatifida. NCBI lineage: Eukaryota > Phaeophyceae > Laminariales > Alariaceae > Undaria > Undaria pinnatifida. The sequence continues at coordinate 9,363,338 of JABAKD010000024.1, forward strand.
GAAGGAATGCATCAGTTTACATCACCTGCCTGGTATTGTTTATTATTCTAGCAAATATGATGTTAGGTGTGTGGTATACAAAACAATGTTTTTGGTGTGGTATACAATGTGTTACAGCTTCGTGGTGTGTTCAGCTATTATAGACCTAGACTATATAATTTCTAAAGGACAATATTTGCTGACTGAACAGGTCGGCATGCAACAGGAATGCAATCAGTTGCAGGGGAATTGACAAGACGGCGCCAGGGCTCGCTTGCTACGATGGAATGCTACTGCTGCTGCTGCTGCTGCTGCTGCTGCTGCTGCTGCTGCTGCTGTGTGTGTTTTTTTTATTGACACCGCGCGAATTTGGGACCCCTTTTTCGATCCCTGGAGAAGCCGGATTACACGATGGCTACCGCTGACCATCAACTGTGACACACACACCTTGACCAGAGTTACAAATACGTCCTGCACAACTTGATGGTGTCGGCACGTCATTCATTTTGCACGCCCACTCACTTCGTCGCAATGACCAGTCTTCCTCTCGAAATTATTGCGTTTCTTCATGCGTTTATATGCGCGAGCCAGAGCATAAATGGTGTAGGACATTCCCGGCCCCAAAAATTGTTTTGATCCCAGCAAGGGTGCCATTGACATAGTCTATATATCCACCTCATACTTTCTCTTTGAAATGACCTGTAGTGGTCGTCGGCATTAGCATGCAGGTATAATATCTTGCTTCTCTCCACCTCCGTGCCCCCACGCCTCACACAAAATCAAAATCCGCCAAGAGTTATAAAGCACTACCCGACAGGTGATATAGACTAATCTTTTTACCTTTCCAGCCACCCATGCATTAAATTAGCTCCACTTCATTCATTATTCGTATGGTCTTCAAGATTCAATTACCCCCCCCCCCCCCTCTTCCCCGCCACCCCCACCATCGCCTAGGCCTAGCACCACGCGTGCAGTAAGCTACTATTCATTTGCTTGACCTCAACATGTTGGGGATCCCCCCCCCCTCACACCCCCCTCACACCCCCCTACCGGTTATACGACTACATACTGTATAATATAGTCTATATAATAAACTGGGGCATTCCACAGCCGTCAGATTTTGTCCCCTCAAAAACGGGTTTTTTTATCGTTTCCGTGCACATATCGATTAATACCACCCTGTTGACCCTGGTACAAGCCAGTTATAACGCGAACCGCCGACCTATGATACCCTTAATAATGAGGACGCATATCCGGTAGCGTGCGCGATCGGAGGCCAAGGTGCGAAGGGCGTGTGGTTATATCCAACCGTCGTCAACACGACCGGTATACAGGTACGTGATGTATCGTATACTGTATAGCTTTCACTACATTCAGGTGGCGGTGCTGTTGGATTCCTTGCGCCCTTCCTCCAGTTCCCTCTCACACTGTGTGTGTTCTTCACATGAAACTGTTATTTGCACCGAGATCTAACTATAGTAGTCATATCACGGTAGGACGGTAGGTGTTCAACTTTTGTTGGATTGGACCTTTTGAGCACAAATTGTTTCTGACGTTCTGACGTTCTGATAATGTGACTGCTTGAGCTCCTCAAATGACGGAGCAGCGGGTATAGTCTTGTCGGTCTGTACTTTTATGTACCAGTGTACTTGTTTTGGGGCTAGCACACACAGCTCTCTTGGTCGGATTGCGCCAACGAACACCTTCGAAGGCAATATTTGGGTGGGTGAGGCATTGAGCTCCTCATGCTAGGAGCTCAGAGACTTCCGTTGCACCCCAACCGTGGAATTACTCGAACATCCAACACAACTAGTAGTGTCCGTGCTGATGCCTCATCGAGAGACTCGGCGAGCTCTCTCTGTGGTCACAAACTACGAGGCAGAGACACACATACATTGCAAATGGAGCAAAGTGATGTGCCAATGCAATGCAATGTCAACCGCAACGAGCACGCGGACAAAAAACAAAACAATATCATGCGTACAATATATAGACTATACACACAAGCCAGCACACCAGACTAGTTGCATAAAAAGAAGTAAATATTGACGACAGAGACAAAAAAGGAAAACGCAACATTAATAGGACAGAAAGAACTACACAGGACGGCACGATACAAGAGAAAAAAAATGTACAACAGGCGAAGAAGCCAGAAACTTCGTAGCAACGCAGCAGAAGATGACACCTTAGACCTACTACGTTATCCAATCTACATCGGGGGCACTAATCTTATTGGGACCCTACTGACTGTTGTAGGAGTAGGAAAATTGGCGCATGGTGTATCATGGTGTATCATGGTGTATCAGCTGCGCACTGTTTCTGACGACAGCAGAGGTGCCAGTACCTCCATCATCGTCGCCCCCGTACCGAATACCAAGAAACGAAGCCTCAAATTTAGCAAGCGAAAACGCAGCAACGAAGCAGATGGCATCACCCAGCTGGCGTTGGGGCAACACCCAAACTGGGTTTCGAATGCAACTACTAGATAGAGTGTTAGGAGCGTTGAGGATGCCTGGTCTGTCCTCCATTTACTGTGTCTGGTTCGATGGCGGTGTCCATATCGACAATCATTTTGCCTCAATAGCTCCCAAGGGTACCCAAAAGAAAAACTGAAAGGGCAAGAAGAGCCAAAAAAAGGGGAAATAAATAAATAAAGGACGAAGATAACAAGGATAAAAAGAGATGGAAGGGAAAAGGGGAAAACCGCAGTATATCGGCTGACACTTCACCGCCGAGGGGGATGGAGCGGGACAAAAACAACAACAAGAACAGATAACAAGGTAGTCGCAGTAGCTTGCGAGGTTACGTACTGACTGGTCAGAAATCCTACCTACCTACAAATAATCGGCCTGGTGCCTTGCTTGTACCCTGTCTGCCATACATACCCTTCTTGCTGCTGTGAACAGCGGGTCCCCTCCTCCCCGCATCCCTATTTCGTCTTTGTGAGTTACGCACCCGGGCTGCGCGGCGTTCCGAGCTCTTCGTTTCCTCCTCTTCTACGTGCCACCTGGCCATGAACCGTTCGGCTTCTTCGAGGATCCCCCGGTGCCACTTGCCCGCCGAGTCATGCCACCATAGGGATGCACAGCAGATTCAAAGATTTTTCTGAATCCTAATACCAAGAACTCAATGGATATATCACTCACCCGTAACAACACGACTTCGTTCGGAGATGTTCGCTCGTGGAACCGTCGACGACCGACATTTCTGACCCAGGCTACGGTAGGGGGGTCCCCTTTTGGGCCTTTAATTTCAGTGGCTAGGGGTCACTCGCGCGAGTAACCCCTTTGTTCCTATGCAATCTTACGTTTTCTGTATGTTTTACATTGAAGAAATCAATCCGCAATGCAAAGGTGATCAAGCTGCGGCAAACCAAGTTCCTAAACCATCTTCATCCGTAGGGTACAGAGCTACTCGTGCGAGTGGCTCAAACACACCAGTGCAAATGGGGGTACCCCCCCTACCGTAGCCTTGGTCTTCTATGCGCTGTCAATAGCCCTAAAACAAGCGTACTCGTACAAATTACCATGCCTGATAGTCGGTCATAATGGTTCCACGCTTAACTTGAGCTCAACCGGTCAGAAGGCCAGAAGGTCAGAAACAACATTATTAGTTAACCCAACAAAAGTGCAACCTTTGGCGGGGGGGGGCGACTCCATACACCTTACTCCATACACATTATTTGCTTCAGGGACCCACAGTATTAATAGTACGGTTTCAACTCCAACTCCAAACTGCGGTGGGGAATCTTCCGTGGAACCTTCGGTGGATAAAAGAACGGCGAGGGTGTCCCTCACAGGGATCTGAGCCTGTTGTCCGTTGGACCACCTGGTCACGGGTTTTCTCCACCGGCCATCTGCGCATCCGACTGAGTAACAACCCTTTGTTCTGCCGGAGCATTGCCCCGGCGAAGAAGAGCCGTTTCGGGATGGTCGTTTCGATACTCTCGCATTTACTTCGTGTTCTTACTATTAATTCTTACTATTAATAACCTCCGCCGAATGAATGAAGGATATTATTATAGTGGTACTACGAAAAAAGGTCGTATCGAGTGGGTGGCACCATATGAACCACGCGAAGAGAAGTTGGCATCGCCACGACGTCTCTGTGGTCTAAGAATTATTCGTCGTTTGACAAACTTTAAAGGCAGAAACGGAGCAATACATAATAATATCTATGCGACCTAAAGATGTTGTTGAAAAAACCCTTTCCCGCCCCCCCCCCTCCCCTCGAACGCTCCGCCCTCTCCTGACTGGTTGTACGACTTACAGGATATATATACAAGATAAACTGGTGCATTCTTTCCAAAACCGTCACATTTATCCCCTTCCTTGAAGGATTTATAGTTTCCACGCACAGATTGAGCTGCCTCGGCCCCCCCTCGCCCCCCCCCCCCCCGCTCCCTCTTGATCAAGCCCAGGCCCCCACGTCCTTAAAAATCTCCACCCTCCACTCACCGGTTGTTCGACCTACAGGATTCACTTGATCAACTGATGCATTTCCTTCCACAGCTGTCGGATTTTGTCCCCCTCAAAAACGGGTTGTAGAGAACTTTTCCGCGCACAGACTGACTAACATCACCCTATTGACCCTGATTGCTACACTGTTGTACGTAGTTGCAAGGGGAGTCGCCGACCTATATTCTTAATGAGGACACATAACCCGTGATACGCGCAATCGGAGTATCACACACAACTTGCAAACATGACTTTCGACAACTCTTTCGATCTCACAGCTGGAGTGCATTTTAATTTTTTTAATAAATACTCCGAGTAGTTTGATACCGAGAACCACAGGTAGGTAGTATTAATAGTACCCGTATACACACAACTGCAGTCAGTCGTGGATTGTTCCGAGATGGATTCCCCACGTCTCCATCGTTTAACCCACTTTCCACAGATAGCGGGTACCACTACTACTACTACTACTACTACTACTACTACTACTACTACTACTATTATACTACTACTACTACTACTACTACTACTACTACTACTACTACTACTACTACTACTACTACTACTACTACTACTACTACTACTACTACTACTACTACTACTACTACTACTACTACTACTACTACTACTACTACTACTACTACTACTACTACTACTACTACTACTACTACTACTACTACTACTACTACTACTACTACTACTACTACTACTACTACTACTACTACTACTACTACTACTACTACTACTACTACTACTACTACTACTACTACTACTACTACTACTACTACTACTACTACTACTATACTACTACTACTACTACTACTACTACTACTACTACTACTACTACTACTACTACTACTACTACTACTACTACTACTACTACTACTACTACTACTACTACTACTACTACTACTACTACTACTACTACTACTACTACTACTACTACTACTACTACTACTACTACTACTACTACTACTACTACTACTACTACTACTACTACTACTACTACTACTACTACTACTACTACTACTACTACTACTACTACTACTACTACTACTACTACTACTACTACTACTACTACTACTACTACTACTACTACTACTACTACTACTACTACTACTACTACTACTACTACTACTACTACTACTACTACTACTACTACTACTACTACTACTACTACTACTACTACTACTACTACTACTACTACTACTATACTACTACTACTACTACTACTACTACTACTACTACTACTACTACTACTACTACTACTACTACTACTACTACTACTACTACTACTACTACTACTACTACTACTACTACTACTACTACTACTACTACTACTACTACTACTACTACTACTACTACTACTACTACTACTACTACTACTACTACTACTACTACTACTATACTACTACTACTACTACTACTACTACTACTACTACTACTACTACTACTACTACTACTACTACTACTACTACTACTACTACTACTACTACTACTACTACTACTACTACTACTACTACTACTACTAGATTGGCCGTAAAGGGAGGCTGTGGGCTGTCTGACGTGGCTGTCGACCATGACACGGCCAGACATATCTAACGCGGTGCGTGCTGTGGCGCGCCATTCGCACAATCCCACCGACAGGCACTGGAAAACTGTTCTGAAGATGGCATGCCTCCACGGGACAAGGGTGACGGGTTTGACTTTTTTAAGGGGTTCGGGATTAGATTTAACTGCATATAGTGATGCCGACTTAGCTGACAAATTTAACGACAGGCACTCGGTGTCGGGGACGGTAATTACCTTCGGGGGTGCTGCCGTCAGTTGGGCAAGTAGCACGCAGAGGTGCGTTACGTTGTCTACGGCAGAAGCAGAATTTGCAGCCCTGGGTGAAGGGGTGAAGGAGGCTTTGTTTACGGGCGCAGTCTTATCGTGCGTCCGAGTTTTTGAAGATAATCAGGGAGTCATAGCGCTGGATGAGAACCCTTTAGTTCGGCCCGGAGCAAGCACATAGACGTGTAGTTACTTCGTGCCAAGAAGATGGACATTCAATTCGTAGCTTCGCAAGAGCAGCTCGCGGATATTTTGACGAAATCCCTTGCAGCGACCCCTTTTAAATTTCACCGTAAGTTTTCGTTGAATCTACCGTTGGAAGGTGAGTAAAGGATGTGAGCATTGTTCGATGAGTACCATGTTTGAGCCATGCCAGGAATAATTAGTTAGGCCGCCACTCCACGCTACTTTGAGGGGCGTGGGTGAGTAGAGCGCTACTTAGCATCTTAGTTTCTGGCCATGGTCATCGTTTTGAATGCGGCCATTTTTACAATTGCAATGGTTTGGATTATTATGTGAGTCATGCAGAGGAGTTTGATCCGGTGGCCGGGTTTCCTCTTGCGGGACTATCGCTGGCTGTTCCTAGGTTCTACTTTGTTGTCTTGGATGCCCATTCGGTCTCGTCACTGCTGTGAAGAGCAAGGGACGGTGTTAGTTTGGATCGTCACAGCACGACGGTTACAAAAAAAGATGTAGAGGGTTGCGTATATATTCGTAGGCATTTTTATGCATTTTTTTCTGTTGAGAGGAGAGCTCTCTGGCATTCCGCTCTCTGTTCCTGCTCTACTCTCTGTCCTCTAATACAACGAAGATAAGAAAACTCGTCAGACTCCGAGGCAGTCAGGGCATTCAGGCTCGGACTTTACGAACATAGTACTGATCACTGGAATGATATTTCCGGTTCGTACTTCATCGACTTTGCGTGGGAACAAGTAGTGCAGCAGCAGCGCACAAGTTGCAGACAAGTTTTCTGTGATTAAAGCTGCTTCCCACAAGCACTAATGATCGGTAGGCAGTGATTTCTCAATCAGCGTTTCGTGAATGTGTATTGGTTCCACCAAGCGCTGGTAATCGTTAACCATGACCAACGCTTGAGTCAAGTTTCTATTGCCTTCGTGGTTATCGTTAGCCTCAGCCTTGAAGATATTTTGCACTTCCGTTGAGGGGAAATGTTAAGTAGGCTGGGTAGTCGACACGCTATCAACTTTCAGTACAAGTAGTCAAAGCTAGCAATTCAATAGCAGCGACTGTGAGCAGCAGAGCCGCTGACTTCAGTGTAGTTTTTGGATGTTTACCAGAAGGGCATAACACGGCGGAAGAAGACAGCATGTGTTGGGCGGTTTCGAGTTGAAGCGAAGCCGTCTCGAATATGCGGCGGGATAATTTCGACATCAGCGTTGTTCTAAATTGCTGTCCGAGAAGACAAGCGCCCTGTAGTTTATAGAGGACGACAGAGTAGTCGGTCCAGACGTTGTGGCACAGAATGGCAGCCCCCCCGAGCTCTCATTCCTCACCTTCAGCACTAACACAGACTTCAGCACGTCTAGAAGTGTTGTCAGCCATTGTTTTGGCCCAAGGTTTAACAATGTAATACACAGCAACACAGCAAGCATCTTCTATTCGTGTAATACCAAGTGCATCTCCACAACCACCCTGCGTGGTGGATTTACTCGCGCGTCAGGTTCTTCTGCCACGCCATTTGGGGGACACGATTCGTTATCTCTAATGGAATGGTCCCGCATTCCGACGAGTTTGGGTTAAGATGGGTTGAGGACGCTCCACCACCCAGAAACTATTTTGCTGAAGAGTGCCACCTCCATTGTAGCACGCCTCCAAAGGTGTCTTCAACAGTAATACCCTCTGATACGCCCAAACAGTTATTATCCCCTATGCAGCATGATGTCCGTTTGTCCGAAGGCGGTACAAGTATACAGTAGGAGTTATAGATTCGATAACGTGACGGATTTCGGAGTTATTACGTCTTCTACCACGGCACGTCATTTGACGACAGTTGCCAATAGAACACTGCGCGACTTTTTAGCGACAGCAATAATTCTACCTTAGATTAGTACTACGCATAGGTGTGGGATAGGAGGCAAGCGGGGCGAGGCACGAGTCCCATACATCACTATAAATAGCATGTCAATGCATTGCATTCAAACACACTAACATCCCCATTCCCGGTAGCACAGGAGTTCAAGGAGAGCGAGGCCACGGCATTATTACTCCAGTAGTATTAAAATATTATTATAATAATAGTATTGTAGTATTATAGTAGCATTAGTCTATAGTACTCTCTGTATTGGAATAGTAATATAGTATTATATAATACTCCGACGCACGCTACGGAAGCGGTGCAAGCGTTCTTTTTCTGAGGCTCTTAACCTGACGAAAATGAAGCTCTTCTTGTATCCCTCACCCCAAAGTGTAATAATTTTGAGCAAACTGAAAGTCCAACCCGGCGGACAAACCCACGGCCTAGGTATCGAAAGCACTCAGATTGCAAAACAAGAATGAATGTAGGTATGAAAAACACTCAGATTGTGAACCAAGAATGAGTGTAGGTATGAAAACAGTCTGTTGATTGTATGCTTGGATATGATGCGGATATGATAACGGTTGACTATAGTAGGAGTTTCCAGTGATAGGTTAGGTCCGTACTCTCTACTTTCCCTGTTCGAAGCAAAGAGTGTTGAGTGACGTGGGCTCTTCTGCGAAAGAGAGCTAGCTGGAGATATCACAAAAACAGCCCTCCCTGTGAAAGGGAGCGAGCTGGGTGCCTTGTTGGAACCATGCCTGATGGTGAGGTAAACATGGGCGTTGTGGACCGGGACGTGAAAGCGTTGGTAGAGAGAGCGGGGAGCTCTCGAAGGGCCAAGATGCGAGAGCTCGACGGGCTGCTCGCAATACGGGACCAACTCGAGAAATAAATCGAGGGTGGTTTCCGTTTTGGTTTCCGGACCATAGACCAGATTTCGGCAGGATGGGACGAGTTCTACCTAATCAAAGGTTGCATCGAGGAAAGCGAACTCATCATTCGCGAGTACTCGCAAATTCTCCTCGAGCTAACCAGCTTCTCCCTACGACTGGAGCAAATGCGAGACGTTTCTCAACCTCCTCAGGTACCAGAGAGGGGAGCGGGCGTGGCCAGATGTGAGTCACAGCTCGTAACCCCAGTACTCGAGACTGTGATTGAGAGCACTGCACAACAGCAGTACAAGACGGAGGTGGTTGTGGCTTGCAATGAGGTGGAATTAGTGAGGAGGGGGGAAGAACAGGAGGAACTCTTGCAGCTGCCATTGAAGCAGCAGCAGCAGCTGCGACCTCCGGCGGCACCACCCCCTGTTTGGACGTCACAGCTCATATTCTCACTGCTTGAGACTGGGAGCGAGAGCCACTGCACAGCAGCAGCCGCAGGGGCAGCAGGAGCAGCTTGAGACGGGGGAGAAGGGATGGCTCGAAGAGTTGGTTGTGAAACTAAATTACGAGCAGTATCTGTCGTGCTCCGTGGGATCGCCGGCTGCTGAGCCCGATGATGTGTGGGCCCGGGTTGGGGTCGGCACAAGGTGGCTGGTTGCGGTGGACGACGCTGGGTGTGGGAGGCACGGACACCCAGGGGGAGAATCCTTCCCCATATCATGAACATTTGTTTCTGTCTGGGCTTTGTCTTGATTCTAGAGTAATACAGCAGGTAGTAGACTTTTGCTGTGTGGAAATATATCATATGAAATGCTGTCGCGACATATGATACTGCTAACTAGACTATATAGCAGCAGTATTTGACTGACGTACGTAGCGATGACATGTTACTCTTTGCGGCTGAGACGGCTGAGACGATCATTTTCTTTCGCATTTTTTGCGGTTGAGACTTTTTTTTTCGCGTTAAATCATAGCAAACGACAGAGTAGCTTGGGCAGAGGGACGGGCAGGATAAATGCTTGTGCCTGTCCCCCAGCCCCTCTTGCCCCAACCACCGGCAATTGTGATTGCTTGTGGTATCATAGGTCTCCTGATCAACAGGTTACTAGGCACAGGATGCAGGATGCTTGACGGGTCGAGATTAGATTTTGTCAGCAGTAGCTACGAAGCGCTAGCTTGCGACAGCCGTATTTTTGTCTGTCGTATGTACAGCAGTTTGATACTTTGGTTCACTGTCAATCAACCATTTCCCTCACGCACCAAAGAGGGAAGGAATTTAGGACGAATTCGCCATCTCTCCGAAACATAATATTTGATTTCGGTTGTGTGCCCTGTATTTTCCTAACAAAACTCCTGGTACGATATCGTACGTCATCCGGTTTTACAGATTAGTTAATAACGGTTGATGGATGTAGGGGTATGGTTAGTACTAGTAGTACTCCGTATTATATTTAAGGTACGAACGCCCGGGAGATGATGACGGGTATTGTTAGTATGATTGGACTATAGTAGTAGTACCTGGTATTATATTTCGGGTACGCACGAGAGATGATGACACATACAATGTGCATTCTTTCCAAGACCGTCAGATTTAACCCCTTGAAGGATGCACAGATTGAGCTGCCCCGCCCGTCCCACCTTCCCCCCGTGATAAACGGGTGCATTCTTTCCAAAACCATCAGATTTATACCCACATAAAAAATTTATAGTTTCCACGCACAAATTGACCTGCCCCTCCCCACCCCCCCCCACCCCCGCCCCTTTTGATCAAAACCAGCCCCCCACGTCCTTCAAAACGCCGCCCTCCCCTAACCGGTTATTCGACTTACAGGATTCACTTAATCAACTGATGCATTTCCTTCCACAGCGGTCAGATTTTGTCCCCCTCAAAAACGGGTTTTATAGTTTCCGCGCACAGACTGACTAACATCACCCTGTTGACCCTGATAGCTACACTGTAGTTGCAAGGCGAATCGCCGACCTATAATCTTAATTAGGACACACAACCCGTAATACGCGTGATCGGAGAATCCCACACAGCTTGCAGATATGAGCTTCGACAAAATATTTCGATCTCACAGCTGGATGGAGGAGTGTGTTTTTAATTTTATAATACATAATAAACTGGTGCATTCTTTCCAAAACCGTCAGATTTATCCGCTTGAAGGATTCATAGTTTCCACACACAGATTAAGCTGCCTCACCCGCCCCCCCCCATGATAAACGGGCGCATTCTTTTTAGAACCGTCAGATTTATTCCCATAAAGGATTTATAGTTTCCACGCACAAATTGACCTGCCCCGCCCGGCCCCCCCGCCCCCCCCCCCCCCGCTCCCTGTTGATCAAAACCAGGCCCCCACGTCTTTCAAAACTCCGCCCTCCCTTCACCGGTTATTCGGCTGACAGGACTCACTTTATAAACTGATGCATTTCCTTCCACACACAGCTGTCAAATTTTGTCCCCCTCAAAAACAGGTTTTATAGTTTCCGCGCACAGACTGACTAACATCACCCTGTTGACCCTGATAGCTACACTGCAGTTGCAAGGGGAGTCGCCGATCTATATCCTTAAGGAGGACACACAACCCGTAATACGCGCGATCGGAGTATCACACACAGCTTGCAAAGATGAGTTTTGACAAAGTAGTCGATCTCACAGCTGGAGTGTATTTTTTTTTTATAGTATTTTTCAGTTTGGTTGTCTTGTACAATGCTGGCTACTTCCAGAATAGCTGGTTGACAACTCAACAGCGATCTAGCATAGTGCGGTACACGAAATGAAGACATCGGTAGTGAGGAGAATATAGTATGACTCACGTGTTAGGATGCAATACATACACCTTCTTTGGTTTTTTTTTTTTTTTTTCCCTGGGGTATTCCTCAGCTCCAGAGTGACTGGAGCCTGTCCTGTGACCACGGACTTGATTGTTCGAGTTAATGCGAGAACAACATGTGGTGGAAATATCGGGATGTGTGTTTTTTCGTTAAACTAAAGAATCCACGCTGATCTTGTCCCGGTTATTATGCCTACCGTACGTATTATGGATATAATATTGTAGTCTGGCATGTTTTGCTTGACAATGATTGATGATAGGATTTTGATTATGTTCAAGCTTCCTTTTGTTGGATCGCCCCCTCAACTCCCCCCTGCCCTCATCATGCGCGTGTGCAGAGTGTTGTGGTAAGCGGTATCTGCTGTATGCCGGACCAAAAAAATGAGCAGTGGAATGGAGTAGATTATAAGGTTCTTATAGTCCACAGTTAGGTGCTCAAACATTTTATGTACGTAGTATACGAGTATTTTGAGTACGGACAAAAATCGTCAACATTCCTGCGTTTGTTATGGAGTTTACCTGATACCGTATCCTATATACGCGTTATAGTCAAGGTTGCCAAACAGTTTAAAGGATCGTTATTTTTCACCGCGGTAGCTTGTCAAGTAGCAGCATGGACTAACACTCTTGCAGCACTGTGATACTACGTGTCGCTCTTCCGGGAAGGAACATGCGGAATAACTTGACCCTCGATACAACAACCTCGTCACGTGTAGCGAGGCGTTCGCGCTCTTATGTATCGGTACTCTGAAACAGAAAGAAACACGCGGTTGAACTCGTGCGATACCAGCATCAAACAGTTGTCGAGTGAACTCTGAAATATAGTGACATTGCGGGATTTGATATATTTTTGCGGGGTTTGCGGTGAATGGTGATATATGTGTTAGTTCGGGTAGGTGAACCCGCTTGAGGAAGGTCTCAAACAGACTGGCCTTTTCCGCGAGCTGGTCGGATGCTTGAGAGCTGTAGCCAGGTACACAAACTCGCCCAGGGAGATACACTGGAAGACGGCGGTTGGTATTTTAAAGTATGTCTTTTTCACGAGTTATTTTGGCATTACTTTTCAGAGAGGCAGTGGACTGGAGCTGGTTGCGTATGCGGATGCAGACTACGCCAGCAAGGCCATTGACTTTCATGGAAGATCTGTTTCCGGTGGGGCTGTCATGTGCGCAGGGGCATGCGTGTGCTGGTTTTCGAGGACTCAAAAGTGCGTGACATTTTCGACCACAGAAGCCGAGTACGTAGCACTGGCAGACACCATAAGTTTGAGATTTTTGGGGCTCGGGGACGGCAACGATTTTTGGTAAACTACCCGGGGTCATCCCCGCGTAATCAGTCTATGGTTTTCTCAACTAGCTCCGTAATGAGACCCAGCTGAGCCAAATCGTTTGGTTTTCATCCTGCAAGGAGGGGTTATAAGGCTTAGTTTGGGTAAGCTATTGGTTAACCTTGTGCAAGTGGTCGAACGGACTAATACCCCACTAATACCTTAACATAGCCCCGTAATGAGACCCAGCTGAGCCAAACCGTTTAGTTTACATTGTTTGGGACTTGGGGACGGTGACGATTTTTGGTAAACTACCCGGGGGTCATCCCTGCGTAATCAGTCTATGGTTTTCTCAACTAGCCCCGTAATGAGACCCAGCTGAGCCAAACCGTTTAGTTTTTATCCTGCAAGGAGAGGTCACGCCCACCTGTTACCGCTTGTTTGTGCGGGGTAGGATTCGCTTGACCCCTTACTACGAGGGTTAAGGCTCGTTGACTAGGAAAAAGGTCTCAAACTCGACGAGTTCGATACGTACGTCTGAACACGAGGGCGACAAACGTTTACGCGAGCTGATTTGAATTGTTTCTTGACGGAGTGTTCTTATATTAGCTGGATGTTGGTACTTTCAAGAGTGCATGGTATTTATGGAGGCAAGGGACTGCTTCTTGACTTTTTCTTGCGTTGTCTAGGATGACATTATTTTGCTCTGGATTTGACCACATTTGGAATCTAAATGGATTTTTAGTATGTACCCAGCTGGGAGACGTTTGCCTAACTCGAAGGTGAGTTTTGAGACTGCTGTCCGATCACACTCGTTGGCACTCCCATTTTTCGGAGCTGACAACCGTTTTATTTGTTGTTGTTGTTGTTGTTGTTGTTGTTCTCACATTAACTCGCATAATCAAGTCCGTGGTCACAGGACAGGCTCCAGTCACTCTGGAGCTGAGGAATACCCCAGGGAAAAACACACACAACCCAAGGTGGTACACGCATATATCACAGCTGACGCAATTCATGCCTCCACCAGAAACATATAAAAGTGAGATCGGGAGTCAGTCTACGCCAGGTCCATACTGGTGCATACGTCTCACTACTCGCGCCTGGAGAAACCAACTATTCCGACTGCCAACCAAGGAAGACTACCACTTATATATTACACGTAGTATCTATCGCTACGCATACGCACGACTGGCGTAAGTCAATTGGAGAAAAGAACCAAAAAAAAAAGAAGATAAAGGAAAGGAAAGAAAAGAGAAGAAAATGAAACAAAACGAAAAAGGCGAGAAAAGAGAAGAAAAGACAAGATAAGCAAGAAAAGACAAGACAAGATGAAGCAAGGCAGGGAAAAAAGAAGAGAAAAAAGAAAAAAGAAATAGAAAAGAAAAGAAAAACGTCATACTAGCAGACCCTAGCAACTGGCTAAGGATGGCATTGGGCTAACAGAGGGTATCACGTCCATCATCAATGGCACCTGGGAGAGAACGCAACATGGCGAAGAAGTCAGGGTGGTCTTATGCTATCTTGTGACGGCCATTGGAAGGCCCACAACTTTCAATACGATGATGGCCAAACTCAGACTTTAGTCTCTTGGGCATGACGCTCCCCCTTCCCCCCCCTCCCCCCTTCCTCTCTTTCCCCCTCCCCCCTCCCCCCCTCCCCCCTCCCCCCCTCCCCCAGTCCCCTCCCCCCCCGCTTCCCCCTCCCCCCGGCCGCTTAGAGATGCCAACGTTGGATGGCGCTGCCGCAGTCTTTGCGCGTCGCTCTGCAGCTTTGCGTCTCTTCGTTTCATGCCAATTCCGCATGAACAACTCGGCTCCCTCCTCTACTCTTCGAAACCATTTACTAGCCTTCTGAGCAGCCTTTCGCCATCCTTTGAATTTCATTCCAAAGACCTACATATCCTCCTTCAGATGATCCATCCAGTCTTGCTCTTGCCCCCCTGCGTAGCCCTTACCCCCAACAAACTCCCCAAACATCACCCTTCTCTGTAGGCAGACGCTCCTCCCCCATACGTGCCACGAATCCCGCAAACAAAATCCTCCGTTTGCGCACTATCGCCTCAACGCTCTCGGAATCTGTCTGGCATAACGAAGGCTGAGTGAGTGCTGATTATTAGGCCGATATTTGAGTTTTGGATTTTTGAAATTTGGATTTTTGGAATTTGGATTTCAGATTTTGGTTTTCAGTCTATGGATTTCGGATTTGAGTTTTTGTTTTGGACTTGGGATTTTACGACTTAGATATTAGGTTCGTGAAGATTGATGTTGGATACTGTCCCTGAATTGTATCTCTAGATATATGGAGTGCTTTCCAAGAACTATGGTGCTTTAATATTTCTTTCTTGTTACAGCAGTACTGGGAGGATATTGGTAGACCGTATTTTCATTGAATCGTTTTACCCTGATAATATGACAAAATATAGCATCATACCGCATCATTTACGAAGCAGGGAGGCCGTTGATTGTATGCTTGGATATGAGGCGGATAGGATGACGGTTGAGTATTGTAGGGGTTTCCAGTGATAGGTTGGCTACATCGTAGCGGTATATATATCGTGATGGTGGAATTATTTTGGTTATTTCGCCGTCACTCCTCGTTGTGATTCTTCTACCGAGTGAGTCTTCTTCTCTCCACGCTGCGCCTTGACTAGGAGCAACTTAATATATATATACGTGTGTACGTCTTTTACTTGTCTTCATACCGATAGCTCCACTACCCCACTGTTGTCAGCTCAACAGGTAAGCCCTCTACGCTTCGTAGGGATCATCAAAAACAGTCAGATTGTAAAACAGGAATGAATGAATATTATCAATGACATTCCCACGAGCTGGTTTGTGTCAATCAAGGAGCCCCGCCATTTGGGAACCCAAACAGCCCAACAACAACAGTGTTACACGTATTATAGTAGCTAATAATGTAATTATCTATCGTAGTACGCGTCTCTTTTGTGGAGGCTAACCCATTTTCACAAATAATGGCAATAATAACTAAATTTGGCCACCTAAAAGGGGGCTTAAAATATCCTATTAATAGTACGAGGGGGGCGCATGTTTTAATAAATTACGTTGACTCAGCAAAGCGAACAATTCATCGGCGGTGCTTCTCATGAAACCTTCGAAGCACAAACGCAGCAGCAAGCAGTAGTAGCCACTCGCCTGGGCGACTCTTGTTATGAGTCTTATTGATACTGCTGTATTCAGTCGTTTCAAATGTAATATCCCTGACTGAAGCCGAGCCCTCTACAGGTTGCGGTATCACACGTAATAACACGTAGGTATGGAATACGAAGGAGAGATTCGTAAGAGGGGCACGACATTTGTTCCCGTGCAATGTGGCATTATGGCAACACATTTCATTCACGCACGCCCACACACGGTGTGGTTGGTGATACTGTAGCTCGAGTGGGATACTATCGCATTTAATACGGGTCGACATGGCATCATGTATGTATGTGTGGACCATCATCGCAGGAAGGAACTCGGGGCACTGCATCTCTTCCCTCGCAGCGGTGTTACTTGATTATTGTATTAATAGTACATACATACGTACACCACCTAGTATATGTTGTGCGGCACAATGGCAATAACACATCGCAGTACATTCACACCCATGTTGCCGGTAGTATAGTGGGGTAACATACATAGCTCATCATAGCGATGGGGAGATGTGGGGCAGGAGGCAAGCGGGGCAAGGCATACACAATGTAACATGACATGACATATGACATGATATGATGTCATGATGATGTGCAGTCCCAGCATAGCTTGGTGTATACGGAGTATTAAATTAACAGACACAGTTATTATTCCTGGTGATGTACGGTATAAGATTGGGGATTGAGGCATCAGGCGTAGAAATGAGGATTGATACTATGTGTGTGTGTTCTTCACATTAAACCGTTCTTCTACTCGTCGACATCCAGCACACCCAGTGTCCGTACTGATTCTTCACCCTAGAAAGATCAGCTCTGTGGTCACAAGCTACGACACAGAGATAATGCATCGTAATGCATTCGACAACGCAATGTCATGCCCTAGTACTGGGTACGACAGGCACAACCTACATACGTCAGCAACAGAAATACATTGGAAGAGAGAAATACGAAATAAACAAAAACAAAAACAAAAACAAAAAACAAAAACAAAATAAGAAAACAAATAAAAACAAAGATAAAAATAAAACAAAAAATGAAACAAACAAAATGAAGGGGAAATCGAAGAAACAACCCAACCGGAAAGGAGAGCCAAAGCTCGGAAAAGAAACATACCAGGTAATAAAATGAAATAAAATAAAGTGAAGTAAAACCAAAATAAGATAATCCAAACACGAGCCAAAAACCTGGACACGCAAGGGGGGAACAAAGGGGAAAAAAATACCCCAGAAAAAGACGAAAAGTGCTATGTACCTACTAGTCGGCCTGGTACCTTGCTACCCTGTCTGCCATCTCCTTCCTGCCTTCGTCCACCGCGGTCTCCCTTCTATTCCTCCTGTTGCCCCCCCTGCCCCCATTCCCTTGGACGGCTTTCCTTCTACTCCTCCTGTTTCCCCCCCTTCCCCCTTTGTGTTCTTCTCATTAAACCAAAATACCTGAGCAAAAAACTTGGTATCCAGCTGCACTAAATCTCGTGTTGCCGGGCCGTCGAGTTTCCTGCAGGCCAATGAAGTCACAGCCGAGTTGCTGGCCTTTCGCCAGTACACGCTCGTCATGCCCATACCCGTTCTTCCCCTTTACGGCCAGGGTACGCACGTTGTAGGTCGCTACCGCCACAAGTGCCGCCTTCCGTCTCTTACGAGTCTCGCGTGCTGCTTTCTCAGCCAGCCGACGAGAGGCTCGTCCCCTCCTCCGTTTCTGTTTCTGTTGTTTCTTTTTTCTCTCTATGAATGTGATGATTGTGGCTCTCCGTTTCGTAGCCCGGTTCGCGCCTTGGTTTCCGCTGGCTGGGTGCAGCCGTCCCAGCCAACGCCGACACTCCCATCCTTCCTGTCGTGCATGCGTACCCACGCGGTGGCCAGCCTCTCCACTCCCCAAGCTGCCCACGCTGCGCTCTCTGCTGTGGTGATGTACCCGTCCTGCCCCGGGGATGAACTCCTCGGCGTCGGGGTTAAAAAGAAAACCCATCACCACCACCCCACGCGGTCCTTAGAGTGAGCAGTTCACTAGCCAGACCGCGCAAGGTTCCCTCTCTACCCAGCCCGAGGCTCGATGCCCGTGTGACTGCCGCTAGACCGCTGCAGGTCCTCGCGGGCTTCCTCGGCCCACCCCAAGGACGGGGCAGGCCGAAGGAGAACGGTATGTGTATAGCAGGGATAGGATTGAGGATGGAGGTACCATATATCATTGTAGACGTTGTGTGATACAAGAAGCAGGCGGGGCAAGGCATGGTTGCCCACAACAAGAAGGGCATGGCATAATAATGGCCGAGCAATACATTTATTCATGCATACACACACAAAAACACACATTCCTGGTAAATAGTATACTTGGTAGGGGTGAAGAAGTGTCATTGATAACCATCGCTACGGTGGGTTTTTTATTTACTTTGGTTTTTACTTTACTTTTGAGGCTTTTTTTGCAGGGGCTCTGGGTCACTCGCGCGGGTAACCCCCCTTCTCGTGTGCGGTGTTGAGAGTTGTTGGCGTTGTTTGAAGGTTGCGGGATGGATCCGCAATGGAATGGTAAGCTACCCTGCGCCAATAGAAACGCCTGGATGGAGTTGTTTTTGTCAGCGAGGTACAGAGTCACTTGTGCAAGTGGCTCAAACCCTGTAGAAACAAAGAAATATCTACATCATAACATCATAATAACATCATAATAACATCATCATAACGTGCATTAACATCGCCCCCGCCGTACCCTGGGTCTGATCGCAGCAAGCTATCAGTACCTACTGTTAGCTAGCAGTAGTAGTAGCTAGGTAGGCTAGCTGGATAGGTCGTAGGTAGGAGGGGGGGTGGGGGGGTTCTGACGGCACGAGACAAAAGTGAGAAGGTGATTCGTTTCCGTCGGTGATCAGGTGCCGCGTTGTTGTGTGGGGGGTGAAGAAGAAGGATGGGGAATGCTGGAGGTAGGTGTGGATGATGCGGGGGGGTCGTGATGATGATGGGGACAGGTGATGTATGATGGTGGACGGTGGCGTATGGCGACGTATATATATATATGATAATAGTGTATGATGGTGTATGACGGTGTTTGCTTGGGTATGGTGGTGTATGGTGGTGAATGTGACGCGTGCGAGCGCTACGTTAGTGAGAGGTAAATGAACCATTATTTTTTGCCTCCTGAGGGTCCTCACATGAGGAGGTCTACACCTTAAGCACCGAAAAACCGAAGTTGACTAAACTGAATGCACAACTCGATTAACAAACCCATGACTTGCAGTAAGAGTACATAACCTTCATAATGTTTCTATTGAAAAATACGAACGGAATAACGACGATAGTATGAATGCTATGCATAGTATGGATAAGCTAAGGAACCCTCATCATTCAGAACAGATTTTTGCCTAAAAGTGGTATACCTTAATACCTCTATCATGGTACCCGTCATGGCGCGTCATGACTTGAGGATGACGGGGGATTATTATGCAGGATTACGTGTAGGAGGTGGAAATGACGGATATGACGGGCGATAGACCGGGCAAGAAGAGGGGGAAGCAGGTGCAGTGGCAGAGAACACAATGTCATGATGAGAAGGTCTTGACCTTTGGGAAACAGATGTCGCCATGTATGGGGGGGGAGGGGTGTACTCACGGTTTTTGCATGACCGTAGTTGTATGACCACGGCGCCGTGTTTGGGGGGGGGAGACAAATAATAATATTGTACCAGGATGCTGATGAGAACGATGGGGGGTGATGGAGGATATCGGGGAAAAATAGGGTGTAATGGTGTGTTATGGCAGTTGTTTTATCGTGTATGATGATGGCGTGTGACGGTGTATGGTGGTGCATGATGGGGACTGGTAGTGTGTGATGGTGTATGAAAGTTCGGTGCATGATGGTATATTGTTCCACACTGCTTCCATAAAGCATCCACGTCCGGGCGCATCTGACTGGCTGATAGTATCATATTCGGTACCATCAGTGAGTGCGTCATCTTGAGTGTCATTATGGGTAGATTCTCCAATAACATCAAAACATCCTCCAGTGAGTGTCACTTGTTGTACAGCAACATGTTGTAACTTGAAATAACCATACTGAACCCTGGACATGAGTGCACCTGATTCTTAGTATCCGGTACCGAGATGTTAGTATCCTCGTGGATACTAACATTATATTTCAGCACCACCATGCCAGAGGGTACCGGGTATGAGCTACGGTTCACTTGATGGCACTGAGGGAGTGAATATTAAAGTATGAAAGAACTATGGTCTGCCCGATGGTACTGACGACCTGCATGCTGGAGGGTATTGGGTACATGGTCCGCTTGATGGTACTGGGGGACTGAATGCTAAACGTTACTGGGTATGGCCTACGGTTCGCGTGATGGCATTGAGGGAGTGAATGTTGGAGGGTATGAACTACGGCCCACTTTGTGGTACCGCCGGACAGCATGTTAGAGGGTACCGGGTATATGGTCCACTTGATGGTACTAGGGGGGGCTGAATGCTAGAGGGTACCGCGTATAACATGAAGTTCACTTGATGGTACTGAGGGAGTGAATGTTAGAGGGTATTAGCTATGGTCCGTTTTGTGGTACTGATGGAAAATGCAGGGGGGTACCGGGTATATGTCGTCTACTTGATGATACTGATGGACTGGATGTTGGAGGGTATGGTATATGGTCCTCTTTATGTGGTACTGGGGGAATGCACACTCGAGGGTATGGTATATGACCCCCCTTGTGGTACTGAGGGTGTCAATGGTAGAGGGTACGGTATGTGCTTGAAGGCACTGAAGGACTCCACGTTGTAGGCCACTTGGTGGTGCTGAAGGGTACCACGATGATGAGTTGTCTATTTTGTGTTACTAGGGCGCTGCGTGTTAGGATGCTCCAAATGGTCCACTTGACGCCGCTGAGACACTGAATGTTAGAGGGTACCAATGTGATCCATGGCCCAGCGGGCAGGCAACCTGTTGCTTGATGAGTGGCATAACAGGCAGACATCGGAGCACTGACGGGGTAGAGTGGGTAGATTACCTGCTACGCCAGAATAAGGGCGGTAACGAAGCCTCCAGGAACAAACGCAATGCTAGCGACACAGACTAAGAAGGAGATAAACGAAGGGCAAGGGAAAAGAAGAACGGGAGGAGGAAGAAGGGGAAAAGAAGAAAGGGCTGGAGGAGAAGGGGGTGAAGCAGAAAGGGAGAAGGGAGAAGGGAGAAAGGGACGACAGAGAAAGAGAGGAACAAAAGAAAAGCGAAGGAGTAAGGGAGGAAGACGACAGCGAGGAAGAAAAGGTAAAAGAAGAACGGGAGAAAAAAGAAGAAAGGGGAGAAGACGAAAGGGAGGAGGCGGCAAAGGAGAAAGAAGAAAAGGAGGAAGAAGGAGTAAAACAAGAACAATGGAATGAAGGAGGAAGGGAAGAATAAAAAAAGGAGGAAGATGGAGGAAGACGAAAACCAGGAAGAAGGAAGGGGGAAAAGAAGGATGGGGGAAAAAACAAAGGGAGGACGGAGAAATGGGGGAAGAAGAAAGGGGGGAAGGAGGAAGGGACGAAGAAGAAAGGAACCAAAAACTAAAGGGAGGAGGTAATAACGACGTGAAGAAAGAATGGAGAAGGAAGCGAGGGAGGAAGAAGGATGGGATTGAGGATAAAGGGGGAAGACGAAGGGGAGCGGGGGGCGGGGGGGGGGGTGTACTCGATATTCATGCATGGACGTAGTCGTACGACCATAGACCCTTGCATTCCTACAATGCAGGGACGGAGCATATGTGCTGTGTGCTGTATCAGTACGGCCGCCCCCCACCGCTCAACCGTTCCCTTGTCGCTGCTCTTGGTGACAACTGCCGCTTGGCGTAGCCAACTTTTCTCCGCTTCGCCCCTGTGCCATCTCGTCATGAAGCGGTCGGCCGCGTCGACGACCCCTAGGTACTAGTTTCCACTTCTTAGCCGCCCTCGGCCAGAGCACCATCTCTACTTCGAACAGCAAAGGGGGGCTATCCATGGAGCCCTCGGTGGCTTGGAATACCCTGATGATGTCGTCTACTAGACGTTGGGCCCGGTTGCTCTCTGGTCGGCCTGGTCCCGGTTTCTCCCCACGAGCCATCATTCCGAACGTCACGCCATGAATCAGTCGCTCGTTGGTCGTCCTTTGTACGGCTCGCGCAAAGAGAAGGCGTCGTTTGCGGATGATCGACCCGGCCTTCTAAAATATTTTGTTCTTGAGAGCCTTGGTGTACGACATGAGTTCAGAGTGTTGTCGGCGCTGGAAGCCAATGATCCATAGGAGGATGTTATGGTGTGCCGTTCGGAGCTCAGCGGTGCTCCTGGCCGAGAGTCCAAGTCACACACCCGTATAGCAAGATCCCCACCACCTCGGTCATTAGCAGGCGAACCTTGAGAGTGAAAGCGGCATCCTCCATATCGTAAAGCTTCCCTCTTGACCGATTGTAGCATGCTCATGCGGGTCGCGGACCCGTTCTTTATTTCTGGCATAATGTCGGCGCTTGCGTCGACATGGCCGCCCAGGTACAGAAAATGCATCGTCTGCGTATAAATCTGGCACCGCTGCTTCGACGACGAGCTGTGAGGTCCGGAGTGTCTGGTTGGATGTTCGCAGCAGCATTGTCTCCGTTTTCTTTTCGGACATGAGGCCTGCTTCTTCGAAAACGGTCACCACGACTGTGCGTCGGACAAGCCACCGTACCTGGTATAAAAAAAGGAGAACGAGAATGTTATATCGAGACTCGTATATTGCACCACATTTCATATTCATTAGCTTTATTTACAAGGTATGTTTTAATCCCTTCTATTATGTTTTGTACTTTTCCTCTCTTGTGTCTTTTTATCCGTCCCTAAAAGTGACCCAAACATCCGGTGTCACTGAGCAGGCTCTTCTCTTCCCCTCCCCACTGCAAAACGCGCCTTTTTTACGTGTGGACAAGGGACACGGTAGGGGGCGGGGTTCACGGCTGACTGCTTCGAGCCACTCGCGCGAGTGACTCTGTGCGTCACTGACAAAAAAATATGTTTCAAGGTGATCCAGGCGATTCTTATGGCGCAACATATACTATACTAATAATACTACTAATACTGCTAATGCTATAGCTATTACCGTTCCATTCATTGCGGATACACACCGCAAAAATAATTGAAACCGCACAAAAAAAAAAATATCAAAAGACCGCAACGAAACACGGGGTAAGTCGCGCGGCGAGTAATCCCGAGCGACTACTACTACTGTAACTGCTGCTAAAAACGCCCCCAAAAGTGACTACCGTAGCTATCGTAGCATACATAAGGTAATACATAAGGTAATACATAAGGTAATACATACTTAGAATAGTATATTATAAAAGTTAAAATGCACTTCAGCTGTGAGATCGAATATTTTGTCGAAACTCATCTTTGCAAGCTGTGTGTGATACTCCGATCGCGCGAATCACGGGTTGTGTGTCCTCATTAAGGATATAGGTCGGCGACTCCCCTTACAACTACAGTGTAGCTATCAGGGTCAACAGGGTGATGTTAGGCAGTCTGTGCGCGGAAACTATACTACTACTGTAGAAGAAGCTTAGACAGAGCAGGCCACCTGGGAGCGACCGGCTGCAATAATGGCACTATATCATACAGTATATGATAGACTGATTGTACGATAGCCCCCCCCGAAAACGAGCGATTTTCTTGAACGAACGTTTCATCATCATCAATCATGGCTGCTCGACACAAGTAAGGAGGCAATTGAAAACAAAGTATCCATATATTTTCTTGTGTCCAAAGGCCTATCGATCGATGACGTCAGAGTGTCGAGGGACACGGTATTTCAGGAGATACGACCTGGAGCTGGTTTCAAAACCGGCGATTTCGTTAAGAAAAATTTGGGGGACTGCCATAGAACGACTCGATACGAGGGTGTTGTTATATATTACATGGAAACACTTCTAAGCAATTGATATCACGTCAATATATTTCTAGCCATCCATGACGTAGCTTTCATTCATCCTCCCTCCCCCCCTCCAACGCCCCCTCCTTCCCCACATCCCGCATGATCGCCTAGACCCAGCACCGCGCGTATAGCAAGCCCCTACATATACGATCAATACGCGCGATCGGAGGATCACACAAAATGTTGCGAAAATCAGTGTCGACCAAATCCTTGACCTCATAGCTGGAGTGTAATTTAATATTTTATGTGACCTAAACCTCTTGAAAACCTCCCCCCCCCCCCCCCCCCCCCCCGCGCCTTTTTTTCCTCTTATTTTCTCCTCGCTTTTTCTATGCTTAAACACCCCACCTAATACCGAAATCCGCCAGAGTAATAAACACTTCCACGCCCTGGATATCGCCTCGTTATCGTTTTATAGCCGTCCATGCCGCTGCTGCAATTCCCACCCACCCCCGCCCCCAACGCCACCTCCTTCCCCACCACCCGCACCATCGCCTAGACCTAGCACCACGCGTATAGCAAACGCCTACATCTATGCGACCTAAAGCCCTCCCCCCCCGCCCCCCCCCCGGCACATTTCCCCCTCCTCCCCCACAAGAAGGATTTATAGTTTCCACGCACAAATTGACCTGCCCCACCCGTCCCCTCCCCCCCCTCTCCCCCTCCCGCCCCCCTTTTGATCAAAATCAGGCCCCCACGCCCTTCAAAACTCCGCCCTCCCCTCACCGGTTATTCGACTTACAGTATCCACTTGATAAACTGATGCATTTCCTTCCACATTTTTTTTTTTTTTTTTTTTTTATCCTCCGGCGGATGGGGAAAAATATAGCTTTAGCTCACCACACTTCCACGTATTTTCATACGCGTCGTGAGTCGATTTAACTCAGTTGCTTTCGCAGCCCAACGCTAGCTGGCGCACCCTTCGGGTCCCATTGTTGGTATAGCGTAAGCTGTCCCTATCAGTGGTCTTCGTTACAACCCCGGCAGCGCAAGCTGCCGTTGTATACGGATGCGTGTGTATGTCGACCCGGCCTGTCCCCTGAGAGGGTCAGTTTCGGTGGAGATAGCCACCCGGAATGTCATCTTTCCGGGTAGTGTGGGACTTGCGCAAGCTCACCCACTAACAAAACCCCTGGCCATGGGAGATAGCCTTCCGCCGGACTTGGTCCAGTTACGGTCCACCCTACCCATTTGGGCGTTGGTCCTCGAGCTCTGACGTCGGCGACGGGATTTGAACCCGCGCGTGAGATCACAATGGGTTTCAAGTCCATCCACAGCTGTCAGATTTTGTCCCCCTCAAAAACGGGTTGTATAGTATCCGCGCACAGACTGCCTAACATCTCCATGTTGGCCCTGACAGCTACACTGTAGTTGCAAGGGGAGTCGCCGACCTATATCCTTTATGAGGACACACAACCCGTAATACGCGCGATCGGAGTATCACACACAGCTTGCACAGATGAGTTTCGACAAAATATTCGATCTCACAGCTGGTGGTGGAGTGTATTTTAATTTTTGTAATACTACATGGAAGTACGATCACACGTATGTATCTAATATCGAAAATAATACGACCAACAAAGCTGAGTGATGCTTCATCAACTTCCTTTTTGGCCGATCTCACAGCTGACGTGTATTTTTTCATTTTTTTTCAAATAAGTATAACTATAGTTTTCCCTGAAGTTACAAGGAAACAGAGAGGTAAAAAAAGGTCATCAACCTTATTTGTTGTTTGTTGTTTGTTGTTCGTTGTTTGTTGTTTGGTCGTTGCGCCTGTGGTCAGGCAACCCGAAGGTGCCGGTCGCCCCGGTGGCGTATCAGGTTATCCTCGAGCCTGGTAGAGGTCAGTTTCGTGAGTTCGAATCCCCCCGTGTGCATACTCGTAAAAAATCGCGAGGACTTTTTCTTGCGCACAAATTGACTTGCGGAAAACGCGCGAGCGTGAGTTAGCAACACTCGATGACAAATCGACTAGCAGTGGGATTGCTGAACCCTATGCGCGATAAAAATTGAAAGCAATAACCGGGGGGAAGAAGGGACGACACCTGTCACCACGGCTTGTCCAGAAGCTGGAAAGTAGAGGTGTGCGGGAAAAAGAAAAGAAAAAAACAACCCTAAGGCAACCTGGTACCATGCAAGGGCAAGGAGGGGTCAAGGGAGACATGTTCGCAGCGGGAAGATCGGTGGGTGGAGTATTTTCTAGACAGCGGGTTAATTTTTCGGTTGGACAATCAACAACTGTTATTTTACCGTATTATAATACCTGGTACATACTATCAGTTGATACTGGAGTGGCCTACGCATTTAGTGCTGCGATGATAACAGCTGTTATTTTAATAGTAATTAATAACTGGCGAACGGACATAATTTAGCAGAGAATACTCCTTGCGGTATGTAGAAGACTATCCGAGACGACGGCGGTACGTTCCGGGAAATCGATGGGAGGAGCACAAACCGCAGACGAAATTAAGTGTTGATTGCGGTATGATACCACAGGAAAATTACCGAAAGGAAGACAACCACAGGAAAAAGACACAAGGAATACAACCAACCGCAGGCAAAGTTAATTATGGAAAGGAAGAACGCACATACATACATGCAGTACGAGCAGTAGTGGTACAAGTATTGATACGTACGTAGTAGTATGTAAATGTTCAGAGTGCTCTCCTCCGTGCGTGACAAGTAGATATAAAAGGTGATGGTATAAAAATACGACATGATGATATAATACGCGCGATCGGAGTGTCACACACTCAGCTTGCAAAAATGAGTTTCGACGAAATTGTCCAAATCTTCCTGAAATCTACGATCTCACAGCTGGATGGAATGACTTTTCATCCTTTTTCAGAATGCTACTACCAGGAAAATGACCAAGGTTGTGTTCTATTCTTGTAGGGCAGGCACAAACCATACCCGGGGTATTAGCCCCGGGGTACTCCCATACAAAGAACTTCTGTAAGTTCTGTAGGACATTCATACCGGTACCCGAAACTTCCGGAAGTTCTGTACGATGGAAGTTCTGTACGCGAGTCCCACAAATACCCGGGGTACGGGTATATTATTTTTACTACTTACTATTATGCGAGTTCTGCGCCGCCGTGTCACAATACCCGGAACTTCTGTGAATTCTGTAACACCTCCATACCGCACCCGGACTTTCTTTATGTTCTGTAAGATCCTCATGTACTCTAACCCGGAACTTCTGTGACTTCTGTGATACTGTGGCACAATACCCGGGGTACGGGTATACCTTTGTTGTAATGCTCCGGGAGCCCACACAGGTGTAGTAATAACCCGAAGAGTGTATTATGCATTTCATCACGATGTCGTACTTGTGCCTTGTCAGTGAAACCAACCGAACACCGAAAGTACAGCTGTATGTAAGAGTACGTATCGTATGTGATAGCAGCCCCTACTACTACAGTGGTGATACTACTAGTCTACTGCTCTAGGTCCTGTTCATGTTTCTTTCGTTTCTAACCCGGGCGGGCACGTATTATTTTTCCGAAGGACACTTTTTTTTTAATCGAAAATATTCATTCTTATTATTAATCGAATTGAATTCGATTCGATCTGGTGGAAACATAGAAACTTGGATCCTAGCGGGAACCCACGCGTTGCGTTTTGTCTATGTTGTTTTTCCGATCGGAATAAAACAATTGTGAATAATATACATAGATCTGCCGTGACGACGATGCAGCTATTAATACCATCATCGGCGTGTTGAACTGTTCTCTGTGTTTTCGGTAGTTTAGTTTCGCTTTTTTGTCGCGGCACTTGGCTTACTATCGAGCTGGCGGGAAATATGGGCTCGAGACCGCCGTTATTAAATTTGAAGCGCCACAGCCGGGGTACGCTACGACATATCTGTTACAGCGCAGTATAGCAGTGAGCGCGGCTGTTGCCCCGGTCACCACTCATTAAGGTTCACGATTTATCGCCTCTCTCGGTGGTGGTTTCGTCGATGATTCTTCATTAATTCCCTTACAGCCACGACAGATTGCCTCGGGGACATTGGCCCAGTGAGAACATGCCATGCAAGTTGGTGTAAAGTTATAGGTGGGGACACAGAGTGCCCCCTGCAGGTCTGCCAATTGAGCAGGTCCTCGGAGAGTACTCACTTTGTTTGCCTTCGTAGAGACGTAGCTTTATTCGATTCCACCAGAGCCCCGGATAGCTTCTGAGATCGGAGGCACGTGCCTCCGATATTTTTCCTAACTTTCCCGAATATAAAACGCCATCCTTATCATACGAAACCCATCCAAATGATCTCAAATTCGGATAATTACAGGCCTTTCGAGGCCGTATTTCAACATTGGGTTAAATCCTCCACTTCAAATCCAACTCTCCCCCGAGGGAGTGTGCATTTACCCGGGTATTACCCGTACCCGGGACTTCTGTAAGTTCTGTAGAACATTCATACCCGTGCCCGGAACCTCTGTAAGTTATGTGCGCCCGTGCCACAATACACCCGGGACTTCTGGAAGTTCTGTAACACTGTCGTACCAGTACGTACCCGAAACTCCTGGAAGTTCTGTGAGACTCCCATACCCTTACCCGGAATCCTCAAACCCTACAAAACATAACCTTGAAAATCACCACACACAGCTTGTAAACAAACAGGATTTCAGGGTTAGGGTTGGGGTTAGGGTGATAACCATCTCTCTCTTTCCCGAACGGCTATTATACAACCATCTCTACTTATTTGGACGCGTGCTACGATAATAACGGAGGTGCACCACTTTTTTTGGGGGGGTTTCCTTAATTTGGGAGCTTAAGACACTCTACTTCCCAAAAACTGATTTTGAGAAAACTAAAACTGCCATAATACCGGATGAAAAAATCCCATGGCCTAGGTACACATGCAAACAGAATGGCCTATTTTTTTTCTTTTTCGACGAATTTGGATTATTTAAGGAGCCCCGTCATTCAGAAAACATTTTCGCCAAAAAAAGATATACCTCTATGGTGCCGAACAGCTCCTCGGAACAGCGTGTTCGAATTCAGCAGTGCAGTTTAAGGGTACGGCAAAGAAGGACGGTTTTGTTTCCTTGACTCATATTCATACGATTATTGAGTGTGATAACCAGCCTCTTCTTTACTGGCGAACAAGCGAACACAACTTGTCAAGCAATAAAAACCCCACACACCCTCAACAATGCGATCGACTAAACACAAAAAAACAATAGCTCGTCACAACACACCAACAATGCACCGTTTTCACGAATCTTGGGATCGCGTCACTTAGCGTGGCGGCGTAAGCCGCCGAAAAACCTCATGCATAGCAGATAGACACATGATATATTTTATACCGTAGTTCCAAGAGGAGTCGCCGACCTATATCCTTCGTAATGAGGACACACACCCAGTAACATGCGCGATCGGATTATCACACACAGCTTGCAAAGATGAGTTTGGACGAAATCTTCGATCTCACAGCTGGATAATGGGGTGTATTTTAATTTTTTTAGTTATACTTACGTGTTCCACACAACGAGAGGAGAGAGGACAGCGCAGCAGGAAAACGACGGATGGAACCAGGAGCACCTCTGGGCCATTATTGTTAATAATAACTAGGATTATATTTAGGATACGTATTCCACACTGACAGATGATGTTCCACATTGACTGCTGTTCCAGAGCAACAACAGGAGAGAAGAAGAGAGAGAGGATAGTGCCGGGAAAACGATGAAGGGATTCAGAAGCTCCGACGCACTATGTTCCACACCTCACCCTGCACTTACTCGTATCTTGAGAAACGGGAGCGTAAGTACTGCTACTACTACTACAGTAGACTATACTACTACTGGTGGTACTACAGCAGCAGTAGTAGTAGTAGCAGCGGTCGTACGGCAAGTGAGCAAACAAACACACACCTGAATTGAACCTTTTTCCACCAATAATTTGAAAGTCAAAAGCAGCAGCATGAAGCGAACAATATGACGTCAAGCAAAATAGGCGAGGTAGAACATATTTTGTTCGCAGTAGAAGTTCCCTGGCAGAAGGCGTGTCGATAAGCGACGAGAGCCTCACCACTACTGCGCCAAGACAGAGTCGCGCGCCGGGCGGGGGGGGCGGGAGGGGGGCTGGAATCGTGGGGCAGGCAGGCAGGCAGGCAGGCAGGCAGGCAGACAGGCAGGCAGGCAGGCGTAGTCTGTTTCCCGCCGATTGCGAGGAATCGCTCATCAAGTATTGATAGTTATCATTATTACTATAGTCTAATATAATAAAAGTGTCGGGAGGAAACAGGACACACGTCATCATAGTATTATGTATTATTACTAGCTTGCTTATTTAATAGAGAGCGTACCGACACAGCGTAGATAGATAGAGTTAATAAGTAACAGTTAACTGGTATTATTACTTGTCGTTGACTGCTGTGCTGTAGACGCATACTTAGCAGTAGACTATCTGTGTGTGCTGATAGAGGAGTGATAGAGAGAGGTGGTACTCGCTGTTGGTAAAAGAGGTGCGTGCGCTAATATTGTGAACGTTTATGGGGCTCCGTAATCGAGTAGCTGTATAACAGCTGTACTATAGCTGTATTATGGCACCCTCGCACAAGCAGTTACACTGAGACCTAGTTTGTCCAAACGCCCCACTCACAATCGAAATCGGCCTGAGTAATAAACACCTATACACGCAGTTAGTTGATATCACGTCATTATCTTTCTGACCATCCATGACGTAGTTTTCAATCCCCCCCCCCCCCCCCCCCCCCCTCCAACGCCCCCTCTTTTCCAACCACCCGCACGATCGCCTAGACCTAGCACCACGCGTATAACAAGCTGCTACATATCTTTGATCTCACAGCCGAAGTGTATTTGAATATTATTTGTGACCTAAACCTCCTAAAAAATCTTCCCCCCCCCCCCCCCCCCTCTTGCTCTCCCTTACTCAAACGCCCCACCAAATATCGAAATCCGCCAGATTAATAAACACTTCACGCACAGGATATCACCTCATTATCTTTCGAGAGCCATCCATGCCGCTGTTTCCCCCCCACCCCCCCGCCTCGAACTCCCCCTTCTTCCCCATCACCCGCACCATCGCCTAGACCTAGCACCACACGTACGTATAACAAACCCCTCACGTAAAGCCCTTCCTTCCCCCCCCCCCCCCCCCCCCCCCCCGCCCCCCCCGCCCCCACCCCCCACCTCCCCCCCAACCCATCCCACCCCCACCCCCTTGAACACTCCACCCTCTCTTTACTCACTGATTGTACGACTTACCCCAGGATATACATGATAAACTGATGCATTATTTCCAAAACTGATGCTTGCCTTAGTTATATATATGGCCCTTGAGAACACGTATTCCTGTCGAGAAGGAACACCATTTCTTCTCCTATTAGGCACGCCTCCAACATTCGACGGGGAGGGGGGGAGGGGGGTTATGGGAGAAGAGGGGGGGAAGGGTGCGCGGAGAGGGAGGGGGGGTGGTAGGGGAGGGGGGGGGGGAATGTGCAGGGGAATGTACTCATTTAATGTACAGCCGTAATCTGTTAGATGATAGACCTTCGCATCCCCACACAATGACGAGACGGGGCACGTCGGGTTCTCACAAACCAGGGGTAGGCATCGTATGCACCAAGCGTGAAGAGCACCGTGAGGTGGTCGGCGAGTCGCATGAAACGTGAGCTGGGTCCTACTAGTAACCCTACTATCAACCCACTCGTGATGAAGCGAACTTCGCGCATTGTGCGTACTGTCATGCATATCGGATGACAGCTTCAAAAAAAGTACGTGATTTTCTGGTGTGGCCGTTTCCGGAGCCAGCAATAGGGATATTACAGTAGGTATGTATGTGAATCGCGGGTGCCATATATCATATGCACACTGTAAATACGTGATAACATGATATCACCCCCCTTGCGCGGAGCTAAGGTTTTCCACTCCGCACAGTATGATCTGACTCGACCACAATCTCGGTTGTCGCAAAAACATGAGAATTAGAAAAAAAAAAGACGACACCCTGGTGGTGCAGCTCACGTAGTGAGCACGTAGTGAGAGGCGTGTTTCGCAGCGTCGTTACCAGCCAACGCCAACCCCGGGGGGTCAAGGGGATGGGGGGGGTCAAGCTGCACGGGGTGGGGGGTCAGAAGCCCAGTCGCGTGCCCCCCACCCCTCCTACCAGATGTTTGGCTGTTCCCAACCATTTGTGAGCAGCAGCAACACCAACAGTTTGTGGAAGCGCCGTCGAAACACGCGCATGTCTGGTGGTAGATGAGGTTTTTGGATCATATTATATAATACTCCGGAGTATATATTTAATTTTTATAATATATATACTCCAGTATATGCTAGACGGCTGCAATAAGTGTTTGTTTTTTTCGTAACTTGTCCCGCTTGAATAATACTCCACAAGTGAACGATTCATGTATTAATAGTAGTAGCCTAGGGTACAACTTCTTTGTGTCAGGATTGACCAATGAGATTAAGCCGCAGTGCAAGAAGCACAGCTGTCGAGCGATGTGAAGGGTGCTTATTATAGGTGCGTGTGGAATGAACTACCAGGCATCATCTGACACTCGAGTCGTGTGTGTGTCGACCCCTTCCTGAAAGTGTCATGTGACAAACTGCCGAAACCACTGAAAGTGTCATGTGACAAACTGCCGAAACCAACCAGCATAGATATAGGTCGAGACAAGCGGTCCAAAAACAAGCTAAAAATTTGTGTGTGCCATCAAGTTTATGAATCGAGACGGCCCGCGGAAAATGTAGAGGCTATGTGGATGTGTGTATGGAGAGGGTCTTTGCGTTTGGGGGGGCGTCGCACAATGGATCTCGACATTCCGAAACCATGGTGGGTGTCTTCCCCTCTTGTCGGGGAAACGGACACACACACGTTGTCGGAGTACAGATCGATCGATCGATGTGGACTACCTTGAGAATGGATCCAGTAGGCGAAAGGGAAGGCAAAAAGAAGGCGCGTGTTACGATGGAGGTAGCAGTTTTCGTCTGAAACAGGTTATTTTCTTAATGACGGGGCTCCTTAACCCAGCATCGTCGGTACTATTAATACTATTAGTCTAATAGTTAAATAGTCTAATAGTTCAGCTTTTTTCATGAAATTCTCGTCGTTTACCTAGGAATGTGGGATTTTTCGTCGGGTAGCAGATTTTTTTTCTCCCCATATAAATCAATTTTTGGGTCAAGAATGACGTGTCTTGACCTCCCAAATTGAGGAACCTCACAAAAAAACAACAATGGTTGATGCACCTCTATCGTAAAAGGTGTCGGGAAAAAAACGACCAACGACCAACGACCAACCGACTCATAACCGACTCATAACCGACTGACAGGTGTTTACAGTGTATGGACGGGTGTGTGTACCAACAACGCAACCAACCGCGGATTGGATACAACGAAAGGCAGTAGTGTGTCTTTGGTCTTTCTTTGGGTCGTGTCCTTTCGCGTCACGCAGAGGATCTGTAACCCAGCATTCCATCGATGTTTGCCAAGTTTGTGGGCCATATATATGGTGGGTGGGCCACTACGCTGGCTGGCAACATTCGCGATGTCCGGTCGTGTCTGTTAGCAAGCCAGCTTTTGGGTAACCCCGTCACAGGGTCTGGGCACTAGGGACAAAGCATGCAAGCCTGCATTGTTCTTACCACACTAGTTCATCGAATTGATCGCAAGGGCCTCATTCATGAGAAGACCCCGCCGATATCAACCGAAGAGAGATACACCATGCATCACATAGATTGCGACCCCTCTCAGCATCATGCATCACACATAACGTGTGTGTACATGTGTTTCTCGATGCCTCCCAGCGGTTACGTAGCATAAACCGTACGTACCGATCAATACCAGGTAGTGCAATGCTCCAACTAGCCCTAACCCTCGGAGGGCTACGGGCTACGGGGTCTCTCTGCGCGTTCGGGTCAGAGCTTGCACCAGCGTGGTTGAAACGGCATCATTCATAAAAAGAGCTCGCTCTCAAAAATTGAAGAGAGATGATGTGGGACCCGCGCGATTCCCGAGTAAGGCCATGTCGTGTGCTAATAAACGTTTTTTTGGATGAGGCGCCCCGACGAGCGTAAACTAGACACACCGGGGACCGGGTGTCAACAGTACCCCCAAGACTAGTCGCTACCAGGCATTTATCACGCAAAATAATGGTACTACTTCGACGCATACTGAGCCTGCGGAGCACTATTAATAGATACTAGATACTTGATACTCGAATATAAACAGCAGCAGTACGAAGGTGTCTTAGACTGCAGACACTACTACTACTACTAGATAGACTACTACTATTGATACTATAATATGCTCAAGCGCTAATAACTCATCCCCAGCGAAAAAACTACGTCTCACCCACGTGTAGATATATTCCAACCAGATCATCTGTCACAGCACGTGGAATGCGGATGTCATATCCGATTCGGATGTTGACACGAGAAGCGAAGCTAAGATCCGTGGATGTTACGTACCATCCGTACCAACAGTGCATCACGCCCGCCACACTGCAGCGAAACGCGTTGTGCTTGGGAATTACAAAAAAACATCGACAGGGTGGCCGACACAACAACACAACAACAAACAGCCCACAATGTGCGCTCAAACTCTCTGAAAATACCCTGCACGCACCCATTATTTGGCGTTAAGTCACCACCATACTCTCAAACAACTGACCTAAAGCAACGGAAAAAAAATGCGCGACCACCCAACACCACGCGGGAAGAAATTGTCCCAACTTCGAGCACAAGACACCCAACTCAGCCTCAAGCCACGAGCAGAGCAGCAACACGAAAACACCTGCCCAACAAGAACCCCGCCTAATAGCTACCGCCTATTGCCTACTACATGGAATCGACCTCTATACAGTCGTGCAGCCCTTCGTTAATGCGTTGCCTTGTCACATGACAATACCAGCATTAAAGTGGCATCCCGAACCATCCCGTCATACCAGTACTGGTGCGATACAACGTAGGGCGAGGTCGTGACTAGCGATTTTGAGTGCACTAAACTGGGACTCCGCATTACCCGGGCCCGCACCTGCGGTGTGGTGCAATGTGGTAGTCTACCCTGCATATCACCTCGAGCCTTGGGACTCCAGGCGCATGCAAGTACAAACAACCAGGCTGTACTGGACGTCCATCTCTTGCGTAGGGTGCAGGAACTAATGCTTCGACTAAACCACACACGGTATTCCTCCTGGGCACCAATAAAAGGTACTTGCCTATCGTCATCCTCTACTGACGACGCTTGATTCGCCGCGCAACTGTAAATTGCAATGGGATATAGTCCCATCATGAATCGTACAGCTGGGGTGCCTAATCGCTATGCCCCCCACAGCTAGTCACACAGATTCATGAACTACGGCGGGCGGTCTCATTCCAACACGGTGATCGTCCACCACTAGAACAACAGGACGAGTCAACAGCACGTTTGCATGCCAACGACATTAGAGGTTTAAAAAACACGCTTGCACGTACCGGCTCCGCAGTGCTATGCCTGAACTGTACAGTAGTCGTAGCTAAATAAATCACACCAAAATAACTTTCAAAAGTCTTTCTGTAACTCACAACCACACCCTTGTCGCCCGCCCATCCAGTGTGCATGCCTTCGAAGAGGTGAGGCGGCGTTCTTAGTCCACCACAGCCACAGCCAGGGGAAATCGGCTTCTTCGTCACGCCGCCATAACCCTCCCCAGCGCGCGGGCCTGACCGCTGTAGTCAACGAACACCGCGTGCTCCAACCACCGACGGATTTCGTGAACGTACCCCTAACTGAAACCCTAACCGAAACGCCTTCTCCTTCTACGCCTTCTGCTATAATACTCATAAAATAAATCTCTCTCGCCCCCCCCCCCCGCCCCTCCACACGGCGATCCTACTCGTCATCACAAAATAACACAAATATACCTGGTAATATGCTTCGTACATATTTATATACACTGACTGCTTAGTCATTGTGTGATGCATGCCATTTTCAGGGCAAGCAAAATGCACCAAGAACACAGGACACCAAAATAAGCAAAACTACTTACCCAGGGTGGGTTTCATAGTTGGGAGAGGCGTTCTACATAAACTTCAGAATAACGGCGCCCGGATTGCTAGCATTCGTACAAATGTCTAGATAAAAATTGCAGCCTACCTTTCGTATTATTAACACGAGATCATCTTGTTTCTTCAGTCCGCCTTTCTTACTATTGAAGCATGGTGTTTATTTAAAAGTGCCGTGCCGATGCACTGCACTGTGCAGTACTGTAAGAGGGCTGCCGAACTCTAAGAACCTTGCGCCATTCTGCGGAAAATCGTCACCGCTTCTGCGGTATCCCCCGACCTTGCGCTACGTGCGCGGTAATGCTGCACCATAATCGTGCCCTGAGACGCCAAATGTCGCGAAACCGTCATTTCATCCCCGCTCGCGGCATCCACACTCTTGAGAACGAGCGCCTGGTTGTTCTTATCCCAGCGCATGTTGGAGAGGGTGGAAGTGGCGTTACTGGAGTTGGGGTTAGGTCTGGGTTGTCCCCCGATGAAGAATTGTTGGTCTTGGATGGGGGTGCTGCTCGTGCCGGTGTCGTCGCTGTGTACGACAAGCCGGAAGGAGACTTCGTCGTGGTCGATCAGGTGTACCACGGAAGACGATTGCATCTTTGCTGCCTGCGGAAAACAAACAACCAAACGAAACATGACACGGGCGTAGTGAAGAAAGGAGAGATTGCAGGTGAGAAGGACTCAAACATGGAAATGTGGTGACTAGCGCTGTGGGTGAGTGGTTGCGGTCTTGGGTCGGGTGCAACATGGGTTGCGCCTCGAGATCAAGCACTTGCTGCTGCGTCGGCGTAGAAAGCTTGGCACTCCTCTCATATTCAGCAAGTAGCGCGCACGCATGGACTGAAACATGCGTCAAACACTTGTTCTCACATTAACCCGCATGATCAAGTCCGTGGTCACAGGACAGGCTCCAGTCACTCTGGAGCTGAGGAATACCCCAGGGAAGAACACAAACAACCCAAGGTGGTACACGTATATATCACAGCTGACGCAATTCATGCCTCCACCACAAACATATAAAAGTGAAATCGGGAGTCAGTCTACGATGTGCCAGGTCTATGCCGGTGCATAGGTATCATTACTCACGCCTGGAGAAACCGACTATACCTCTTGCCACCCAAGAAAGACTACCACGTATATATTGCACGTAGTATCTATCACTACGCATACGCTTGACAGACGCAAGTTAATTGGAGAAAAGAACGAAGAAAAGAAAAGAAAATAAAGGGAAGGAAAGAAAAGAGAAGAAAACGAAACAAAACGAAAAAGGAAAGGAATGGACCGAAAAGACAAGAAAAGCAAGAAAAGACAAGACAAGAAGAGGAAGCAAGGCAAGGAAAAGAGAATGTCATCCTAGCAGACCCTAGGAACTGGCACATATAGAGCGGTTGCCTGTCGCGCGGCTTTGCGGCTTGTGTGGTCTTGGGCGAGTGTTCCAACTGCGAATTCTTACGTATTGTTTTGGGCTGGGACTCAGCAGTTCTTGGCACGATTACACCGCGCATGT
Organism: Undaria pinnatifida; assembly: GCA_012845835.1. Classification (NCBI taxonomy): domain Eukaryota; class Phaeophyceae; order Laminariales; family Alariaceae; genus Undaria; species Undaria pinnatifida. The sequence goes on from JABAKD010000024.1 coordinate 9,401,196, forward strand.
ACATTTTTTTTTTTTTTTTTTTTTTTTTCGCACACTTTCACTTTCCAGCTTCTGGACAAGCCGTGGTCACAGGTGTTGTCCCTTTTCCCCCCCGGTTCTTGCCTTCAATTTTTTTATCGCGCATAGGGTTCAGCAATCCCACTGCTCGTCGATTTTTCATCGAGTGTTGCTAACTCACGCTCTCGCGCTTTCCGCAAGTCAATTTGTGCACAAGAAAAAGTCCCAAGGAATTTATACGAGTATGCACTCGGCGGGGCTCGAACTCACGAAACTGACCTATACCAGGCTCGAGGATAACCTGATACGCCACCGGGGCGACCGGCTATACATACCTAATATCGGGTATTTTGGTGTGAATTCTGAACTTCCTCTGGCATGTCAAACGGCTTTTTTGTGGACAGAGCACGACTCCGAACATGAATGGTAATATGAAAAAATAACGACGGTAGTTTCTTCGCCCGGAAAGAGGAAAGAGGAAAGACGAAAGAGGAAAGAACAGGATGCGCTCCTCATAGTTGGCACATCCGACATGATCGACCTGTGTTCCTCCGTTTTATCTTTCCCCCAGGCGCTCAATCGAAATATCAAAAAGGCCCTGTACTGCTGGCGTTACCGGCTACGCAGCGACACCATATTGATATGGTATTGTTGTGTGGGTGGGTGGGTGGGTTTCTTCACGTTACTCTGATATTTCCACCCATTTGCTAGACGTCCAGCACAACCAGTCGGCACATCGATGCCTCCCTATATTATTGAAGAGAGACGAGCTGAGCCCATGCGATCACGTAAAATGTATGTGAACTCTTCGACACGAGCACGTAGTAGCAAATGTCCGGGATTTTTTTTTTCCTTTTCCCGTTCAGCTCACACGTTTTCTTTGTTTTCTTTTCAGGGATACCATGGATACCATGGTACACACTACGTACCACTATTATTTTGTCCGTTTCCCGTTCAGCTCACACATTTATTAGGGTTTACCATAGTGCATATCATACACTCTTCAATAAATCATACTTGCACTGAATACGTGGGATTTTTCGTGGGAGCAACAGGAAGCCACTTATTGCGGGACAAACCACTTGGATTGAGTGTGGGGTCATATTAGCATTGCCAAAAAGGTTCTAAACCGATGTCTTTTTCTGGGAGATTTCCTTGAGCCATTGTGGACGGTGCAATAGTATCGACACATGAAACACTTCAATATTACAGCTAAACGGTTTATGGCCAGGTGGCACGTACGGTAGGAAGCTAAGAAAAGCTCGGAGCGCCGCGCAGCGCGGATGCGTGACGCACAACGCCGAAAGAGGGGTGGGCGGGGCAGTAGGGAAACTGCTGTTGAAGAAAGCAACAGGAGGACTTCGGACTGGGGGGCAAGGCACCAGGCCGGCAAGTAGGTAGATCCTGTCCGCGTAACCTCAAGCTACGGCGACAACCTTGTGTTTGGTTCTTGTTGTTCTTGTTATTGGCAACGCCTGCTCCATCCCCTCGGGAGTCAAGTGGCAGTCGAGTCTGAAGGTACTACTGTACCACCGCCGGCATGCGGGTTGTCGTCGAACTGGCTTTCACTTCTTTCTTTTTTATGCCTCTTTTCCCCTCTCTTCGTCCCTTGATTGTTTTTTACCCCTCTTATTACTTTGCCCCTTGGGTTCTACTTTTGGGTTATCCTTCGGGGTTATCCTTCGGGGTACTCTTGGAGACTACAAGAAATTAGGCGACGGTGGCGATATGGACAACGCCGTCGGAGATGCAGGAAGTAGACGACAGACCGGGCAGCAGTGCCCCTGACCCTCTATCAATTGTGGTTGCATTCGAAACCCAGGTTGGGTGCTGCCCCAACTCCGGCTGGATGGTGTCATCTGTTTGTTGATCCGTTTAACGTAATTCCCTCGCTTTTGTGTTCGGTACCGGGACGACGACGATGGAGGTATTGGCACCACTGCTACTCTGAACTTGAAGTCTGAAACAGCTTGCAGGTGATCAGGCAATAGACCATGCGGCCATGCTCGTACTCCTACAAGGGGGTCATTCGAAACCTATTCATAGTTGGGCTGCTGCCCTCAATGTTGGTGGGAAGTCGTGTTGTGCGTTGTATGATACCTGGTAGCTGTTAGAGCTGCTGGCTGTCTATTGTGCTATGTTTTCAATCAGTGTCGTGCCGTCCTGCTTTCCTCTTTCTTTCCAAATGCTTTTCCCCTTGTTCCCTCGGTGTTCCCTTGTTTTATTTCTTTCTTACTTCGTCTTGTTTCTGCAAACAGGCCTGTTTTTCAATTTTTACAAAAACAGGCTGGTGTGCTCACTTGCATATTAGTGCTCATTGCCGTTGGCATCGCATGATTGAATCACCTTGCTGTATTTGCAATGTGTATCTCTGTCATAGTTTGGGACCACAGCAGTAGCAGACCTCGTCTCTCTAAATGAGGCATCAGCACAGACACTGCTTGTGCTGGATTTAGATTGGAGGAAATACTGGAAATATCGGTTAAATATCAAGAACACACACTTTGTTTTACTGATGATGATCGTGACGTTGGGTAGCAAAGAACCGATAACGTGCCGGTCGCCCCGGTGGCGTGTCAGGTTATCCTCGAGCACGGTTGCGTATCGGGTTATCCTCGAGCCTGGTTTCGGTCAGTTTCGTGAGTTCGAGCCCCGCCGAGTGCATACTCGTATAAATTCCTTGGGACTTTTTCTTGTGCACAAAATGACTTGCGGAAAGCGGGAGAGCGTGAGTTAGCAACACTCGATAAAAATCGACGAGCAGTGGGATTGCTGAACCCTACGCGCGATAAAAATTGAAGGCAAGAACCGGGGGGGAGAAGGGACGACACGTGTGACCACGGCTCGTCCAGAAGCTGGAAAGTAAAAGTGTGAGAGAAAAAAACATTACAAAAAAAAAACGTGAAGACCACAACACCGGTTAACAGTTGACACGCCGGCTGGCCACCACCTGCGTATATACAATACTTTTTTTTGGGATCTTCCTAGGGCTCCAGCACCTTTGTGTGACCACGGACTCTAGATTTTTTTTTACAAGAGTAGTAGTTAATGCGAGAAAACAACAACGTACAATCCGTACTACTGGTTTATAAATTGTTAGTCAACCAAAGGTGGACTAACTATTTATAACAATGAACGGCATATATATATGTATGACGCGACCTACACGACACGAATAAAGACAAAGAACATCGCGCAAGAACCAGCGAACAATAATAATAACACTGCTGAAAATTTAAGAGGGCCAACTGCTAGTATTAAATCGGAGGCTGGATTTCTTTTTTGGGAAAGTTCAGCCCAAAACGGTTCCCGTATACAATACAAATATCATTTTCCACTACCGCGAATCTCAGCCCGCTTCAATATCTCCGTGTTCTTACATTTTGCGTCCTACTGGTCTTGCAGTCCTATTCCTGTTTCATAGAGCCCCGAACTGGGTGAAAATATCATCAGCGTCGCAATAGAAGCGGACAACGAAGCAGCACCGGTCGCCCCGGTGGTCTATGTAGTGGTTACCCTAGAATACCACTGTTATTAGCGTTGGTCCTTGACTTGATTCCCACCCACCAAGGAAGGTGAGATTTTTACCATAGTTGCAAAAATGAAGGAAAAAAAATCAACTGCTGAGAGCGCCTAGCGGGGTAGGTAGGTACAATTCGACTCGACGAGGGAAGAAAATTCTGAATTCTTCCTGCGATGAACACGTAGTGGGGAGGGGGGAGAAGGGCCCGTTATGTGACCCAGGATCTGAGTTGCGACTTAAAAAGAAAGAGAGCGCGAGAGTAAATCGAGAAAAATAATTGGAGTGAAACAAAAACGAAGCAGCCGGCCGGATCTGGTTGGATACAGAGATATAAATAGTCTAGAGACGGCAGAGGGGGGTCGGGGCGTCTACGTATAACGCCAAAAATATCTAAATACGTACCATCAGCGTATCATACCCCGGGTACATACAAAAAAGGCGGTTAAAAAGGGCAGGTATTCCGTTATTTCCGACAAGCCCCCGACAACTCGGGGAAGATGGATGAAAATCAGCCCATTCTTCATGGCAGCAATTCTGAATTCTTTTACGTTTCGAAAAAATCTACCGGGTACCAGGGGAATTCCTCCAGCAGGGGGTATCATCCAACGAACAGCAAGTAAATTGCACAATTGTTGTCGGGCGCCTTCTTACCGGGCATCAAGCTAGAACCATCTCCTCCGTTGTATCAAGTCAAGACGAAAATGGAACATGACCAAAGTGCCGGTAAAACGTACCTGGTACTGCACAAGGGCTGGACGGTAGCATGGCCCCATTGATAAGAGGCAAGCCAGCTGGTAGGGTAATACTTGGGTAATGCGGGGAGCGAATAGTAACGGCCCGCCTTTTCGACTGGGAGCTGCTCGTACTGCCAAATAGGAGCACTAGAACCGCTACGTAGCCTGGTGGACTACAAACAGCAGAACGCAGGACTCATCATGATACGTACATATATATCCGATACGAGTGTTGATTGCTGCTTTTTTTTTTTTGTTTCCGACCTCCATCAACCGAAAGCTCTGATTTCTGAAGCTGCTGCTGCTGTAGCTGAACTGCTGTGACTCTGATGCTCAAGAACACCAATATCACCCTTCCCGATGTTCCAAGCAGTACAACTAATACCACAGCAGCACAAAACACCTGCTATGTAGTACGAACTGAGTAGTCCACAGCTCCAGCAGTATACCGCCGGTATCATTCGTAGAATCCATTTTCTCGAATTCGGTGCGAAAATTGCCAACCAGTCTGCACAAATGCATGTACAGCAGTACCAACACAATACGTATGTGCAAAATGAAATCTTGATCTGAATTTTACAGCTACTTGCTACCTTCCAAACAAACTCACGGCTGATCCTTGAAAATTAGTTATAAAAATACTTCGTATTCCCAGTCCATTTCCTAGTTTCTTGTCCCTATAACATGCTGGGAGTGCGGTGCTAACAAGGCCTCGACAGAAGACCTCTTCATCTCACCTGTTCGGGAATGTCGGCCTTGTCTACACCAGAGAACTCAAGCAGTGAAGCCCAGTTGAACCCGTGACTCCGCCGCCAGATGCCACAGAAATTCGCTCTTCCATCCCGTCTAGTAGGGTTAGGGCTAGTACCTGCAGTGCCAGTAATACTGGCAGCTGCTACTGCTGCAGCTGCTGCTGCTTCTGCTTCTGCTGCCGCTGTTGCCGTTGCTGTCGTATCAGAGTCGGCCGGAGCAGTGCTCGGCCGAGGGATCTCCACCTCATAGCTCGTCCTATCGTAGTCCTGGGCGGTTCCGAGCACATACTCTCTGGCCGAGAAGCTCACTCGTTTCACTCGGCGGGAGCACATCGCCTGCTGCTGCTGCTGCTGCTGCTGCTGGGAGCCCGAGCTGCCGTCACGCCCCCTCTTCTTTCTGCGCTGGGGAGGAGAAGACGCTGGTTGACGCAAGGAAGATTGACGCAAGGAAGACGAGCGGTGCGCCGAGATGCAAATGGTACACATGTCCCGCAACTCCTGTGTGGGGAGCTAGCTGGCTGGTGGTTCTCGCAACGAAACAAAGCTTGGCTTGAGAAAGAGCGCCGTGATTGGTGTGGTGGGTGGTGCGAGGTGGTGGGGACCTACGAGTATATGTAGGTGGAATGTGAGGGTGTTTGTGTCTGTGCTCTCACTCAGGCACACGGTGGGGTGGCGTGCAATGGTCGGTTCGCAGTTTTGTGAGGTCGTGAGGTCTCCCCCGCTGAAACAAATTATTCTTCAGTGCGTAGTGGAATTTTCGAGAAAATTGGCGAATTTGCGGAGAATGGCGGGATTTGAGATTTTCGCGCCATGTCTCGTTTCTTGGATTATTCTTTTCCCCGCGTTTTGTGGCCAAGCGAAAAGCATGTGGCCAATGAAAAAAAAGAACAACGTAATTTGACCAATGGGAACCGTCAGAAAATTGCGACGGAACTTGTTTTTTTTTTGGAACTAGAACAGCGCCCGGCCCGCCGTATGGAATTTATCTTACGAACACTGCAGAAGCAAGAACATTTAACGTCAACCCTGCTACCGGTAGTATGCGTAATCAATCAGAGACGATTCTCTCTGGTTCTTATCTGGAATCTGGAAGTATTACCTTTTGTTATACTAAAAAAAAAAAATTACACTCCAGCTGTGAGGTCGAAGATTTTGTCGAGACTCATCGTTGCAAGCTGTGTGTGATACTCCAAGGATACTCCGATTATTATTGTAGTAGTATTGCTTGGTTCATGAGCTTCTATGGTGGGGGTGGTGCTGGCGCTGGGGCCATGAACACTTCTGCTTCAAGCTGTAGTTTGCTGCTGATGCTGTCTACTGCCTATCTACCAGGTACTATTATTATTGTCGTTTTGTTGTTCTTCGGCTGCTGCACGGGTCCCACGTACTGCTGTATAGAGGCACCGGGGTAGTTATACGCGATGGATCTAGAGTTCCCTCGTGTTGATTGCGGTTGGCATCGCACAATGGCCAAATCACCCTTCCTTTGCTCGTTGTATTCGCAATGTGCATCTCCGTTTGTGACCACATAACGCGTCTCGCTATGTGAGGCATTGGCAGGCACACTCGTTGTGTTGGGTGTGCAGTAAGTGTAGACGCACGCGTGGAAAGGTCAATCGGACGCCCCGGTGGTCTAGACTAGTCGTTGCCCTCGAATGCCAGCAGTATAGAAGTGGGAGACGGTTCCACGTGGTGGGTCGGACTTCAGGGTTTGTTCAAGAATTGTTCGCGAAACAAAACAAGGAAGAATAAAGGAATAAACTCGGAATCGACTGCATGCAGAGCGCCCTACGGGTGGGTAGTCTTTAGTCTAGACTATACGTATAGGCACTGCAGTTCGATGCAGGTCGACGAGGGAAAGTGCTGGAATCTCGTAGATAAACAGTGAATGCACATACGTACCGCCGCAGCGGGATGGGGAAAGAAGAGCCTTTGTGCAGCTTAGTGACGCTGGATTTGAGTTGCGTTTGCTGAAGGAAGGGAGAAGGAGAAAAGAAAAAAAGTTCGAAGATAATAGAAGAAATAAAAAGCAAAACGAAAGGTGTGAAGAAACACACAAGAAGAGAAGGCTGTGAATAATAGTAGATGGTAACTTTTTTGAAACGCCACAACTGCTCCTGGACGTAATGTTAATGACCGTGTTATATACTAAACATCAAACACTCCCTATATTTATGTTCATGCAGTGGCAGGTCAGATGCGATTCTCTGAATTGATTGGTTGACGCAGCCAATTGTGCTCATTCATACGCACGCACGCGTGCGTACGTACTTGAATTTTTCATTTCCATAGCATAGCAAAACCGGTATATACCTACGGAGGCGTACCTTGTGATATTGCTGAGGTACCAGGTATACTCTGTCCATAATAGAGTCTATAAGAGAGAACGGTCCCATCTTGGGTTATTATGTAACAAAGGTCCTCGTATGTATAGTCTGCCTGGTAATAAATAATAGTCTAAAACCTGTACCAGACAATATACACCCCGCCCCAGGGTAGTTTTTTTTTTTTTCTTGGTCATCCCATCGCTTATCTTCTCACTTCTTTTTTTCTTCCTTGGTAGGCGTAACGCAGATCCAGAGTCACAAACCAGGCTCTTCTTCACCCCCGCACTACGTACGGTACATGCGTTCATTTTTATTCGATGAAAACTTCTTCAGCCCATTCTTCACTCACTCGTCGACTTGCACGGAATTAATTGCGCCTACCCACGCTGCAAGGCGCTCTCAGCCAAGTCTCGGCAGACGATTCCTTTGAGTTTGCTTTTTTTTTTTTCAGCACGCCTTATCTCTTCCATCATATATATATCCTTTAATGTCGTTTGCGATATGTTAGCATTCGAAGACAAGGTAACCACTACGTAGACCACCGCGGAGACTACGTAGCGCGAGAAGAGCGGTGAAACATTTAATTTACCATTCCCCGGTCCGACTGGCTCTCAAAATTGGATATCCCCCTATGTATGTCTTTTTTTTTTCTGTTTTTTATTTTTTCATCCTCCGGCGGATGGGCTGAAAAATACAGCTCATTGTCCCTCAGTTAGTTGTGTTGTGGTTGTTTGTTCAGCTGTTCTGAAGGCGCCCCTGTTACTGTTACCTTACCAGAATTCCCAGAAAAATATAGTTCGTCGTGACAATCATCATGCGATTGTCAATGTTTAATGAGCCAGTCGCCCCGGTGGTCTATAGTGGTTACCCTCGAATGCTACTACTAGCGTTGGTCCTTGACTTCTATTCCCACCACCGTGGTTTGAGATTTTGAATTTATTTGCAAAAATAATGCAAAGTTGAGTTTCAATCATTCAATCGGTCGTACTCGCAACTGACGTTTTTCAAATTTTATAAAAAAGCAAAAATAAAAGGATCAACCAACTGTTGAGAGCGCTAAACTACAATTAATTCGACGCGAGTCGACGAGGGAAGAAACTGCTGAATTATCCTCGCGATAAAAATGAAGGCACGTAACGTATTAATAGTGGGGAGAAGGGAGAAGGGCCCGCCCGCTATGTGGCCCCAGATCTGAGTTACAATCCTGGGAGGGAGCGGGAGAAGAAGAGTAGTACGAGAATAGTAAGTAAATGTGACGAAAAAAAAAAAACGAACAATCGCGACTTTCATTTATTTGCAGTTTTTTTTTTTCTTCTCATACTTATACTTTCCAGCTTCTGGAAAATAAGCCGTGGTCACAGGTGTCGTCCCTTTTTTCCCCCCGGTTCTTGCCTTCAGTTTTCATCGCGCATAGGGTTCAGCAATCCCATTGCTCGTCGATATGTCATCGAGTGTTGCTAACTCACGCTCTCGCGCTTTCCGCAAGTCAATTTGTGCACAAGAAAAAGTCCCCACGAATTTATACGAGTATGTACGAGGTATGTATGCACTCGGGGGATTTGTATTACGAAACTGACCTATACCAGGCTAGAGGATAGCCTGATACGCCACCGGGGCGACCTGGTTTTTAGTAACAATACCATGATACGTGGCCTGCTCTCAGTATTAAACACCCTTATACTCCGGAGTATATGAGATGGTAAAAGGCGTGTATCAGCTCTTAGCTGGTAAGGTTATTGGGTACGGACACAGAGCGCCCCCTGCAGGTCTGCCAATGGAGCAGGTCCTCGGAGAGTACTCACTTTCTTTGCCTTCGTAGAGACGTAGCTTTACTCGGTTCCACCAGAGCCGCGGATGGCTTTTGGGATCGGAGGCACGTGCCTCCGATCTATTTCCTAAATTCCCGAATATATAAACGCCAACCTTATCACACGAAATCCATCCCGATCTCAAATTCGGATAATTACAGGCCTTTCGGGGCCGTATCTTAACACTCGTAGCCCACCCTAATGAGTCGAATATGCAGAAATATGGGAGATTCGGGGAACTCCTGTTCTACGAACTAGACCATGAGTCGAAGATGCGGCTCATTAAAACCCACTCCCACACCTCTAACAGTCTGGCTATGGAGCCAGGAACACGCGAAGAAAAGCAGTTGAAAGAAACGCAGACCCCCACTACAAGGCAAATTTTCACCAACCAGCCAGACATTGCTTCCACCAAGCGCGAAGCGCCGTGAGGTGTTCGGCGAGTCACCCATCAAAAACCTGCCGCGTGCCGCCGGTGTGGCGGGGGGGGGCAGAAAAGGCTCTAGAACCTGATACCGCCGGTGTGGCGGGGGGGGGCACGAAAGGCTCTACGGCAAACAAATCACAGAAAAGGTACTGTGGCAAGGCAAGCCTAGGGAGTCGATATGGAGGGCAACACAAGCGCAAACACAAGGGAGACGTCATGCGAAAAACCTCCCGCGGGCCATCGGCATGGCGGGTGGAGTTAGACGAGGAAACAGAGCTGCGACCAACTGCCCCGGTTGTTGGACCAAAGTTGCCTCCTCGGCGGCGCCCTCAGCCACATCAGCACCCGATGCGCCTCCCCCGCCTCCACCACCACCGTTGTCACCACCGCTAGCGGTGGTAGTGGTCGCCACCCCCACCATTTTTGCTGCCACCCCTACGGTGGCGGTCCCCGCGGTCGCGACTGTCGCTGCGTCATTGTTTCCCCCGGTTGCATTCCGCCAAATCTTCTTCCGGGGTTCGGCCACAAGACGGGGTCGGGGGCCTCGTCGTGGGCCATCCTGCCGACGACGTCATTTGTAAGGTTATTGCGTATGGACACAGAGTGCCCCCTGCAGGTCTGCCAATTGAGCAGGTCCTCGGAGAGCACTCACTTTCTTTGCCTTCGTAGAGACGTAGCTTCATTCGATTCCACCAGAACCCCGGATGGCTTCTGAGATCGGAGGCACGCCTCCGATCTATTTCGAACTTTCCCGATCATATAAACGCCAACCTGATCATACGAAACCCATCCTGATATCAAATTCGGGTAAATTCAGGCCTTTCGAGGCAGTATCTAAACATACGCTCGTAGGCTCGCTTTCGGATGACCCGATGAAGACACAGCCTATATATATATGATTTGAGGCAAGCGAAGGACACCGTTAGCTGAGCCTGTAAGAGCAGAGAGCTCCGGCAGAGAAGATGTTGTTCGGCGACCCCAAGCCGATATGCCGGTTGATGAATAATTTGCTCAGCAAATGAGAGCTGATGGTGAGCAAAAAATGAGTGAACACATGTGGGCGATGCACCTGTGCGTCGCTCGTACCTCAAAGACAAGGACCCTCGAAATCCGTTGCAAACAAAAAGAAAAGACCCTTGAAATTGAAATGGACCCTCGAACAACGGTACTAACCGATATAATTCCAGGGTACGAGTCGAAAACAAAAAACAAGCTATGACCCCAAGAAGCAAAAGGCCCCAATACGAGATCCTGCAGCCTTGTTTGCAACTCGTATCTCAGGGTATGTTATCATATGACCCTACGTAGCCTATGTTCTTACTTCAGCAACAACTCGTGTCTTAAATATCTTGCTACCGGTTCCAAGAGGGATACCGAAGACTGCTCCTCTCAACGTGTACCAGTACGTACTACATGTACCAGGTATCTGGATATGATTAGCCTGTAAACTGCTGTGTATCCAAGATATTGCTGCTGAGACTTGTGCTTGTTACGTATCGCATCGATACACGACAACTACCGACTAAAAACTGTCTGTCGTACTAGCAACTTGCAATGTATACCAGACGACTTTACGTGTGATCAAGCAACGACATGATGGTGACTGACAAGTGGTATCTCTAACACGTCCTCCCGTTAGGGTGACACTTTCTCACTCTGCGTTACATGATTGAAATTCCAAAACGGAAATACATGCAGCAACAATGATGAATGCTGGGAAAAATGTTTCGCGTAGAGCAAAATCATCTCGCTAAAATACCCAAGGGGTGAACACAAAATAAGCGGACACGAAAAAATCCTGCTCTGACACTATACGTGCTTCTTCATGTTTGTGCAAGTTTAAACTTACTATAAATAGCTCACAATACGAAAATCATCAGACGTAAACTACATTCCGGTTGGTTAATTAACCAAGGACTAGAAGATCTTTGTAGTAGTCCAAAACAGATAATGCGTTCATCATTCCGCAACAATCACAGGAGTGAACAGCCTACCAGTGTTCCTGCCGCCCTCAAACAAAGAAGCAAAGGGTCACTGCCAGCGATTTACAGCTGAATAAAGACCACCTATTCTAGAGAGACCACCTCTCGTGTATCTTAAACTTCCGTTTGTATTTGTCCAGGTGGCGGGTTTTCCGGCCGTATATCCTGAAGTACTGGAGATGGCGTAGTTAAATTTAAGGTTCAACTGTCCAGTCGATATTATCTATTCGGCTTGTACCCTTACTTGGTACTAACTGCAATATTTCGTAATCTCCTAACCGTGCACAACACCGGTCGTTATCTCTTCTCGCCCCGTCAAAGAGAACATGCGACACTCTACGTACAGCTTTGGTAAAGAGATAACGCATTTGACACTTCCAATGGCTTGACCTTGTTGGTGTAGACGTTGTCGGTGTAGACGTTGTTGGTGTAGACGTCGTTGGTGTGCTTGGTCCGTTGTCCGTCGCTTGGACTTAGAGGCTTAACTTAATCTTGAAGTTGGAGAGGTAGGTAGAATTATTTCCCTCAAAAATTATTGCGGTCATCGGCTCCGCCTCGACTGTTAATTATGTAGCCAGTCTCTGCGCCTTGGCCTCGATGTTTATGGGTTCTTCGTTCAGAATGGAGAGGAAGCCTGAGGTTGGCTTGCGGGTGTACACGAAGGCCGGAGATGTCGCCAGTGGATGTTGATCGTCCTGTGTTGATTCCGCAGATCCTGTCTCGGGTCTTGCCCGTGGCTGTCCTTTGGCCGTCATGAGCGTGTGAACCTCCTCCTGGCGGTCTGTTTCGTTGTTGAGCTTGCCTCCAAGGCTTGGCTTAAACTTAGTTGGTGTGATCCCGGGTGTAGCGGACATTGTCGATCCGTCGAGCCTTGGCTCAGCTTATGGTCCGGTGGTCCCAGATGGCGATGATCGAGCGACTCCAATGGTCCCATGTGATGCTGCTGGTCTAGCTGATGCTCCGGTGATCCACAATGAAGTTGATCCAGTGATCCCGGATGCAGTTGCTCCGATGTGCGATGGTGATCCAGATCACGTTGCTCCGAAGATCCCATGCGAAAATGCTTTGGAGATCCCAGCTCGGGTAATTCCGGTTCCGATGATTCCAGACGATGCTGATCCGCGAAGTGGATGGCATCTTAGTATGTCGTTGGGGATTTTAATCACCCGGTTTTCCTCCTCCGAAATCCGAAACGGGTCTCTCTCGGTGCAGGTGAAATTCACACACGTGGTCGGTGGGGTTGTCTCCGAGGCTCCTGTAGCGTGCGTGTTGTCGAAGGTATCCTCGACTCTTGGATTGGGTCTTGTACTGGCGGTCTCGTGGTGCGGTACATACGGTGCGGCCACAGTTGTAGTAGAATGTGCGTCCCCGTTCGTACTAGCAGGTGTAATTCCTTTCAAGGACACCCCAACGTCTTGCGGTAGTGCTTCAGCCCCTGGTGATGATTCTCCAACCTCTGGTGATGATGACTCCTCTTCTGATGATGAGGATGCTCGAGCTCCCGTCGATGACCCTCCGGCTGTTGTCGATGACTTTTTCTCTTCCAGAAGGTTGTTCTCGTAGTAGTGTAGCATGACCTGGACTAGCGCACAAAAGCGCTCCGCCTCAGTGACAATGGCTTTCTCGGGCGTGATGTCCGGGGTTTGCGCATGTTGGTGTTCAGTCCCCGTGACAATAGCCTCTCCGGGCGTGTTGTTTCCACCTGATGGTGTGCACTCCTATTGGGTCGCATGATTCAGTCCATACCGCGCGGATACCCTTTTTCGTTGGGACGTTACCGTCGTGGTGTGCTCCATGACTATGCTGGAGTTGGTGCGGAATTCTTGGGTTTCTTTGAAGGTGCAATCGCCTCGATTGGCGTCGTTGCTTGCCTGTGGCTGCAGGAACTACAGCAGGCGCTGATGACGTATCAGCCGTGCTACCCAAGGTGCAAAGATATACGTCGTAAGAGCATACGCCCTTGTCCTCTGGGTGTTGGGTGAGCGGAAGCGAAGTGCTGCTGTCGAACTGCAAGTGGGGGTTTCCCATCTCGAAGATAGTGCTTACCCCTGATTGCATTGCTTTGATGGAGGAGAAGACGCGGCGTCCCAGTCCAGGTGCGAACGTGGCCGAGATGCGAACAGGAACACGCTTGTCAGCCTGGTCGATGATGTATCCCCAGATGGTGCCTGTTGCTGTTGCGAATACCTTCTTGTTCCCGTTGGTCATGATATTCTTCGGGTCCTTTAGCTTCTTGTAATCCCTTATGCTTTTCCGCAGTCTTGGAACCAGTTCCTCGTCCATCAGGTGGTCCGGCGCGTCGCTGTCCACAAGCATCGTGAACCTGTCGCTGTTGGGGTGAAAACCCCTGTTGCCGCTACCATTGGGATGAAACCCCCTGGGGTAAAAAGCCCTGTTGCCGCTACCAGCTAGCAGCCCTGGAAACGCGAATCCCTCTTGGAAACCATCGTCGAAGTTACGGGACGGCTTTTCGTCGTCGTCGGGGCGTGTGCTTGCGTCTTGTACAGCAGAGGCAGTGTGAGCGCGTCCACTCTGCGGTGGGCGTGGCGCTCCTTGCTTGTAGCATTCCGTGTCGTCGTGCGAGGCAGTTTTGTGTACAGAACACCACTTGTGTTCAGCTCCAACGTTGGATGCTGCCTAGTCGCTTGAAGATTCCTTGTTCTTCTGCTTGTCATGGGCGCCATTAAATCTATTGCCGAAGTCGTCCTTCCTTTTCCAGCAGTTGCGGGCGTAGTGCCCTTGCTTTCCGCAATGACTGCAAGTCGATGCCGCACTCATGGCTACGCCACGACCAGCGATCTTGGCATCGATGTTGCGCGAAAGATCATCCAAATAAAGATTGCGCATCGTGCTTTGCATCTAATCGATGTCGAAAGTCGGGTCTCATCATCTTGATGTCCTTGTACTCCGCCGTGAATTCTTGTACACAGATGTCCTTGAATCTGCGGTCGGAAATCATCTCGCCCATCTTCTCGCCCTCAGAGCGCGCGAGCGTATTTTCCATAAAGTACGAGTCCGGATCTTCTCCTTGCCCCATGTTGGAGTTGACGAGTTTGTCCATTTTCGCCCGGATCACTTCGTCAGTGACCTTGTTGTACTTCGAGACAAGCTCTTGTAGGGTATTTTGTTCGTCACCGGTCGTCCCAGCCTCATCCTCGTGCTTGAAGACAAGTAGAGATGATGGGTTCTCCGTTAGTAGAAAAAGCATGGCGTACAGATCTTGATTTGCCCTTTCATAAGCTGTGATTTCTTGTGCGAGTGCTGGTGAAGATCCCGTACCGGCCGTCGCTTCGGTCGGTCGAGGATGCCCTTTCATTAGGTTAGCGATATCGCGTCTGGATACTCCGATTACAACCGCTAATCGTTTATACTAATCTCAAAAATCGGCTGGGCTGCGCCCATCGAACGTCCTTAGTCCTTTAATGGCGTTGGCGAATGAAGTGCTGCTGCTGTTGGATTCCCCCATGATGATGAGTAGTATGTACCAGGTAGCAGTTCACCCAGATGTCTTCTTTGTTGTCAGTACTTGTACAGCAGTGAAGTAGTACCAGTAATCCCGCCGCACGTATGATACGAGCTTCAGCCATTTCAAGTGCAGTAGTGGTGCTTGTGAAGAAATCGAAGGCGTCATGGAGATTTCCAAAATTTTCGAAATTCCGAAAAATACTGCAGTACTAGGTACGGATCTGGACGCTGCTGGGTGCGGGTTGCTCTCTTGCACTAGTCGCCTTGATGATAAGAGTCTCCTTTTAACAGACAGCTACTTCACTGCCGGGAGTGCTCTTAATATAGCTTGTCGCTTGGAGTTTGGCGAGTCCTCTCTGGGACGTCACACCTTTGGCCCGCACTCTCAACGAGGTGCGTTGGGCATTTTTGGTCGGTCTATCACGATGATCACACGTGAAGTCCTTGAACTAGATGTCAGAGCTCTATTAACAGACAGTAGCTTGTACTGTCGAGAGTTGCCTCTGTACCACTGTTGCTCAGAACAACCCGCTTATTTGGAGTCGAGGCGACGTTCAGCAGTTGCTTACTCGAGTATATCGAGGTTTTGCTTTGGGGTCCTTGGCGATACAACAAGGCTCCCTTCCGCGTAGATGGTTGATTTGGTGCAACCTGTGATGTGGTGGCGTTCTATACCTTTGGGTACCTCGATCACAGCTCTGGCATCGATTGGTCTGATTGAGTGCGTAGGGTCCTCTAGGTATGCTCACTCACTCACCGCGCGTTTCCAACGAAGTACTTGTAGTCCTCCGTCTGATGCTTCTCGTCGTACTCATAGATATGTATGTAGAAGAAGCTCCCGTAGGCAGTAGTTGTAGATTTCTTGATCAGCCGTCCTCAGCGGTGATGACCTGGAATCCGTGCTGCCGCTCTCCTCGTTTACGCGTGCGAGGCTTATAACCTAATAAACCCCCGTCAATATGGGATGGTCTGTGACGCATATCAGCTCTTAGCTGGTGTACGCTCGTAGGCTCGCTTTCTTTCGGATGACCCGATGAAGACACAGCCTATATATATATGATTTGAGGCAAGCGAAGGACACCGTTAGCTGAGCCTGTAAGAGCAGAGAGCTCCGGCAGAGAAGATGTTGTTCGGCGACCCCAAGCCGATATGCCGGTTGATGAATAATTTGCTCAGCAGATGAGAGCTGATGGTGAGCAAAAAGGAGTGAACACATGTGGGCGATGCACCTGTGCGTCGCTCGTACCTCAAAGACAAGGACCCTCGAAATCCGTTGCAAACAAAAAGAAAAGACCCTTGAAATTGAAATGGACCCTCGAACAACGGTACTAACCGATATAATTCCAGGGTACGAGTCGAAAACAAAAAACAAGCTATGACCCCAAGAAGCAAAAGGCCCCAATACGAGATCCTGCAGCCTTGTTTGCAACTCGTATCTCAGGGTATGTTATCATATGACCCTACGTAGCCTATGTTCTTACTTCAGCAACAACTCGTGTCTTAAATATCTTGCTACCGGTTCCAAGAGGGATACCGAAGACTGCTCCTCTCAACGTGTACCAGTACGTACTACATGTACCAGGTATCTGGATATGATTAGCCTGTAAACTGCTGTGTATCCAAGATATTGCTGCTGAGACTTGTGCTTGTTACGTATTGCATCGATACACGACAACTACCAGACTAAAAACTGTCTGTCGTACTAGCAACTTGCAATGTATATCGGATGACTTTAAGTGTTATCAAGCAACGACATGATGGTGACTGACAAGTGATATCTCTAACACTCTGAAGCAGAGTTCCCCACATGTTCCAGGTCTCCACAGCCACAATAGAAAGTGTTTTTTTTCTGTTTTTGCCCCAGTTCGGGGCGAAATACCCCCCTTATTTGAGATTTCAGACCCAAACATTGTTATCGACTAAATAAAAAACGTGCTTCGTCAGCCATCACATCATCGTGAACAATCCTAACCGCTGGGCCGGTTTTAAAATAGAGGTGCTGGGGGTGCAACACAGGAAGCTGTGAGGCAGGCGTAAGGCATGACGATATTCGGGTTGCAAGCCTCAAGATTTTCCTACACTCTTCATTGATTACATCGCGCCCGTCGCTTTCTTTTCGGCCTGCACTTGGCCTGCATAATAAACATATAGTAATAACAAATATACCTGGCATACTCGTATTATAAAAATTAAAATGCGCTCCTCCACCAGCTGTAACATCGAAGATTCGTCGAAACGCATCATCAATTATTATTATCAGTTAGTATAGACTTTGCAAGCTGCGTGTAGTGTGTGCGATACTCCGTTCGCGCATCTTGCTGGGTGTGTGTCCTCATTAAGGGCATAGGTAGGTCGGCGGCTCCCCTCAGAACTACAATCAGTGTAGCTTGTACCATGCATGGTCAATCTGCGCACGGAAACTATAAAACCCGTTTTTGAGGGGGATAAAATCTGACTAATGCTAAGACATCTGGTACACAAGGGCTCCGCATGGTCGTCGGCACCCATGCTCCGGGTAGGGCAGGGCAGCACTTCGACTTGCTCGATTCAATATTCGATAGAGGGTAAAAACCGTTATGAAACAACACATACATAGGCTACGCGTGTAGAATGTAAAGTTATGCCAAGAGATCGATATATAGTAACAACAGTGGACTACTTATTTCTGCCGTTTCTTGCGTGAATTTGACTCCGAGCTTCATCATAATTCGATAAATCCGAGCCCACGCAGACTGACCCTCTAGTCTGGCCACGAAGAGACGTGTCGAGTGCGTTTCTTGAAGTTTTGACTCAACCAAGCATCCAGGGCCAGCAAGGAGGTGGTCATGTTTGCTGCATGTTGTCTACGGCGCCACTGAAAGGCGCGCAATGCGCCAGCTTCTGCTACGCGATTCATGATGAAAGTATCTACATCCAAGGCTCACAGGCCGACTGTCTGTGTGTATAGTCTGATTGTGGAGAGACGTTTGCTGGCGATAGGCGTGAAACACGGCTTTTGCTGCCTTCGTCATTCAATTCCTCGAATGTTATTATGATGTGGTAGTTGTTGTTGCTATCTGGCAGATAGAGTATTATTAGTAGTCCGCGATGACACTCTAAACTAAGGATATGGCAGTTAAGTATTTCAGGCTCGAGTTTTGGACAATAAGAAACAAAATGTATACCATGTACCATCTGGTATGGCCTTTTTGTCTCATCGCTGGGCGCTCATTGGCAGGAGATCGTACATAATGCAACCTTCTCCTGGGAACGATAGGGTCCCATCCCACGATCATACTCCATCCACACTTACAAAACTCCGACAACCCGGGAACGAACACGGATATCACCGGGATTGTTTTGTACCTCCCCGCACAATGTGGAAATCCCCAACCCCACCGACCGGCCGATCTCTGATTGGCTGGGGGTCGTATGTTATAGAGCCAGCTCCACCCGGGGACGATAGGTTATCATCCACGGCTCAGAGATCATTCCATATCTCCAAGTTAGATAAACCGGGGAAGAAAACCGACCTCTCTCGGGTCGACACCGCCCCACACGGGGTGGAAACCCCAATTCCGTTGGCTAAAATCGCTGATTGGTTCGAACTCCACAGCAGTGCCGCCCCACCCTAGGAGGATGATAAAGGCTCACCAACCAATGGGGGGCAATTCCGTCGCACACGGGGGAGACAGTGCCCCATTTCCGGTTCAGAATTCCTCCGAATCTCTACAGCCCCAACAACGCGGGAACTGTAACTACAATCTCCTGAGTCGATACTTCCTCGCACGGCGTGTCAACTCCGACCCCATCGGCTTATTCGTGATTGGCTGGTAGGCTTTGACCCATCAAGCTCACAATTATTTCGACCGACTCGGATTTTCTCACATAATTCTCGCATACGGCAAATATTCGCATTGCGAGCGCAATTGGATCAGTCATTTGCATGATAGTTCGCACAAAAAAGTGATTTTGAGCCTATATTAGGTTGGCGTGTCAAGCAAGCACGCCCATAATGAGGATGGAACACTTGAACAGCAACAACAGCACCAAGCACAATATAAATGGCCGAATTTGAGCGATTTGTACCTTTGCCTCCCTGGTTATAAGCACTATTTCAAACAAAAATGGGATGTTCAAACCAAAACGACATAATGAATGGAACTAAGACTGGCACAACTCGAGGATAATAACCGTGGGGAAAAGCCTGGGATGAGGCCAAAATAGTGCTTATTTGGCTTGCATAATGGTTGAATAATCATGAAATACTTGCCCGTATATTCACCTCCTTGTCGCTTATGTGACACCGAAAAAATTCGCTGAAAATCCTGATTTCATTCGCTTATTGGGTAAAAACCTAAGCTCGCTAATATTGTCGCGGGTTTTCTTGCATACTACTCGCATGGGGCAAAACTTCGCCATGCGATGGCAATTCGTACAAAACGCTTGACCTCGGGATGAATCTGTACAGTCGATACGAGTCGAAGAGAAAGTCGTTCGGGACATGAGAGCGGTCAAATCGCCATGTCCCGGCACACTAACGGCCATATATTGCCCACAACAGATAAGAGCATTGAGCGCCTGCTTCAGCTTGTCACAGGGTGACCTTGAATCGGAATACTCGCACTGTACTGCTGTAATTACTCGTTGGTTTTGCTTGTCTGAAAGCTGTTCTCGTATTGTATCAGACATGGAACAGTAGCAACACCTCGAAGAGAACCGCAAGTAACAAGATACACATTCTCGTGCCGGTACTACGGGGAGAACATCTGTGCTACACCGCAGGTCAAACTGTCCGAACGTGATCAGGCACTCCGCGAGGAGTACGCATACATCAAGCAGAGTTGGCTGTGACGGATGGCAGCCCACTACGCCCATGCCGAAGTCATCAGCGGTTGTAGGAGGCCCAATACGCCGTAACACAAGAAGATCCCTAATATTTCACCACTACTGCTGTTTCGCCGATTGCTGGCGCACACGATATATTTGTCAAGAAGATCCCTAGTTTATGATACTGCTCTATCGTCGATTGCTGTGGCGCACAGGAGAGACTGTCAAAAAGATCCTTAATACTCTGTATCATCGATTCCTGGCGACCACGAGATAATATGTTCAAGAAGATCCTATTTTTTTATACGGTTGTATCATCAATTAATTGCTGGCGCACACGATGTATAGACCAGCAACAACAGTCAGTAGCAAGCGCAACCCTGGCAACCACACAACAAAGCGTTCGAAAGACCACGTTAAGAAGCACACCTTTAGAACTGCATCCACGGTTGCGGGGTAAACATACTTGGAATTAGTGTGAAATATTTGTTATGCGGTCCTGACAGATGGATCGTGGATCGTGGACCAATATATACCTGGTACGGAATGACTGTTTGTAGCGGCGATGAAAAAAACTGACAAAGCATGGTTTCTCGGACTGCGATTTTTAAAAGCGACCCCGTTGTGTGTGTGTGTGTTTTTTTTATGGTCTGGCCTGTTTTGTTGTGTTCTCGTACACGGTACGCTAGCATTTCACTTGCTTTACATTGAATATTTGCGATTGTTTGGTTCACTCTGTCTCACAGTCTGTGACGACATAATATTAAGTTGTATCTCTCTAGGATGAAGAATCGGCACGGACACTGGGTGCACTGATGTCGCCGGGTCCCCTCGAAGACAACGCTCGAACAAAGGGAAATGACCGAGAAATCCGATATCGAAAAGCAACGACACAGCAGTAGTATGATAATAGGCCAAACGCTTCGAGGTGTGGCCATGAAAAAAGTGTTGTGGGGACGAAATAATATGCCAATTTGCAAATGATGCCAATTCGGAAATGATGCTATTTTGGATTATTTCCTATGTTTTATTCGTTCAAGCTCTGCATATGCCAAGATTCAAGAATAGCTCGGGCGTATACCGCCCAAATAATATTTTTTTCGCCACATCTCCCTTGCCTTCCTCAGCCGCCATCCGCGTTGACGTCGAGGTGCGGAACGGATAAGGCAGGGTGAGGGGCGTTGGAGCCACCCCTCGAAGACGGCGCTTGAACGAAGCGATTTGCCCGAGAAATTCCAGTTTCGAGAATCCCATACTGAGGCCGAGACGAAAAAAACCTCCTGCCCAATCCCTGTCCTCTCAAAAACACAAATGATGTATGTATATATAGGTATTTTGCCATCCGACAATGATGTGCAGGGTTTGCGTGACCGTGGTGGGGAGCGGGGAGACGAGCCTATTTAGTCACCCTGTATCTTAGTTACGTTTAGGGAGGGAGAAAGATAGGAAAGGTGTTAAGATAATGAAGATGGAACTAAAACAGAAAAAGAAAACAAGTGTCAACAACACAACATATTAGAGCTGTGAGCGGCGGTGTTTCTCGACTCATAACTAATCGGTAGGTGCCGTTAGTCAAGTACCTGACTATAGGCGGCAAGTCGGATGGAGAAGCCAGCTGATGGCCAACCGATTTGCCGACTGAAGTTAAGCGAACGAAGCGAGTCATATCAGCTAAAACCGGCCGAGGGGCCCGGTCCCGAAAAGAAAAAATGCATGCGAACAATGCATCGTACCGCATTAATTAACGACCATCCCTAGTATGGATACTCAATGAGTCGGATAATCAGCACCTCCGGCAAACGAATAAATAGTAGTCCGACTAATACCTAGTTGGTGACTTAAGTCATGCTGACTGACACAGCTCTACATAATGCGGTAAGTAAGCAAGGCAATCCAAAACCCAAACCACGATAAGATAAAGCGCGGAAAACATGAATCCAACAACCAACAATTGCGAAAACTAGATGTTCGTCCATGTCATCCTGACTCTACCCCATCGAGCCACCAGAGCCAAGTCCCGCTTCCGATGCGCGTCGGGAGAAGCATCAAGCGACAATCCGCTGTCCATATAAATTTATGTTCTGTAACAACTTCTGCGCGTATGTTTCAACGTGCAGAAGGTTGTGCGATGTTGCTGCCTAATGCTGCTATCGGTCGTAGCAAGGAGAGTTCCCACCGTCTCGCTCTTTTTGTAGCTCTGCCCTTGTCTCCCCCTCCCCCTAAACACGACTGTTCCCACCCCTAACCATACTACCTCCAACCGCAAGGGCCTAGTCCCCCCCGCTAGGCACTTCCGAAGAAGCATCAAACGACAACACGTTGTCCGAATAACTGAATGATTGATAATTGCTGCCCTTATCCCCTGCGTGCATACGCCTCCCTTACACCTGAACCGAAATAGCAGGGGGGGGGGGGGGAAGGCGCTGCGGCGCCCCCTTTTCCCGCATGTATAGGCCTCTTCCTTAACATACAAATACCACGTATCATTACATGTATTTTTTGCACTCACTTCTGTCTGGCTAGGAGAAATTGAAACTTATACAAAACACCCTGTAACCCGGTGCAACGTAAATTTTATACGATACGAACTCCCTATACACAGATAATAGATTGTAGGGTACTAGGCTCCTGTTGTTGCGCGTGCTGCGGCGGACGACCAACAGGGGGAGGTAGGCAACCGGACGTAGGAAGGATAAAAACGTGCACAAAAAGATATTATGCAGGCGCGAGTGCGGGTCTTCTTACTCTCACACTGGCTTTAAAATTAACAAAGTACGTGCGACATGCTGGACAACATTATTTTTGTACCGTAGTTGGCATGGATAAGACTTATTCAAGAGGAAAACAAGCGCGTGCGCGGGTCTTCTTACTCTAGCAGTGGGCCATTTCTACTACTGCTGCTGTGACATCCCGACAGCCACAAAATCAACCAAATACCACGATAGATAGTACGACTTAGCTTCTACAGGCCCACTGTTTCCTTCAGACTCGCCGTGCAGAAGCAACCCTGATGACGACGCTTCTTGCTCGCCTCTCCGCTTTAAAAAAAAAAGATGAACCCAAGCCAGATGACTCGACGAAGTTGCTTGCCCGGCCCTCGACTCTCGTGCCCCCCCCACGTTGGTTCTCTATTCTGGACATTTTTCTGCTTCCTCTCTCCGCACGGTTTTCTATCTCGTGCCATCAACGCGTCTGTGGGTGGCTATCCAACTGTGTTCTCTGGCTGCTGGTATCACTGCTGTACATAGGTCGCTGTTATTGTTCTTCTAAAACGTCTATGATGGCAAGCGGGGGGTGTCCCCAGCTCTGTCAGTATCCTCTTCTATTTTGAAACTACACCCTCTCTAGACTATAATCCTATCCGTATGCAGTCGTATCGTTTTGACTCTTGACCATATTTCACTAGACTAAATCATACAACGCTGTGTCAGACATCCAAATCGCATAAATGACTTTTACTTCAAACTCCAGCAGCATTTACTTACATTTCTTCCCTGTACCATCCCAACCCCAGGTTGCCCCTACTGAAAGACAACCTTTCTCATGATGAGATTTCAACATTTATTTAGCTCTATGCTCCGCAACAAGATTGCATTGTCGGATAAAAACACATTAAAAATAGCAGCTGTTAGCTGTAGAGAAAGTGTTGACACGTCATCGCATTTTGTTCAGTTTGCGTTCCGCCGTCAGCCGTCAGCATTGCGTTCGTCAGTCGTCAGCAGTGTCACGTACTTACATACGTACGTACCGGGTACCAGGTTCAAGGTACCTTCTGGTATTAATTTAAGGCCAATATCATGACCAAACAACAAATTCGTTTAGACTGGTCCTTCCGTTGTCCGATGGGGGTACGTTCGAGCTACTCGACGAGTCGTTTACAAAAGTAAGTCTGGAGCATTTGCAGCTAAGTTTGAGCATTTGTTTGCGTCGATGCTGAGATTGCCGCATTCGGCGCAGCGTCCCGCAACATGAATGTTCAGTGCATTCATTCGTGGTACGCTAATACAATTGTCAATGTATCCCCGAGGGCGGACGCAAGGTTGTTGGTGTTGGGAAGCGCTCTCCTCATCATGGTTCCTGGTGTCTTTATTCATCTCTTCATTGTCTCGCTGCCAAAACCCAAGGCTGACAACATGATACTCTAGGGAGCAGGATCTGTAACAGAAAGGGACGAGGTGCAGTGTCCTGCATGTATATACCATAACCGTCATCTACATTCACGCCCATCTATGGTGGCCTCGACGTGAGTGTGACATGTATTATCATCTAGTTTCACCCCAGCGATAGCATTATTTTACGTCGGATCTGTAGACGGCCTATATACGTAGCGCACCCTATATATAACATTAGCCCACCCAGAATAGCAGTAGATGCAGATCACATGTCAATTAAATGATGTCAACAAAACATCCAGAAATTGCGAAGGGGGTCGAAGATGCGGCTATTCAAAACAAAGTATATTGAGGCTATAGATCCCCCCACACCTCGCCATGAAGCTAAGACTCCTCCGCGCAAGAGCTACAACTCTGTGTTGGAGCTCAAAACCGTGGAAGCTCGAAATCGGGTATGTATCTACGGGGTCTTACCAGTAGTAGCAATGGGCCTACGAAAACACGAAGGGCGAGAGCACTGAGCGCAACAATGCGACCGGAAACCAACAAGACAAAGGTATAGCCGCGGGGGAAAACGTCAAAAGAGAAGAAAGGGACGCAACATGTATGTCACACCGTCTGTGAAGACCAGACAAACTTAGGGCCTGTAGCGCGGGGCCGAAGGGGTGGGCGGTCGGGCCATTGGCCGAAAAGCGAGAAAGCAAGACACACTGCCTAGAACAATTTCAGGGTCCGCCGAACGTTGGATTTAAAAAGCTGGCGTTGGGCCACTGCTCGAACGGGGAACAGAAAGCATCAGTACGCTAAGAAGTAAGCTAGTGTGGAGTCATTGGCCGAAAGGCAGAAGAGGAAGAAGCGGTAAACGAGAGAAAGCAAGGAAAACAGCCAAAAATAATATCAGATCCGCGACGTTGGGCCTGGAAGGCTGGCGACGGGGAGCCATTGGTCGGAACGAAAAAGACAGAACGCCACAACAACAACGACAGCAGCATGTAGCAGCAGGAACGGCATCAGCATGTAGCAGCAGCAGCGGCAGCTGACAGAGGGAGATCGCGATACTCGTGTAGTAACATAGAGATAACAACACCACCAACCAGCAGCGGCGCCAGCAACACCCACCAGGTGCACATACGTATGCCGTGTCACACACGCGAAGGGCACTGTTGCCTGGTGTACAGCTTACTACCCGTTGACAGCCGCGCTGGCAGCCTGCTTGTTGACAGCTTGCTGCTGACAGTATCGGGCTGTTAGGTGACGCTGCTGCTGACATATTATGTGAGAATTTTCGGTGACGTTTTGAAAACACTTTTCAATTTGAATCATGAGTCAAAAAGAGCGCTTTTAAATTCTAATATCAACGACTCCCTGAGGAAATTCCACGGAAGCAGGAGTTTTTCTTCATATAATATCCCTGAGGTTGCTTGTAAAGTTTTCGTTTCGGATAACGTTTCTTCGAAACGTAGTTTAATCAAACGGGCTGGCTTAGTGCTGGGTCGTGGTCTTCGGTGTTGTGGTCAGTGGAAGGGTCGCGGCGCGCTACATCGCGTCACAACCATCACAATAAAAATCACCAGAAAATCACGCGTGGTTAATAAAATCCTGGTACTACATGCGCATGCATGTATTACTACCAGTATGTATAAGAGACGATACGAGCGAGTACACAGAACAGTACAGCAATCAGTAGACAGGCCCAGACAAGAGCAAGCGGCAGATTCGATGGCAATGTCATATCAGAGGCATCTTTCAACCATTTTTCGTCGATCCCTGCCCGTCAGGAGGTTGTTGTTTTTTTATTCTCCTCACCATCATCATCAATCATACATACTTGTGCTGTACGGGTTTTTTTTTGCTCACCTCGATGCCATCCCATCTCTTATTTTTGCACTTTTCTTTCTCTTTCTCCCTCCCTGCAGTTACTATACTATATACTAGTAGATGTAACTCAGATGCAGGGTCACCAAGCAGGCCCTTCTCCACCCTCCCCCCACTATGTATGGAACGCGTTCATTTTTCATCGTGATAAGGCTTCACTCAGCCCTTTCTCCCCTCCTTGTCGACTTCCATCGACTTGCGTGCAGCAGGACGCTTTTGATTTTTTGCAAATAAACTCAAAAGTCCGACCCACGCGAGATTCGAAGTCCGGACCCAACTCTCTACTACCTCGTCAGTAGTATTAGTAGTAGCATTCGAGGGTATAACTACTATTTATAAACCACCGTGGCGACCGGTCTAGGGTACGTTAGTTAGTTGTGTGCGTTCTTCACGTTCATGATATTCTGGAATCAATATCCATCCAGAACAAACCAATATCCGTGCTGATGCCTCAGAGAGACGAGTTTTGTGGTCACAATGTGGTCGCAAACTACGAGACAGAGATACACATGACATTGCAAATACAGCAACAAGATGATTTGCCCACGCAATGACAACTGTTAAGGAATTAGTGGGGTATTAGTCCGTTTGGCCACTTGCAAAAGGTTAACCGATAGCTTACCCAAACTAAGCCTTATGACACTCTCCCCCCCTGAAACGGCGGGACAGCAGGTCGGCCGGATATACCGGCGGACCTGTCAATTATCCAAGCCGTTTCATTTCCTGGGTATACCGGGGAGGGTATTTTACAAGTCCACTTGCAAAAGGTTAACCAATAGCTTACCCAAACTAAGCCTTATAACACAACCGCAATTAGCACGCAGACAACAAAACATCTACTGTACGCGTGAGTACATATAGTATGCTCGCTTGGTGTATTTGTAATATGTATCTCTGTCTTAGAGTTGGCGACCTCAAAGCCCCACATTGGCACGGCAAAAATCATGGGCGTAAAATTGTATATGTGAGACAATTATGATGTGAAAAGGAGGTACAGACAGATATTTTAAAATTGCGGTAAACCGCACTACCAACTTATTACGTAAGATATTCCGCACATACCGTCTGCATGATCGCCTCCCAACCTATGCCAAGCGAAGTATGACTAGCGTAGTAACGTAATTGAGCGCGTGTACACTACGTAAGCATTCATTTCAAAACAATAACGATTCGCATTTCTCCCTTTCGTTCTCAATGGCGGTGACATTGGATGACCACATCACCTCGCCTGTTGTATTTGGCAATATGTATCTCTTATAATTAGCGATGTCAGAAAATATTGGTATCTACATGATTGTACCTATCGATTGAAATATTCTATCTTTCGATCCATGTACAACAACAAATTTTGAAGCTTTGAACACGTTGTTTACTACACCTAAGAACTGGGTTGCATACTACATGTAACATCAAACCTTCTAGAAAAATAAACATTGCCAGGCGGGTGATAAAAAAGGGGTGTCTTCTCGCTGCAACCGTCACATTCGTCCCCTTTAAGGGTTTATAGTTTCCGCGCACATATTGAAATGCTCGCCCCCCTGCCCCCCCCCCCCTCCCCCCCCCGATCCCTCTTGTTCAAACGCCCCACCTGAAATCAAAATCTACCAGAATAGTAAACACTACCAGCCAGCTGATATCATCTCATCATCCAGGTAGCCATCCATGCCGAAGCTCCAACTCATCTCCGCCCTCCGCCCGCCCCACCCCCTTTTGTTCCCGCCCAGTTCGTTCAAACGCCCCACTTACAATCGAAACCGGTCAGAGTAATAAACACTTCGAAGCAATTGGTATAACGTCAATATATTTCTAGCCATCCATGACATAGCTTTCATTCATCCCCCCTGCCCTCCTCCAACGCCCCCTCCTTCCCCACACCCCGCACGATCGCCTAGACCCAGCACCGCGCGTATAGCAAGCCCCTACATATATGATTAATACGCGCGATCGGAGGATCACACAAAATGTTGCGAAGATCAGTGTCGACCAAATCCTTGATCTCATAGCTGGAGTGCATTTTAACATTATGTGTGACCTAAACCTCTTGAAAACCTTCCCCCCCCCCCTTCCCCCCGCGCCTTTTTTTTTCTTTCTTCTTTTCTCCTCGATTTCTCTTGCTTAAACGCCCCACCTACTATCGAAATCCGCCAGAGTAAAAAACACTTCCACGCCCTGGATATCGCCTCGTTATCGTTTTAGAGCCGTCCATGCCGCTGCTGCAATTCCCACCCACCCTCGCCCCCAACGCCCCCTCCTTCCCCACCACCCGCACCATCGCCTAGACCTAGCACCACGCGTATAGCAAACCCCTACATCTATGCGACCTAACGCCCTCCCCCCCCCACCCCCCCGCCCCCCCCCCCGGCACACCCCCCCCCCCCTCCCCCACAAGAAGGATTTATAGTTTCCACGCACAAATTGACCTGCCCCTCCCGTCCCCTCCCCTCCCTCCCGCCCTCCCGCCCCCCTTTTGATCAAAATCAGGTCCCCACGTCCTTAAAAACTCCGCCCTCCCCTCACCGGTTATTCGACTTACAGTTTTCACTTGATAAACTTATGCATTTCCTCCTTCCACAGCTGTCAGATTTTGTCCCCCTCAGAAACGGGTTTTATAGTTTCCGCGCACAGACTTCCTAACATCACCCTGTTGACCCTGATAGCTACACTGTAGTTGCAAGGGGAGTCACTGACCTATATCCTTAATGAGGACACACAACCCGTAAAACGCGCGATCGGAGTATCACGCACAGCTTGCAAAGATGAGCTTCGACAAAATCTTCGATCTCACAGCTGGAGTGTATTTTAATTTCGATAATATAGTCTAATAATAAGTAAGCCATAACCCCAGACTGTTTGCAGAAAAAAAGGAAAGAAAAATAATACATCAAAGTAAGAAAGAGTGAACAAAAACAAACCAACACACGTGATCCAACCATGAACAATATCGCAGAACAAAATAAGAATAATCGCAGTAAAAAAAATTTAAAAATCTCGCAATGAAAAATATGAAAACCTGCACAACTAACTGCGTTCTTCAACCCTATAGACCTATAATATTATAAAAAATGAAAATGCACTCCAGCTGTGAGATCGAAGGTTTTGTCGAAACTCATCTTGCAAGCTATGTGTGATACTCCGATCGCGCGTATTACGGGTTGTGTGTCCTCATTAAGGATGGATATAGGTCGGCGACTCCCCTTACAACTACATACAGCCGTGTAGCTATCAGGGTCAACAGGGTGATGTTAGTCAGTCTGTGCGCGGAAACTAAAAAACCCGTTTTCGAAGGGGACAAAATCTGACAGCTGTGGAAGGAAATGCATGTATTATAATATAAAAAAGAAACACTTCAGCTGTGAGATTGAAGGATTTGTCTGAACTCATCTTCGCAGGCTGTGTGTGATACTCCGATCGCGCGTATTACGGGTTGTTTGTGTGTCCTCCTTGAGTTTTTTTTTTTTTTCAGCACGCTTCCACTTTTTGTGTGTCTTCCTTGAGTTTTTTTTTTTTTTCCAGCACACTTCCACTTTCCAGCTTCTGGACAAGCCGTGGTCACAGGTGTCGTCCCTTTTCCCACCCGGTTCTTGCCTTCAATTTTTTATCGCGCATAGGGTTCAGCAATCCCACTGCTCGT
This sequence comes from Undaria pinnatifida, assembly GCA_012845835.1. NCBI lineage: Eukaryota > Phaeophyceae > Laminariales > Alariaceae > Undaria > Undaria pinnatifida. The sequence goes on from JABAKD010000024.1 coordinate 9,430,638, forward strand.
CGATTTTTCATCGAGTGTTGAATGATATAGGTCGGCGACTCCCCTTGGAACTACAGTGTAGCTATCAAGGTCAACGGGGTGATGTTAGTCAGTCTGTGTGCGGAAAGTATATTATAAAAATTGAAAATACACTCCAGCTGTGAGATCGAAGATTTCGTCGAAACTCATCTTTGCAAGCTGTGTGTGAAAGTATATATAGACTATAGTCTATATATATATTTCATCCTCCAACGGATGGGGTAAAATAAACACACTTCTACGTATTTTCATACGCGTCGTGTGTCAATTTAAAGGTGTTTTCGCAACCCAGCGCTAGCTGGCGCATTCTTCAGACCCCACCACCAGGTATAGCGATAGTGTGAGCTGTCCCTACCGGCGGTCCTCGTTAAAACCCCGGCAGCGCAAGCTGCCGTTGTATACGGATGCGTGTGTATGTCGACCCGGCCTGTCCCCTGAGGGTCAGGTTCGGTGGAGATAGCCAGGGGAACTATAAAACCCGTATTTGAGGGGGACAAAATCTGACAGCTGTGGAAGGAAATGCATCAGTTTATCAAGTAAGTGTATCCTGTAAGTCGTATAATAGGTGACGGGAGGGCGGAGTTTTTATAGGCGTTGGGGCATGGGTTTGAACAAGAGAGAGCGGGGGGGGAGCGGAGGGGGGGGGGGGGGGGGGCAACTCAACCTGTGCGCGGAAACTATATATCATTTAAGGGGATAAATCTGACGGTTTTGGAAGGAATGCACCAGTATATTCTACGTCATGGATGGCTAGAACGATAATGACGTGACTTCAGTTGCGTAGAAGTGTTTATTACTCTGACCGATTTCGATTTTAGGTGGGTCGTTTGAACAAGAGGGAACGGCGAAAAAAAAGAGGGGATGGGGGGGGAGCGGAAATGAATTGGAGCTTCGACATGGATGGCTAGAAATATAACGAGGTGATATCAGCTGGCTGGTAGTGTTTACTACTCTGACAGATTTTGATTTTAGGTGGGGCGTTTGAATAAGAGGAATCGGGGGGGGCTGGTGGCGGGGGGCGGGCGGGTATATATGTACCATACGTATGTGCGATTTTGCTCTCTAATGCCACGGCTATCGTCTGGAGCGGAGGGTCCAAGACAGAGGCGTGCGTATCCTGCTGTAGTGCCGGTTGGTTTGTGCCGGTTGTGCCCGCTATATGAGTAGTGCCAAGTTGGTAGTGCCGATAAATAGCTAGATGGGAACAACAGGTTGTGGATAAATGCGGAGTATAATAGCGCCGGTTGGTGCTACGAGTGCCGGCGTTTCCAGTTTTTTTTTTTTTTTTTTTTTTCGCACACTTTTACTTTCCAGCCACTGGACAAGCCGTGGTCACAGGTGTCGTCCCTTCTCCCCCCCCGTTCTTGCCTTCAATGTTATCGCGCAGAGGGTTCAGCAATCCCATTGCTCGTCGCCTGTACATCGAGTGTTGCTAACTCACGCTCTCGCGTTTTCCGCAAGTCAATGTGTCCACAAGAAAAAGTCCCGACGAATTTATACGAGTATGCACTCGGCGGGGCTCGAACTCACGAAACTGACCTACACCAGGCCCGAAGATAACCTGATACGCCACCGGGGCGACCGGTTCCAGCTGGCACATGCCGACTCTATTATATACCTGGTATGATGCAGAGGGAGTGCTGCGGCACTACTTTCTGCCATAACACAATCCAAAGAGACAATTCATTACGTAGTATTTACCTGGTATCAGGCACGTATCATACCATACGGCAAGTAAATGCCTTTATTGACGTCTCTGCACTGTTGTGTACAATCTCGATGTGTTGTGTTTGTTGTGTGGGTCTAAACGCAAAAGAGAACGGCACACACGAGTGAGTACAACAAGCAAAACGAAGTGACGAAGAGAAAATAAATGATGCACGACCGAAAGCAACACCAAGAGGGAGCGAACCAACACCACCACACCAGAACGACGAAGAGAAGAGAAGGAGACAGTGAGGAAAAACTGCAGGTACATGGCCACATTAACAAAATACAACACTAGCTAAGTATTGGGTTCGGGACACCCATGACAGCAAAACAAGGTATCCCTCTTGGCTATGTATACGTACCACTTCTTACTGCAACTGTGTAGTAATCGAGCGAGAAACTTTCCCGCATGTAAATTGTGATCTCGGGTCCTTTTTAGTTGCTAGTACTACATGCCGTCGCTGCCCCCCCCCCTCCCCTGAAAAAAGACAATCACAAACAAAACCAACGACAGCGCCACCTATAACGGTAGAGTGACAGTTTTATATCATGCCTGGGGCACACACTTCACTCACTCACGTGTCACGTTCCGGGTTTGGTCGATGGTTATCAGCAGGTCCCGTCGTCACTCGCTTTTGCCTGTTGTTTGTACTCCGTTGGGGGAGAGTTTTTCGGTGTATTTTTCGGTTCGGGAGGATGTAAGGTCTGACCAACAAGGGCTCGGGTCCACAACCAATCTCGCCCTAAATCCCTGTTTTCCTATGCAATGAGGCCTCACAACGTCATTCTTTCCCTTATTTTCCTTCCCTCAAACCTCATGGCTTTGGCCGGAATTTCGGGGTAATACCTATCATGACATTAGCGCACCGTAATTAACTACTATAATAGACTATACAAGGAGTATTAAAAATTATGCGAGGTTCGGGGAAACAAACCTAGGTCCTGTTGTTCCACGAACTAGTCTAGGAGTGTTCATCGAAGATATACGGCTTCTCGCGGTCGTTATTTTTTATACGAGCCCACCCCGCCCCCTTCCCACTATACTCCCCCCTGCCCCCGCCCCCGTTGTTTTTCGTTTTCGTTATCATCGGAAACGAGAGTTGTTACTAGTAGTCTTGAAAAAAAACGAGTTGTCACGTTTTTTTGTCTCCCTAAAAGCGGGTTTGTTATTATAGTAGAGAGGTGCCGTGCGCAGAGCGATTGAACTCAACATATTTTTTTGGCAAAATCGTCCCGATGACTCTGACTGGCAGTGGTTATAGTAGCACCAAGCAAGGGAGAACCACCAAAGACCTAAAATATGTATCCTTCACGAGGACATTCATACACGATACCCCTGAACCCTAGGTGATTCCAGCTATTACCGCTACATCTCCCCAGCTAGGGGATCGGGGGGCAAAGAACCTTATCAATTGTTGCTTAATTGCCTTTGTCATTTCACCATTGAGCACGAATCGTTTTCAAGACGGAACACACACCCTTCATTCCTACTCCTAACATAGACGCCTCCAAAAATTGGGCGTTCGGTAGGTTTTTCAGTGTAGTATGTAAACCCCTGAGGGGGAGGGCAGATATGCCTCGTTGAGAAGAACCATGCCACACCATAAGATATCCGCCATTCCCGTTTCTGCGCCGACAGAGGTACTAGTACCGGTTCCCCCCCCCCTCTCTCTGTCTCGTCCCTCCCCCCGTTTTTATCTCCCCCTCTCCCACCGATACTCCTCTCTTCTCGCCCCCCCTCCCCCTCCCCACCTCATTTCCCTCCCCTCCCCCCCTCCTTCCCCCTCCGCCGCCTCCCCCCCCCCAACTCCCCTGGCCGCCACTACTGGCGTTCTCTCTCCGCTACTTGGCGTGACTAGCTCCTCTCCCTTCCGTCCCTGTGCCACCTCGCCACGAAACAGTCTGCCGCTTCGACGACCCCCGGACCTCCCACTGCCCTCAATATAATTTTGCGTGCGGTTTAGGTACTACGTTTGATACCAGTAACGTACTGCTGTAGTAGTGTGCTGATCACGCGAAGGGATCAGCACATACGTTATATTTGCAGTGCGAATACAGCAAGCAGTAATAGCACTATTAATAGCTGTTGATAACTTGTGCTTGACATATACATTGTTTTGCTTAAAAAGCGCGTCACTCCTGCATTGTAGTTGATTTAACGGCCAACAACAAAATAATGGCGCTGCGTAGGTCCTAGGTGAGCCGGTCGCCCCGGTGCCGTATGAGGTTATCCTCGAGCCTGGTATAGTCTAGTAGGTGAGTTTCGTGAGTTCGAATCCCCCGGAGTGCATACTCGTATAAATTCGTCGGGAATTTTTCTTGCGCACAAATTGATTTGCGGAAAGCGCGAGAGCGTGAGTTAGCAACACTCGATGAGAAATCGACGAGCAGTGGGATTGCTGAACCCTACGCGCGATAAAAATTGAAGGCAAGAACAGGGGGGGAGAAGAGACGACAGCTGTGACCACGGCTTGTCCAGAAGCTGGGAAGTAGATGTGTGTGAAAAAAAAGAAGAGAAAAAAAAGAGGGTAGTAGAGCGGGTAAACGGGTGTATTAGTACCAGTACCCACTGCTATTATACCACTGCCATGCTGTATAAATAACTGTGCTATGTCTCATGGCGCTTTCTGTCGCCATCTTGCATAGAGTGGTAGCATTCGTACGAGTAGCGCATATATATGCTATATTCGTGATGCAGCGTTATACAGTCAGTAGGAAACATGCGGAGATTGAAAAATGAGGGGTCTATACAGCCCGAACCTGATTAATTGGTGACTACCCATGCACCACGTGACCTTGTGTGGGGCTCGTGTCTCATGCAGAGCACAGATGGGATAACAAAGTGTATTATCTGATAGGATAGAAAAGAAGTGGGATGATAGCAGATAGATGGAATAATAGCACATGCTGGAATTAATGCTTAGTGTAATACGTGGAATGGAGATAGTGTTGAGAGATACGTGGTACCTCGTACCAGTACGCCATACCAGGGCGGACCACACATTGCGTTTGCGCAAGGGATACACCATAACTAACTAGTCTACTCACTTAGCAGTCTGGCTGCTGCTGCTGTTGTTGCTGCTTGTTAGTTCAGTGGCAATAGCGCAGCTCTAACAGATACATAATGTTGCTGACGGTTCGCTCCATGGTTGTGGTGTGTCTCAAACGGGTAGGTGGGGATGGGTTGGGATTGTTAGCGCACCGGATATAGACTATATGGTGTGTCTCGAACAGATAGATGGGGCTGGGGTAATTAGTATTGAAAATTTGGATATCGGATGGATAGAGACTGCCCGAGCCTTGCACAAGAAATAAATACTAACCGAAGGTCTGGCAGGTGTGCCAGCTGTTGTGAGGGCCTCGTCGCCACAACAGCCGCAGGGCAGGACAGGGGCGGGTGGTGGCGTCACAGGCAGGTTGCATAGAGCACCAGTTTGTTACCTCCTTGCAAAGAAGTAAATACTAACCGGAGGTCTGGCAGGTGTGGGGGCTGTTGTGAGGGCCTCGTCGCCACAACAGGCCCAGGGCAGGGCAGGGGCGGGTGATGGCGTCACAGGCAGGTTGCACAGAGCACCGGTTTGTTACCTGCCAGCGACGCCAGTGTGATGACACACGATATAGGACATTCAAGAGAGGCAAATGTTACCGATCTTATCTCCCGCACCGATTTTTATCTTAAATTCTCGGGTATCATACACCTGGTAGGTTTTAGTATAGGCGTCACAAAGCGTGACGAGCGGGCTTAACCGCGCTCCTAACTCCGTTTTCACGTTAGGCCCACGCAAAGAAAGCCAAATCCAATTCCCCGATTTTCAAACTATATATGCTATAGTCTATAGCAATCCAGAATTGCGGTCAAGACGGCTCCAGATTTCTTATTAGTTTGAACGCTCTTAAACCGGCCCACGGTGTAACGCAGTATTGGCCTAAGGGCCGACTACTGTAATGCAGAGGTGCATCTGGCTCTGCGCTGGTCACTCAAGCAAGGGTGCCGCACAGGTTTTTCCTAGATGTTGTGCCCCCGGTATTATTTTCTTGCTCCCGCCAGGTGGCTCCCGAAAGAAGGGGCGAGTTTATCCTCATTCGCCTGCCAGGTATGACGAGGGGACACTTGCTACAAATAATAACGCCGCAACGGGGGAGAAGGGATTCCGTAACAACAAGCACCGCTATTAATACTGGATGTCCTTTCGATGGAACGTCTGTCTGGTACGCACTGCCGACGTGTGCTACGACGATAGGGTCAACGCTTTTTGGCCTAGTCTAATCGTTTCGGGTCGACTGTGAGATACTAATGCACCAATGATAATAGTCCACTAGTGACTACACTAAGTGGCGTCCTGGGGACAAACACACTGGGATGCGTGGGTTTGCCATGATATGCGTAGGCATGTAGGCTCCTTCGCCAAAGGCACTATAAACTACACACTATCGTTGGAATGCCATTTATTCACATGTGATTTGCAATGAATGGGGTTCATCCTACGATGATACTACAGTTGTATATCTACTTGAGTATGGCGTGGGATTGGGCATCGGGTTGCACTTTCATTTTTTACATCGAAAGTCGGGTTTTGGGTGGAATAGCGAGCGCCTCAAGCGAGGAAATATTATCATGCTTCCAAGTAGGTGCTACCCGGTAACATAGTGCGCTTCTGCACGGTTGATCCAAAAGAGAACAACATCTACTGACAGTCTAGACTTTTTCTACAGCACTGGGTTGTCGTGGGGTCGACCACATGTATGTACCGCGGAGTGGACAGCGGCCATAGGCCAGAGTGACTGCATGTAGCTCTCCCTTTTATTATTGCTGACCGACATGTATGTTCAGTCTCCATGCTTGTTCTTCAGAGAGTGTTATGTTTCGCGATTGACCAGAGAAGTAGAGGCCATAGTCTACAAGTATAGTCCAGACTATTGCAGGAAGCAAGAAACAACACCATAAAAAAGTCAATAAAAACGATAGGTTTGTTGGTATTAACCCCAAACTTATTGCAGGGAAAAGCCGAAGAGAATACAGCGGGGGGGGGGGGGGTTATGAATAGAACGGTTCAGTACCTGCAGCTTTCCATGCTAACCTCTTCGGGACTTCAGAGGGAATACGTGGCGAATAAGGCCATTTCTTACACAGTCGGACTCCGTCAGTCGAAAACGGCCCTTTTCGACTGGACTTTTTTTCGACTGGATCCTTCTGGTCCTTCTTATCGTTAGTCGAGTCGATTTTATAGTTTTCATGCACTGCTGCTGTAAGTGTGAAGGAGTACTTCTGCTGTATGGCAGTCGAAAATCGGTTGGCAGCTCTGTGTTTTGCGCGTTCTTCGCGAGCAACGCGTGCTTCGCGCGCGACGAACCTTCGTCCAAGCGGGTTGGTGGCGATGGGCTTAGCCGAAAGCCGCCAAAGCTACGTTCGAGGCGTTGCACTCAGCCGAGAGCCACCAAAGCTACAGCAGGCGTAGCCGTTGTTGGTAAAATGACAGCGATAACACGCGCTACTACTGCTGTCGTGCCGTACGCGCTGCCGGCGAGCGGAGCTAGGAGTGCGCCACGCTGACTTGCGGCGAGAAGCAACAGCAGTGATAGCCCAGGCAGCGTCGCCGCTGTTGTATGATACTGCTGTGTGGTACCTCGTACCTGTTATGGGTGTGTGGGCGTTTGGGTGTGTGTGGTGTGGTGGGATGAGCGAAGCGACGGGTTAAAAAACACGTGTAAACTTTTTCGACTGAGTTTTTGATCCAGCCGAAAGAGTCAAGTTTTTTTACTGGATCTAAACTCAGTCGAAAAAAGTTGAGTCGAAAAAAGCCCTCTGTCGGCTGTGTAAAAGAAAGCCCGATTTGGGCTTCAGTCGAAAAAGGCCGTGTTCGACTGACAAATCCGACTGTATAAGAAATGGCCTAAGCATGACGATTACAGCATTAGCCACACGAGGCAACGTACGCTGCCAGGTTATGGGACGATTGCTTTATTGTCTGTGGTGGCTGGGCCATACAAGCATATATATTATAATCCACGGGGAGTGGGTCCAACTGACATGTAGGCACCCGGATTTTTACTCGAACCGTAACGTGTAACCGCCATACGAGTAGAGACCGGGAATGTCGCCATATAGTCTACAAGGTAATAACTCACAATGTATTTTTTCTTTTGATATCGAAACTGGGCCCATCCACCAAGCCGAGTGCAAAACGATGCCGGCCCGGGCTCCAGCTACAATACACGGGTGTAGGTGGGGGTGTGGATGTTGTGCTCGGAGAGCTGCGAGACGCAATAAATTATATCGAATACGCAAAGTGCGTGACTCATTGCGAGACATGCGACCTGGGAGTTCGTCGCTCTGGGTACTACAGTATTGGCCATGGCCAGGAGAGTTCTCCCGGCGCGTGAACAAGAAATTAGAGGTGGCTTGGACCCAGGCTCGTCACCCTGCTTGGAAAGAGTCACGGCCAGGAAGACCAACCGCGTTGAGATGTCGGGCTTCAATGCAAGTAGTTGTAAGACACGCGCGTCGCTCGCACTACTATCGTATTCTGCGCGCTCACACTATTAATATCAAAATAACCCGCTTCATGTTCGTTTCAGCATCATACGTTGTGAACGGAAGGCAGTGTCTACATTGCGGCAAAGGTGGCAATGGCAAGTCTCTCCGTAATGGGGTGTGTAGTATGGCACTGTACTGCGGTGCCGGTACATTGGCCTGCTATGATCTACATACAGTAGATGCTACCGGCATGTTGGATAGTGGTATCCTCTTCGAATGGGGGCTGTAGTGTGGTAATGCCAAAAGCAGGGGAGAATTATTGAAGGATCGATGACTGCTTGCTGCTGTGTTTGCTGTCGAATCTGGCAGCCATGATCCGCGTACGTTGTGGTGTTTTTTCTGTTGGGTGTACCATTTTATTGCTGTGCCCCGCGATGCAAATATTATTGGGCAGGGTGTACCCTTCTCGTGGTGTTTCACGACAAATATCGCTTGTATAGTTTTGGCATCTGTTGAACGAGGGGTCGTTCTGTTTCGGATGTACGGTGTCCACTCCACTTAGCTAACACAACGCCGTATTTCATCTGTGTTTCCAGCTGAGTCCCTCAGCCATGGAGCCCATGTTGCCTCGGGGTTGTGTAGGGAGTAACATTAGATCCCACGATCCGCGATCACGACTGTTTGGCTGGGTGTGTCGTGTTGTTGTGGTGACCGCGATCAAGACTCGGTGGCAGCGCGTGCCATTTTGTTGCGGTGTCCAGCGAAAAATGTTGCTTGGAAAAGTGCCATCTTGTTGTATTGTCCGCGATCAAACTTGTTTGGTCGGGTGTGCCTTCTTGTTGTGACGGTGCCTTGAGATAAAACTGTTTGGGTGGGCATCTGCTGGACGAATGTTCATTTTTTTGGGTGCACGGCACCCCACCTCGCCAGCGTCGCGCCTTAATATGTCTCCAGCGTAATCTTGCAGCCACGGAGCCAAATTGCCGCGCGATTATGTAGGGTGTACCATTTTGTTGTGGTGTTCGCGATAAAGACTGTTTTTGCTAGGGTGTGCTATTTATATTTTGGTGTTCGCGATAAAGACTGTTTGGTAGGGTGTACCACTTTGTTACTGTGTCCCACAAAAAACATCGGTTGATAGGGTGTGCCCTTTGGTTGTAGTCTCCGCAACAAAACCTATTTGGCAGGGCATAGCATATTGTTGTAGTGCCCCGCAATCCGCGATAAAGATTGTTTGGTGGGGTGTGCCGATTTGTTTTGTGTGATATCCCGCGATGAAAATTGGCTGAGCGTCTTCTGTCAGATGGGGGGGGGGGCTTTGTTTGAAGTGTTCGGCCCTTCACCTCGCTGGCGTCACGCTTTGTGTGTTTCCAGCTGAGTCTAGCAGCGATGGTGCCGAAGTTTCCGCGCAATTATATAGGGTGCACCATTCTGTTGTGTCCAGATAATGTTTGTGTGGTAGGGTGTGACTGCTTGTGGTGTTGCGCGATGAAAAAAAAGTTTGGTTAGACTAGGTATCTGGGGCCGCTCGGTATGGGGGGTACGGCACTCCACCTCGCTGGCGTCACGACTTCTCATGCGTTGCACCAACAATGGATCCGTGACAAAGGCCGTTGTGTAGGGTGTGCCCTTTCGATGCGTGCGTGCGGTGTCCCGCGATTAAGCTTGTTCGGCTGCGCATTTTCTGTTGGACTAGGGGGGGGGTTGCTTCGGATATGCGGCGCTCCACTTAGCTGACGTCACGTCCAATGGGTTTTCAGTCGAGTTTAGCAGCCACGGTCCTCAAGTTGCCGCGCTACTATGTAGGGTGTACGAAAAACGTTGTGCTGTCCACGAAAAAGACTGTTGGGTTTGCCATGTAGTTGTGGTGTCCGCGGTAGACTGGCAACGTGTACCATTGTGCGGGGTCCCCGGCGATGAAGATTGTTGGGTTGGGCATTTGTTGGACGAGGGACCTTTTCGTTTCGAGTGTACGATACTCACGATCGCTGGCATCACGTCTGATGTGCTTCATGCGGACTCTATATGGCAGCCACCATGAAGCCCATGTTGCCTCGCGGATATGTAGGGAATATCAGTTCGTCACGGAATCCATAACCAAGAATATTTGGCAGGGTGTAGCATTTAGTTGTGGTATCACGCGGTAACGATAATTTGATTGGGCACCTTGTTGGACGAGAAACCATTTGTTGTTTATGTACGGCTCATGCTGGCGTCACGCCTTACACGGTTCCTTGTGAGTCTAGCAGCCATGGCCCACAAGTTGCCGAGCGATTATGTTTTCCAGGGCGTAGCATTTTGTTGTGCTGTGCCATGATCCGCGATACTGTTTGGTAGGGTGTGTCGTTTTGTTGTGGTGCGAGGGAAAGTATTGGTTGGCTGGGCACCTGTTGGACCAAGGATTTTTTTTCTTTGGATGTACGGCACCTCCCCTCGTTGATATCGCGCCTGTTTTGTTTTCAGACTAGTCTAGCAGTGTCACGGTCCTCAAGTTGCCCCGCGATTATTCCGTCTTGTGGTGTCCCGCTGTGCAATTGTTTTGGTTCCGTTGGACGAGCGGACCTTTCGTTTTTATGTGCGACACTCAGCTGACGGCCCACCGTACACCGGTGGGACATCTCGTCGAGAAAGTCTAGGCATCCCCGCTCGGCTTCTGAACCCTTGCTGCTGGTGACCCCTCTTGCATTCCTGGGGCATACCGTCATGTGCACACTCTTCGCTGAGAATAAGTCATTCTACGTCATTTTAACTCCTCGCTGCTGGTGAACTTTCCTGCGTTCTTGAGAGGCATGATGCCAATGTGTTGCAAGGTAACTCGGCCACGTTCCCAGCCCGCGTATTCCACCGCAAGAAGGCCTTGTAGTTTAGCCTAGTGTGGTCTTGCGGCGTGGAAGGACCCATCGCAGTCACGGTTGATTGGGCCAAACGAACGGCTCGAGCAGTCCGATCAAGGACAATTGCTATAATAGAGGCGCGCCACCCATCGTCTTCTCTGAGGTCCCTCAATTTTGGGTGCTTAAGACCTCTCCCAAAAACAGATTTGGACAAAAACATAACTGCTACCGGATAAAAACACCCCATGACCTAGGCACACAGCGAGAATCATGCAAAAAAAGTCGTATTTCCGACGATTTTGCCCCGTCACTCGGAAAAAATGTATCCAAAACGTGCTACATCTACCGTAGCATGCGTCCAGTACAGAAAACGAAGTATTCCTGATTGCAACTTAATATTATGGTGAGCGAATCATCATCTATTTGCCTTCTTCGAGAAGACGCCTACTTAAAAGGATCCCATGTACATGACACTGCTGTTTGAATATCGAGCATGACGGTACCGAGAGGGTGAGGCTCCAACACACACTATTAATAACCACACCATCTATCCTTCGATACCCGATCCACACAGAAAACTAAGAGCCGATGTGTACAGCTCTGCGCTCTACACGGTATACCATTCCACGAACTTGTAAATAACCCTTGTACTGCATCCCCCCAAAAAGATCCCGCCCATGTTCGAAACACTTGCTCTCACAAGACATGGGTGTAGCTCTAAAGGGGCAAAGCATTTTTCTGTCCCACTAGGATTCTGTGACGACGGCGTCTATCGTCCGTCCGACGTGAGTCCCTCGGCTAATTTCCCGCAACAATAAAAGTTCCCCGCCCTCCACGTCAGTGACAGACAAAGGAGACCACCCGTCAACACTCCCGCTCGTCTCTACATCGTCCCCGCCAACAGTGGTCGCACGAGCCCCTAAACCGTCACCGCTCCTTGTAGTTGTCGGGCTGATGAGCTTGACGGTCTCCGCCTGCTGCAGGAAGAGTTGCCCGGTTCCTCCGCCTTTGCCTGGTGGTTGGGCGGAAGGAGTTTTCAGCCGTGGATTCGCGTTATACCGGTCCCGGTTCGCGAACGGTTCGCAAGTGCGTGCGAGGTTCTCGAAAGACATGCGGTTCTTGAAGTGATAACAACCCCTGCATACGTAGGAATGCCCCCATGCATAGGTTGGAAACTCCCCATTTTTGCCTGTTCTTACAAGGAGATGCTACGAAGTAGCGACACATCTTTTATCTCAATTGTTTGCGGTAACGGCTCTTGAAGGCGGTTCTCGCAATCGTTCTTACCGCTAGATTCGCACTCCAATGTGGAGTCATCCCCCCGGTATGATAGGAGTTGCACTGTTTGGGCAAAACGTTTCTGACATTCTTAGCTCTCTTACCTCTCTTACCTGTATAGTGCGGTCGACCTCCCCAAGTGCAAAACTACCGGTCAGTATGATAATGTTATCAGTATACTTTACTTGGAAGTGTTTGATTTAGGGACAGCGCATGGGAATGTTGGGGGGGGGTTGTGCGCGAACGACTGTCTTCGAAGTCATGTTTCGGGCGAAGTATTAATACTAGTAGTGAACTCCTCAAACGTTTAGGGGCTCAGAAACTTCTCAGAATCTGCTGCAGCCCTAGCGTGGGATGACTCTGTGCGGAAACACATCCAGTCAACCCCATGATCTAACTCGTGCAACGGTAGGTAGGGTGTTATTTTTCGTCCAACACACCTCGGACTGGTGGGGTTCCCCAACCGACGAAGTACCTCCAACAGATTGTGACCACGCTATAACCATTTCGTGGTTTTACAGCAGTATTAATAGTAGTATTTATTGTATACAGTATCTAAATCACCGGATCTTGGTCAGCGCGGTGCATTTTCAGGTATCTCAAAAGTCTGGTTTTTGTTGGGGTCAATAGCTCAAGTGAAGCACCTCACTCGCATACATTAGGGGCACTCCAGCCGTAGAATGCTGCTGATAGTACGGTAGGGTGCATCTGATATCACTCGTCATGAAATTTGAGTCAGGTTTTCTTAAAGCTCTTTCCTCACTTGAGGCAGCTAGTTTTCTGCCCACCACTACCCACCACTACCCACCGCGACACAAAACCCGTCTTTTGGGGAAGAAAAAAAAAAAAACAGCTCGACGAACGGCAGGGAACACACATTATTATTGTCTTTGTTTTTCAATTTCAGCCCAGTGACGTCAGTAGGGGGGGGGGACTTCGACCGGCTTTTCGTGTAGGTTCGGATTAGGGTTATGGTTAAGTTTAATGGTTGTTCCATGGTTGTGAAAACACACAATAATAATGTAGGACACGCCTCCTCAGCTGAGGATGCATTGTTTCCGAGTCAGAAACGTTGTTGTTGCCGAAAAGTGCTTCGACCCCTGTCGAAGCACGCGTGATATTTCTTCAAATGGTTGAAATGGCTAAACGGGTTACTAGCCCCTTAGGAATTGTGGTAACGTTATACCTCGTACAGAAAAGGGACATGCCCTGCTTGGAAATATCGTGGGTCAAATGGCTGAAATGGCATAACGGTTTACTAGCCCCTTAGGAATTGCGGTAACGTTATTCTTCGTAACAGAAAAAGGACATGCCCTGGTTGGAAATGTCGTGGGTCAACGGCTGAAATAGCTAAATAAACGTTACAAGCCCTATAGCAATTGTGGTAACTTTATACCTCGTACAGCAGCATAAAAAACCGATGTGCGCTGCTCGGAATTATCGTGGGTTGATCACAGCAGTGATGCATACCTTTATGTGAGTTTTAAACCATTTCACCCCCGTGACGTCAGTAGGAGCACTCCCACTGGTAGAGTACTTCCTATGGGTTAGTGTTAGTGTTGGGGTTAGTTCCATTGTTGTGAAAAACAATGTGTAAGACACCCGTTGAGCATTGCAGTAGCGAAATGTTTAAAGGCACCAAAGGGTCAACACCGCCGTATCTATGGACCAATGAAGCCATGATATCCAATCTGGCTTTATCTCGGACCTTCAGCTGCTGCTGCGTTAGGCCGCCGCCGAACATGGCGGGAAACCTGCGAAATACCTCCGAGTCGGCGAGCTTGTCTTTCTTTCTTTTCTTCGATTTATTTTCTTGACTTTTTGTTTTTTTTTATTCTTTCATTATTTATCGCTTTCTTTACGTTCTTTTAGTTCGTTATTTGGGTTTTTGTCCTTCTTGGTTGTATGTTTCCGTTCGTTTTCCTTTGTTTCATTATTTATTCATGTATATCTCTTGAATTTAGTGCCTGCGCAACTTGTCTGGTTTGTGCATGTCCTGCGTTTCGTACCCATACATACAACGCAGGTTCGCGGTATCGCAGTTTGTGAGCATAGAGCTGGGAAGGTATTAGCAACTTGTCAGGATTGTGCATGTCCTGCGTTTCGTACCCATACATACAACGCAGTTTCGCGGTATCGCAGTTTGTGAGCATAGAGCTGGGAAGGTAATAATAGTGGTCGTTCTATAGCGCCGGCCAGAAAAACCGGTACTACTCCACGTTGTAACCCTACCGACGGTTCCCATCTGTCCCAAACAATATCGCAGGCGCTATGCGTAGCGGGCAACCGGCACTACTCGACCGGCGCTAAAGAGGGACTACTACTACTAACTTAGAAAGAAGCGCCAGTATCGACGCTATCAACAGGTGCGCTGGTTGTCGTTATATATTCATAGGCGGGAAATAACGATTTAATATCGAGAACACACACAAATTGCCACGTGGTTCCTCGGGGTGCCGAGTGTAGCAAACGGAAACCGAACCAAGGGGGGGTTGACTGTTGTATTATGGAATGTACTCTGGAATGCAAAACCCAAAACCCAACCCTAATTACCTTTGTCATACTCGCGTATAGCCCTGACTACCTTGGTCGTACCCGGGTAAAACATATCCAGACACGTCTACAACAGTCAATACTCCCCCTAAACACCAAACACGCCAAAAAACGAATTATATACCGCAACGTAGCGCAACACAAACACGGAGACAATCGATGCTTTGCACGACCTTAGGTACAATACATGGTACAATGCATGGTACAATACATGGTATGGTATATGGTATGGTACAAAGTATATGGTATATGGTATCTGAAGGCGTGTGCTACGATAGGGATGGAGGGCACAACTTGGCTAACATGGGTTCCGCCCCGACTGGGCTCCCCACCTCAAGAACTGTCCATTCAATATGTCGGCACAGTGGTTTAGTGAGATTGCTACTCGTGCTTTTCGCAATGATAGTGTTCGTGGTATAGGTTTTCGTAGGCTGTTAATTTGGGGTTGTTCATCGGGTTGCAGTTGCACATCTTCACACTCAGTACTGCCTGGTTTTCGGCGCAGAGCTTCTCATGTGATCACCTCAAAAAACGTAGATGAGCTATCCCACGATATGACAGGGTTTTTGCATTTTTTGGGTTGAAAAAAATCTGAGCTTCTGATTGGTTGACCAGTTGAGCTCCTCAAGTGTGTAACTATCGCTCAGTGTGATAATGATGCGAGCGTGGTCGTTTGAGGACTCGCGCATAGACGTGTTGGTCGGGATTGCGCCAACGAACGCCTTCGAAGGCATGTTCGGGTGGGTGCGATATTGAACTCTTCATGTTAGGAGCTCGGAAACTTTCGCTGCGCCCCTACCGTGGTTTGAGTGAAAAGCACTGAAAATCACTCACTCCCATCATACCATGCATCGGCACCGAGTGTATAACCACAAAACCTGAAACGATGAAAACGACGCGTGCTGCGATAGAGGTATTAAGGTCGACGCGTTAGAGGTATCAAGGTATACCTCATTTTGGCAAAAGAGGACGCGTGCTGCGATATAGAGGTAACAAGGTATACATCTTTTGGGCAAAAAACGACGCGTGCTGCGATAGAGGTGTTAAGGTATACCTCTTTATGGCACAAAACGACGCGTGCTGCGATAGAGGTGTTAAGGCATAACTCTTTATGGCAACAAACGACGCGTGCTGCGATAGAGGAATTAAGGTATATTATACCTCTTTTTCGCAAAAAACGACGCGTGCTGCGATAGAGGTACCAAGGTATACCTCTTTTAGGCAAAAAACGTATTTCTGATTGACGGGGATTCCCTAGCCCTCCTCAATCCAAGATCGTCGGAATCTTGTCATTCTTGTTTTGCGAAATGATTGGTCAGTGTTAATACCTGGGCCACTGGTTGGTTCATCGGATTGCATTATCTTCAGTTTGCTTTAAAACCAGTTTAGGGCTGAAGCTATAGTCTAGAGATCCTCAAGCGAGGAGTAGTATCGGGAAAAAACATTCCGCACCTGTACCGTACTGTAAAAACTGATTATTACCTCAACGCAGCGCAATGAACAAAAAAAGGGGCACGCGATGTTTCTACACGAGGACCTTCACGGGTCCCCCTAGAAAACGCCTTTACCTTTGAACTCCACCATGATCATGGGGCGGGTCTCGACCTTCAGTCGCCCTATTGCGACCGCCCTCGACTCTCCGCTCCAGTTCACTACCAGAACCTGCACCGAACACGCCCCGACGACGATGTAAGTTCACGAAAGACAGTTAGCGGCGGCTAGAAACTCGAGCAACAGCCTACTTGGAACCGTTGTCAAGTTGTTCGCGTTGCTTTCCGTCGCCGGCGGCGCACGTCTAATCCGGCTACAACGATCGAAAAAGGAGTCCTTATGTTTTGGCGCCACTAAAAAATCGCAGGTCGCATTTCGCAAGAAATCAAACAAAGGTGCTCTGCATTCAGGCACAAGGGAGGATAGCGTTTAACCTGTTTAGATCTCCACCCGCGCTTTTGGGGGGAAACACTTAGAATTCGCGTGGGACAATGCTTGCAGTGGTAAAACCCTCCCGCTCCCTCCACAAAAAAACATCTTGACAAACGCCATTCCACTTCTACTAGGTAGTTCCTGAGTGGAAAGCCTGAGTTGAAGGGAGTCCCGTCAGTTACAAACGAGTGATCCCTGAATAGTGCGGTATAGTGCGGTATAGTGCGGTATGGTGCGGTAGGGGTTGATGCAGTTACGGGGTTAACTAATGTCTCTGACATTCTGGCCTTCTGGCCTTCTGTCCTTCTGGCGTTTTGATGATGTGATTGGTCAATTTCCTCAAGTGGGGAACTGCCACCGGTCAGTCGAATAATTTTACGAGCAAAAATTGTTTTAGGACTAGGACATAGAAGCTTAGTCGGGTTGCGCGAACGCATGCCTTTCAAGTCATGTTCCGGGTGAGATATTCAGCTCCTCACATGTTAGGAGCTCAGAAATTTCTTAGAATATGCCGCACCCCCATGATACCGTGGGATGGCTCAAACGTCTTGGGCAAAAACGATCGTATCCCTCGAACGCGTCGGAAGTTGAGGAGTCAAACATCAAAATCGAAAGAAGGACTCTTGCCTGGTCGCCTGCGCACAGCTCAGACAAGTACTTCGTGCTTCCATCAGCCAGCAGAGCGTACGAGTGGACTGGCCCGGCGTTTATCCGAAACGGCCTGGTGAAGCGCAATAACGGTCAGGAGGGGGGTGAGGGGTGGAGGGGTGAATGAATTGCCCTGCACGGCCGTAGACCATAAAACCTCGCATCCTTACAATTCCGGGACAATACGTAAGTGCACGTCTGGTGTTAAATGATCAGGCAGACATTGCGTGCACTGAGTGTCAGAGGGGACAGGGGTGGAGGGGTGTAGCAGAGCGGGGGCCCAGCGTACATCCGAAAAGGCCCCTGATAAAGAGCAAACATGGTTGGAGAGGTGGGGCGGAGCGACTAACTAGGAGAGAGCGCTTCTAGCCCAAACCTGTTTCACGAATACAGCAGTGGGACATAAGTGTCAAGAGCAGTTGGCATACACCACACGCCCACAAACAATGAACTACCTAACAAGAACGTCCGCGTCTCGTTTGGGGGGGTGCTAAGACTTTTGGACTCAAGGGTTCAGCGGCGGGCGCTGCACTGCTGTACCCTACCTAGAGTAATAGGATAGCCTATGGCCAAGGTTGCTCAAGGTTAGGGTCGCCATAAGGTATCAAGCCTTGACAAGATGAGGTGTGTGATGAGGTGTGTGATGACGTGTGCGGGGCACGCTACGGTAGAGGCTCGCCGTTTTTTCCCTGCAAGGACTTCGTGGCTTGATAAACTACTCCATACCTCACCCAAAAACTGATTTGGAGGAAGTTAAAAGTGTTCCCGGATTAGCAATCTCATGGCCTAGGCGTACAACCAAACACACTGCGAAACAACATTGAAATCCCGACTATTAATATTAATAGTTTATGAATGTTATGAATAGGTTAAGGAGCTCCGTCATTCAGAAACAGCTTGAGCTAAAAGGCGGTATACCATAGACTATACCTCCATCATTGCAGGCGTACTGTACTTGATTGATGGAGCGGTCATACTTCTTTTTAAAAATGTTTTTAGATACGTCAGCTGTGACTTCGATCAATTTAAGGGTCCTCTTTGCAAGCTGCGTGATACTCCGGTCGCACGTTATAGTCTTTCAAGATGTATGAACCCCCTGGACCTTGTCAAGGGGGATATCGGTCCATAAGTACTTGCACAGCAGGAAGCTCTCGCCCAAACGCCATACTGCAAAAGAAAAAAAAACAACCTTAAGACGTAACTTGCCTGGCTGGAACGAAACCAGTCTCGAAAGTCTCCGCGTGCACAAGCGCCAACATCTTCGCGCTCGACCCAACCAGCATCCCCTCCCCCTCCGCCAAGCTCTGTATCAAGTCGACGCAAACACGGTCCCCTACCCCCCCCTCCTTAGTCCGAGTCACAACCCCTGTCGAGAGCTCAAACGTTTTCTTCCCAGCACCACACGGGCTGGCGCTGCCAGTGCTTGAATCATCCGGGGTCAGCTTTGACTGTTTTTGCTTCGCGACGTTATTTCGGTCTTCGCGAGCTGTGATCGCCGCATTCCAGAGGCCGTCGTTTGGGCCTAGTAGCAGAGCGTCGACCCCGGTTTGAAGAGCGAACGCAGCACCTTGGACCTGGGACGGCTCCGTAAGCTGTGGCCGTCATAAAAGTGCGACGCACCGGAAGGGAGGGGGATTGCGCGCCTGATGCTCAGGTTGCGCGCAGACACCAGCTTTAACCCTAGCCCTAATCCCAACCCTACTATACCGGGTATGTTATTTTACTTTTTGTCGCTCCAGAGGTCTAGTTGCAGAGCGTCGACCCCGATTTGAAGAGCGAAAGCGGTGCCTTGGACATGGGACGGCTTTGTAAGCTGTCACCGCCATAAGAAGTGACGCACGAGCAGAGAGTTGCGCGGCTGGGGGGCAGGTCGGGCGCCGAGACTAACTCCAACTCTAATCCTACCCCTACCCCTACCCCTAACCCTACCCCTACGCCATATATCCATACGTATATTATTTCACTTTTATACTTCCGTTGTCTGGGCCTAGCAGCAGGGCGTCGATCCCAGTTTGAAGAGCGAACGCCGCGCTTTGAACTTTCAACGGCCCTGTCAGCTGCCAACGTCATAGGTGTGATGCATTGGCAGGGTGGGGGTTGCATGGCTGGGGCTCAGGTGGCGTGCCGACACTATGTGGCGAGGGCATTCAACCACGCGAGCCGACCGTACCATAGGGAGAACAGGGAGCGACACCTGTTAGATGCTCTAACACGACCCCTCGATAGATGTGGCATGGTCGAAACCAAGAACTACCTATCAGGTATCAAGTTCAAACAATCCCTTGTGTGACGTTCGTGAACGCAAAGCTGTGATCTTGTACGCTGATTAATACGTTACACGCCAATAACACCTACCTTTATGTTATCTTGGTAGGCATGCCCATTGCAACGGAAACCAGGTTCTCAGCCGGAATCAAGCTGCGATGTTAACCTCTTAACACGGCCCCTCGGTGGAGGTGACATACATCGATTCACCGATCAACTATGTCCCGAACTAAATCAAACCCTTGTTCAACGTTCGCGATCGCCTCGAAAAGCGGTACGCTTGTACGCCCATACACAAAGTATACGCCAAAGAGATACACACTTACCGCATTCTTGGTGAGAAGGTCCATTGCAGCGGACTCCACATTCTCAGCCCGAATCGAACTACGATAATATCATCCAAGACGATCCCTCGATATAGGAGACATAGCTCAATATACAAATCAACTACGTATCAAACTGAAATCGAACCTTGTTCGCCATCGCGTCATCAGCTGTACGATTATACGCCGATACCCCAGTTATACGTCAACACCCACTGTTGCTGCTACCTTGGTTGTAGCGCTCGTTGCAACGGACGTCAAACAATCAACCATAATAAAACTACGATGCCAACATCCAGCACGATCCCTCGATGGGAGTGATAGTGTCAAATTTGCCAACCAACCACGTATCGAACTGAATCAAACCCTTGTTCAACGTCCGCGATTGCCTCAGAAAGCTGTACCTGATACGCTTGTACGTCGATACACAAGCTATACGCCATCAAGATCCACCTTTACGACGCACAAGCTGTACGTCAACAATACCCACCTGCACTGCAATCTTGGTAGGAGTCCCCATCGCAACGGACACTAGATTCTCAGCCGGAATCATCGTCCAGTCCGAGCACGTTACCTGAGGGTTATAATATACGAGAAAGGGGAGGGTTATGGGTGAAGGAAATACTCCATTCCTTGTTCGACAGTATAATAGCCAAAGCACCAACACATGAGTCCCCCTCTTCTGGAAAAGTCATCGATGGACCCCACGAAAGATCGACGGTTCGCAACCCTGGGCAAGACGGGAGAAGCAATCACATCGATTGTTAACCCTTGTGGAACAGGACGCATGACACGGTACGGGTGAACAATATTTTTGACGCGTGCTACAACGATAGAGGTGCGCCACTTTTTTCCAATTCTACTCGTAAATTTGGGAGCTCAAGATCTCCCCAAAAAACTGATTTGGAGAAAAATAAAACTGCAACCGGATGAAAACTCCGATGGCTTCGGCACAACAACAAGAATGATGAACAAAAATGTCGTATTTCCGACGATTGTCGGGTTAAGGAGTGTCTTGAGTCATTCAGAAGCCATTTCAGACGAAAACTGCTACCTCGATCGTAGCGTGCGTGTTTTCCCGAGGTGCATTGCTTGAGAAGCTCTATACCTCCACCCAAAAACGTATTTCGAGAAAAAAATGAAAATGCAGTCCGATGACTCATCCCATGGCCCAGGTTCTTAACGAATAACATGGTATTTCGAACGGTTTTGGGGTAGTTCCTCAGTTGAGGAGCCCCGCGAGTCACATGGTTTCTGCAGCGCTTTTCACGGGTCGGATCATTTTTCGCGGGTCGGTTCGGGCCAGGGTGACCTGACCCGTTCCGTGAGATTTAAAACCTTCCTGGCCCGACCCGACCAAACCCGTGATATTTCGATCACCTTCTGACCCGGCTCGACCCGACCCGACCCCCGAGACTTTGCAAACCTCCTGACCCGATCTGTCGGTTCGGTCGTGACCCGAGAAACAAAAAAAAAATCTAGCTGTTTAGGCCCAAAAGTGCCATGAACCCATACCGTAGCACGCGTCGGCTTTCACGTCGAACTTGGCCCCTTTAGAACGGCACTCGCAATTAGAGCATACATTATTACGGGGTATATATAGTAAACAGAACCAAATACGGTTAGAAAAAACATGGTAATATATATATTTTCGCATTGATCGTGGGTTCTAATTACTATGCCCCCCCGTAATACTTGAAATTAGTACTAAATGACGTTTCGGGGTAAGGGTTAGCCAAATAACAGCCGCATAATAGTAGCCGTACTCTCACTTGGATCCAATCCACCGAGCCGACAAGGGAGAGCGCCCTGCTCTGGCTCTTGGGATCGGTAATCGATATCGATGCCCCCACAAGCGTTCCTTCTCCGTCCACCAACTTGCCGCCCTCCTTCACAACGAGCCGCCTAAGTGCAGGAGGCAATTGCAAGGGAACCTGGTGGTCATGTTTTGATCTCATGGTTCTCATACTAGCGGATTGCCATAAACTCAAGTCCGTGGTCACAGCACAGACTCAAACAACTCTGGAGTGGAATACTACCTCTCCCGAAAAGCAATTATGCATCACTCGCTACACACAATCGTACTGGTGCGCATCATCGTCCAAGTTTCGACCCGCTTGCGACATGCCTAATGGAGGCCAAGATTGAACGTGCTCCACACTTACCGCTAGTGCAGTCAATACCAGGATAGCTATGAACGCAGTTGACGCTTTGGGGACCCAAGCATAGCTGAGTCAAATCGTTGGCATTACCGCATATACCGTACGCGCCGCACGTTGCTCCGCTGCGAGTATTCGTATGGAGGATGCCTGTTTACCTTTTCGACTTTGACGCCAAGCCTTGATCACCGCTAGACTCATCCAAAACCAGAACATCCGCGGATCCTTCAAACTCCCGCCAATCGCTCCCCTTCGTGCTGGACCCCCTCGCATCAAACCACAGCTCTAATGGCCTGGCGAGTCACGGGGATACGGGAAAACGATATACCATCAGGTGTATTTCTTCAGCAGGTTTAGCTGTACAGCTTGTATGTACAGCAGGTTTTTATGTACAGCAGATTTGTTTGTATATGGAGTGCCAAATGTGTTTTGTCTGAGGTCCGATGGATGTATATAATATATATCTGTCCGAATCGGAGCCATGATCTTGCTAAAAACGAGTACAGCACCCCTCGCGAGGGCACGATGCAACCACGGCCGAGGCTGCCCGCGGCGATGTAAGGATTGGTTGACCTCTCGGTCTAAAACTCCCCCATCGCGAGCTAGCACAAAGGTCTAGGTAAACCAAAACGAGGAGCGCTCAGGGCACACCTCCAACAACGGCGCCCGTGCGTTAATGATGACGCGTGCTACAATAGAGGTGCACCAATCATTGTTTTTTCCAATACTACTCCTCAATTTGGAAGCTCAAGACCTCCCCCAAAAGCTGAGATGGAGAAATAAAAATGCTACCGGATGGAAAAGCCCATGGCCTGAGTACACAACCAAAACCACGCAAAATAAAATGGCCTATTTCCAATGATTTTGGGTTAAGGAGTTCCGTCATTCACAAAAACAAAACAGACCAAAAGTGCTACCCCTAATGTGCCATCTGATGCCCGCCTGCGGCTCCGCGCACGCTCGTGGTGATCGAGGATGACATTGGCAAGCAGAGGCTGCCAGTAAGTGAGTGCTGCATCACTGTCCAGAGAGCTGCATCAAAATAGATAATGGTGAAGCGAAGAGAAAGAACGCCGAAGATCAAGAAACACACGCTCGCATTGCTCATGGCTATCTGTTTTTGTTGCTCTCCCTCAGTCAGTCCGTTTTGGTGATGGAGGTGCCGTTGCCTAATGTCAATGCTCGGTTGAAACGGCAGCAAGCAAGCAGCCGCGTCACAACAATTTTTAGATGCGTATGAATTCGACAAAAACAGCAGCGGCGGCAGCACCAGCAGCACGACAAACAGCCAGCTGTATCCAGCATAATATGCATAAAAACATGATGGCATGTTCATTTTGCGCCAGTAAGCATAGGACAAAAAGAGAAAAGGAAAAAAAAGATAACCAAAAACAGTGAAACAATATCGGATACCTGGTACACACCAAGGCTCGAACCCGAAGGGAAGCAAAAACAAAAAAAATTAGGCTGAAAACAAATGAAAGTGTTGCTCTTGGGGACAAACTTTTACGCTTGTACGTACGACTACGTACGTGACATTTGGGAACAGAGAGTTGGCCAAAAACGTGATTTGGCAGGGGCTGTCGCGACACAAAGCGAGTACAGCCGAGGTCGCCCCCGGCAGAGTCGGGAGGGGCGAGCAAGGTGAGGCAAGTCCAGGACACAGCGCACCGAGAGGTGGGCCTCGGCTCGAGCCATCTCGAAGACGGCTCAAAACCTGGTCTAAATCCCTTCGGTTGCTCTCGTGCAACCTCGGGATAATCCTCCATGCATTTTACGTTTTCCTGTCCAACTCCTGACCGACCAAAGTAGGCGTCCCGCAAGACCCTACTACGAAAGGGTTTCAATAGGGAAACATTGACGGCTGATAATACCGTTTTGATAATCCGAAAGTCGACATACCTAGAGGCTTGGCATTGTGAGGCCGACGTCCCTCTTGCAGCCTGACGTCGTGCTTTACCGTAATATGGATACATGTTAGCTGATTAATAAAACGCGAGACAGTACATCCCGAAGAGTTGCATTACTTGCGAACAACACGCACTAACTACTTGTGAGTACACCACAAGGTGCCCAAGGTGCCACCTGACGAAAAATCAGCCTGGTTTTCAATGTTACGGATGCTTTACCATTAAAAACCGGTTCTCGGACAACCTGGTAAAACCGGCTAAAAAAAAAACAGTTAACCCGGCTCTTTCTTTTTTACTCCAGTAATAATTACGCCGGCTACTTAGTTTTTGGTTCGTCGAAAATGCCCGTCCGGTGCCCATCTCTAGTCAATACTGCTGTAGATACAACCAGCTGTTGGTTGATAATGTGTGTTTCCTTAATATTAAACTGTTTTTTGCACCCATCTACATCCAGCACAACCAGTGTCCGTGCCGATGCCTCCTAGAGAGGCGAGCTCTGCTACTACTGCTGTGGTCACAGACTACGAGACAGCGTCGGCAGTTAGTTGTCCTTTGCTTTTTTCATAACGACATACTCGGACCAAGACCCAGGGCTCGTACGAACCTTTGGCCTCTGGGTGCAGACGAGCACACCCGGATGTTTCGATATTTTTCAAACAAACGCGTAACACCGGTGTCATTTCATACTCGCTCCCCCAGCGTTTGTAAGTTTAAATCAGTGAAGAAAAGGAAATTAGACCCGGCTTTTGCGTCGGGGAATTATTTGAACATTGAAAATTGAAACATCGACAATTCTAGGAATGGTTCGCTGTCTAAAGTCCCGACAAAATAATACCACCTCCTATTTCCGGTTTAAAACGAAAATGCCGTTCATCAAGAAAAAACGGAAACAAAAAGAATGCGTACCTTCAAGGTAGCGACAATTGCCCGAAAAAAATTACAGAGCTCAAGGAAGTATCATACAGACAGGTGGGGTAAGGAATTTTATAGGAACTTCGGGCATGTCTCCTGTCCTCCCATGAGTATCGCCTCCATATAATATCGAACACAGCGGTTTTTTCAAACTTAAATCCCGGAGGTGGATTCTTAAAGCGCGGAGATGGATAGTAATTGCTCCAGTAGCCGTTCGAAACACCATCACCTATGTTTGTTTACAGTGTGCCGCGTAGTCGCGAATATCACCCTCAACTACTTGTACCAAGTACTGCTGTATCCTGCCGGTATATTGGTAAACAATCAAATGGGTGTTCGCAGGCCTGAACGACGCGCGTCGCATATGCTTCATGCCTTCATGCCGTACATTGGCTACCCGGGGATGACAACGTTTGTCCCCGCCTCGAAATGGCGCTTTCCTGTACTCGAACGAGAGGGGGGGAAACCGGGGGGGGGGGGGAAGGGGACCTAAAAAATAACATTTGCCGCAGGTTATCAGGTTCCAGCTGGGGACTAACGACGCGCGTTCGAAAATGAAAACGGGCTTCTTGGTATATACTGTAATACCCTCTGTCAACGCCCCCGTCCATGTGTTGCCCCCCCCCTCCCCCCCCCCCCCCCCTTGAAACGGCCGAAAAAGTGGGGAAAGCGTTGTGTTATCCCCGAGGAATGAACTTTATATATTGAAGAAGTCTCCCCTACCTCTTTGGTATCCCCGGGGACAACTTCATGACCAACATCAATCGCCCTTCCCCGGCGGGCAGCACGAAAAAACGATGTCACCCCGGCGGTAGAACATAACTATATCTACGGTATTCTATTCCGATCCACCGCAATTCGTATGCAATGAGTAGTGCGCATCCCTTTGTGGAGTTTCGGAAGGATGCTGAACACCGTGGCCGCCCCACGGTTTCCGACTGGTTGGCCGTCGGCATAGTTGAGACGGCTATACTCTAGCACCTGCAGCTTTTGGTGCTTTTCGTACGTGGCGCGGCCCTCGGGTCCGACGAGCCGCCGAAGCTCAAACAGAGGCTTGGGGTACTCTCGAGTCTTTGGAGCCTTTGGTGTCAGAGGGCGGATCCCCCTTCTCGTCACGGTTATCCCCCGACGAAGAGTGCAAGCATCCCTGAATACTGGCCGTCCTTTTCTCTCAATGTGCATGCTCGTAGATGCTGTTGAGACACGACATCGCTGGTTATTGAGCACGACGTACACAGCGGCGGGGAAGCGAGCTACACACGAGGCAGCGGCGGATGCGTCGAGAAGACTGTTGGAATAAAGCCTCGGGGTGTTTTCTCCCCGGGGCTTTTGGTGTTTGACCAAGTCCCCCCTACCTCTTTGTTCTCCCCGGGGACAATGTTTTATTGAAAAACAAACGAGCGCTCGACCTAGGGGGCGTTAATAGAAGATGTTACGATAGGAACTTCATTTTCTCTGTTGTTTTTAGTTCCCGATTTAAAAAGCACTTGAAAGAAAACAAGAAACTCGCCAGCAGCCAGAAGCAAATTGGTTTGGGGCTTGGAGTCGGCAGCCAGGAAGCCTCAACCGGAGACTCCCGCCGTGGGTGGTGCAGTTTGGTGTGATCAACGATGTTAAGTCGACCGCGCGTGCTATAATAAACTGCTGAAAAACAGTCTTCGTCCTGTTGACTCTGGTATCACCAGGGGGTCACCGACCTGTATCCTCCACGAGGATATACACACCCTGTAACACGCGCGATCGAAGTATCACACAAGTGATGACTGTTGATGAAACTTCGCACAGCTCAAGTTTTTCTTCATTGTTTCCTAAATAAAATGAATGCGGTGAACATGGAGCGACAGTGTCAGTAGGAGCAACTGCTCACGTAGTTGTGCACTGCTGTGCACTATAGCAGCTGATGAAAACCACAGCTATTGGTAGTGCACAGTGAGCACTAGTTACTGCTGTTAATTGCTGTAGTCTAAGAAACAGCAACAGCAGAGCAGCAGCAGCAGGCACCAGCAGTACTCGTACAGCGAAGTCTCGAGTCTCGTGCAGCAACAGCAACAGCCGCCGAAGTACACGTACGCAAATTTGCGGCAGTGCGGCAGTCGGTACCGTGTACCAGGTATTGGTGATCATGCCAGTTTTCCATACTTTATCCTAGACAATGATAGTCTAGTGGTGAGGTAAAAGAAAAGGCTTCACCAATGCAGTACGCCGTATTCTGGTATTCTCCAGGCTTCAGCCTGGAGTCTTACTGACGGATATGAGTTTTGCGAAGCACACTTTTTCTGAAGCCCATTTGAGTGATGCACAAAAATCACAACCTGGGACGCCCCTTGTTCGATTGACCCTCAAAACCCGTTCTCCAGCGACAGCAGCAGCATCGCGGCAATTTTTGCATGCTTCGACAGCCTAGCACATATCGTCGGCCTCGGCCGAGTTTCGGCATCAGAGGTGGAGGGTGTGACACGAAATTTTCACGTCGCGAGCTCACCCACATGCACACGTGCACCCACCCAAGTGGGCCACCGTGCACCCACCCATCCGTCCATTCCGTTCAACGATTTCTCGACATTGCGCAAACAAAAACTGACATGGGTAGGCCTTGAGTTTCGGCCTCCCGGAGTCCAACAGGATAGTGTGAGCACAGATGGACAGCATCAGCGGTTCGCCAGCCTTTTCCAGCCCTCTCGACAGCTCGACCAGAAACGATGCGAAAAGCTGCTCGAAACTGGAGTTCCAGAAAATATTTCAGATTGTCTCCAAAAAGGGGCAGGCAAAACACAAACCCTCTCAAAATTCAATTTGACCAATCACTGCCGTGGTAGCTCGAAGTAGGCATAAGTCCGCAACGCCCTGGTGCGATCGATCCTTGACGGCATCGGCGCCTCATACAAGCACATGCAGGCCCTGGTGCCCCAGCTGAGTGCTCTGAGGTACCTTGGGCCGGGGGTCTTACTTGAAACTACAGATGAGCTTGCCGGGCGAGGTCTGCCAAGCCAGGGAAAAACAGTACCCGTATTTTGTCACGATCCACACGTACCTGGTAAACTGACTGGTATCACGGTGGTATGGATCCGCACACCGCCGACACAAACAGCAGGCATTGCGGGCGGCAACCAAGAAGGCGTTGGGTTCCCTCCTGTAGCTCGCGTTCGGGCTTCGCATAGCTTCATGTAACGCTAGCTGTGCAGCACAAAACGCAGTATACAAGAAAACTCCAACATGTGTAGCCCTCTTTTTTGTTCAATGCATAAGGGCTCCGCTCCGCGGGCGGCTGACGCCGCTTGCTTCGCGCAAGGAATAATGCAATCCAAACGTACGTAAAGGTGACAGAAAGAAGGGGGTGCGACTAGCGAATTGATAATGCCAATAGCAGCTGCTTGTGCAGAGCTAGTTGTCCTGTGCTGTGCACCGTGCTGTGTGCTTGTTGGCGATGTCACGTTCTGATCGGCAGTACGGGTGTAATTTGCGGGGAAGGGGGGGGGGCATGGAGACCGAGAGATGACAATCAACCGAAGAAAGCAAAAAGACGAGTACCCGACACGTACGTACATAACGGTACCTGGTGCCTGGTACTTCGCATCACACCTGGTACTGCTGTATGTTCGAACGAAAGCACAGCGCAGCACGGCACAGCACCGCACCGCAGGGCAAGCCCCGGCGCTGCGCTGCTGAGCTATATATATTATAAAAATTAAACTACACTCCAGCTGTGAGATCGAATATTTGTCGAAACTCATCTTTGCAAGCTGTGTGTGATACTCCGATCGCGCGTATTACGGGTTGTGTGTCTTCATGAAGGATATAAGTCGGCGACTCCCCTTGCATACATAGCTGCTGGGCTGAGCTGAGCTGGGGGCGCATGTATTGTGAATCTAACAATGTAGCATGTAATATGTATGTCCACACCTCTGGTGTTGTAGTAGTATCGGTACGCGGTGATGATTATAGTGCATGACATGCACGCAAGAGTAAATACAGCAATGCACTCAGCACGGCACAGCGATGTCTCGTCTCTAAATCGGGCTTCTTAAAGCGTTGCCACCACCTTTCTTTTACAAGTACCTCTTGCATTGCGTTAAAAAAAAGCCGGGCACAAATCGGGCCTGGAGACAAGCAAGGTGAATGATACTCATTCGCTTGGGTAACTAACCCACTGTATTATACGTATGGGGGGGCAGCGTCTGCCACCGAGGGTGATGTTTGGGGAGCTTGTTAGGGGTAAGGGCTACTGAGGGGGGCAAGAGAAGGACTGGATGGTGCACCTGAAATAGGATATGCCGGCCTTAGGAATGAAGTTCAAAGGGTGGCGAAAGGTTGCTCAGAAGGCTGGCAGATGGTTTCGACGGGTAGAGGAGGGAGCAGAGTCATTTATGCCGAAATGGCGTGAGGCAGAGAGATGCAGAGTTGCAGAGCGACACGCAAAATGCCGCGGCAGCGCCATCCACCGTCGGCATCTCTAAGCGGCCGGGGGGAGGGAGGCGGGGGGGGGGAGGGGGGGAGGAGGGAGGGGGAAGGGGGGAAGGGAGGGGGGAGGGGGAAAGGGGGAGGGGAAGGAGGGGAGGGGGGGGGGGGGGAGGGGGGGCGTCCTGCTCAAGAGACAGGTCTGGGTCTGGCCATCATCGTGCTGAAGCTTGTGGGCCTTCCAATGGCCGTCACAAGTTAGCGCAACGCCGCCTGACTTCTTCGCCTTGTTGCGTTCTCCCCCCAGTGCCATTGATGCAGTTGATACCCTCTATGACCCCAATGCCGCCTTCAGTCAGTTCATAGGGTCTGCTACTCGTAGTATGGTGGGGGGGGGTAGTGTAGTGGGGGGGGGGGGGGGGTTCCTTTCATTGCTTCCTTTTCTTTTCTTTTCTGGTTTTTCTTTTCTTTTTGTTTTTCGAATTTACTCAAGTCTGACGTGCGCATGCGTAGTGATAGGCACCACGTGCAATATATACATTGGTAGTCTTTACCTGGGTGGCAAGCGGTGTAGTCGGGTTTTCAGGCGCGTGTAGTGCGACGTATGTACCAGTATGGACCTGGCACATCGTAGGCTGACTCCCGATTTCAATTGCATTTTTTATATTTTCTAGCGGAGGCATGAATCGCGTCAGCTATGCGTGTACTTGTACCACTTCTGATTTTGTTTGTGCTTTTTTCCTGGGGTATTCCTCCACTCCAGAGAGACTGGAGCCCGTCTTGTGACCACGGACTTGATTATGCGAGTTAATGAGAGAACAACAACAAACAACCAGCTGCAAACAACACACTTGAGAAACATGAAAAATAATGCCTAAAATTGAACGTACAGCAGCAGTAGCAGCACAATCAATCAATAATTTGGATTGATGACGCCCACACACTAAAATGCAATAAATTGTTTTTTGCCTGTTTGCACAATCTACCAAGGGGCGACCACGACGTGCCACTCGGATGGCGGAAACGGAAGCGCGACGACCACACCCTATTGTACGCCGACGCGCTTGCCAAGACAGCTTCCTAGAGCATAGAGGCGATAGTGCGCAAACGGAGGATATTGTTTGCGGGGTTCGTAACGCGTATGGGGGAGGAGCGTCTGCCACCGAGGGTGATGTTTGGGGAGCTTGTTGGGGGTGAAGGCTTCTCAGGGGGGCAAGAGAAGGACTGGATGGGTCATCAGAAGGAGGATATGTCGGTCTTTGGAATGAAATTCGAAGGGTGGCGAAAGGCTGCTCAGAAGGCCGGCAGATGGATTCGACGAGTAGAGGAGGGAGCCGAGTTGTTCATGCGGAATTGGCATGAAAAGGAGAGACGCAAAGCTGCAAAGCGACGCGCAAAGGCTGCGACAACGCCATCCATCGTCGGCATCTCTAAGCGGCCCGGGGGAAGGGGGAGGGGGGGAGGGGGAGGGGGGGGGGGGGGGGGGGAGGGGGGAAGGAGGGGTGGGGGGAAGAGGGGGTGTCATGCCCAAGAGACTGAAGTCTAGGTCTGGCCATCATCGTTTTGAAATTTGTGGGCCTTCCAATGGCCGTCACAAGATAGCGTAAGACCGCCCTGACTTCTTCTCCATGTTGCGTTCTCTCCCCAGTGCCATTGATGATGCACTTGACACCCTCTATGAGCCCAATGCCGTCTTTAGTCAGTTCCTATTAAATAGGGTCTGCTAGTATGACAACTTTTTCTCTTTTCCTTTCCTTGCTTCCTCCTTTTGTCTTGTCTTTTCTTGCTTTTCTTTAGGTTTCTCTTCTTTCCATTCCTCTTCCTTTTTTTCATTTCCTTGTCTTTTCTTTCCTTTCCTCTATCTTCTTTTCTTTAAATTGTTTCTTTTTTCCAATTGACTTGCGTCTTTCGTGCGCATGCGTAGTGATAGGTACTACGTGCAATATATAGACGGTAGTCTTTCCTGGGCGGCAAGCGGTATAGTCGGTTTTTCCAGGCGCGAGTAGTGAGACCTATGCATCAGTATGGACCTGGCACATCGTAGGCTGACTCCCGATTTCACTTTTATATGTTTCTGGTGGAGGCATGAATTGCGCAAGGTGTGATATATGCGTGTACCACCTTTGGTTTCGTTCGTGTTTTTTTTTCCCGTGGGTCATTCCTCAGCTCCAGGACTGGGGCCTGTCCTGTGACCACGGACTTGATTATGCGAGTTAATGTTAGAACAACAACTGAAACTGGTACCTGGTGCACAAAAGCCCGCCTAAAAATGGTCTGTTGCCGCGTACCTGGCATTTTCCAAGTCAACTCCCGTTGGGGAGGCAAAACAAGGCACCAAACCACCACGGTAATGGCGTGCCGTCTTCCCAAGAGCTTTGTGTCTGCCCTCGGTGCTCAGCACCGGACGTGAAGCTCGGCCGCTGTTGCTGTTGCATCCGACACTTGCTGCATTATGTCGAAGCACAGGCCGGAAGCTCTGCTCCACGAAGCCCACCACGCAAACGTTCGGCCTCCCGAGCAATATGGCTACGCAAAGCAATGGAATAGTTGCGAGACCATGTCGTTGTACGTCCCGCATGAAGCTTAGGTGTCGAGTACACCGCTTTGTTTGGTCTGGTGCAGCAGAAGGCAGAAGACCTCCCGCGCCATTGAAGCAAAAGAAAACACAAACTTGTACTTAATTATAATACAGGTTTTGTTATTCATACTTACCTAATACACTCCTTATATTTCCATACCAAACACCAAAAACGACCGGGCAAGATAAACCCGGGGTAATAACGCCATAATCTCAACGTCAAACCTCAGATTCGAGAGATTATGTGTGATCTCTCAGCTCATCTTGTCGTAACGGAGCAGGCTCCCAGCGTATGTCGAAGACTCCCCTGATGGGACCAATCGAGACCCTGACGACGCCTACGACGTGCTTAGGGAGTGACGACGGTCAGTTGCCTCAGACCCACGAGCGAAAGTGGAGCGCGTTTCGGAAGGATGGTCGTCCCCCTGCAATGAATCAGTCACAACTGCAGAAGAAGCAGTTGACACAGGACCTAGTGTCAGCATCTACGAAGAGTTCTGATATTTTGCCAGGACCACAGAATGACCATAAGGGCAAGGAGAGGCCATCACAGCAGGGACGGAGCTTGTTGAAGCGGGCCATACACAAGATCGGGAAGAGGAGCAGGCGTACGCCACCCCCCGCCCCGGCCGTCATCGATCTGGAGCCTCCGAAGGTATAGAAGGCGTGCAAAAGAGCCATTCGGATGCTATTCATATTATACGATACGTGTCACGTTTGAATTGCACGAAATATCATACCGGTACCACTTTGGGTGTAAATGTAAGTATCGTTTATATTGAAATATTAATATTTTCAAATACTCCCGAGTATATAGCAGTGCACGGGGTAGGGGTCCTCCCTAAGGCGGACGTGTGCCAGATCAACGTGACCGCCTTATTGGGGGAAACCACCGTATTCAAGCCAACTCATGAGTTAATTCGTCAGTGTATGCCAATCGTTTTTGACCGCATTATATCGAGATACCGCCTTATATAGGGATACCGCCTTATTGGGGACCCCTTCTGCTTTACATCTAGAACACCTGCCGCATATCATTTGTCACCCGTACACAGCTGTACAACACTTTTTTTTTTTCTCACCCCATCGACAGCAGTCGTAGTAATTACAGCTCTCACAGAGTAGGCCCTAGAGGTATATCAGATCCCTGGTCACTAGACAGGCTCTTCTCCCCCCTCCCCAGTACGGTACGTCCCTCCCTATTTATCGCAAAAAGATTTTGGCATTCGTTTTTTCCCTCGTCGACTCGCATCGAATCGCCTACCCAAACTGTACTACTGCGCTCGCTCTCAGCAGGCGATTCCTGCTATTTTTATTTCTGCTGTATCGAAACATGGATTTAGGACGCAGCTTGCAAAGTTGAGTTTCAACTATTCAATCGGTCGTACTCACAGCTGACGTTTTTTAAAAATTTCAAGATATAATACTTGAAAGCCCCGTCCGTGTGGAATTCAAACCCATGAAACAATTGTAGTAAACTTTAGTAGCACTGGAGCGTTCAAGAAGGGTGACCACTTGTTGGTGTTGTTGTTGTTGTTCTCGCATTAACTCGCATAATCAAGTCCGTGGTCACAGGACAGGCTCCAGTCACTCTGGAACTGAGAAATACCCCAGGGAAAAATACAAACATCTACTAGACCACCGGGGCAACCTCTGCTTTGGGTAAATAAGAACTATCGCTCTGTAATACGAGTCGTAAGAGACAAGGGAAGAAGGCCCGGTTGATATTTACAGGAATATTATATTAACGGGAATATGAAAGTCCAAGAGGTGTGATGATTAAAAGACCTTCATGGATCAATATTTATGTTCCTTGTGGGGTTTTCCTGTAACGGCTGTGCTTCGTCAACCAGCTACCTGATCTATGTCTTCGTGTACAGTGCGGTACCCGATTTAAGAGCCCCTAAACGGGCCGAGTGCGATTGTTCTTATCCCCGCGCCTCTTAGCCTTGGGCATCAGTGCACTCGTCACAATACGTGACAAACCGATTTGACCGTTTCCTCTTATTGTGGACGCTCTTCAGACGGATACCACTAACTGTACTCATATTAGGATCCATATGCACGATCCTTACATTTCGGTCCAGTGTGGCATGGAATGATGGTAGTAGTGTTTTAGATAGTAATAGTAGTGTTCGGATATTTCCGGCCTACGGCCTACAATCGCTATTCTACGACAGCGGATGATGGCCAGTTTACTGCAAGCGGGGAAAAGGGAAAAGGGTTGAAAAGGGTCTAACTACAAGTAACAGTTTCGGAAAACGTTTTTTTTTTATTAATGCAAGTAATGAAAGTGTTTCCAGAATCACAGGAAAAAATCGCGTTTCGTTCTGGGTTTCGCCCCCAAATCCAGAACCAGAGGATTTTTTGGTAGGGTTGGGCACTGGGCCAGTACGTACTGCCAGTAGTACTAGTACTGGCAGTATCCTGAAACTGGTAAACTGGTAAACGGACTTGCCAATACGCCAGTACATCAGTATCTACGAAGATCCCCACATACGCCTCGAAAACCACCGGAAACCCATGTATTCACGCTGCCGCGCTGCCGCAGAGAACGCAGAGAGACACAGCCTCACAGCACACCCCACACAACCACACAGCGGTGGAGACCATACGACCATGCACAGATGCATCTCCCCTGGCAGCTCGCCATCTGCTGCAGACCCCGGCGGCGGTGCTGGTGGTTCAGGGGCTGCTGCATCAGCAGCAGCAGCGACGCCCGAAGGGTCAGCAGGGCAGCAGCAGCAGCCCGCTGCGCCAGCAGCACATACCGTAGTGCAGACGAGGTTCTCTCCAGAAAGGTTTTGGCGAAAAGAATCGCCATCCAAATGAATGATGCTTGTTGTGCTGGTACAAGCAGCTGTGATTTGTGCGCGGTGTAGTTTTCGGTTGGGTAGCTTTGGCACCGTTGTCGTCTCCTTGTACTCTGTCGCTACCGTTGCTTTTCTAGCTACTGTTCTCGGTACACCAACTGATTGCATTCGTGTTCATTTTTTTTTCTCAATTGGCATTTGACTTGTGGCGGGGGGTTGCGGTTTGGTCGAAGATATTCCACCGGTTTCTACCAGTTTCTACGGAGTACAATATGCTATGGAATGATCTTATGATTCTTGGATGATTCTGCTATCCATTTAAACTCATGTGAATGGATAGTGTATCTCCCACGATCATGGAGTTTGTAGGCGTTGCAAAGTTTAAAGAAATTTGGGCGACAATTGATCCTTTCTCCCTTATCTCAAAAACAAGAGAAAAGTAAGTTTTCCCCGCGACAGCGCCTCTGTCAGATGAGCCAAAATCACTCATTTTTTATGCTCTAGTGAAGCCAAATCGCGTAAAAAAGCGCCTCCGGCGGGCCGCCTCCAGCGGGGTCCTCCGGGGGCGCCTCCGGCGGGGCCCCCTCACCATCCGGGGGGGGCCGATTTCGCCGTGCCACCAGTATCCTGATCGGATCCAATATACTGGCTGCTGTCGCAGCCAGTATACTTTGTACTGGCGCTGCGCGCCAGTACCCAACCCTATTTTTTGGGGCTCTCGTTCTGGAAACTCAAGTTCCGGTTCAAGAACAGAACGAATCGGGCCCAAAATGTGGTGTATTGCTTAGGTGTGGAGAGCGCTCTGATGTGAATTACCCACACCACGTACCTACAGCAGTAGTTCCCGCTTCCAGACACACATCATGCATGAATATAGCGCTTCAACCAACAAAGCACACCCCGCACCACCGGTAGCTAGCCGCAGCAACAGCAGCAGCAGCTAGACACGCATGCAGCAGCGAACGGCCGCAAGGATGTGGGGCCCCTCAACGATGGTTCGAATCGGTGCTGGCACGCTACCAGGAAAGCTGGGAGAGGGGGTGCTGGCTGCTGGCTGCTGGGGAGAGAGGCTTGCCAAGAGGGTCAGCTACAGCGACCTAGAGGCACAAAAAAGCTTTCGAATCTGAAGGTGTCATCTTACTCGCCGTGCACTCCCGCTGCGTGCTTTGTTGCTTCGGCAGCCTCGGCACAATCCTGTGTTTGGCAGGGTCTTCGATTTCGCGACGTAGCATACTATACCTGCTGTAAACAACCTAGCACGCGAATTCGCCCACACCCACACACAGCTAAAAGTACGTGTGTGGGAGTTGATTTTGATTGCTGACAACCACTGACACATAGAGCCACTTCCTTATTTTTTGTTTGAGCCGACGACGGATACGCAGGTCCTGGCCACGCTCTGCTGCTACTGCTGCGTACTTCATCGCACACGCAGTCTAGTTAGTTCGTAGCTGTTTAGCTAGCTCCCTGCTGCTGACGTTCGTTCATTCGTCGGCCAGATGCATGAAAACACGGAGAAAAACATTTTGAAACCTCTGTGAACGCGGCCGATTTTTACACGTATCAGCACGAAACGTCATTTTGCCATTTCGTTCTGGAAAATGAAGAACAAACTGGTTCCGGAATTTTCTTGTATCAGTGCACAGAATGATTATCATGGAAAATCGTCCTGTTGACCCTGACAACATCCAGAAAAGTCACCGACCTATGTCTTTCATGAGGATCACATATGTACCACGCAGCTTGCAAAGTTGAGTTTCAGGGCCCGAATACGAGGAACTTGCCAGATCGAATTTCGATTTTTGTTTGTAGAATTGAATTTTATTTGCATCTGATTGGTCAAAAAATGAATCACCAAGAAGGCATTATCAGAATTAGTACGAAAAATCGTATTCAACAAAGAAGTAAAAAAATACTTTGTCGGTCGAATTTAGTCGAAAATCGAAGTTCAACTCGGGGAGTTTGTCCACCAAGACATGGCATGTTCTATGTAACCGAAGCCGGCCACGCGAATTGGTGCCATGTCGTTCATCGATTGAGAGGCGAGAAGCCACCATTGCGAAAGGTACGACCACCGGAGCAGCCGCAGCGCGGCCTCCGAAGGTCCTTAGGACAGCGTAGACCGCCTGCAACGCTTCGAAAACGATCGAGACCGCCGCAAACCCAGTTTTTTCGTCGCCCTGCACCTCGAAAGTTACACGACCAACTACCACATGACGACTTCGCTCAGAAGTTTGACCGCTATATCCCCGTCGCTGCTGCCCGTGTCGGGCGGCCGGGTGGCGCCAGCCCATCCAAGAGACACCTAGAGCCATAGACCCCAAGTCGCCTCCGGCCAAAATAATCTGCCGCTAACCGCGGCGCTCCGGGGAGGACGCGAGCCATCGCTCGCCTCGGTCGTTGCCCACGGGTGTTCGTTGACCCTTTTGCGTTTTTTTAATTCTAGAACGCACTAAGCCGTTCCTTGATATGAAGCAGAGGTGAATTTTTCGTGTATTTTTCATGAAATTACAAAATAAAAAAAATGAATTACGATTTTCTGTACTCTTCGTTCATCTGGGCCCCGAACCATTCAAAAGGTCGCACTCACAGCTGAAGTCTTTCGATTTTTGCAAGATGTTCATTCTGATTCTGGAACACGAAAAATTATTTCCGAAATTGTCTGATGACGTTATTTCGTTATTTCCGCACATTTTAGTTCCTGCTTTGACTAATATTATAATTGAGCTGTTGTTGAGAAAGGCGGGGAGGGGGCAGCGGGAACTTTGACTTTGCGTCGACAGGAGGTCAACCAAAGCCAACAAACACAACGACGGGGTTGGGTTGACCGTTCCAATTCAAGTATGTATATTCATAGCCCAAGGGTCTAGGGTCGATTAGCAGCGGTTTCAAATCGTATCAAGTTGATGCAGGTGTGAACTGTCACGAAATGGTGATTCCAACGCTTTTGGTCGTTGTTGTTGTTCTCACATTAACTCGCATAATCAAGTCCGTGGTCACAGGACAGGCTCCAGTCTCTCTGAGCTGAGGAATAACCCAGGGAAAAAAAAAAGCACAAACAAAACCAAAGGTGGTACATGCACATATCACAGCTTACGCAATTCATGCCTCCACCAGAAACATCGGGAGTCAGCCTACGATGTGCCAGGTCCATACTGGTGCATACGTCTCACTACTCGCTCCTGGAAAAACCGACAATACCGCTTGCCACGCAAGAAATACTGCCACGTATATATTGCACGTAGTACCTATCACTACGCATACGCACGACAGACGCAAGTCAATTGGAAAAAAGAAACAAAGGAGAGAAAAGAAGATAAAGGACAGGAAAGAAGAGACGAGGGAGCGAAAAAACGAAAAAGGGAAGGAAAGAAGAGAAACGACAAGAAAAGCAGTGGTACTATGACTAGTTGTACGTATAGTACGTACCTGACTGCGTTTGTTTCTTTTGTTTTTCCATGTATTTCCTCGCACTACTCTCGCGGTCCCTGCCAGGCGTAACTCAGATCCGGGGTCGCATAGCGGGCCCTTCCCCCCCTCCCCACTACGGCCTCTACGGGACATGCCTTCATTTTTGTCGCAAGAATTCAGCATTTTCTCCCCTCATCGACTCGCGTCAACGTGTGTATTATTAAATATGATATGATATGCATGATACTCTGTATTGTCCACAGAAGTAGACTAGCCTATCACTCTGCGGAAGAAGTGTGTCGGGCTCCGTTTTAGTCGCGGAGCTGTGCAAGTGGGACGCTTGATGCCTCGAGAGTGATCGTCGCTTCTTCCCTTTCTTTTCCTCCGATTATGATTGCCCATCCCTCGGTAGGACCCCCCCGCCCCCTGTATCATTCGTACAAGTATTAAATTCCCGAGTTTTCGAACAAAACTGACGTTGCCAAGAATAAGGTTTAAAACACGTCGTGTTCTGTACGGTACGTACAAACCGCACCCGGGTATTTACCCCGGGTATTACCCTACGAAGAACTTTTGTAAGTCTTGGAAGTTCTGTATGACTTTCATACCTCTACCCGGAACTTCTGGAAGTTCTGTACGCCCGTGGCCACAATACCCGGGGTACGGGTACAGCATGTTTTTGTACCCGCTTGGAACTTTTGTGAGTTCTGTACGCCTGTGCCACAATATCCGGAACTTCTGGAAGTTCTTTAAGACATGCGTACCCGTACCCGGAACTTCTTGAAGTTCTTTAAGATCCTCATACGTGTACCCTTACACGGAAATTCTGTGAGTCCTGCAGGGCTGTGGCACAATATCCGGGGTACGGGTACTTGTACACCTTCGTTGCAATACCCGGGCAGCTCTGTATTCATTCAGGTTTAATCCGAAAAGTGCAGCTACCGCTGGATTGCGAAGACATTTGAGTTAAATCGACGCACGACGTGTATGAAAATGCGTGGAAGTGTGGTGAGCCCGAGCTTTATTTTTCCCCATCCGCCGTAGGATATGAAAACAAAAAAAAAACATGTATTATGCGTTAATTAGGATGTCATGTTTTGTCAGTCACAAACCGAACACCGAACACAGCAAGCAGTACCCATCATAAAATAAGATCACCTACGTGTTGTTGATGTTTCTTTTGTTTCTAAGGGCACGTATTAACGTATTAACGAAGGATACTTTTCAATCAAAATTATTATTTTTTCATGAATCGAGTTGAATTCGATTCGATTTTTTTCCTCCTATCGAAAAACCACGTATTGCGTATTGTCAACGTTTTTTATCCGATCGGAATAATGCAGATCTCGCTATCATATCATCGAAGTCTTGAACTATTAATAATATTCTGTGTTGTAGGTGGCTTTGTTCTTTTTTGTGGTGACACTTGGCTTATCGAGCTGGTGGAAAAATTGGACTTGCGTCCGCCATGAGTTACGCTCAGGTATGATCAGTGTTACAGAAGAACAGCAGTATTAGTAGACGTATGTGCTATTTCCTATGAGTGCATCAGTGTATGCAGTATGCCAATCGCAGTACGACGTAAGTGGAAGTGCGTTGACAATTGTGTCCTTTTTTGACAGTCAATTTGTTGATTTTCGCCCCTTTTGAGGCGGGTATTTACCCGGGAATTACCCGTACCCGAAACTGCTGGAAGTTGTGTACGCCGGTGCCACAAAGACCCGGGGTAAGGGTGCAGCATTTTTATACCTGCCCGGAACTTCTGTAAGCTCTGTACGCCCGTGCCACAATACCCGGAAGTTCTGGAAGTTTTGTAATACTTTCATACCCGTACCCGGAACTTCTGGAAGTTCTATAAGACCTTCATACCCGTACCCGGAACTTCTGTGTGTTCTCAAGACCCGTGCCACAATGCCCGGGGTACGGGTACATCGTGTTTTGTACCCGTCCGGAACTCCTGTGAGTGCTGTATGCCTGTGCCACAATACCCGGAACTTCTGGAAGTTCTGTAACACTTCCATACCCGTACCCGAAACTTCTAGAAGTTCTGTAAGACCCCCATACGCTTCCACGGAATCCACAAACCCTACAGAATTTGAGCGTGGAAATTTGTTTTGCTGGGTTGTATAATACGTATATCCTTCGAATTGTCATGCTACTATTATTATTTGCAGCGATGATGTATAGAACCGGGATAGAGAACGATCTCGAAGGATCCCCCATCCCCGCCCAAATGATACACTCACCAGAGGAAAGCGCAAGGCCCCCAGCCTGATTCCCCTGCAAGATGTTCTCCGAATAAAAAGAAGAAAGGCCTTATCCGCGACCTTCAACAGGAGGCTTCGCCCTTGCACCACGACCTGGTCCAGGTCCCCCGCGCATTGCACGTGTCGTATTAACGCCTTGACAACTGGAAACCCTTTTTTTGACAAATTTACTTGAAGGTACTATAGGGAGGGATTTGGGGGCTTTAAAGGGTTAACCACCAACAACTTTCGCCAACCGTGAATCTTGCGGCCGCGGCAACCTTCCAAAGCCTGGACGAGAGTGCATCACCGCCACATCAACCAAAAGAACTGGCCTTTAGTGCTGTCCAGGTTCATCATTGCGCGGGGGGGAGCTCGCCACCGCGGACCACAGCTGTTGCTCAACCAGGTCATCCTCACCTGCGCCACAATCACGGAGGGAGGCTCATTGGACAACAGCCCTGACCATGGACGCATCCTTGTCTCGTCTCAGGGAAGGGGGGGTCATCGAACCAAGGCCACTTGGAGCGGAGGTTCAAGCGAGCCGTGGTTCAAGCCGCGGGCGCGTACCTCTGGGGTTGGGTTGCCCTTGCAACGGAGGCTTGCGCAATGGGGGGTTCGCGACTTTCCCCTCGGCGATGCCTCTTCTGCCGGCCCCTCTCCCCGACGTCTCGCGACCAGCGCAGAAGGCCGGCGCCGATCCTCTCCAACCCGCGTCCCCGACAAAGAGATTTACCTAGGTTAGATGTCGCTGCGGTGGGCACCGCGGGCTCCTCCGCTATTGTAGACTCGGCATAGGAGCATTCGCTGCCCTCGGTTATCGCTCACTTGTCATCGTGGGTCGGAGCTGCAATCCCTTGTTGAGGGATGCGGACTGAGAATCGACGCCGGCGTCCTGCGCTGATTGCGAGACGTCGGGGAGAGGGGCGGACTGGGGCATGGCCGAGGGGAAAACCGCGCAACCCCCCACGGAGCGCAAGCCTCAGTCGTGAGCGCAACCGGGGTAAGAGTGGTGGAAGAAAGCAGTCTCGAAGGATCCCATATCCCTGTCCAAATGATACGCCTCATGAGAAGACAGCACGAGATGAGAAGACAGCGCGAGGCCCCCAGCCATATTCCCCTGCAAGGTGTCCTTCCTCCGAGTGGAGACAGGAGAAGCAAGAGGTTGTCAGACGTCACCGGGCGAAACATGCTACTAATAATAATATTAGTAGGTATGATATGTATACCTCTTGTCGCAATAGACCCTTGAACCCTTGTTTCTCGTGTGAAGTGTTTTGTCACTGAACACTGGGGAGAACAACAAACGTTTCCCCCCCCGGGGGTTTGGTACTGCTAAAGTATCCCCTCGCCAAGCCTACACCCAAGTCACGCCCGAGAGCTATGGAACACACGTATTTATCAAGGGCTTATGTTGTACCTGGCGCGATGCAATATACTCTGCGGATACCCGGTTGCATACCAGAGTATCACCAATATTAAGCAGATGTAGTACCCGGGTACGCTATAATAAATGTTTCGTTCTTCTTTTTCCACTTTTACTCTCCAGGTTAAATGGAACCTGGTAACAGGTTTTACCCTCGACCACCTTGTGGACAAGTCGTGGTAGCAGGCGTCTTCCCTTTTTCCCCCCGGTACATGCCTTCATTTTTATCACCCACAGGGTTCAGCATGCCCACTTCTAAAGTTCTTGTGCTCGTCGATTTTCATCGAATTCTGCCAACTTGCGCTTTCCGCCCGTCATTTTTTCGCAAGGACAAAGTCGCTGCGAACACGAGTATGCGCTCGGTGAGACTTGAACCGACGACCTTGACCTATTTTAGGACGAGATTCACCCATGAACATGATACTGCTCCATCGGCGGCGCCTATACCCCACATATACCCTACCTAAACCCTTCCTGGTACTAAAAAAAACGTACCTTGATACATACTTACCTGGTATGTGTGTATTTATTAGTACCATGGTATCATAGAATGGAGTTTCTATTTCGGACCTCCTTTTCAGCCTCGCGTGCCCCGTGTTTCATGTCCCACCCGCCGACCGGAATCTCCGGAATCTGGGAATGAAGGGCGAGAACGAGTTCTATTGATAGTACGTAGGTAATGGAAATGAGGTGGCGCAACCTCAAAGCAATTTGGTCGGGTTGGGTTGGGCTAGGTCTTTCTTGCTTCCCACGACCGTTATAAACATGCACCAGCCAGACTGCCTCGCAAGAACCACATCTATTAACTATCAATTGTGTTCCTGGTCCATGTATTCCCCAATAAGTAAAACCTGGTGAATTTCAAATGTAGAAAAAACTGCGGCTGCTGGTTCTTGTAGTAGTCCGTACAGCTACTGCAGCACTTTCGCCCTTTGACAGGCAAAAAAATTGACAAATTGACGGTCACGAAACGTCTATCGATAGGTTTATAGTGTGGAACACTCAGTCCTGCACACTTGCCAGCGCACGTTTTGCTTTCATTGAAGTGTCTCCTAGCGACGTTGATGTCGAGGACTACGGTGCGTTTGCGTGCGTGTGTGCAAGCGTGCGTGGTGCAGAATACTCCACCGCTTCGTTATCGTGAGTCATGAATCATGAGTGACTGTCGACATGCACGGACTGCTCGCCGATAGATCCACAACTGAAAGCCCGTCAATTGTTTTCTGCGTTTAAATTTCATAGAATTCCGGGGGGGGGGCGGGGGGGGTATTTTCCGGGGTACAGCAGCATAATCCTGTATGATACCTGCCTGGTATCATATAAGTTGGCGAGCAATGCCAACTGGTACCGGCGTTAGGCCAGGCCAAACAAATCCGCACCAGGTTTAGTGCTGGTTTGCTTTGTTGGTACTGGCAGTTTTCTTATTCCGTACCTCGTGTAAATACGTGCCAGGTACCTGGTAGTTTGTAGCAGGGATATGGACGTTCCTCCCAGGGCTCTGTATTGAACTGCAGTTTGCACCTGGTTCTGTTTCGGTCCGATGTGTTTCGTTGCTGGACGGGTGAGAATATTCGTAATTTTGTAATTTTAAGCAGTTTAGGTGGGAGGTACCATACCAGCTGCCACGGCTCTAGTTTGATGCCAGCAGCCAGGGCTCTAATGGAATATTTGTCGGTATAATGTGCCGGGGATTTCCAAATTTGCGCACGTTGGACAAGTCCCCGGCACTGGCTTGATGACCTCGATCATTTGTATCGTTTGTATCAGTACCTCGTGCGACCGGGTTGGGGCAGCACGATTGGCATCATGTAGCTGGTCGGTTTACTATTATTATCGTTATACACATTCTTCACAGCGTCTCGTAAAGGCAGAGACAGGATTATCTACGGTAGATCATGATCTACTGACTGCTGTGGATTATCTAGACGATATCTGTCCGGGGTATGTTGAAGTTTGCAAAAACTTTGTTTCGGTTACGAGTTCCGCAACAGGTCAACAGCAGTAGTACCGGTATTTTTTTGCATCGGTTAAATTGACAAAATTAGTTCTAGCTGTGGTACGCGCAGGGCTACGAGTGTAATGAACTTCGTATACTTGTACGTATCCGACAGCTGTTTTTTTTTCCGGTGGTATGCGTGGGAATATGTGTTTCGGTTAGTTCCGCACGAGGTTTATTAATAGTACCGGCGTGTTGTTATTGGTTGGTTTACGAATTCCGTGATTGTTCTTCATGGTACGTAGCAACCAGGGCTCTAATTCAAGTGTGTACCGGTACAGTAGGCGGCCCCCTTTAAGGGACCATAGAGCGTCCGGGCGCAGAGGTCCCTTATATTCTGGCGTCTATCCACTGGTACTTCGTGTCATGATATGCGCGGGGATTGAAGTTTTCCGGTTATTAACAGTTCGGCACCGGAGATAATGTTTTAGCCCGGTGACGGTCGATGATGCTATTATACTAATAATACGGATATTGACGTAAATTGTATTTTCTCTTTATCCTCCGACGGATGGGGAAAAATAAAAAGCTTACCACACTTCCACGTATTTTCATATATCAACAAACACCGTATCATAAACGAAACATCTAATGTGCCACGCAGCTTGCAAAGTTGAGTTTCAACCATTCAATCGGTCGTACGCACAGCTGACGTTTCTCAATTTTTTGCAAAATATACTTCGTATATATTACATGTGTCAATTTAAGTCAATTGTACGATATGATATTCGTACTCCTTGTTGCAATTTGAAGTTGTAATTTATTTTATTTTATTTTTATTTTTTTTATCCCCCGGCGGATGGGGAAAAATAAAGCTTTAGCTCACCACACTTCCACGTATTTTCATACGCGTCGTGTGTCGATTTAACTCAGTTGCTTTCGCAGCCCAACGCTAGCTGGCGAACCCTTCGGGTCCCATTGTAGGTATAGCGTAAGCTGTAAATGGCATCCAGGCAACCAGGGCTCCAATTAACAATTAACTATCCAATGCATCTGCTTAATAAACACCAGGTAGGATTTATAGGTTTCCACGCACAAATTGAGCTGCCCCGCCCGCGCCCCGCCCCCCCCTCCCCCCCCCCCCACCCCCGCTCCC
The DNA here is from genome assembly GCA_012845835.1 of Undaria pinnatifida. NCBI lineage: Eukaryota > Phaeophyceae > Laminariales > Alariaceae > Undaria > Undaria pinnatifida. The sequence continues at coordinate 9,475,607 of JABAKD010000024.1, forward strand.
TTCTGATCAAAACTAGGCCCCCACGTCCTTAAAAACTCCGCCTTCCCCTCACCGGTTATTCGATTTACAGGATTCACTTGATAAACGGATGCATTTCCTTCCACAGCTGTCAGATTTTGTCCCCTTCGAAAACGGGTTTTTTTAGTTTCCGCGCACAGACTGACTAACATCACCCTGTTGACCCTGATAGCTACACTGCTGTAGTTGCAAGGGGAGTCGCCGACCTATATCCTTAATGAGGACACACAACCCGTGATATGCGCGATCGGAGTATCACACACAGCTTGCAAATATGAGTTTCGACAAACTATTCGATCTCACAGCTGGAGTGTATTTTTATTTTTATAAAATGCCGTGAAAACGCATGCCATCGCGGTTGGCATGGCATAGCGAAATCACCTTGCTGTATTTGAAATGTGTTATCTCTTGTCCCGTAGTTTGTGACCACAGCAGTAATCGTAGAGCTCGTCCCCAGGAGGAATCGGCTTGGACACTCCTGTTTATATTGATAGCTGTGCCGGATGTAGATTGGTGAGAAGAGCAGTTTCACGTGAAGAACACACGGTCGGTTATGTGCGAGATGAAACATTTCCGGCTTCGCATGATTGACGACATAGATCTGTCGTTTGTTGGAATGACTGCATGCCTTCGTCCCGGCGCGGTCGATTGTCTTGTTTTTGGTCACAGCGTTACAGCAACATCTGTTGAGTGTAGCGATTTGGTCGCAAAACTGCAAACTTCCGATGCTACCAATTCGACCGTCGTGGCTTGTGACCACAGAGCTGATCTTTCTAGGGTGAAGAATCAGTACGGACACTGGGTGTGCTGGATGTCGACGAGTAGAAGAACGGTTTAATGTGAAGAACACACACACACACACCAATTCGACCCGGTTGAATCGCGCTTACTACGCGGGCTACGTTTTTTATTCATACAGAAATAGTATTAAATAGTCGTAGTTCAGTTTATTTTCATACCGGTACATGTTGGCCGGTCGCCCCGGTGGTCTGGTGGCTACCATCGAATGCTAATATTTATAGAGTTGGTGTCGGGGTTCGAATCTCACGTGGATCGGACTTTTGAGTTTATTTGCCTTTCGTATTGCAAAGTAATAGGAATTACCTGCTGAGAGCGCCTACTCGTGGCAGCGTGGGTATCATAGGCAACAGGCACATTTCTTGAGGAGGCATCGGACGGGACTGTGGTTGTACTGGATGTAGATGGGTGGAAATGACTCTGGTTGTACTGGATGTAGCTGGGTGGAAATATCAGTGTATTGTAAAGAACACACACTGAAAGCACAGAGCTTGTCTCTCTGTACTACTGTCGTAGCTACAACTCTAGGATCGTGAATCGGCACGGGGCGGGCGCTGGGTGTGCAGGATGTCGATAAGTGGACAGAACGATTTAGCGCGTCTCCTGAGGAGTACATACCAGGGCATTAATTAGTGTTTCGGCGCCTGTTGCGCGCCGCGCAAGCCCCCCCCCAGGGGCCCCCGGAGGGCCCGGAGGGGCGCCGGAGGCGAAACTGTTGCGATATATGCGCGAATGTACGCCTAAAAACCATGCAACGAACCGCGTTTAAACGCCTCCCGAACCTCGAAAAAGCGTGTAGCAGGATACCTTGGAATGTCGCTCCCGGAGGACTGCCGGAGGCGAAAAAAATGCGGCATATGCGCAAATAGATGCCTGAAAACCAAGCAACGAACTTAAACGCCTCCCGAACCTCGAAAAGGCGTGTATCAGTATGCCTTGGGATGTCGCCCCCGGAGGGCCGCCGGAGGCGAAACAAAGGCGATAGATATATGTGCGCGAATTTTCGCCTGAAAACCATGTAACGAACTGCGTTTAAACGCCTCCCAAACCTCGAAAGGCGTGTATCAGGTTGCCTTGGGATGTCTTGAAAAGGAAACGACCCGTTCGCACTTACTGTTATACTTACATTCCGGAAGTCAGGAGCATCGCTGCACCCAGGCCAATCAATAAAAATGAAACATATTAATACTATATTCTTCGCCATTCGCCATTCGCCATACATCGTCGGTGGTCGGTGACGTTCCCAATGCCCGGTCTCTGTGTGGTTCCCATGCTGTCGCTCGAGTAGCTCATCAGCAGCAGCAGCAAAAAAAAACTGAGGATAGGCCAGTGTATGGCCGCAGACGTCGCACCAGAAAGGCATGACAAAAATAGAACCCACCCCCCCCCCTCGAGACCTTTACTTGTGCTGCACGCAATGTCTGCCTGGCCGGTGAAACCCGACATAACCCGACATGACAGGCTATCTGCTCTAACTCCTTCCTTTCCAGTGCAAGGCTTTTTTTGCCCTGTTGTACGTCAGTACAGCGATACCGCACAGATGTGCCTGAAAACGCCGCAGAGAGCGTCAAAGAACAAAAAAAGGTGCCTGAAACAAAAAAATGTCAATTTCCACCCTTTCCTGTATTTCTTTGTCATACCAGGTATTGTATTATCGCAAAGGCCAAGCGTTGCCTCACAAACCCAAATCGACGAAGGCGAATAGCGAAACAAGATGATAAAGACACCTACGGCGAGTACCACAAAACGTGCCAAACCAAACACTAAGTACGGCGAATGGAAAAAGGTGCCTAAAAAAGAATGAAAGCCTACGGCAAATAGCAAAAGGTGCCTAGTGCCTCGTGCATTCTATTTGTTTTCGAATATATGGTGGCAAGTAGGAAAATGGGCCTTAAAAGTGTTTAGCTACGGCCAACTGGACAAAAAGTGCTTCTAAAATAAAAAATACAGTACGACGACTTGAAAAAAAAAAAAGACCCCCTACAAAAAAAACTCCTGTGGCGAATAAAAGACCGCAAATAACAAAACGCCTGCGGCGAAAAACGGACATCCAAAAAATAATGGCGCCACAAAAAATTTCGCCTGCGGCGAAAAATATTGCGCGCCCAACATCGGGTGTTCCGCTGCGCACAACCAGCCCCGCGGCGACTGTTGCTCGAAACGATTTTTTGACCCAAAAGTTGCGCGCGCGCAACAGGACAATATCTATTTAATGCCCTGGTACATACGTTTGTCCGGTACTTGGCTGTCGTGCTTTTTTCGTTTGCGATCAACGAACATGACGTAAACGCACAGAAACAATGGCGACACAAGTGCGCAGGTGATTTTCATCAAGTGTGGCGCGGCGTGGATTCGATCCCACAGCCAGCGGCCAACCACAACCGTCAAGTGTTGGAAGTTGAACCACTGCAGACTGCGCCATTGCTGCAGCGACCTGCCGTTTCCTTGGCATGCTGCCTGTTACGACGGTCCATTATTAGTTATATGTATATTAAGGAATGAAAAAGTACACTGCAGCTGTGAGATACTAGACAGTTTCGGAAATATTTCTTGGTTTTCCAGCATCAAAATGAACATTTCCAGCACGAGCTTTTTCTTCATTTTCCAGAACGAAATGGCAAAATGACGTTTCGTGCTGATTAGTATAAAAATCGGCCGCGTTCAGAGAGGTTTCAAAACAAAAATCTGTGTGTTTTTTTTGCATTCGGCCGAGGACACAGAAACAGCGTTACGAACGCCAAAATGTTGGAGGTGTCTCCATTAGGAATAGGAACGTTGCTCCGTCTTGAAAAGGATGGGTGGTCAGTGGTCCATTGATGAAAGCAAGCAGCAAATGAGCACCCCCCCCCCCTCCACGGTATGCTCCGTCTCGAAAGGGGCGAATCGTCAATGGTCACATGACTAAGGCAACCAACAAATGATAATCCCCCTCCACCCTCGACTGCGGTATGCTGTTGTTGAACATGCTGTGAGTCGCCAGGACTCCACGATTATGAACTAATCGCTAGGCATCGAAGCCGACCACTTGACTTTAGTCGGGGTGTGGGTTGGTCATTGTGAGATACATTTCTTGCATCGAATTTCGTTCTTTCACGAAGAAACGAGCCTCAGTTTGTCATGAGCGATACGTTTCGTAAGTTAGGGCCGTACCTGTGCCCCGTCCCTTCGAGGGGCACATAATAGCGGTGCAAATGCGAAAAGAAGGAAAAGCTGAAAATGCAGGGTTCAACTGTGACATTAAGATTCCGCCGGGAATAATCCGTGCTCCCGCGTTGTCTTGCACGTACTACGAGTAAATGTCTCCTCAAGGTTGAAGAGTTTGGAATCGACCCACGGCTGCTATTGATATTAATAGAGAAAGGGCAGACATTCGTAGATTCTCTGATCGGTGTGATTTTGCAAGGCCGATAAACCATGATCTGCTGGATGAGGGCGGGACGATCATGTCTATTATTTGTACATGCTTCCTGGGTTGAATATGCAATATGCACCACACATAGCCTGCACAACATATCATTCAGGTCGCTCAGGGTAAATGAAACCTCTTAAGAGTTGAGCCGGAAAGTAAACGTGATTTGTTCGAAATAACATTTTTCCATTTTTTTTCATGAAGTGGAAAAAAGGCGACCATTTGAAAAAACATCGTAACTGTAAATTATTTACGACCTATGTAGAATCTACAGTAGTAGAGCATCTAGATCGTGACCTGTCCCACGAGTGGTTAATTCACAAGATTCCGCAGGACATGAACCGTTTTTCCACCTTTGTCGTGTTTTCATGTACGTCCTTTCAAGGTCGAAGACTTGGGAATCGATCCGCGGCTACTAGAGAAATGGGTCGCGCGGAAAGAGCAAAAGAAGCAGCAGCAGCTAGTGGCGGCTGGCAGCGGACACAAGCAAGTGGTACCTACTAGACGAGCTGCGACCGTGGTGCTTCTGGGACTGTCGGCGGGATCGGTGGCGTGGTTGAAGGAACGAGCAAGTCGGTGGAGAAAAGCGAACGGGCTTTTGTTGGCCGCGTGTATTGTTGCGATGGCCATTGGTGTGGCCTGCACGCTCATCCTTCGACGCTGTGCTTGACTGAATCTAGGAAAGCGGGCTCGTGCTGTTAATTCGATGGGGGTAGAAGGCTGTCTTTCGGGTAAAACATTCCTGCCTGAAAATACAGGGTGATTGCTTGCTTCTGACGTTATGAATAGACGCGTGCTGTCGTGCAGACGATGTAGGACTATAGCACGTTTTGGGCGAAAGTGGTTTCGGCCTGAAATGTGGCGAGGCAAACGTGGTGCTGCCGTAGGGGTATGGGTGGACACTACCGAGAGGTGTTTTGTTTTCCGCGTGTGTTGCTGCTTTGGCCATCGGGATGGCCTGCACGCTTGTCCTTGGACGCTGTGCTTGAATCGAGGAGAGCTTACGTGTGCTGTCATCGGGAATTAACACGCTGTGGCTTGGCTAAAATATTTCTCACTGGCATATGGCGAGGCAGACGTGCTACGTATGCGTGCGGTGTAGGGTATACCGATCTTTGGGCAGACTTTGCCTGACTAAAACATGCAGGGGTTTTCACGGTCCTTGGCCTGATCCGCGGGGCGGGTCATGAGGTTTTCAAAATGTTGCGGGTCGAGTCGGGGCGGGTCAAGAGGTGTTCGAAGCTGCACAGGTTTGGTCGGGTGGGGTCAGGAGGTGCTCGAAAACCTTTATAGATCTAGTCGGGTCGGGTCGGGACACCCTGACCCAACCAATATCACGGGTCGGGTCGGGTCGGGTCGGGACATCCTGGCCCGGCCCGACCCGACCCGTGAAACGTCCTGAAATATGGCGCTGCAGGGGTGTGCCGAGATAGGGGCACAGCACAGCAGTTTTTGACCAGGCTATATTTTGACTGAAATATGGCAAAGCAGAAGTGAGCTACGATATCATGGGACAATAGCACTACTTGTCGAACTGTTCCTGACGGGAATGACGGATTGGGCTTCTCAACGGAGGAGTTACGCGGGCAGGAACGTCGGGATGTCACTTGCTTGTGTTTATACTTTGATATACTCTTATTATTCGATAAATACCTAGACTGCATAGGCATTGGTTGGTACATCACATCGGGTTGCATTTTTTCATTGTTTCTCATATACGTTTTGGGTGATGTCGAGTGCTCCTCTGGTGGGGTGCCTCAGAAAAAATGGTAATATATACTTCTTGTGCGTATCATACCATGCGTCGACACTTACTCTGAATTTTGGCGGTAACAAGCGCTAAGTTCATGGCGTTGCGCTTTCAGTTTTTTTGTTCAGCTTTTGGATGTGGTGGACATCTCCGCGAGTGGTGATCCTCGGAAAGTGAGGTACTCCTGTACCGGGTACTCTACAGCTAAACAGTGGGTACCCGAGTTAAGGACCCCTGTGCGAAGCCGAAACAGGCGTCCCTAATTTCATGTTGTTCTTATCTGCAGTGCGCAATGTATGGCTTTTAGTATGGCGGGACATGCCGATTTGACTGATGTCCCGAATGCTCTTATCCGGGGTGCTCTTGAATCGGGGTATGTTCCCTGTCTGCCCCTGCCATAGCATGCGTCGACACTTTTCTGGTTTTCGTTGCCGAGATTTTCACCCTATCCGAGTTGTGCTTATCTCCTGTAGGGCCATGATACGTTTTGTGTTGTCGATTTTTTTTTAGGCGGACGTATCCCCACAATACAATCAGTATAAAAGTGTCGCATTTTGGGGTCCGCCGTTGATGCCTGTAGCACTAAGCTCCTCGTTGTTTTGCCTTGCAGGGCTTCAGTTTATTCCGTGTTGGTACTTATTTGCAGAGTAGGTTTTGCCTTGCATGCTCTACGAAGCTTATTCGGTGTTGGTACTTATTCGCGGGGTAAATGGGCGTCTGCACAAGCACCACAGCAGTGACCACGTTCCGTTCTCGACTTGCACGGGTTCAGCTTGTTCGGGTCTGGTCTTGTCGAAGACTTATTTGCAAGGGTTCTTACTTTAGAATGCTTCATTCAGCCTAGTCTCCTTTTGTCTTATGGGAGACTTATTTGCGAAGGATCGTACCAGGAACCTTACAGGGCTTCAGCTTCTTCGTTTTTGGTATTTTTGGTTCTGGCGTTATTGAGACTTACTTGCCTGCAAGGGTTATTACCCTAAACAACATTCGAGCCTTCAGACTGCTGAGGCTTGGTCTTATCGAAGACTTTCCTGCGAGTTCTTGGCTTTTTCTGTTTATTTCCTTTCTTCTTGGTCGCTTCTTTTGCTTTCCAGTCAACTCGCAAGAGTGTTTATCCTCAGCGAGCTTCTGGGCATGCCGTGGTTACAGGTGTCTTCCCTTCTGCCCCCCCCGCGCAACTTGCCTTCATTTTTGTCGCGCGTAGGGTTGAACATTCCCGCTTATCAGCTTTTTATTCTCGTCGATTTGCATCGAATTTCGCCAACTCGCGCTCTCGCACTTCCGGCCCGTCAATTTGTAACATAGTCCCTTGCGGGGCTCGAACCTACGACACCGACCTCAATAGTTACGCGGCATACTATCGAACAATCGGGGACGCCGGCCCTTAGAGGGCTCCAGCTTATTTTTCCGGTTTGGTCTTAGGACAACTACGGCTTATTCGGGTGTGGTGGTAACTCGGTGTTGTTCTTATTGGAATCTCATTCAAGGAATAGATGGGTACTAATGTGAATGTATCGTTTATTTGAAACGAAAGTCCCCATAGCCGAACTACGTGGCGGCCTCAGTCAGGAGTAGGATTACGAGAGATGTACAACACATTCAGCAGCAGGACGAGATGTACGAAATTTCGTAATCATGGTATACTGCGTGCTCTCGGCAGTCTTTTATATACTTGTGGGGAGAGTTCTTTTTGAGGGCGTGGATCGTCCTAAGATCTGTACTAAAAACATTCCAAGGGTGTGTTGAGTAGGCTATATACTCTTCGGTACCAGGACACCTAGCCTCGTTGTCTGGGTGGTACTCAGGTGTACTCTGGTGTACCTGTCCTCGTTGTTTGGATCATACTTCGGGGTCACTCCGGGGTACCCGGATAGCAAGCCTAGTTTTTCGGGTCGTACTCTGGGGTACCCGTGGGCACCGAGCCTAGTTGTTTGGGTCATGCTCGGATATACTCTGGGGTAACCGGGTACCAAACCCTAGCTATTTGGTCGTACTCGGGAATACTCTGGGGTACACGGGTACTAATCGTCGTTTTGTGGGTCATGTTCGGGTATACTCGGGGATACCTTGGTACCATATATGGTTGATTGGGTCGTACTCGGGTAAACTCTGGGGTACCCGGTTGCCAAGCGTAGAGTATGATCGTACTCGGGTATCTTGAGGTACCCGGGTACGAAGCCTCGTCGTTTGGGTTGTGCTCGGTAAACTGTGGAGCACCTGGGTACCACGCCTTGTTTTTTGGTTCGTACTCGGGTACACTCTAGGGTGCCTGTGCACTAGTTGTTTGGGTCATACGGCTGGCACGTGCCGGCGCTATAGAGGGAGGGACCGTTACTAGTAAGTGGTGTCGGGTATTTTTGACGGGTACCCTCAGAGTGTAGACCCGACTAATCACACCCACTTGCATAATTCCTTCTCAGTGGTTCGTTATTTGTGGGATAGGGGTGCCCGGTCAGTTGAACACCAGGCACTAGGCGCTCAAGCCTATTATTGATGGGCCGGGTGCAATTTAACATGCTGTGTGGTGGTTCATATCATATATATGTCGAATAAATAGATGTGTTGGTGCAATCAAGGGTGCGGTACAACAAGAGAGAAACACGCCGCACTTCGAAAATGATGAGAATGGAAAACACATCAGAGGGGCGGGATTTATGTCCTTTTTCTTCCCAACATCTTCAGTCCGGTCGGGTTGCAGATGATTTCACGGGTCATGATCCGTGCTGATCCGTCACACGGGTCAGGTCAGGAGGTTTCCAAATTGTCGCGGGGCGTATTTGGTCGAGCCAAGAGGTGTTCGAAATCTCATGGGTCGGTTCGGGTTGGATGAGATGTTTAAAGCTCAAGGATCGGGTCGGGTCAGCCCTGACCCGACCCGACCCCACCCATGTTTCACTGCGCCAGCGATGGGGTCTTCGGCAGTAACGTGGCCTAGCTAGATTCGGCCGAATTTGGGAACTCGTGAAGAAGAACACTGTTGTTGCCACCAGGAGAATGTTGTGGAATGTTGCACGCACGTCGGACAGATTACTCTCCGTCTCACCTAGATCGAACGGATCTGTGTTGTACAGAATGATGGTGCAGATCCGTGACAACAATGCGTGCGTGTGGTATGTACTGATCTACCCTTGCTACCAAAGCTATTTTTTCACTGGGTCAGCAACAGCAGGGATCTTCTGCGACGGTGGCGTGGCCTATGGCCAGCTTCGTCTGGGAACGAGGAGCTTACTGCTGTTGCCACGAGGACAATATTGATGATGGACACGTGGGACAGAGTATCATCATCACATCATTGATTATATGATTTATATGATTGATGTGTTTGACGTAATATGCTTCACCAGATCGCATAGATATGTCGGCTGCACGGATGATGATGCGGATCCGCGGAAGTGATCTGCGTTAACTGTACTGATCTGTCGTTGCCAAACACGGTTTTCATGGGGCCAACAATAGAGATCTTCAGCGGCGGTGATGTGGCGTAGGCTCAACCTTATCTGGGAACAACGAGCATACTGCTGCCACCGGGAGAATGCCTGCGAAAGTTAAACCGATCGCAATATCCTGTAGCTAGATCGTGTAGATGCATGAGCTGTACACAGATGATGCAGGCAAAACTAAATGTTCCGTGATCCGTGTACAGTGATCTGTCATTACCTAGCATTTTTCTTTACGAGGCCAGCAACCGGGATCTGTGGCAGCGACGTGGCCGAGACGGTATTTGGGAAGTCGTGAACGAGCACACTATTGTTGCCACCGGGAGAATGTTGCACATACGTCGGACAAATGACGATCTGTCTCACCTTGATCGAAAACGGATCTGGGAGTTGTGCAGATTCTAGGCGGACCCGTGATAATCGACTGTGAGATCTGAACTAATATTTCCAACGTGTGTGTGGAGTGCTGCTCCAATTCGTAAGGAGCTCGATCCAAAAGGCCATATCTTGCCCTGTGCTTCGACACGCTCGCCCTAATTCCCGCAGGTGAAAAAGAGCCGGGCCACCAAAACGGTAGGAGAGGGCAAACTATTGTTGCCCAATGGCTTCGGACCCGACACGACTCCTGCACGAGGACCAACCGTACATTGGTACATGGTATCTTGCAATCAATCCCTTTCGTGTGAACGCTACTTTTAATTATTGGGTGTTGGCTTGGCCGCCTAGGCTACGGTATTGTTCATTATTCATAGGTTTCAGCTTCTAGTCCTACGGCATTCCATCGTTTTACGGGTTTGCACGCTTATCCCATGGCATTGTTCAGCGCGTTGCGAGCCTTCCCTATGACATTGTTCATCGGCCTAGCCTCGCACTCCGTTCACCGGTTTGCCAATATGTTTGCAATGCTGTTTGGGCTTTAGGGTGTATCCTTTCTATGCCTAGCCCATGGACATTGTTCACCAGGGTGCGCGCCCATGCTGCGCGTGGAATTGTTGGTCGCTTTGTGCGCCTAACCTGTGGCATTGTTCATCTCGAGTTGTGTGTTTTCCCTGCGGTTGCACGCCTACCGCATGACAGTGTCCATCGGCCTAGCCTCTATGATATTGTTCATCGCTATGCCAATATATTCGCAATGGGTTTTTGGGTTGTAGCCGTTCTATGGCTAGGCTATGGCTAGGCTATGGCTAGGCTATGGCTAGGCTATGGCTAGGCTATGGCTAGGCTATGGCTAGGCTATGGCTAGGCTATGGCTAGGCTATGGCTAGGCTATGGCTAGGCTTCGGCAGTGTTCATCGTGTTGCCTTGCTAGCCTACAGCATTGGTGGTCAAGTTGCTATTGGTCGCATGCCTAGCCTATATGCATTATGGCAGTGTTCATCGCTTTGGGCGCAAAGCTTTTATCGTATTGTTAATCGATTTAGGCCTATGGTATAGTCATGGACCATGTATTGTCCATCTAATTGCGCGCCTACCCTCCACGACATTGTCAATCGGCCGGGCCTATGACAGAGTTCATCGGTCTGCCAATATGTTCGCAATGGGTTTTGGGTTGTATACGTTGTATGCCTACTAATAATTTGACATTGCTCATCGGTTCACACGCCTAGCCTATGACTATGTCCGTTGGGTTGCACGTTAGCAATTTCATGCATACCAAGTCTACTGCAGGATGGTTATGTTGTTTGGGGGCTTGTTTTGCACTGGCTCGGGGTCACTCGCGCGAGTGACCCTCCCGTTTGTTTGAGGCTTCAAGATTCGTGATGATTTCGATACGAATCCGCTATGGAATGGTCAGCTCTACGCTGCGCAAAAACAAATCGCCCAGTAAAGTCTTCTCTTTAGTCGGTGAGGCACAGAGTCGCTCTTACGACTGGCTCAAACCTGGCAGTGAATAAAGAGGTATGATAGTACAATATACCGTAGGCTTGGTCTATTGTTCATCGGCCTAGCCCATGATATTGTCCACATATGTTTGTCAACCAAGATATTTACAATGGGTTTTAGGGCTTATCCGCTTTATGCCTTGCCTATGGCATTGTTCATTAGCTTTTGCGCACCCATCCTACGTTTGGCATTGTTTATCGGTTGGTGCGCCTAGTCAACGGCGTGTTAAACAGGATACACGCTCAGCCTATGGCCTTGTCGATCGGGTTACACGCGTACCCTATGGCGTTGTTCATCGGTCTAGCCTATTATGATGTTGTTCATCTGTTGGCCAATATAGTTTCAATAGGCGTTGAGGTTGTATCCGCTGTATGCCTGGCGCATGGCATTGTTCATCGATTTGCGCGCCTAGCTTGTAGCATCGTTCGTCGGGCTGCATGTCTAGCCTACAGCATTTTGTCCATCGGCTTGCCAATATATTTGCATTGCGGTTTGGGTTCTTAGGTTGTATCTGCCTCTAAGCTATGGCATTGTTAATTTAGTTGCGCGCCTAGCCTATGGCATTGGTAATCAGTGTTGCGCTCCTAGCCTATAGCGTTGTGCGTCCGATTGCCGGCCTAGCGCACGGCAGTGTTTGTCAAGTTTCCGGCCTAGCACATGGCATTCCTCATTGGGCGGCGCGCCTTGACTATGATAGTGTTCATCTGGTTTCGCGCCCATCCTACGTAAGGCATTGTTCAGTGTCTTCTGCGCGCCTAGCCCGTGCCTTTGCTCGTCGGATTGCGCGCCTGGGCCATCCCTCGGTATAGGGTTGCTGCGGGATTTTCTGGGTTCCTAACGCGAGGAGCTCAAATTTCGCCAGAAACATTATTACTTCGAAGTTCTTCGTTCGTGAAATCCGACCAACACTTAAAGTCTTGTATGCGCATAAATAGTCCGAAAAGAAACGAAGCCGTAAAAGCATCTGACTAACCTGTACTTCCTCACTTGGTCTAGGAGCTCAAACGGACAGAAGGTCAGAAACACCGTACTCGAAGTATGCCCAAATGTGCAATCCGTACCGGGGGATAACTCGCCTAGCCTATATGCCATTGCTAGATGGGTTGGCAGCCAAGCTCGACTGTAGTGGGACGGGGTGGGTTCGTGTATCACGGCGGCAATGTTGGTTGACGCATGGTGCGGTCTAGGTGCGAGGTGTCAAACATTTCTACGGGCGAGGTGCATCACCATTATTTTTAAAGTGGTCACGTGGAAGATTTCTTCACGTGAGGACTGATTCCACGATAGCTCCCCGATAGCAAGCGCTTTTTGTAACGAACGCTTCATGGCTGCTCGACACGAAGAAAGGTGCTACGAAAAAAGACATATTGATGAAATTTTCTCATTTGCAAAGGACTTGCAAAGGAGTTGTCTAAGTATCCAACGATGCCGGCGGGGTGGCAAGGGGCGCACCGTGTCTCAAAAGATACGGCCGAGAGCTGGTTCCGAAACCGGCGATTTCGTTGAAGAAAAGTTGGGGGACTGAGTAGGCGTTGCTACTTTGATGTGTCGCTGCTGTTGATGCTGTTGCCGCGAAGCAGGGAGGCACAGTTTTTCGTACCGAAACTGAACATACCGTGTGTATGCAGTAGTGCTGATTTAGCCCTTTGTTTCACGGACATCCAAATGCTACAACAAGCAATATGCCAACATTATTACCCCATTATTATATAATAGTTTTCGTGAGCACCACTAACAAGAGCACCAGACATGGACGCGACCTCTACAGAACCACAACATCTTCGACGACAGTGGGGAGAAAACAGGGCGTATAATCGTACACTAGATAATAATAATGTGAAAAGGAAGTACAGACAGATATCTTAACACTGTGGTAGACCACACTACCAACCTATTACGAAGGGTATTTCGTGCCTACCTGCCGTCTACATGATCGCCTGACAACCTCTACCAAGCGCAGTAGCATATATATGCCTGACGAAATAAAGTCACCCTCGTGTTCAATAGTAGTGGTGACGTTGCATGCGCGCATCACCTCGCTTGTTGTATTTGTAAGATGTATCTCTGTGTCAGAATTGGCAACCTCAGAGCCCCACATCGGCACGGTGAAAAGCATGGGCGCAAAATCGTACATTTGAGCCAATTATGATGTGAAAAGGAAGTAGTACAGGCAGATATGTTAAAATTGCGGTAGACACACTACCAACCTATTACGTAGGGAATTTATTTCGTGCCTACCTGCCGTCTGCATGATCGCCTTCCAACCTATGCCAAACGAAGTATGACTAACGAAGTAACGTAATTGAGCGCGGGTACACCTAGCGTTCCTTTCAAAACACTGACGAGTCGCACTTCTCCCTCTCGTGCTCAATGGTGGTGACATTGCATGACCACATCACCTCGCCTGTTGTATTTGGCAATATGTATATCTTTCATATAATTAGCGATGTCAGAAAATAATGGTAGCTACAGGTTGTATGTTCTATCTTGCGATCCGTGTACAACAACAAATTATGGAGCTTCAACACGTTATTTACCACACCTAAAGATTGTGTTACATACCACATCTAACATCAAATTTTCTAGAATAATACCAGTAAACAAAAAAAGACAGGTGATATAAAGGATGTCTTCTTGCTACAATCGTCAGATTTGTCCCCTTTGTTTGGCCATTTCGTATGCAGTCGGATTTGTCAGTCGAAAACGGCCTTTTTAGACGACTGAAGAAGCCCAAATCGGGCTTTCTTACGCAGTCGAAAAAGGGCTTTTTTCGACTCAACTTATTTCGACTGAGAATTCCGACTGGCGGATCCAGTCGAAAAACTCGACTTTTTCGACTGGATCTCCAGTCGAAAAACTCAGTCGAAAAAGTTTTACACGTGTTTTTTGAACCGATCGCATTACCCATCCCACCACCAAACACACACCCACACGGCCACACGGCCACACACCCATACCAGGTACCACACTGTAGTATCATACAAGGCGCTGACGCTGGCTTGGCTATCCCTGCTGTTGCTTCTCGCAGCAAGTCAGCGTGGCGCATTCCTAGTTCCGCTCGCCAGCAGCGTGTATCACACGACGGCAGCAGCGCGCGGTCTCGATCCCATGCTGCCAACAACGGCTGCGCCTGCTGTAGCTTTGGCGGCTCTCAGCTGAGTGCAACTCCACGAACATAGCTTTGGTGGCTTTCGGCTAAGCCCAAAGCCACCATCTCGATGGGACGAAGGTTCGTCGAGCCGTTGCTCGCGGAGACAGCGCGAAGCACAGAGCTGCCAACAGATTTCGCCTGCTGTACAGCAGTACTCCCTCACACCAACCGCCTCTAGGAAGAGCGCGAAAACTATAAAATCGACTCGACTGACGATAAGAAGAAGGACCAGAAGATTCCAGTCGAAAAAAAATTCAGTCGACAAGGGCCGTTTTCGACTGGCGGAATCCGAGTGCATGAGAAATGGCCTTAAGGATGTGCAGTTTCCGCACACATATATATTGAAGTGTCCCGTCCCCCCCCCCCCCCCCCCCCGATCCCTCTTGTTCAAACGCCCCACCTAAAATCAAAACCTGCCTGAGAGTAGTAAACACTACCAGCCTGCTGATATCACCTCATCATTATCTTCCTGTCCATCTAACATCAAATCTTCTAGAATAATAAACAATACCAGGCAGGTGATATAAAGAGATGTCTTCTTGCATACAACCGTCAGATTTGTCCCCTTGAAGGATTTATAGTTTCCGCGCACATTTTGAAGTGTCCCGTCCGCCCCCCCATTCCCTCCCCGATCCCTCTTGTTCAAGCGCCCCACCTAAAATCAAAACCTGCCTGAGAGTAGTAAACACTACCAACCAGCTGATATCACCTCATTATCTTTCTAGCCATCCATACCGTAGCTCCAATTCATCCACCTCCCCCCCCCCCCCCCACGCCCCCCCCCCCCCCCGCTTTTTTTTTTCCCCCGCCATTTTGTTCAAAGGCCCCACCTACAATTAAAATTGGCCAGAGTAATAAACACTTCTACGCAATTGATATCACGTCATTATCTTTCTAGCCATCCATGACGTAGCTTTCATTCACCCCCCCCCCCCCCAACGCCCCCTCCTTCCCAACCACCCGCACCATCGCCTAGACCTAGCACCACGCGTATATTATAGCAAACCCCTACATCTATGCGACCTAACGCTGTTGAAAACCATTTTGCCCCCCCCATTCACCCCCTCGAACACCCCGCCCTCTCCTCGCTGGTTGTACGAATTACAGATCAGATGCATTCCTTCCGAAACCTTCAGATTTATCCCCTTAAACGATTTCTAGTTTCCACGCACATTTTGAGTTGTCCCGCCCATCCCCTCCCTCCCCTCCCCGCGCTCCCTCTTCTTGCTCAAATCCATGCCCCCACGCCCTTAAAAACTCCGCCCTTCCCTCACCGGTTATACGCCTTACAGGATACACTTAAAGTCTTGATAAATTGATGCATTTCCTTCCATACAAAGCTGTCAGATTTTGTCCCACTCAGAAACGGGTTTTATAGTTTCCGCGCACAGACTGACTAACATCACTCTGTTGACCCTGATAGCTACACTGTAGTTCCAAGGGGAGTCGCCGACCTATATCCTTAATGAGGACACACAACCCGTAATACGCGCGATCGGAGTATCACACACAGCTTGCAGAGATGAGTTTCGGCAAAATCTTCGATCTCACAGCTGGAGTGTATTTATTTTTATTTTCATAATATAATCCCCACACCCCGCACGATCGCCCAGACCCAGCACCGCGCGTATAGCAAGCCCCTACGTATATGATTAATACGCGCGATCGGCGTATCACACACAATGTTGCGAACATCAGTGTCGACCAAATCCTTGATGTCATAACTGGAGTGTATTTTAATATTTTGTGTGACCTAAACCTCTTCAAAACCCTCCCCCCCCCCCCCCCCCCCCCCCCCGCCCCCCCGCCCCTTTTTTTTTTTCCCTCGCTTCCTCTTGCTTAAACGCCCCACCTAATATGGAAATCCGCCAGAGTAATAAACACTTCCACGCCCTGGATATCGCCTCGTTATCTTTTTAGAGCCGTCCATGCCGCAGCTGCAATTCCCACCCACCCCCGCCCCCAACGCCTCCTCCTTCCCCACCGCCCGCACCGTCGCCTAGACCTAGCATCACGCGTATAGCAAACCCCTACATCTATGCGACCTAAAGCCCTCCCCCCCCCCGCCCCCCGCCCCCCCCCCGCCACATCCCCCCCCCCTTCCCCCACAAGAAGGATTTATAGTTTCCACGCACAAATTGACCTGTCCCCCCCGTCCCCTTTCCCCTCCTGCCCCCCTCCCGCCCCCCTTTTGATCAAAATCAGGCCCCCACGTCCTTAAAAACTCCGCCCTTCCCTCAACGGTTATTCGACTTGCAGGATTCACTTGATGAACTGATGCATTTCCTTCCACACACAGCTGTCAGATTTTGTCCCCCTCAGAAACGGGTTTTATAGTTTCCGCGCACATACTGCCTAACATCACCCTGTTGACCCTGATAGCTACACTGTAGTTTCAAGGGGAGTCGCCGACCTATATCCTTAATGAGGACACACAACCCGTAATACGCGCGATCGGAGTATCACACACAGCTTGCAAAGATGAGTTTCGACAAAATCTTCGATCTCACAGCTGGAGTGTATTTTGATTTTATAATATATGATATGACATGATATGATATGATGTGATATGATGGCATTCTACAGTAGTATATTGTGATATGATGGCATTCTACAGTAGGGGGGGTCGTTCTATGTACAGTAGCCCCCCCAGCCTTTCTTCAACGAAATCGCCGGTTTCAAATCCAGCTCCTGGTCTTATCTCCTGAAATACTGTGTCCCTCGACACCCCGAAGGCATCGATTGGTAGACATTTATTTGCACACAAGAAAGTATATGGATACTTTTTTATCAATAGCATCCTTCCTTGTTGTGTCGAGCAGCCTTGAAACGTTCCTTAAAGAAAATCGCTGGTTTTGTGAGCGGCCCGGGGTCGCTCGCACGAGCGCCCCCGCTGTTCCGTTACGGTCCTAAGCTTTGCTGCTATCGTATGCAATTACAATTAATTACAATAATAATATCACGATATGAAATCTGCAATGGGATGGTTAGCTAATCTGTGCCAGGAAAATCGCCTGAAAATCGCCTGATGAATTAAGTCGGCTTGTCGGTGAGGTACACCATAATCATAACCCGTGCGAGTCGCTCAAACCCGGCATCGAAAAAAGGGGTATAATATCACAACATTCGTAACATGACCATCATAACATGACCATAATATCACAACATTCGTAACTTGGCCATCATAACATCACCATCATAATAACATTACCATCGTAACATCACCATCATAATATCACCATCATAACATCACCATCATAACATCACCATCATAATAACATCACCATCATAACATCACCATCATAATATCACCATCATAACATCACCATCATAACATCACCATCATAACATCACCATCATAACATCACCATCATAACATCACCATCATAACATCACCATCATAATATCACCATCGTAACATCACCATCGTAACATCACCATCATAACATCATCACCATCGTAACATCACCATCGTAACATCACCATCATAATATCACCATCATAACATCACCATCATAACATCACCATCATAACATTACCATCGTAACATCACCATCATAATATCACCATCATAACATCACCATCATAACATCACCATCATAATAACATCACCATCATAACATCATCACCATAACATTACCATCGTAACATCACCATCGTAACATCACCATCGTAACATCACCATCATAACATCATCACCATCATAACATCATCACCATAACATGACCCCTGCCATCATTGTAAGGTTTAAAAAAGGAAAAATCAGGACAAACAATGAAAGATGTGTAACAATAGGAGGGTATTATACCGGCATCATCATGAGGTTTTTGAGTACACATCATGGTTCTGTACTGTTTTTACTATGGGCCCCAGTGACAATTTATCTGAAGTTGTATTGTAGCAGTATTGGGTAATATGGACCGAGGGACTCGCTACTGCTTTTCTATGCAGGGGGGGCTCTGGCTCTATACTGGTCGCACTCACACGAAGGTTGCGTGTTGCGTGGGAGTTATATCTCTGGTATTAGTTGGTTGCTGCCAGCCGGATACCTGCTGACAAAAGGAGGGGGCGGAGCCGCAACGGGGAGAGGGGATGTCATGACAAGGCATCGTCAGCTCTCCTCCCCGTTTCTTGTTGCACTTTATAGAAGAGCATCACACTCACCGCACCATCTACTAGGACCTTCTCCAGCATCGGCTCTCCACCCGCTATCTCCTGCGCTTGGCGGTATTGTTCAGTTGTTCGTTATATACCTAGTCTACAAAAATCTTCATCGGTTTGCACCTTCGAGTCGTTCTGCTGTAGCCCCCCTCGACTGTTGTTTTACACAATCGTCGGTTTTGAAACCAGATCCCGGCCTTATCTTCTGAAATACGGTGACCCTTGCCACCCCGACGTCATCGTTCGATAGCCCTGTGCAAACAACAAAATGTAAGAAGGTATCTTTTTCATGGCATCCTCCCTCGCGTCGAGCAGCCATGGAACGTTCGTAAAGAGAAAATTGCCGGTTTGGGGAGGGGGGAGTTATCGTAGAACCATACGTTCGTTCTTGACGCGCGTGCTACAGCAACAATAACAGGGGTAGCACTTTTTTTTGCTGAATCCATTTCTGAAGAACATAGTAATAGGGGTAGCACTTTTTTTTGCTGAATCCATTTCTGAAGAACATAGTATAGAGTAATAGGGGTAGCACTTTTTTTTGCACCTTAACCCAAAATCGTCGGAAATGCACCATTATTATTCTTGTTTTCGCGAAAAAGTTTCGTTATTTATTTACCTAGGCCTTTGAATTGCCCATCGGGAATATCTAGTAGTAGTATAGAACCTTTCGTTTTCCTCTGAACCATTTTTAGGGTAATAACAATGTGGGTGGAAATCTTCAACTTACGGGCTTCACAAAAAAAATGTCATGTCACCTCTACCTTGTAACATGCGTTTCTTCACCCTTTTAGGGCCCCAAACCTCTACTTACACTAATTCCAAGTCATATGTCCACAATACGGGTTTCCAGTTGTAGAGGCACAAATAAAGTCAGCGTTTGGGATCGGTGCACCGGAGCCTCAGACAAAAGTAGGTGGTTTACCCATATCACAGCGTGCGTCCTGCCTGGTATTGTTTTGCGAGCCTTAAGATTTATTGTTTTATGTGTTCGCCAAATGCGCCACATGAATGCTTGCTACTTGATGTCATGCGCTGCTCGGAATGAAACTGGTGCCATCTCGAACATCCTCATCTGTCACAGGTCGCCCATGATTCCATAAGACTAACCCGTGGGTCACCCGCGGGGGTCACCCGCGGGTCACTCGCGGATCACCGGCGGGTCACCGGCAGGCCACCCATGGATCACCCGCGGGTCAACCGCGGGTCAACCGTGGGTCACGCGTGGGTCACGCGTGGCTTGCCCATGGCAGGATTAAAATAAATTGCTGTTTAGAAGCATGCAATATACAACCCGGCAACGAATATTATTGGATTGTATGGGGCTTACATTGACGGCCCACGAGTCACCTTTGGGCCTCCAACGGTTCGCCCATTGGCCATGCGTGGATCGCCTAGGCCATGCGTCACCTATCGGTCGCTTATGGGTGTCCATGGGTCACCCATCGATTGCCCGTGGGTCGCCCGTGGGTGCGCATGGATCACCCGTCGGTCGCCCATGGGTTACACGTGGGTCAGTCGCGTCCCTCTCATGGACGACCCGTGAGAAACTCGCAGATCGCCCATTGTTTACTGCAATTAGCCCATGGGTCGCCCTATTGGGAGAGTCCGAGCCCGGATACCATGACCGCCACGCCGTTTGACGAGTTTTCTTATCTTCGTTAATATTGGAGGACAGAGAGGAGAGAAGGAGCAGAGAACGGAGAGAGGAGAACGGAGTGCTCGAGCCCTCCTCTAGCATAATTGCATAAAACACCTACGAATACATGCGCAACCCTCGACAATTTTTGTAACCGTCGTGCTGCGACAGTCCAAACTAACACCCTCCCTGGCTCTTCACAGCAGTAACGAGACCGAACGGGCATCTAATACAACAAGCTAGGACCTAGGAACAGCCAGCGACAGTCCCGCAGGAGGAACCCGGCCACCGGGTCAAAACCCCCTCTACAACTCACATAATCCAAACCATTGCAATTGTAACAATGGCCGCATTCGAAACGATTACCGTGGCCAGAAACTAAAATGCCAAGTACAGTACTGGGTCCTCTGTAATGCAGGTTGAATAGTGCAGGTGCCCGGTATAGTGCAGGTAAAAGCTCTGGACACAGACAGCGCCCTCAATAGTGCAGGACCTGCACTATTGAGGCAGATCCCGCTATAGTGCAGGTTAGGCACCGCGGTGCCCCGCAATAGTGCACGTTGGACACACACACGGAAGACAAACAGCGGACAGACGCAACACAGAGACGAGGGTACACGTGCTGCTGCAGACCCGCAGAGCTCTACGCAGCGCAGAGGCGCACCATGCCTTGTGCGGACGGTGAACTGTGCCATCAACAAGACAGAACGCCGCAAGCCCCTCATGGACACGTCTGTCAGGGAGGATGTGGCGGGCGGCTCCACGGTAATTGCGGCAGCATGTTTGACGACCACGAAACGAAGCGCATCTGCAGCACGTGCGTCGCCGAGGCTGGCAAGCGCAAAGCGACACCAGCTGAGGGTGCTGGGGCGGGACCATCTAAACGCCCGAAGAAAACGAAGGGGGGGAGTGAGAAGGGTTCTGGTTCTCGTGCGCGGCCGGACAACAACGCGAAGCTTGAGATTCTCAAGTTTGTCGCGACGTTGTGAGAGCGAGGGGTACATGATTGTTTGTTTCTTGCGGTGCGCTTCCTTTCTTGGTTGCCTTGTTTTTTTGTGTTTTTTTCTTGCAACATCGAAGCGGGTGCGCCAGGCAGACATGGGAGAGTTTTGTCACCACGTTATGAGGGCGGGGGGCAGTAATACATGGTTGCTCGTTTTTTTGCAGTGCGCTTCCTGCCGTGTTTCTTTTTCTGTTTTGTCTTTTTCTATCTTGCAACATCGAAGGAAGGCAACGAGGACTGAGATTTAGCTTCGTCCACTATTAATACATAATTTCGATCCATTTCGTACTCTGTCAGCCCCGCAAAGCGTGAACGCCACACCATGAAGTCAAAGAGTGCCTCATCCTGCACTATTGAGGGATGTTCAACACCTCAATAGTGCCGAACATGCATTATTGAGGCACTCTTATGAGTAGTGCAGGTGCCCACTTTAGTGCCGGTAAAATATCTGGACACACCCCTGCACTATTGCGGGCCCAGTACTATAGCGAGCTACTCACCCATGCATGCGCCTCAAAGTAGCGTGGGGTGGCGGCATGACAAATTATTCCTCGCATGACTCTAACATGGTACACATCGAATAATGCTCACACACCCTACTCATCTTCCAACCGCAGGTTCAACAAAAAATTACGGTGAGATTTGAAAGGGGTTGCGGCAAGAGATTTCGTCAAAATATCCGCGTGATGCTCTTCCGAAGCTACAAATTGAATGTGGATCCTCTTCGCACGAAGTAGCTCTCTCACGAGAATGGAAGCGCACGTCTATGTGCTTGCTCCGAGTTGAACTAAGAGGGTCCTCAGCCAACGCTATGGTCCCCTGATTATCCTCAAAAAACCGGACACACGATCCGCTTAGCTCTAGACAAATAAACGACAACACTGCGCCCGTACACAAAGCATCCTTCACCCCTTCACGCAGGGCTAAATACCCTGCTTCTGCTGTAGACAACGCAACGCACCTCTGCGTGCTACTTGCCCAACTGACGGCAGCACCCCCCAAGGTAATTACCGTCCCTGACACCGACCGCCTGTCCTTAGATTTATCGGTTAGATTTATCGGCGTAGTTGGCATCTCTGTCGGCATAGCTTTACGCAGTCAAATCCAATCCCGAACCCCTCACAAAAGTCAACCCCATACCCCTTGTCCCGTGGAGGTACGCCATTATCTTCATAACTCATTTCCAGTGCCTGACGGTGGGGTTGTGAAAATGGCGCGCCACAGCACGCACCGCGTTCGATATGTCTGGCCGCGTCATGGTCGACAGCCACGTCAGACTGCCCACAGCCTCCCTGTACGGCCACTCTCCCTTTTGCCGCCCTCCTCTCTTTGGCCTAGTTCAACGCCAGGGGTCGCGGGGATGGCAGCGGACGAGTTCAGACCGAAACAATTCAGCGTGCTATCAACGAAAACCTTCTGCGTGATCTCTAATGTGCCCAATTCCCAGTTGCGCTTGGAAGCACAACCAAGGTACCAAGTCAGTTCGCCGAGGTTATTCGTGGGAAACTTCGTCTTTAACGCGGTATGGAAGTCTCTGCATGCCACGATCCTTCAATCACAATGCCATCTACATGAAAGGCCATAATCAGTTCTACCTTGCCATCCACGATCATACGAAAAACACAAGGATCAGTCCCACACTGCTCCATACCGTATTGTACCGCGGTATCTACCAGTAGTCCGGCCCACTGCCGTCCGCTCTGTTTTAGACTATAGAGTGATCTGATAAGGCGAACAATATTTCTTGGCATGTCACCACACCCATTGCGTAGTTTCATGTATACCTCGGCGTCAAGTTTCGCGCGAACAGAAGCTTGTGCAACGTCTAAATGAAAAATCATCAGACGGTGGAGTTGGTGCACACGTTTGGACGTGATCCACGCCTTGCACCAGGCTAAAAACCTTAGTCACAAGTCTCGATTTCGTCTTCACTATCAGGCCATCTTTGTCAGTCTTACATGAAAACACCCACCTCGTATCTTCAGGTTTCCGCCCTCGCGGCGGTGTTGCGGCTTCGTACGTTCCGGTCGTTTTGTGACCGTCCAATTCATTTTTCATGGCATCACGCCACGCTACTGTGTATTGGGAACGCTCTACATCTGCTATGGACTGTGGGGGTGGCTCTTCCGGGGAACCACTCGGTATGCACACGCTCAATTCCTCTTTGTTTTCTTCCACAGCAGGCCCTCCAGCCATCATGGCCATCGCGTCCTCCGTCGCCGAGGATGTACTCTCCAGTATACTCCCAAACTCCGACGAATTTTGCCCTGCCGCAGACAGAGCGTCCTCGACCTCGCGCTGCCTCTCAAGCTGGAGTTGAGCAGATCCACCCTCCAGGCGTTGGCTCTAACCCCGGGTCCGGCCCCTTACTGTCGGGGGAAGCCGTCCCCAGAAGCTGAGCTCGTGTTCTTCTCTCCCCGACAGGACCGCGAGGGGGTCTTCGCCGTTCGCTTGATCGGCGCCGGAGGCTACTGATGCGCCTGAGTCGCTTTCGGCTCTCCCTGGCGGGACCGAGGAGGCGTACACCGCGCCCCCCTTGAGACGAATCAACCGTCTCGATTGTTTCGGCCCTCCTTGCCGGGACAAAGGAGGCGTCCACGTCCACTGCGCCCCCTTGAGACGAACCCACCGTCTCGACTGTTTCGGCCCGCCCTGTCGGGACCGAGGAGGCATCCACCGCGCCCCCTTGAGACAAATCCATCGTCTCGGCTGTTCCGTTGCCAGCATCGCCGGCGGCAGGTGCCTCCTGTGATCGCCCCCGAAAGAACGGATGCAGATCAAACCCCCATGTCAGGTCGAGGTCGTTCGGGCGATACAGACCCCCGTCCTACTCGCCCACCCCCCCCCCCCTCCACCTCGATCTGACGTCCTCTCGTCGTCGGCCTCGGACCTTCCCTCTTCCTGAGACTGGGAGTCATGAATTTGGGCAGATATAGGTCGTGCATGAAACATGCGTTGCCAGGTGACATGAAGCGTGACAAGCAGAGTACGATGTTTGGCCGGCATTCGTACGCCGTCTCGGGGGTGGTTAGGCGCAGACCCCAGCTAAAAACACTCCTGCGCTTCGCCTGAGACTTGTTGTCCATCTTCACCTTGCAGTAGCCAGGCGTGAGGAAAGGTAGAAGCATTAACGGGGGGTTTTACCGTACCGCATCTGGTACGGCGCCTCGTTTGCTGGGTTAGCGGACATTGCTGTGCGGTTCAAAGCATTGCAGGGCCAGTGCGACGCTTCAGTCCACAACAATTCCGTTGACTGGCAACTTCGCTCCGGGAAAACGCTCACGAGCCTGGATTCGACCCGACATTGCGGCCGTCTTAATCAAACCTATCGCGTGCTCGGCTACCTCATTGAATTGGGGACTGTCAGCCGTGGTGATTGCTGCTTGATTCATCGCGATCTACATAGGTCTCCAAACTTCCCGCGGCGGAATTCGCCGCCCCGATCGGTTATCACCACTTGTGAACGGATACCGTCTGCACGAGTGTCGGCGAGGAACCGCTCGAAAATTTCCGCGGCGTCCTATTTGTGGTGCATAAAATATACCCATGTATACAGCGAAAACTCGTTGCGCACAATGAGAGTATACCGCTTCCCGGTGTGAGACTCTACCACCTTAGGTCTATTCAAATCCACAAAAACCCTCCCGAGCCCCATATCTGCTTGTGCGTGTGTGTGGACTGCTTGATACTTCGGCGGAGACCCTTCGCCATGGAGCACTCTTTGCGCACCAGCATCTTTCCCTCGAGGACGATCCCTTGCTGCTCTGCGGTCTTGCGGAGTAGCACCTCGTGAGAGTGTCCAGCCGCGCAATGGTAGTCGTTTAGTTCAACCACGGGCCTGTTGGGCAGTGTTCCCGAGGCGAGCACAGCACAGGCATCTTCCTTAGTGCTGCAGTCGATCTGGTAGCCGTAAAGGCTGTACAGGTTCCCGGTCAACGGAAACACGATCGAGTGCTCAGACTTGAGATTGACTACAATTCCCGTGGGACGCCCTTCTAACGTGTGACCGTTCTTCACAAGAGTGGGTAGGGAAAACAAATGGTATCGGATGTATGGCACATGCGCAACATTCGTCAGCATTACTCGCACGAGACCGTTTCTGGACCGAAAGAAAAAGTGAATGTCGCCATATCCTTCGATCGTGCGGGTGGAGCTGTCAACGATGCGCAGCTTCAAATTTCCTTCTCGGCAGTTGATAATGCAATCTGCTGAAGGCGTCATGTGAGTAGACGCTCCAATATCGCAGAGCCAGGCCTCATCCCCTACCTGCCAGGCCGACTCCCCTTCTCCCCTTCAGCCCAAAACATCACTGCACTCGCCTGCCTCTCCGGTCCTGAAATCTGAAGCCTCAACCGTATCATCATCATTATCGTCGTCCGACGCCGCCAGCACAGCTTCCTCTTTCGACGTGGGGCAGACATCAGCAGCGTGCCCCCGCCCGTGGCATCGGCTGCATACCTCCTCCGTGCAGTCGATCCTCCGATAACCCTTCTTGCCACATCCGTAGCATCTCACCTCGAAGGTACTACCTTCGGCGGCTTTGGCGCTGTTGCCATCACCACCGGCAGTCGCGGCCGAGCCACTGCCGTCCTCGTTCGTGCCTTTACCGCCTCGTCCTCACTGTCCCCGACATCCGCCTTTTGCTTTGTCGCGGTCTCCACCTTACCCGTAAGCACGCCGCCGGCGCCTTTTCTGTTGCCACCACCGCCGCCGCCGGTGAACATAGCATGGCCAGCATGGCTAGCATTGGAACCCTTCTTCCTGTTTCCAGAACGACGATGGTGCCGCTCTCGTACAGCCTTGATGATGCCATCGCGGCCGATACTGTCACGAGATGCAAGGTTCCTTGCCTCCACCTCGTATTCAGCAGGCAGAGCGTCCATAAAAATCGTGTAAAGCACGTGGTCGTCGAGGGTCGCTCCTGCTGTACGCATTGAAGACCTTCGATCCTACCCATCTCCTCAAGGGGGTTGCTCCCTGGTGCTATCTTAAAACTATTGAGGCGCCGGGAGGGGCTGATTTGGCCCCCGTCTTTTGAAGGCCGTACCACGCAAGGAGAGCGTCCCACGCTTCCCTCGGCGAGGTACACCTGTGAAAAATGCTCTTGTCGCTCTTGCTCTTGAGAGCCGTCGATACGAAATTCCACGCCAGTGCATGTATGTGCACACGTTCGCGGCTGTAACTCCTGTCGGCAAGTGCCGAGTTTTCTGTATCCGATTCCCCTACGATAATGTACTGGGGTGAATCCGACATATGTACCATCATAGGAAACCTACTCCTTTCGCGTAGTACCTGGCGTCTCTGGTCCAGGCAGTGAACTCGGGTTTCTTCCGACTAAATAATGGGACAGCGGTGTGTTTGAAAGAAAGTCTAGATAAAGGCAGATCAATCCCAACCCGCAACTCACCGCCGGGGTATGTACCCCATTCTCCAGCCCCCCTTTGCTGATCTGGCTGACCCCTGGCTGGGCCAACCTCGACAGGAACAACAGCTCCTCTTCGTCCCGTCACTCCGAACCTACAGGAGGTGTCCTCACGCAGAGTTGCCTCTCTTGCTGCTGTCGTACAAGTATCTCCTCGCGCTCCGCCCCCAGCAGCAGCAGCAGCAGCAGCAGAAGTTTGTCGTGCAGCAGTGGGCTCAGCCCCTAGCGGGCTCTCCCTTACAGCAGCGCTGCCCTCAGCGCTGCTGGACTCCGACGGGCCGTTGTTCCTCATGAGCTCGGTTATCATCTCCCTCATGCCTTGCATCATCGATGCTTGATTCTCCTCCATTATCGGCTGAAGCTCGCTTCTCAGTTGCTGCAACTCACCCTTGGAGTCTCTCTCCTGTGAAGACGCCCGTGGCTTCCGGTACCAGAACTCCCACGTTCAAGACACTAGAGCGTTCGGAGAGTCCAATCCCGGATGCCCTGACCGCCTCGCGGTCTGGCGAGGTGTCATATCTTCGTTGTATTAGAGGACAGAGAGGAGAGAAGGAGAAGAGAGCGGAGAGTGGAGAGCGGAGTGCTGGAGCCCTTCTGCCAAAGGGAAAATAGCATAAAAACGCCCACGAATATATACGCAACCCTCTACAACTTTTGTAGCCGTCGTGCTGTGATGATCCAAACAAACACGCCCTTGTATCACCTATGTTTTTATGGTACAACTTCATGGGTCGCCCGAAGGTCACCCATAGGTCACCCGCCTGTCGCCCATTGGTTCATGATACTAGCCCATGTGCCACGCGTGGGTCACCCGTGGGTCGCCCATAGGTCACCGTGGGTCATTCGTGAGTCGCCCGCGGGTTGCCTATTTCTTAATGATATTAGCCGATGAGTCGCCAGTGGGTCACCCATGAAATTGTGGTACTACCCCATGGAGGGCGCGTGGGTCATTTCTGAATCGCCCATGGGGACAAGCCCATGGGTCACCCAAGGACAATGGTACTACTATATGGGTCGCCGGTAGGACCCCCGCGTCTCGCCTATAGAACGCCTATGGTTTATCCGTGGGTCGTCCAAGGGTCACCTGCGGATCACCCGTGGATCACCCATGAGTTTAAAGCAATTGCGCATGAGCTACCGGTAGGTCACCCGTGGGTCACTCGCGGGAGCCCGTGGGTCACCCATAGATGCCCGCGGGTAACTTCTGGGTCGCGCACGGTTCACCGTTGGGCTACTCGTGGGTTGCCCGTGGGTCACTTGTAAAAACGCCCATCGGTCGCCCATTACTTATTGGTACTAGCCCATGGGTCACCCGTTGAGCATTGTACTACCCCATCGGTCATTCGTGAGCTATGCGTGGTTCGTCCATACGTTCATGGGACAAGCCCGAGGGTCGTTCGTGGCTCATGCACGGGGCGCCCATGATTTCATGGGACTAGCCCATGAACCGTCTGGGGTCACCCATGAGTTGATGGTACTGCCTCATGGGTCGCCCGTAGGTCACCGGTAGGTCGCTCATGGTTAACCCATGTCTCATCCGTTGGTCAGCGATGGGTCAGTCGTGAGTCGCGCATTTCAAGACTTTTAAGGTCCTAGACCATGGGTCACTCGTACGTCGCCCGTGGGTCACTCGGGGGTTGTCCGTTGGTACGCCCATTACTTGCTGGTGCTAGCCCGTGAGTCACCCGTGAATCACTCGCTAGTATATGGTACTGCACCACGGGCAGCCCATTGGTCACCCGTGGGTCGTGCATGAGTCGTCCATGAATTAGTACTTCGTAATGAATTAGTCCCTGTGTCACCTGCGGGTCATCCATAAATCCATGGTACTATCGACAGGTGGCCCGTGAGTCACCCGTGGGTCGACATGGTTCACCCACGGTCTACCTGTGGGTCACTGGCAGGTCACCCCGTAGGTCGCCCACTAAATCATGGTACACTCTAGTCCACGCGTCACCCATGGGTCACCCATGACTTTATGGTGCTACCCCACGGATCGCCCGTAGGTCACCCGTGGGTCGCCCAAGAGTCCATAGGACCAGTGTACTAGAGAGTCAGTATAGCTGGCAATAGATTTGGTAAGATAGCCCGCAGAGTCATGGTCTATTGGCCACAAGAAGATTCTCTTGAACGGTATATTCTGCGTGGAGAAGATGACCTGAAGAATATATCTATCTTATACCACAAGAGCGTTCCCGGTGATGGAACATTCCTCCTCTGGACAAGATAGATGGATGTAAGCGCCTTAAGCGCCCATATGAATATAGAACATCTAGGAGAACGCTCCTTGTACGTTCCATAGGTAAAGGTCCAGAAGAGAGCACAGCAGCAATGTTGGGGGGAATCGAACTCTGTGAGCCTCACCCCACCCCCATGCTCTCACTCCTCCTTCCCTGTTTCCTCGAGCTTCTCATAGCTCAGCGCCAATAATAAGAAAGCTACGAAAAAAAACCGGTGATGTCTCCAAGCGAAGCTGATACCCCTGCGTCCCTTCACTCACACCTACCCGGCGCCACGACTCATCACAATTGGCGTCCTTGAATCGACGACGTGTGAGCTTCAAGCTTGTAACGGCAGCCCCACCTCTTCTCGGTTTCTTGTTATCATATAGTATGAGCCACCACATAGATGGCAAGAGAGAGGATAGATAGGGGTCCTTTTTGTTTTGTTTTGTATTCTTTGTCCTTTCTTTTGCCTCTCTTTTATATCAAACGTCCGCGTGTGCCAACCACATACGAGCTGCGCCTGACAGCACATAGATAGATCATATAGTATAGACGGCGATCCCAGGTGTTGGTTCCCTCTCCGCAAGGGGACTTGCGCGTCACGACCTTCAGCTTCTTCGTGGGCAGGCACACGGGGCCGGACACCTTGAGCTCCTTGTCCACGGCGCTCTTCCTAAAGTCCGCGCACACCGTCTCGAGGTTCTTGACGTTCTTGGAGGTGAGGGTGATGCGGATGCGGTGAACACGCAACACCGACTCATCACACCAGCCCATGGGTCTTCCACGGGTCGCCCGTGAATGTGTGATATGCGTCGGCCAATCGTGTATCACTAGTGAGTGGTCGCCAATGGTTTACCCATGGACCACCTGTGGGTCATCCGTAGGTCACTTTCCGTGAATCGTGTATTAGTTCACGGTACATGCCCATGGATCGCCCGTGGGTCACCCGTTGGTACCCATGGGTCACTCGTGTGCTGCATATGGGTCACCCATGGGTCACTCGTAGGTCGCGCGTGGAACGCGCACTACTTGTTGGTACTAGCCCATGGGTCGCGCGTGGATCACCCGCGGGATTCCCGTGGTTCGCCCATGAATTCGTGAAGTTAGCTCATGGGTTGTCCATCGATCACCCGTGGGTCATCTGTGGTTCACCCGTGGGTTGCGGTCGCAATTTATTGCATGGGAATACTCCATGGGTCGCCCATTGGGCACCCGTGAGTCACCGTGGGCCACCCGTGGCCACCCATGGTCGTCCGTGGGTCACCCGTGGGTTGCAGGCGAATCGCCCATAGGCCACCGCTGGATCACCCAGATGGACAACCCCATGATCACCCTTGGGTCGCCCGTGGGTCACCCGTGCATCGCCCGTGTATCGCCCATGGATCTCCCATGGGCCACTCTTGGGTTGTCCGTAGATCGTCCGTGGGTCACCCGTGGGCCATCCGTTTTGTGCCCATGGGTCACCGGTTGCACGTCCATGAGTCGCCAGTGCCGGGGTACAAGTAAATTAGAATGCCCAAAAGCAAACAATGTACAACTCGGCTATGCACACTAACACTGGTTTTAAATGTACGTTTACAATGATCATAGGTTACCCATGGGTCGCCCACGGTTCACCCATGGGCTACTTGAGGGTCACCCGTGGATCGCCCATTTGAGTATGTGGGACTAGCCCATGGGTCGCCGGTGGGTCACCAGTGGGTTGCCGTGGGCCGCCCATGGGTCAGTCACCCATGAGTCACCTGTGGGTCACCAGTAGATGGCCCATGAGTTTTAGCGACTAGCCCAAAGTTCGTCCGTGCGTCACTTTGCGTCACCCATCGGTCGCCCACATGATACCCATGGGTCACTCGTGAGTCCCCGATTATGTTTTGATATTAGCCCATGGGTCGTGCCTGGGTCACCCAAGAATCTATGGTACAACCCGATGGGTCGCCCACGGGTCACCCATGGATCACCCCTGGATTCCCCATGAATTACCCGTGGGCCGCCCATGCGCCGTCCACTACATACTGGTACGAGCCCGTGGTCTCCAATGGGCCACCAGTCCGCCCACCGTGGATCATCCGTGGGCCACCTGTACTAACCGATGGGTCATCCGTGGGTCTCCCAGGGTCACCTTTGGGTCTCTCGTGGGTCACTCATGGGGTCACACGTGGATCCTCGTACTAACCCATGGGTCACCCGGGGGTCATCCGTGGGTTGCCCATGGGTAATCCTTGGGTTCATGTTCGTTAAGAAGAATACCCCACACTGAAGGGCTGACTGAGTGGTTCAGTGGCTTATTGATTCTAACGAACGAAACAGGTCCAGAATTGAAATCCCACCAAGGTCGTATTTCCACTGTTCTGGGGAACAGAAAAAAGTGCAAAGTGGAACCACTGCGTATAAAAGAACGCTCGACCAGAGGGTCGGAACTGGAGTGAACCACAATAAAATGGTACTTGCACGGCGAGAAAAACATATCGGTAGGGAAGATAAACCAGGCCTTGAGTAGGGGCTTGACCAAACCCGGGGAATGGTATCGGTGGGAGAGTGAATTGATCCCAAAGGTACATATATTCTTCGTTACAAAGAATAAACCAACCACTGAGTGGCACTTCACTTCCGACCCTCTGGCCGAATTTTCTTTTTTTGTAGTGGTTCCCCACTTGTTTCCACCATTTTCTGTTCCCCAGAAAAAGTGGAAATACGACCTTGGACCATGATGGGATTTGAACCCCGGACCTCTTCTCTTCGTTTCAAAGACTATATACCAGAGGTCAAAATCGGGTATACCCGGTGCCGTTGTCGACGAATTCGGGTACCTTTCTATTTCATTGACCGCAACGACCCCAGAACGCCACCTGATTGGCCAACGCCCGCCACCACCCGACGATGGCCAAATTTACGCCGGGTAAACCTGAACTTGCTTCGCGGTCCATTCTCGAGTGAGTATTAACGGCAGGTGTACTCTACATTTCACAGTGTTGCTGTGGCGATAGGATCGACTTGAACGCCCCTCTCCTTCGTGCTCCGTTGAATGCCACCCCGTGAACCATGAACGCATGCGGGTTTGTCACGCGTTCTCGAGCAATTTTTCGCGCCCACAAGGACCGGTTGCTGGGGAAAAAAACAACATTATTGACATCTGACTCTGTCCAAAAGACCCGCTAGATTTTGTAAGGTACATAGAGAACTGAACCCAGTTATAGCAGCATTAGCATCACGGGGAAATTCACATGGCCGTTGTTGAAAAAGAACAGTCGAGACAATAACAAAAAGGGAACTACCAACAGCACAAACAAGCGGCGTGCACAACGACCAGCACAGAGCGGTTTGCACCCCGCACAGCGCACTTCAGTAGCAGCGAGGATTCCCGCAGCCTGTATACAGTAGTATATTTCAGCGCCTGTCGTCGGATGCGGCTGACTCACAGCGCTGTGGTTAGCAAGAAATGTGTAAAACTATGGAACATTAAACGAAGTAACGACACCTGCTCGGAAAAACTGACAAAAAAATAGCAAGCTGCCAGCAGAGCATCCGTCAAACCAAAAAGGGACGGACCAAAAAAAGAAGAATGCAGTTTGGATCGTCCGAGGAGAGGCGCCGCGCGATGCATCGCCTGTCTCGGCAGCCTTCGGAGTTGACCGAGGCCAGGTCTCTTGTGTCGTCGGCTCGCGCAACTACTGCCAGTGCCGCTGCTGCTGCTGCTGCTGCTGCTGCTGCTGCTTTTGTTGTGTGGGTTCCTCTCGTCGCGGCAAGCCAAAAAAAAACGAAGACAGGTTGTATACGTACTCGTAAGCTCATCATATTGCATCATCATGTCATGCAGCCATGTCATCTATAGGGAAAATACCTGTGGCGATCAAGAGGCTCGGCTAAGATTTTGCACACCATAGAGTCGGCAGCTCGCTACGGGTGACGGCGCAACACGCACGCGTGCTAATAGTAGGTGCTACCAGCTACTATCACCATGGTAATATCCATTTATGATTCTGCTGACTGCTCTCTCCTGCTTGCTGCGTTGGGTGGTGCATTGTGCGTGAGAGGGCTTATTTCGTCGTCGATTGCTGCGTTGCCGAGAGCATCGGGGTGGAACACTGATGTATGTACATGCTCGGCCTTTCTTGGTCTCAGGACCACGGGGCACGAGAGAGCACGAGAGAAAGTAGCCACGAAGACCGAGCGGGGCGCAAATCGGTGGCTATCTTCTGCACGTCGTGCAGTTTGGCGGGGGGGGGTTATCAATGTGCGCTGTTGTGGTGTTGTGTATCAGTTCATTGAGAAATACGATGCGCGTGGCTTTATGTATATTTTTTTTGTGGCTCTAAGGCCGTTTCTTATAGCATTGGATTCTCATCTTCGATTCCGCCAGAATCCGATTCGGCAAAATTCGGGCGGAGAAGAAAGCCCGACCTTTCTTATAGCGAACGGATTTTGTCAGACGGATTTCAGCAGGACTGTCATTTTTTTTTTAAAACAGCGCGCGCAAAACCCAACACCACACAGCAGCAGCAGCAGCACACAGCAGACCGATACAGACATACAGACGCAGCGCAGAGGCAGCAGACCACACGCAGCAGACCACACAGACGTTGCAAACATGCCGGACCAAGAGGCACCAGAGTCGCTGTTGCTAAGCTACAACAGCCTGGCGGAAGCAGCTATAGAGCATTTTGCAGAGTGCTGTGTTGGAGGCATGACACAGAAGCAGATACTCATGCAGCTCCTCCAGCTCCTGCCACCAACCCGACTTTGTGTAGTCTTTGCGAGGGTGCACACGCCGCCTCTTGACAGCCCTTGACATCTCATCGTCCTCTGTGTCGGGCTCTAGCTCGTCTTCGTAGTCTTGTAAGATGAGGTCCCAGGTGGCGACACTACGCTGCTGCTGCAGATGGAAGGCAGCTAGCGTGGTGGCAAAGACAGCAGAAACGTCGACACCAGCTTTTTCTCTCGCTGTCGCGGCCATTTGATGGTGCACCACGCGTCCCGAGGGCAAGCCAAGTTCGTAGGCTAGCCCACGGGCGACGCCCAGCAGCCCTAACAGCGCCGGCACTGCAGCACGCATGTGGGGTAGCCCGATGTGTGTGTGTGTGTGCGCGCGCGCGCGGCGCAACCAGAGAGTTTCAAATAATCCGAGACAGAAATCCGGGTTGGGCAGCGTCTCGGATTTTGGTCAGGAATCCGAGTGGCCGCAACTCGAAAAGCTGAAATCGGATTTTTCCGAATTGGATTGTGCCAAAATCCGTGTCTATAAGAAGGCGGAAATGGGCTCAAATCGGATTCTGGCGGAATCGAAGATGAGAATCCAATGCTATAAGAAACGGCCTAACAATGAGTAATTTTGCAGATTTTGTGTTTCAAATTTAATGCAAATTTACGTAAATTTGAAAATTATTTTAGTTAACATTTAAAAAAAAAACATGTATTCACGCAGCTCGCAAAGTTGAGTCTCAACCATTCAGTCGATCGTACTCACAGCTGAAGCTTTTCAATTAATTTCCATGAGGGTTTTTTAGTATCAGTGCACAGGATGATTATTATTAAAATCGTCCTGTTGACCCTGACAACATCCACGAGAGTCACCGACCTATATCTTTCATGAGGATCAAATACATAACACGCGCGAACGACCCTCCGTAAATTTTGTGCAACAACTACTGTATATTAGCGAAGCGTTGATGTACCACGCAGCTTGCAAAGTTGAATTTCAATCATTCAATCCGTCGTACTCACAGCTGACGTTTTTCAATTTTAATTAAAAAACTACAAGTCTTGAAAAAAGCGCAAACATGTGGTAATAAGTCATAAATCATTTGATAATTTGATAAAGAAAGTCAAAAGCTCATAACGTAAGTTGAGAATTCAGGTTCGGAATAGATCCAAGGAAGGTTAAGACACCTACATACGAGTACCTGGCGTTGGAGTTGACCTTCGCTCGTAGTTGTGGGTAGATCTTGGAGTAGGATATGGATCCATCTGGGTAGCTGGAATAATCACGGGTTTTTGGTAGGTGGAAAGGTCGTCGTTGGGTACTGCGTGGATTCCAAGAAGAAGTTGAGAAGGATATGAAAGTCGTGGTACAGAACTGATTGCCAACAAGTAGTTGTAAGGTCGGTAAGTTTTGAGAGCAGATTTCCCGGGGTTTGTCGTGGTTGCCCTTTCATGTCAGAAGCTCGCTGGGTGTCGCTTGGAGCCGTCTCGAGTCGATGCACGATATGGCAAGCCACCGGGGTCGGGTGAGACTGATGTAAGCGAGTATCAGGCGAAAGCAGTCAGTACGTGACGGATTGGTAGGCGGACAAAAGCAGTGAAGAAGGATAAATGATGCTCAATTACACACGATCCATCAATCATATTTCTTGACCAGTTCTCGAAGCCAGAACAAGCATTTATTTCGTCAGATGGAAGAACCTGCAGATATTGTATGGAATGAGTTTGGACAGCTAGCGAGCATACAGCAGTCTCGCGAGTGAGATTCACCAGACCGCGTGAGCCGAGTCCAGTTCTTATTACAAACACTGTTTTTGTGGATCTTGCGTTCTGCAGATGGACGAAAACTGGTACACAAACGAAAGTGTATGGAGCTTAAGCTTTTTTTACCCGGATCCCCAGGAGGATCAAAAAAAAAAAAAAAAAAGATCTTCACAAAACTAGTAAAATAATCGCCAGAATATAGACCAATAATGACAATGGAAAGGCGTTATTTCTCTATCATTTTGATGTAATGCTGTACCCCACACCTTCCTGCCAAACTTTTAGATTCGGATGAAACTCTTGGCATTCCTTTCAATTTCAATTTTTTGTTTGTGTCCGATGGAACATTTCCACACCTCGGACAAAACATGATCTAGATCATCTAGATCATTTTTGGTCTATATGGAAAAGTTGTGCAGAAGATCTAGATCGTACAGATCTCACCCGGCGAAACATATGCAG
Organism: Undaria pinnatifida; assembly: GCA_012845835.1. NCBI lineage: Eukaryota > Phaeophyceae > Laminariales > Alariaceae > Undaria > Undaria pinnatifida. Next base: position 9,511,422 of record JABAKD010000024.1, read on the forward strand.
ATCCTCCTTCCTGCAGATCTTATAGATCCCACTCAGGTAAACATGTGAAGATCCCACAGATCCCACCCACGCAAACATATGTGAAGGATCTAGACCATACAGATCCCACCCAGGCAAACATGTGTGAAAGATCTACTTCATTCAGATCCCATCCAGCCAAACGTGTACGTAGGATCTATATCATACAGATCCCATTAGTAAAATATTATATAGATCATACAGATCTCTCAAATCACAACCCAGCAACATGTATGTGTAGATCATGCAGATCATACAGTTCCCACCCACGCAAACATGTGCGAAGGATCTAGATCATACAGATCCCACCAAACAAAACATGTGTGTAAGAGCTAGATCGTACATATCCCACCCAGAAAACATTATCTAGATCCCGCAGATCATACAGATCCCACCGGAAAACATAATAGCATCTAGATCTCACAGATCACACAGATCCCACCCCGGAAAACGTAAACATATGTTCAAAAAATAGGTGATGAAGATCCCACCTTGGCAAACGTGTGTGAAACAAGAGCTAGACCATGCAAGATGCACGCGGGCAAACGTAAAACGTGTGTGCAAGAGCGAGTTTTATACAGATTACACAAGGTAACACATACATGACCGGTAGCCTTCGTGATGCACCTCACCCTGTCTGCAAATTTGTCGAGAAGGTGAGGTTGATCTTACCTCGTACCGGTTGGTCATAATAATAAGATGGATGGGGGTGATGTAATGGAGTGTCCTCCGTAGAAGGATAGTTTATTTATTCGACGTGAAACCATGTCATGGTTGAGGTGAAACCACGTGATATTAGATGTCACATTCACGTCAAGGCCATCATAGATGGGCGGTAATGTAGGTGACGATGGTGGGACGAGCAGGACGCCCCTCCTCCCACTACCCTGCGCTACCCTGCATAACCCTACACTACCGTGCCCTACCCTACTTAGCCCAGTTATGTCTGTCTCTTAGTTTGTAGGGAACTAATGCATAAAAGCTTGAAGTCTATCCAGCGAGCCATGAAGAGAGACCAACCAAAGACACCGGAACCCATCAGGGGCACGCTTCCCAACACCGACCAATCACGCATCCCCCACTCGGAGTACCATCACATTTGGCGTCTTCGGCAGGACTCGAACCTGCGCGTGAAATCACAATGGGTTTCCAATCCATTTCCGTTTCCACTCGGACACACCGAACAGTGAAGTGCTGTCACAAATTGAAAGCGGCAAACTCCGAAGGTATTAGTCTACACATCTTGCAAACTCGATGAACGAGAATGTGCGGCAGAAAACAGAAAAGTCAGCACCCTGCGAAGGTCACTGTCATTTCAATTGCACAGCCACAACTTCCCCCTATGGATGGTGGTGCCACTACTATCAAATATCATAGGTACCTCGCACTTCTGTTGTTCCAATTTACAAGCGAAAGTACCATAGTCATCCATGCCACACATGCCACTTGTCATCCTCCACTCGCGACGCAAAAATGCCCCCGGATCAGCGGAGGAACCTCCTTGCTGCCCGCTGGCGGTATCATCTGCGGGTGCAAAGCCACTAGAGCTGCTTCCCCCGACATCTGCCATGCTTACGCTTGTGCTCTGCTTCAGCTCCACGTGATTGTGTGCTTGTGGAGTTGGGTAGTGTGTGCATAGAAGGTTGATCGGCCGACTATACGTATCTCCGATTTACGTAGGGAGACCACTACCTGAAGCGCTGTTGCGTCGTACCTGGTATGTAGCTCCGATCTCGTACAGAGCAAAAACAGTTCAGTTTGATACTGGCGACAGTCCAGTATGATATACCAGGCATTGGTACATAGCCACCACCCGCGGGGAAAAAGCGGATCCTTTAGATCATATAGATCCCACCCAGGTAAAGATGTGTGAAGGATCTAGATCATAAAGACCCCACCCTGGCAAATATGTGTGAAAGATCTAAATCGTACAGATCCCATTCAGGCAAACGTGTGTGAAAGATCTAGATCATACTGATCTCATCAGTGCAATATGATCTAGATCCCGCACATCATACAGATCCCATCGATCAAATATGATCTAGATCCTACAGATCCTACAGATCGCATTCAGGAAACATGTACAGATCCCGCAGATCCCACAGATCCCTCCCACGCAAACATGTGCGAAGGATCCAGATCATACAGATCCCACCCAGGCAAACATGTGTAAGAGCTAGATCGTACAGATCCCATCAGTGAAATACAATGTAGATCCCGCAAATCATACAGATCAAGGACATATCTGTCCAAAAAGAGCTAGATCCAAAAGATGGGATCTGATCTGTCCGAAGTGTGAACAATTCCAACGCCTTCTCTGCCCTATGCCGGCACAGCCATGATGCGATAATCATCATGTATTTCACGCTCCCCGCACGCCTATTTGGGGACGGTCGGCCCTTGTCTCGCCGGGGACACCGAGGGGTAATGTGTGAGGGGGGCGTGGCACCGGCGTGCGGTCGCTGCTGTGCGAAATGAATACCGAGGCCGAATGTTTTTGAAGATCCATAATGATACGACTACTGATAATACTACTATTAATACTACTCGCAGGACGTTAGCGAATAATTATGAAAAATGAAAATACACTCCAGCTGTGAGATCGAAGATTTTGTCCGAAACTCATCTTTGCAAGCTGTGTGTGATACTCCGATCGCGCGTATTACGGGTTGTGTGTCCTCATTAAGGATATAATAGATCGGCGACTCCCCTTGCAACTACAGTGTAGCTATCAGGGTCAACAGGGTGATGTTAGTCAGTCTGTGCGCGGAAACTATAAAACCCGTTTCTGAGGGGGACAAAATCTGACAGCTGTGGAAGGAAATGCATCAGTTTATCAATGAATCTTGTAAGTCGACTAACCGGTGAGGGGAGGGCGGAGTTTTGAAGTACGTGGGGGCCTGATTATTATCAATAGGGCGCGGGGTTGGGGGAGGGGGGGGGAGGGGGGAGGGGGGGAAGTGGGGGGGGGGGGGGGGAAGGGGGGGGGGGGGGGGGGGGGAGGGGGGGGGAGGGGGGACGGGGGGGGAGGGGGGAAGGGGGGGGACAGCTCAATTTGTACGTGGAAACTATTAACCCTTCAAGGGGATAAATCTGACGGGTTTTTAATTATAAATTAGTCTATATAGTAAGGATATCAGAACTGGCACGACTACGTATCAGGGCTGGCACGACTCCGACGCAGCAGAGTGTGCGAGGAACAGGGGAACAGGCCCCGCGTTATATGTCATTGATACAATACTGTTGCCCCCGCCCAGTCCCCAGCCCGAGCCCACCAGCACGGTACGCGCATCGGCTCGTTGCACCAGGCATGTAAAGTACTATTAATAGGTACCGGTACAAGTGTACCAGGGGGGCTTCGCCGCGGCGGGCTGACGTCCGCCTGCGGCTCCGCGCATACCCGTAAGACAGGTAGCAAACAAAGCGGAGACGGACCGTAGAAGCGACAAATTACTGCCAAAGGGTACGCTGTGGTAATAAATCAGTTTGTAAGTAGCGTTGCAATTATGATGAGATGGAGCGAGTGTGGAGGGGGCTTGCATATATTGGAGGCTCGCTCTCCCTTGCTCAAACGCCCCACCTAATATCGAAATCCGCCAGATTAATAAACACTTCACGCACTGGATATCACCTCATTATCTTTCTAGAGCCATCCATGCCGCTGCCCCCCTCCCCCCCCCCCCCCCCCCCCCCGCCCCGAACGCCCCCTTCTCCCCACCACCCGCACCATCGTCTAGACCTAGCACCACACGTATAACAAACCCCTACATCTATGCCACCTAGAGCCCTTCCCTCCCCCCCCACTCCCCCCCCTTCCCCCCCCGCCCCCACCCCCCACCTCCCCAACCCCCCCACCCCATCCCACCCCCACCCCCTCGAACACTCCGCCCTCTCTCTACTCACTGAGTGTACGACTTACCCCAGGATATACATGATGAACTGATGCATTCTTTCCAAAACCGTCACATTTACCCCCTCAAAATAATGTATAGTTTCCACGCACAGATTGAGCTGCCCCACCCGCCCCACCCCCGCCCCAACCCCCCCCGCCCCCTATGATAAATTGGTGCGATTTTTTTCTTTTTTTTTTCCCAAAACCGTCAGATTTATCCCCTTAAAGGATGTATAGCTTCCACGCACAAATTGCCTGCCCGTCCGCCCCCTCCCCCAGTCCCCCCCCTCCCCCCCCTTCCCCCCCCCCTCCAACCCCGCTCGCTTTTGATCAAAACCAGGCCCCCGCGTCCTTCAAAACTCCGCCCTCCCCTCACCGGATATTCGACTTACAGGATTCACTTGATAAACTGATACATTTCTCTCCGCAGCTGTCAGATTTTGTCCCCCTCAGAAACGGGTTTTATAGTTTCCGCGCACAGACTGACTAAAATCATCCTGTTGACCCTGATAGCTACACTGTAGTTGTAAGGGGAGTCGCCGACCTATATCCTTAATGAGGACACACAACCCGTAATACGCGCGATCGGAGTATCACACAGAGCTTGCAAAGATGAGTTGCGACAAAATAAATCTTCGATCGCACAGCTGGAGTGTATCTTCATTTTTTGTAATACATATTGGAGGGAGCAAGCAATGGAACGGTCGGGAGGACGAGGAATCCACAAGTATTTCTGCAGCAAACACAACATGCATGGATGTGTATTGTATGTGCATGCATGCATGCATGCATGCTACAGGACCCAGGGTAGCATAGATACCGCGGCCATGCGAGTTCAGTTTGCACATTGGATCATTTCAGTTGTGCGCCTTCTTCGTATCGTACGTGCGTTTTTAGGCGGGAAAGCGTCATTTCCCGGGCGAATTTTGATTTCATTTGGGTTTTCGGGTCTTCCTAGGGCTCCAGCACCTTTGTGTGACCACGGACCTAGATGTTTGACAAGAGAGACAACAACAACAATAATCAGCAGTAGTCCAGCAGAAGAAGAGTGGATAATGGATACGGCAGAATCACTTCCAGTAGAAGAGGTTGTAACAGGGGAGCAGAGGTGGCGCGGGTGCCACCTTCAACAAGCCCCAGACGCCAGCGCGAGCTGCAAGCCGCAAGCTGCAAGCTGCTCAAATCAAAAATCTATTTTCGGAGTTCAACATTGTTTGAAAGGCTTTAGTCGTACAAGGGGAAAAGGGGAAAATGTTACTGCGGGCTGGCTCCAGTGCGTGCCAGTCACCGCTTGCTTCCTGCACGCCCCCATCCATAGCGCTAGTTCCTTCAGCTCCAAGTGCAACCTCAAGACAGCAGCATGGCTCGCAAGTACGTTATCGGAGGCAACTGGAAGTGCAATGGCTCCGTGGAGTCCGTAGCGGCCTTGGTGAGCAAGGGGTTGCAGTACGTGCCGGTGTATTCATATGCGCCGTGTTTTTCTGATCAAATCGTTTTACATCTCCAAATGTTCGCACGAGCGTTGTGTCGCCGAGCGTGCACTCGATTGCGCTCGGGCTTCGCGGCACAGCGAGCGAATCTCTTGGGTATATTGTTCAATCTTGTCTTCGTCTTCTCGTGCAGGAGGAGCTGAATGTCCGTGGACCACACAGGCTGGAGTTCGGTATTTCGAGACAGCTGCTATGCTACTTTCCAAGCAATCCGCTTCGCTGCGGCCTCAGAGCTCTACCTTATTTACTCGTCTACAGAGTACCGTAGAAGTAGAAGTAAAGTAGCACCTACGCTGCTGCTGCGGCTTCTGTTGTACTGAGCTGGGCATAGATGCTCGTGGCCCCGTATGGTATTATGCGGTGCATTGGCAGACTACAATGCCCGCACTAAGCATGGGACCCCGCTCTAGGTAGTGCGGTCCTCCGTAGAACGAGGTCATTACAAGCGAGTTGCACCGCACTAAACGGGGGCTCCTCACTTTGCAATAGGGTACCGCAATAACACGACCACCCTACGTACTACAATCACGTCATTTTGCGCGCCAATGAAGTCTCATAAGTGGACAACTGCACTATTTAGTGGTTCCTCTATAGTGCCGTTATGTGCGAGCCGGAAATAGCAGCACTATAGCGGCGACCGGCACTGCTGCGCACACTTCCACTATTCCTGTTTTTTTCTTGTATGTCCCGAGCAATTTCACAGGCACTAACTATCGCAGGTTACCGGCACTATAGAGGGACCACTACTGCTGTATCATATGATACCATCTACCATGCCCTTCTAGTACCTGCCAGAGTAGGTGTAACTACCGCTGTGGCCGTTCTTGCGTCAGCCGATTCCCGCTGACGTTGCTTTAGTTGCTTAGACTAGAGCTGCTCGTGTCGTCATACGATACTGCCACAAATAGGTTCAACTCTATTTCCAAGTAGAGTGTTAAAAAAATGTGGGTGAAGTCTAGCTCGTCTGAAGTCCACTGGTATGAAACAGTCGAGCCACAAATACGTATGATACAGCCACGTACAGCAAATAGCAGCAATTCCTGTTGCCTTTGTACACTCCGAGACTACAGCAGCTTGCATGCAACGAGTCATTCCCAACGACGGTTCTGGAACGCACTACCAGATACAGTACGTAATTTTCAATTTTCGAGAGTTATCATTTTCCTTTATATCATACTGATGACTGGTGCACAGCAGCAGTAGTGAATACCCAGATCTGGGAGAACCCCGTGACAAGCGGAAACAAGACTTCGTACGATACGCACTTTTTTCTTTAGTGAGCAATCTATACCAGGTGGCTACGATTTATTGGGCGGGATATGCCGGTTTGGCCTCTCTAAAGCCCTGCAAATGCTCTTAGGTTGGAGTACCCACTATTAAATACTATAAATACTGTTTCTCTCTTACATCCCTGGGATCGCAGAGCTCTATCTATCTGGCTCTTTTTTTTTCACACTTCTACTTTCCAGCTTCTGGACAAGCCGTAGTCACAGGTGTCGTCGTTTCTTCCCCCCGGTTCTTGCCTTCAATTTTTTTCGCGCATAGGGTTTCAGCAATCCCACCGCTCGTCGATTTTTCATCGAATGTTGCAATGTCACGCTCTCGCGTTTTCCGCAAGTCAATTTGTGCTCAAGAAAAAGTCCCCACTAATTTAAACGAGCATGCGCTCGGGGGGGTTCAAACTCACGAAACTGACCTATACTGGCTATATCATACCGGGTACCTGGTACGTATATAACATCAGTGCAATGAATGCAACAGCAGTTCAGCCGCTCTGTTCAGTGCCGGTGTGTCCTGAGCTGGCTGGGAATACAACCAGCTGAAAACGATACGTGAGGGCATTTCTTATGCAGTCGGATTTTTCAGTCGAAAACTGCCTTTGTCAGTCAAAAACAGCCTTTTTCGACTGAAGCCCAAATCGGGCTTTCTTACGCAGTCGGAAAAGGGCTTTTTCGACTCGACTTTTTTCGACTGAGAATTCCGACTGGCGGATCCAGTCGAAAAACTCAGTCGAAAAAGTTTTTCACGTGTTTTCTTAACCGATCGCATCGCTCATCCCGCGACCAAACACTCCCACACGGCCACACGGCCACACACCCATACCAGGTGCCACACTGCAGTATCATACAAGGCGCTGACGCTGGCTTGGCTATCCCAGATGTTGCTTCTCGCAGCAAGTCAGCGTGGCGCATTCCTAGTTTTGCTCGCCAGCAGCGTGTATCACACGACGGCAGCAGCGCGCGGTCTCGATCCCATGCTGCCAACAACGGCTGCGGCTGCTGTAGCTTTGGCGGCTTTCGGCAAAGCCCCAAGCCACCAACTCGCTGCGACGAGGGTTCGTCGAGCCGTTGCTCGCGAAGAAAGCGCGAAGCACAGAGCTGCCAACCGATTTCGACTGCTGTACAGCAGTACTCCCTCACACCAACCGCCTCTAGGAAGAGCACAAAAACTACAAAATCGACTCGACTGACGATAAGAAGGACCGGGAGAATCCAGTCGAAAAAAAGTCGAAAAGGGCCGTTTTCGACTGGCGGAATCCGACTGCATGAGAAATGGCCTGTGAGCATCTAATATTAACGAGGAGAGAGATGCGCCAGGATACATACCTCCTCTGCTCTCACTCTGCTCTCCTCGGGTTCTCGCATGAATAGGCCGACATCCATCCAAACTACATTAGTAGTGGTCCCTCTATAGTGCCGGTATGTGCCAGCCGAAAATATCGGCACCATAGCGGCAACCAGCACTACTCGATATTGACACTATGTATGTTTGCCTTTTGTGCCAAACGATTTCACAGGCACTATATAGGGCAACCGGCACTACGGAGGGGCCACTACTGTGCCGAACATCCCACAACTCTACATATGTTGGAAGGTCTACATAGTGTCGAAATGCATCTACCTGGTATACCGTAAATCAAGCACCTCAAGCAAATCAAGCAGGCGTGGGCAAGGTTGACAATTTGGTTGGTGTATACCGCAGGCACGTGGCTGGCCCTACGCGTGGCTATCTGCTCTCAGCAGCTGTTGTTCGTTGCTGGTGTACCAGGTATTAGTGTTGGACATCGTACCGAAACAATCGATGTATTGTTCGGTAAAGCTATAGAATCGAAAAAACTCGGTATTTCGATATTGTTCTCGACAATTCAACATACAAAAGCGAAACCATTAAACGATAAAAGCCGAACGCCCACCTCCGAGGGGGAAAGGGGACACAGCAACAAACAGCAGTCGTAGCGAACGAGAGCCATCCACCACAACCGCTGAGAGAGATGACCCGTGAGATTTCCCATCGGATGTCCCACGGAATACGCTGCCCCGTGAAGGTTATCCCAGCGGATTGTTTAAGTTGTCCCACGGGATACGGTGCAGGTTTTCTCAGGAAGAAATGTTGCATACGATTTGATATGGGACGTGAAATTGACGGTGTATTTTGTGCAATGTGTTGATTATTCCAGGTGAAGGTTTTGAACGACGGAGGCGAGTTCCCCAGCAACGCCGAGGTCGTGGTGGCCCCCCCCTCCCTCCATGCGCAGACCGTCAAGAGCACCGTACGCGACGACGTCAAGGTGGGCAATTAGTTGTTCCGGGCACGGCAATAATGCTGTAGTCTAGCCTGAGGGGGGGTTGTTATTGGTGTCTTGTTTATGTCGGGGTGACGACGATGACACAAGAAGGGAATTTAGTTTAGTGGTTGTTTGGGAGAAGACGGCATTGTCGTTGTCATACCCGCCGTCCCTGGTGGTCCAACAGTTAGCCGCGTAACTATTGAGGTTGTGGTGGTAGGTTCGATTCTCACAAGAGACTCTTCCTTACAAATCGACAGGCCGAAAGCGCGAGAGCGTGAGATGGCGAAATTCGATGCAAATCGACAAGAGAAAAAAAAAACGTGGGAATCCTATGCGCGATGAAAATGAAGGCAAGTACCGGGGGGAGGAGGGAAGACACTTGCGACCACGGCTTGTGGCTTGTCCAGAAGGTCGCTGAGGGTAACACCTCTCACAACTATTAATAGAGCTGCAGAGTAGAAATGGTTATTCAAATATACCGGGTATATATTTATCACACGCCGTAGATCGCTCCGTCCATCCATGCGCAAACCGTCAAGAACATCGTACGCGACGACTTTAAGGTAAACTACATATTAATAGCATCTCATCGTTGTGCCGGGTGTGAGTGTTCCGTAAGCCTGATTTTGGTGGCTGCAAGTGCCTGATGTGGTCGCTTCGTTTACGTGATGTGGCTGCTCCATGTGCTTGCTCGACGGATGGTTGCCTTTCCTGTGATACCTGATCAGATTCCTCTCCAGAATGTGGCTAAAACCCGCCAGAATGTGATGCCTCGTGTTGTATCAAACGTGATTGTTCCATATGCGCGATGTGATTGCTGTGCGTGCTTGCTCAATGCGATGTGTGTTGGCTTTGTTATGTTGCCAGGTTTATCTCCAGAAATTGGCTAAAACCGGCGTACACGTCGGGCCTAATGTGCTTGCTCAATGTTCCTCATGACGTTGCTCCTGGTGCTTACCCAAAGTTATACCAGGCACCTGGCATGTGGTTGTTATGTTGTGTGATTTTTTCAGATTTTCTCTTGAGGATGTGGAGAAAGTCGGCATGCATGTGATGCATGATGTGGTCGCTAAACGTGGCTTATGTGGTTGTCCCATGTGTTTTCCCCATTTTGACGCCTACTTGTTTTGTTGCGTCATCAGGTTTCTCTCCAAAATGTGGCGAAGACCAGCAAGCACGGAGCGTTCACTGGCGAGCTCTGCGCACCGATGGTCAAGGACTTCGGCCTGGAGTGGGTAAGATACCGTACTGCTGCACCTTTTTACCGTGCTCTACATATTCCCCCCCTTTCTTTTATGATGACGATGATGGTGATGATGACGATGATGACGATAATGATGGTGATGATGATAATCCTGCTCATGATGATTTGCTGGTGATGATTCTGATGGTGATGATGATGATGATGAAGCGGTGTTGCCGTTCTCGCGATTTTGGTGTGTTTTGTTCGTGTCAGGTTATCACCGGTCACTCGGAGAGGCGTGTTGGGTTCGGGTGTGAGGGGGAGAGCTCCGACCTCGTCGCCGAGAAGACGAAGGTGCGCCTTCTTATTACTGCCAGGGTATTGCTCTTGGTCTTCTTTTTTATCGTATACTTTCCATCACGGGGAACCATAAATCGGTGGCCCCGATCATTTAATCGTAAGCCGCGAAAGTTATGCGAGGTTTGAACTCCGCTAGGGGCATTATCTTAGAACTTGACAGGCCGAAGGTGCGAAAGCGTGAGTTGGCGAAATTGGATGCAAACCAGTGAGCGTAAAAAGCTGAACAGTGGGAATGATTAATCCTATCTATGCGCGACAAAAATGAAGGCACGTACCGGAGGGAAGAGAAGACACCTGTGACCACGGCTTGTCCTGAAGGTAGGTCGCTGAGTAAGTTGAGCTGAAAACAAATCAAAAACATGATGAGAAAAAAGAAAATAGCAATCGGAACCCACGATCAACACAAATTGCTATATATTCCCGTATCACACACAGCTTGCAAAGATGAGTTTCAACGAAATCTTCGATCTCACAGCTGGAGTGTATTTTCATTTTTTATAATATTCCCGTGTTTTTGCTAATAAGTTTACTTTATTATTACTGTAGTATGCTTCCCCGTAATAGCTACCAGGTGCCACAGTTGCCGGTGCTTTTGTGGTTGTGTTAGTTATGTTATTTTGTTTCTGCTGTCGTTAGTATTCCTGTTTTTGTTGTTGTCGTTGTTTTTCAATTGTCGGTAGTTCCCTCTTTTGTTTTGGTAATTGTTCTTGTTCAGCTCTTGTCCTTCTTGTTCTTGATAATTTTCTTCTTGAGCGTGCTTCTTGTTCTTGGTGTTTTGGTAAACGGTGCTCGTATCACTTTGTTTCCTCTTGTTAGTGTTTAGGCGCTGTTGCTGTTGTTGATATTTTTCTATTTTTCTCGTTCTCATATTGCCGTCGTCCTCCTCCTCTTACTGCTCTTATTGTAGCCTGGTATCGCTTACAATTGTCCGGTGGTGGATGAAATCGTAAAAACTCCAGCAAGTAAAAACCAGAAGTAGATGTAACGGGCATTCTACGAATAGATCAACAGCGATGAGAGCAATCTAACTGTTTTTTTTCTGTTTTGTGTGCTCCGTCGGATGTATCTGCCGGCCGTTTCCGTCGCGTTTTTCCGCCTGTGGGTTGGGGTGGTGCGGTACATACAGGTGGCGTTGGACTGCGGCCTAAACGTAATCGCGTGCTGTGGAGAGAGCCTTGAGATCAGGGAAGCCAACAAGACCTTGGAGGTGAGTATTTGCCGGTCGCCCCGGTGGCGTATCAGGTTATCCTCGAGCCTGGTATGGGTCAGTTTCGTGGGTTCGACTCCCCCCGAGTGCATACTCGTATAAATTCGTGGGGACTTTTCCTTGTGCACAATTTGACTTGCGGAAAGCGCGGGAGCGTGAGTAACAACACTCGATGAAAAACCGACGAGCAGTGGGATTGCTGAACCCTATGCGCGACAAAAATTGAAGGCAAGAACCAGTGGGGAGAAGGAACGACACCTGTCACCACGGCTTGTCCAGAATTTGGAATGTAGATGTGTGGGAAAAAAAAAGAAAAAAAAAAAAAAGTAGGCGCTCAAGTCACAGCAGTAATCGCTACTCACTACATGCTACGAACTACTGCTGATGTACCGTGATGCGTCTTGTCCTTTGCTGTGGGATAATTTTCGAAGTATGGGATGACTGACTGTACTGACGGAGCTGGACTAGTAGATTTCCCTGTTTGGCTGTGAGTTGGTTCGATGTAAGAGCCATCCCACGGTGGGGGTGCATCAAATTATGAGAAATTTCTGAGCTCTTAACATGAGGAGCTCAATATCATCATCATCATCATCATCACTCGAAACATGGCGTCGAAGGCATTCGTTCGCGCGACCCAACCAGCCTTTCTATGCGCTAGTCCTTGTTAGTATACCATATATATAGTCCTAGTAAAACAACCTTTGTACTCGTCAAGGCATCAGACTAGCTTGTACTTGCTCGCTTGAGGAGCTCAACCGGCCACAAGTGTTGGGCCAGAACTGTTGTTGTGCCCGAAAAGTGCAACCACCACCTTGGGATGACTCTGAAGTTTACGTTCAAGTTTACATTCAAGTTTACATTCAAGTATACCAGGTATAAAGTACTGGTGGTTATTAACGGGGTGGTGGAGTCAAAGGCAATTCTCTGACTGAATCGACTAGAGTATACACTCGTTTAGGCTGGTCGCTCGGCGTTAGTTCCCGGGTCACCTTGCGTGGTGGTTTTTTTTGTTTTTTTTTTTGTGTTTCAAAGAGTTTTCCCCCCGTTCTCAACTTGCGGCACCCCCCAGGGTTTGAAGCCGACCTTATGCCGAAGGGGAGCCTTGTATGCATGTAGCATATCGTACGGACACCATACGCTGAGCCACAATCGCGATAGTAAGATGTAAAGGGGCGGTAACTCATGAAATTGCCGCACCCAACTAGCTGCGGTATCTCGCCCATTAATAAGCTAGCTGATGGCTTATGGCCAGCCGACCCGCAGCCTTGTAAGATTGTAAGTGTGTCTTCTCATCAATGTCTCCGGTACCACTTTGCTTCTTTAGTAAGTGTCGATGTAGACCAATAAGTTAGTGTATGGATGCGTTTGGTTGTTTGGTGTTGGATAAACCGTCGAGAACTGTACTAGGCTTCAAGCGTGAAAGCTTGAGAGCAGTTGCTGGGAGTGATGCTCCTTATTGGCAGGATGACCGATGTTGATACATCCAGGCATGTACTAATTTGTCAATAATCCGTGCATGTGTACCGTCGCGCCTTGTGTGCTGGGAGCAGGTAGTGCTGGGCGACCACTTGGCGGCATTAGAAAAGAGCCTTGACGAGGCTGACTGGGCCAGGGTTGTCGTAGCGTACGAGCCTGTATGGGCCATCGGCACCGGCGTCACCGCTTCACCCGCTCAGGTAACCGCATCGTACCATGTCACAGTATCGTACTATACCATACCGCTTCGTGTCCTCCAATACCGTACCATACCATACAATACCATAATACCGTGTTATACCGTGCGTACCGTTACATACCATATTATACCGTGTCATGCCATACCTTACCATACCGAGTTAGAGCATACCATACCGTGTCAACTGGCTGACGTGGTATCGCGTCGGTGCATACCGTACCCGTTGGTGTCGTGCATCGGACCATATCAGCTGGTGTAGAGTTACATCATTACGTATGTATGAGCATAATAGCAGTTGGGAATAATGATAACAATACCGTAAGATACTTATCATCGCACAGGGGTGCCATCGCTTTTTATCGTGTCGGTCTAGTCGTTTTTTGCACCCATGTGCGATAGCTCCAGTACGTGCAATAGCTCCGATGCTTGCGGGGAAACCGAATGAAATTGTTCGATTCTGTTTTTATACCGCCCCCCGCCCCCCCCTGTGCGATAACACCGATACGTGCGATACTGAATAGAATCACAGCAGCTTTTCTGGTACTACGGTGCTAATGTGTAGAGGATCCGCGTGCGTTTCATATACCGCATGCATGTACGCGCACCGCGAAGGTGCCATACATACTGCAGTCGAGCCTCAATTTTGAATACCGCAACACGTAGAGCCGCTGCAACTCGGTACGTGTCCGTGAGCCCCTCGCAGTAGCACGCAACCTCACGCCCGAAGTGGGGGTTTCCCGGAGTTGCTACATACGTTCTTGGGTTCTTCTGTTTCTGCACCCCTGTGCGATAACTCCGATATGTGCGATGACTCACATCCTTGCGGTATTTTGGGACTCCCCCTCAGTTTTTTAATGTCATAAAATAGTATACATCTCCAATTACTGTGACAAGAAATGAACGGCAGCTGCCGACGAATTTCGTCAATTAATTGAGGGTTGTGCCGTAGCCATGCCATGTGATATCAAACTACACGTAGCATAAAATATATACCAAGTATTTGATCATTCTGTTTTTTCGGGGATTCGGTCAGGAGTTTTTTCCCGTCTCGGCCTCAGTAGACTAGTATGCGATTCTCGGAACTGGAATTCTCGGTCAAATAGCTTCGTAAGAGCGCCGTCTTCGGGGGGCGGCTCAAACGCCCCTCGCCTTGCCGTATCCGTTCCGCACCTGGCCGGGGTCGGGTACGTGGGCCGAGCGAGACAAGCAAGAAGTGCGTAAATTTTTGTATTTTGGGCGGTATACACCCGAGCTATTCTTGGGTGTTGGCATATGCAGAGCTTGAACGAAAAAAAACATATGGGAAGACATCTATTTCCGAGTTGGAATCATATCCAAGTTGGCTTCTTATTTCGTCCCCACCACACTTTAATCATGGTCGCACCTCGAAGCGTTTGGCATATTGTCGTACGACTGAATTGTGTCGTTGCTTTTCGATATCGGATTTCACGGTTAAATACCTTTGTTCGAGCGTTCGTTGTCTTCGGGGGGGGGGCGTTCCCTACCCAACGACATCATTACAACCAGTGTCGGTGCTGATTCTTCATCCTAGAGAGATACAAGGTATTATTATGTGGTCACAGACTGTGAGACAGAGTAAACCAAACAATCGCAATTAATCAAGGTATAGAGCAAGTGAAATGCTAGCGTACCGGGTACGAGAACACAACAAAAAACAGGCCAGACCATAAAAAAAATAGAAAATAATCACAACGAACGAAGTGGTCGCTTTTAAAAATCGCAGTACGAGAAGCAATGTTTTGTCAGTCGTTTTCATCGCCGCTCCGAAGAGTCGTTCCGTATATATTGGTCCACGATCAACGATCCATGTTTCAGGACCGCATGAAAATATCCCACACGAATTCCATGTATAATCTATTTATCCCCACAAACGAAACCTGGATGCACTTCTAAAGGTAGGTGTGATTATCAAGGTATTGGTGTTTCGAACGCTTTGTTGTGTGGTTGCAAGAATTGCGCTGGCTACTTACTATTGTTGTTGTTGCTGGTCAATCCGTTCAGCACTTTGACGTGAACGCGGATGGATGCTGAGCGAGACAAGCTAGAAGCGCGCAAAAAAATGTATTTTGAACGGTTCTCTCCAGTTATTCTTCGGATCTTGATGTGTGGAGAGGTTGATAAAATAAAACTTGTAAGACATTGTTTCCAAATTGGCGTCATCTTTTGTCCCAAAATAATTAATATTTACTGTAACAAAAATCCCTATGGTACTGCGGTAGGTATCGTAGTAGTGCATTTTTTTATTGAATTTCGGTAGGTACACGTACATGCATACACGGATATAGACGTGGCAAGCGGACGCATGACTAAAACGAGGAGGAAGTAGTAGTGATTACGACTACTGCCCCAGAAAAAATCCACACAGCAGCATTGCGAGTAGCTGCGTCCCCGGGGCCTCGAGGGTGGTATTATACGAGTTCGGGCAAATCGATATGGTTTGTACTCTCGTGCAAGTAATATAGATACGTGTACGAGTAAGACCACACACAGCGATGCTCTATTACACACATGCTTTTTGTCTGTGACATATTTTATGGCATGGGGGGAGGGTGTACAAAAAAACAGGGAATACATTTTCGACACAAAAAACAAGGGGAAGAATAATCGTTCCTCCTGTTTTTAAAAGCTGCGCCACGCGAAGGTCGTAGTAAGTAGACAGTATCCGCGGAAGAAACGAGTGAGTGGCATGCATTCGTCCCGGTATCGCATCGTTTGGTGTTTTTTTTCCCCGAGAAGACTCTTTGGAGAAGTATAGGCAGTGTGCTTTGTTGTTGCTGCGGTCTGTGACTCCGTTGCTGTGGTCGCTTGCCGGTCAAGTGCAAGCGGTAGTGTTGGTGTACATAACTGACAAATAAGTTCGTGTTGCTTCGTACTTACTTGACGTGCTCCTTGCTGCTGATTGCTGATTGATCATCTCTTTAGTGCGTTTTTTTTTTTGGCACACTTGTACTTTCCAGCTTCTTTCTGGGCATACAAGCCGTGATCACAGGTAGGTGTCGTCCCTTCCCCCTCCCCTGGTTATTGCCTTGGATATTTTTTGCACATAGGGTTCACACCCACTGATCGTCGATTTTTCATCGAGTGTTGCTAACTCACGCTCTCGCGCTTTCCGCAAGTCAATTAGTGCACAAGAAAAAATCCCACGAAAAAAATTACGAGCACGCAACTGGGGGGATTCGAACCCACGAAATTCACCGATTATGCCAGGCTCGAGGATAACCTCATACGCCACAGGGGCAGTGAGTGATACAGAGCCGGTCGCCCCGGTGGTCTAGTGGGGTCACACTGTTAATACTAGCGTTGGTCCTTGAGTTAAATAACCACCGCGTTGTGAGCTTTGTTGGCTTTATTTCATTTGCAGAAATAAGTCGGGGGAAAAGGATCAACTAACTGCTGAAATCGCCTAGCAGCGTGGGTAGGTACACAATTCGACGCGAACCGACGAGGAGAGAAAATGCTGAATTTTTCTCGCCATAAAAATGAAGACGTTATTATACCGTAGTGGGGATTGGGGGAGGAGGGCCCGCTATGTTACCCCAGATCTGAGTTATACTACTGGGAGGGAGGGCGAGAGTAGTGCGAGGACAATAAATGGGATGGAGAAAAAAAGGAAGTGAAATGGCTTTATTACTGCTGCGATATAGTACGATACCCAAGCACGTTGCACCGACTCGATCTGGACCGATGCTGCTGTATATTATGCAATTGGTCCATGTACGACTTCTTCTCTGATCACAGGCCAGTGTGAGATGCCAGTCATTGAACTTGCTGAACTCCTTAGTGAGTGGTGGTTTCCTCTATCCACGAACCCCGGCCGAGCCGATCAATGGAATACCAGGATATTGTGTTACACTGTGCGGGGTGGTATCGAGGCAAGGGGTTAAAGGAAATGTCCGTGTACCGCGAGGTTGTGGTATACGAATAAAAATTCAGCAGTAACGCGAGTTGCCCCATTTTTTTTTAGTTGAAAATACCGTGAAGGATTTCTGAACCGGGGTTGGACCCTGTTCTGTAGTGCTGGCGTTGTATACGAACCTCAGCTAGCTAAGGCTTCCACACCGTGCGGTGTTGTGTCGACCCGTGAGAAGTCGGTTTTCGTCCCCGGTTTGTTGGAGATGATGGGGTATGGAAGGATTTCTGGAACGGCGCTGGAGCCCTATCCTCATCGGGTGCGTCGGAACGCCCCCCGCCCGTCTGCTGGTCTATCTCCTCCCCGGGTGTCTCTGGCTCTACGAGCTGCACAGCCAATCAACGATAAGCCAATGTGAATAGATTTTTGTCGCACCATCACGCGGGGCTGTGTCGACCCGCGGGAGAAATCGGTTATCGTCCCCGGTTTGTCAGGATTTCTGAAACGGGCGCAGGACTCTATATCCTCCCATGGTGACGTTGCCCTTATGTCCGAGCCCCAGCCAATCAGCGGTAAGCGAATATAGTTGGGATTCCACGTCGTGCGGAGTGGTGTCGACAGGTCATCGTTATTGTTCTCGCGTTTTTGGAGCTGTAGAGATTCGGGAGATTCATGAATCGGGGATGAGACCCCATCTTCCCCGTGTGCAACGGAAATGCCCTCCATCGATGGGCCTCTATCCGCCTAGGACGGCGCTGTGAAGCTCGAACCCATCAGAAATTAGCCAACGGGATTGGGGTTTTCTCGCCATACAGGGTGGTGTCGACCCGAGAAAGCTCGGTTTTCTTCCCCGGTTGATGGAAGTTTTAGATATGTGGAACGACCTCTGGATCGGGGATGGGACCCTATATCCTCTCGAGGTGGAGCTGGTTCAACATACGAACTATGGCCAATCAGAAAATCGGCCGGTGGGGTTGGGATTTCTACACCGTGCGGGGAGGTATCAACCTGGATTATTTCCGGGTTCGTCCTCGGGTTGTCGGAGTTGTGGATGTGTGGATGGATTCCTATCGCGGCATGTGACCCTATCGTGCCCGGGTGACGCCTTCTTTGTATGAATCCTGGCCATTGAGCGATCAGACCAAAATGACATGTTGTTATTTTCGTATTTATAAACTCGGGTCTGAAATTATCAGCTGTCAAAATCGTAAGCGCTGTAGTCGCGTACTGTATCTACAAGAAGTGAGCGATCTACACAGCTAACAACAAGCAGCAGCATTGCAATAGCATTCGAGGAGTTGAATGACGAAGGCAGCCATACCACCGTGTTTCGCGCCTGGAACAACGTCAGCACGTGTCTCCACGATCAGACAACACACAGACTGTCGATCTGGGAGGCTCGGATCAAGATGGTACTATTATATCATGCATTGTATATTTCAGAAGCTGGCTCAGTGCGCGCCTCTCAGTGGCTACGAAGAAAACACGCAGCGGACATTGTCAGTCACCTTACTGGCCCCGGATGCTTGATTGAGTAAAAATATCATAAGAAACGCACTCGACACGTTTCGTCGCCAGACCAAAGGGTCAGTCGGCGTGTGCTTGGATTTATTCGATCGAAATCTGATGAATGAAGCTCGGAATCGGATTCAGTCAAAAAACGGTAGCTATTCATAGTAGTACATTGTGATGATTGTTTGTCTACACCAAACTCTTGGCATTACCTTACATACTGTACGCGCAGACTATGATTGTGTGTGGTGACTTTTTTCACTTCACCAAGTATTGAGTCGAACAATTCGAAACGCTGCGCTGCCCTACCCGAAGCATGGGTGCCGGCGAATGCCGGCACTCATGCGGAGCCCTTGTATCAAAATATAAGCAGTCGTCGTAGGTACTGGTTAACGTCACTCCGGGTAAGATTGTGTCACATCTCACCTCTACCTCTCTATTTTGTTTTCTTTTTTGCTCTCAGGCCCAGGAGGTGCACAAAGCGATCCGCGAGTGGGTAGCCGAAAAGATCTCCCCTGCGGTCGCGGAGGTCAGTGACTGTTATAGTGCTGGATATCGTATCGAATTTTTCGATAAATCAGATTTTCGAAAAATCAAATTTTCGATCATGGTATCGGCAAAAAGGTGTCCCTTATCATACGTAAGGTCGCTGAATTGTCATTTTCTTATACGTAAGGTCACTGATTTGTCATTTACGTGTTGTCACAACTGCCGGCTTTTATCATATTAATAGTTGCTAATTACAATAGCATCTGCTGATTCTTATCACACCTGACAACTCTTCCCTGGTATCACTTCTGCCTATTTTTATCACATACGCCGATTGATATCACATATGCTACCGATTTTCACGCAGTCCGATTCTTATCAAATGAACTGCCGATGCTTATCGCACATGCCTACTCATAATTTGTATTACCACGCATTCCGTTCGCCGCTTGACCCAATATGTACGGCGATCCCAGACCCTTCGCATCATCTACGGCGGATCCGTCAAGGCCGCCAACGCGGCCGAGCTGGCGGATTGCCCCGACATCGATGGCTTCCTCGTCGGCGGCGCCAGCCTCAAGGTTAGCGTTTCAACCCACGGGGACAGATTACAATCTACATCTATAAATCATAGGCTGTGATCACGATCTAGATCATCCATAAGCCATATGCTGTAATGGTAGTAAATATTGTAATAATAGTAATAGTAATATACTAGAAGTGTAATACATAGTAATGTATATGGTAATATGTTGTTGTGAAATGCTATGCATGATCTGTGTATAATATTAATAGTACAGACCCAACACAGGCCAGCCTCAAAGCGATCGTTTCCACACATTTGACAGGCCACGAGGTGTGTAATCTAGATCATATATACCTGAATTACACATGGGGTGTGTCGTTATGGTATGCCAGTCGCCCCGGTGGCGTATCAGGTTATCCGAGAGCCTGGTATAGGTCAGTTTCGCGAGTTCGAATCCCCCCGAGTGCATACTCGTATAAATTCGTGCGGGGACTTTTTCTTGTGCACAAATTGACTTGCGGAAAGCGCGAGAGCGTGAGTTAGCAGCATCACTCGATGTAAATCGACGAGCAGTGGGATTGCTGAACCCTATGCGCGATAAAAATTGAAGGCAAGAACCGGGGGGGAGAAGGGACGACACCTGTGACCACAGCATGTCCAGAAGCTGGAAATTAGATGTGTGCAAAAAAGTAATATATATAGATGTATATAGTGTGTGCAGGATCTCTCTACTGTAGTTCAATGCAACCAACCCCGGCCAGCCTCAAGGTGAACATTTTCACACATCGAAGCAAACAATTAATTAATTTACGTCGCCTCCCAGCCAAAAACAATTAATGACGTTTGTTTAAGTGATCGACACTCACGCTGCACATTGTTTGATGGCAAATGAATGAATTACCCCCTTCGCTACGCTTTCTTCCCTCCGGGCTAACATGGCGCCTTCTTCCCCCCTTCCTTCTGGTTGGTGGATCCGTCGGTCGGTCCGTCGGTCGGTCGATGTGTGTTTCCGTCGCTATCTCTATTTCCAGCCCGAGTTCGTGGACATCATCAAGGCCGTCGACGGAAAGTGAAGCAAGCATGGTTGACGCTTACAAACACGTACCTGGTAGCCGATAGTAGCCCCGTTGACGGACTAGTTGATTGGTCCGTGGAGCGGTTTGACTGACTGATTGGTTAGCTTAAGTTCCTAGCTGTTTGCTGATTGGTTGGCTGATGTGCTGGCTGGTTGCTGGTTGGTCGGATTTCAACTGATTGGCCGGGTGATTGGTTCGCTTCAACAACTGGCCGTTTGCTAATTGCTTGGCTTCACTGACTGGCTGCTTCCTGATTGGTTGGCTTAACTGGCTGTCTTCTTCCTGATTGAATGGGTGATTGGCCTTTACTCCTTCAGACTTGCATCCACGTTTTGGACACAGATTACTTGGAATTTGTGTGAGGAAATGTTTGCAGGGGTACATAAACGTGTTGAGCATGCTAGCGCCGAGGGTTGGTTGGTTGGCTGGTGGTTGATGGACTGCCTGCTTGCTGATGCATTGCCCCTTTTACTAGCTGGCTGCTTGGTGGTTGGTTGGCTTAACTTAGCGAGCTGCTTGGTGAGTGGTTGGTTTAAACCAGTCGGCTGCTCGCTGATTGGTTGGCTTACCTGGCTGGCTGTTAGCCGATTGGTATGCTGACTGCTGATAGATTGGCGTAGCCGGCTGGCTGCTTTGTGGTTGGTTGGTTTTACTCGCTGATTACTTGCTGGTTTGTTGGTGTTAGTGACTCGCTGACAACTGATTGGCTGGCTGGTGGGCGGGCCTATCGCTGATTGGTTGGCGATTCACTGGTGCTGGTTGATTGGCCGGTTTGTTGGCTTTTTACTGGCTGGCTGCGTTAGTTCGATTGGCAGGTTGGGTGGATGGTTGGTGAGTTGGTGGTTTGATTATTTGGTTGGTGGATTGTTGATCGACTATTTCTCATGTTTCATCTGGTTAGCGGCGACGGCTCAGGCTGGTGGACAACCTTCAGTACACTCTTGGTATATATACAATACAATTAGAATATATGTGACCGGACAACGCTTTTCTTTTGGTTTTAGGCGAACTAGCGTCTACTACAGTGCTCGTGCCGTAATCGGGTGCGGGGGTTTCTTCGTTGGGTGGGAACCGCTCTATTTCTTTCCATTGTCGTCCCCCCTGCCCCCCCCCCCCCCCCCCCCCCCACGATGCTACTTATTGGTAGTTTAACCCCTTTAGAACTGCACTCACGTTTTTGGGAAAACTACACATCGAAATAATGTGGGCAAACATTTCAGTAATGAAAGAGTTACACAACCTTTGGAGTTCAACCGTACTAGGTGGCTGTCATGGTATGGCATGGTGATGATCTTCTCAAATTCGCTCATATTTACATGATTTCTAGCCCGCACGGGGTCAAACGAGAAAGGCTAAGAATGCATCCCAATGGAATAAAAAACACGCACAAATTGGTGCTTGCGGTATGTTGTGTGGTGACAGATGGTATGGCGTGGTAGGCTGGAAATGGAAGGTGCACCGTCTAACCCACCCCGGTACGTAACGGTAGTACATGTTTGCCCGACGCGGTTTCATGGGGGTTTTTTTCCGAACTTTGGACGACCTGGGGGCTAAAGTTACTTGAAACCTGGGGGCTGCAACTGGCCTCCTGTGCGAGCCGGTGCGCTCATTCGCCATCTCGCGAGAGCTATCATGGCCATCGCTGGGTGGGGCCACAAGGCCAGAGCGATGAAGAAACCAGACCAACAGTCTATAAACAAACTAGTCATCGACGCACTCTTCACCTACGAAGCGCGCCAGCCAGCACGCCAGGGCTACATTACTGTATGTAGTTCTTGCCGGACAAGTATATAGCACCTACAGTAAGATTTGAATCGGGACATTTCTGTACTGAAACCCAGTAAACACTTCCACGCTTTTGCGCTGCTGGGGTAACGAGAACGCGTATCTTGTGATACGTACTGTCCTGAGCAAACACGAGTTGAGAGTGTCGGCATGGTGTATCCTGATGTATCGTTTGCGAAAATTGTCTCAGGAGCGGAGGGCAAAACTTGTCGTGTATTGTACCCGGAACACGTTTGTTTCTGCCGGATACCGGGTGGTCAAGAAAAACACGCCTACCGTATGATGTAACGCACACGGTAACACACCCACTCGGGAAAAATTCCAAAATGATTTGCTCGACGACGCGGAGAGAGCGTTCACGCCGAGCAGCACGTCTCTGGCATGGACTCGGCGACAATTTGTCGAACCCACTATTTTCGTTTCGAGTGATACCAATCTTCATTGTTTGGAGAAACGCGTCCCGGAAAATCATCGCCGAGGGTGTGTGTGGGATCTCGCGTGTTATTTGTATTACTTTATACGTGGTATACGGTATGTATCTGCTCCTGGCCCGTGCGACTCGGTGCGCTGCACTCGGTCACCATCTCGCGAGAGCCATCATGGGTATCGCTGGGTGGGACCAAGACCAGAGGGATGAGGAACACAAACCCAACCACTGCAAAAATAAATCACTCGCGCACCCTTGACCTGAGGAGCATCCCACGCGATCAAGCACGCCGGGACTATTCTTGGTGGACACGTACACCACAGATTCGACCCGGTACATTTTCATATACTGACACCAAGTAGTCATTTCCAAGCTAAAACTCATTTGAGTAACGAGCACGCTTACGTAAGGACATTCGAGTATTGTTATGTATAATGCTATGTACTTGTTGTAGGTCCCAGATCACTCCGCAGCCCAACTATACAATCGTTCTCCTATATATACATCCCTCTCGTCCCGCGAAGACAACTCGCGTTCCAGATTTTCTGCTAGCACTGGAACAAACCAAGCCGCCACAAAAAGGCGAAAAGCCAACGCGCCCACGGGAAAACTGTTTGACCCTACGGACCAAGCCTACGGTACTATCGTAGTATCATTGTAGTATCACAGTACTATCACACCCCCATTTTTGTCAGTATCGGGTTTGGGCCACTCGCACGAGTGGCCCTTTACCTTACTTGACAAAAACACGTTCGGCGATCTGTTCGGTGCAGCGTAGCTGACAATTCCATCGCGGGTTCATGTCACCATTGTAGCACCACAAAACCTTCAAGCCCGAAACGGAACAGGGGGGTCACTTGCTCGAAACGGAACAGGGGGTCACTTGCGCGAAACGGAACAGGGGGGTCACTTGCTCGAAACGGAACAGGGGGGTCAGTTGCTTGAGTGACCCCGAGTCACCTCGAAAAGAGTCCTCAAGAGTGACCCCCGTACGGTAGCCTTAGTCTACGTTCAGTGTATGTACTCGCTTCCCTAGAGAGAAAACATGGCGCTATAAAATGCCGCTATCGTAGGCCGAGAGCTGCGTCAAACAAAGCGCAGCCACCCCCCCCCAGACGATCGCATTGTTGATTGTTGTGGTGAGAAAATCGGCCACAACGAGGCGATCAAGGAAAACTGTCCTCACCCCCCGGTTACGGCAACTACTGCCACCACAGGTGTATTACCGTATGGTCTTGAATTGCGGTGTTCTTAACGCGCTGCAACACCGTAAGTACCATACAGCAATGTGCGCACATCTCCGTGGATCTCTCGTAGAACAACCGCACGTATATAGCTGTAAATCGCTCCAAGAACAGGCAAGCATCTCCGTAGATGCTCGCAGAAGAGGCAACCACGCACATCTCGGTAGATCGATCGCAGCACAGGTAGGTGCGCACATCTTCGTAGATCGCTCGTACAAGAGGCAAGTACATCTCCGTAAATCGCTCGCGGAACAGGCACATCCAAACGCACAAGCACACGCCATCGCCGGGGTGCTCCCGCGGCTGCTGCTGCTGCTGCTGTTTCTGTTTGCTTTTGACTTACTGTTGGTGTTGCTGCTGCTGCTTTACTGCGGCTTTGCTGTAGGCGATGCCTTACTGTGGTGTTGCTGTTGCATTACTGCACTTTGCTGTCGGTGGTGCGCTACCACTGCTGCTGCTGCGCCGCCGCCGCTGCTCTTGCTGCTACTGCCACCGCTTCGCTCGTCGCCCTACGATACCAAATACTACAAACCATTATTGTGTCGTTGCTGTTGCTGCTGAAAACTTACATTCAACCTCCCCGCCCCCCCCCAACCGGCACTGATCCCCCCGCCGTGATGGTAAGCATCGTACCCGCCGTGTTGCTCTGACAACACTCCTGCTAGGCTAACGTCAATAACGCCCACGTGCCCCGTACCCTGGTCCGGAACGCGACTGTAGTGGAGGCCACGAGACTGGCAGAAATTCTCCACGGCGGGAATTAGACGCGCCTGATTAGCGTTAAAGAGAAACAACGCAACGTAGGGCAGGGGATAGGGTGGAGAAAGGTACTAAACACCGAGACTCTTTTCATGGTCGAGGGGACCAGGAACTATATTCAACCATCGTTGTTGCATCGTTTATTGTGTGGTGTGGGGTTTCAGGGTTGTAAAGTTAGCGCTAGGGATAGGGTTGGGTACGTCTGATTATTGTCGAGACGCGCAACTTCCCGAGTTTCCGGGCATCGAAATTAGACACGCCTGCGTACAAATTACAGAAACGAGGCAACGCCAGGTAGGGGATAGGGGTTAGTGGACAAACCGTACCTGGTATATGGCTGTGTATAACACACCCCCTCCAACGAATTTCAATGCCGATTTTCTGGACGATCGGCGCAAACGTCAAGCAAAGTGTATGCTGACAGATCTTGACGGCATCTTCCGAACGCCGCCCTTTTTGGTGTTTGTGCCCTCCTAGTTTTGGAGTAAATTGACTCTAAATTGCATACAAAGGTGGATGGTATCTTGTTGTATAATATATCGCCGACCTATATCCTTGATGAGGATACACACTCAGTAATACACGCGATTGGAGTATCACACACAGCTTGCAAAGATGAGTTTCCACGGAACCTTCGACCTCACAGCTGGAGTGCATGTCCAATTTTTATAATATACGGTAGGCAATACAGGATGAGGGAAAAGCGCAACCACACGAAGGCAAAACGTAAACGTATGGCGTCGCTTTCATAATAAAAATATATATAAACGCGTCAGCTGCGAGTTCGATCGATTGATTAGTCGATACTCAGTTTGTATGCTGCGCGTTAAGTCGTCCACGGGTAGGGCACGGTAGGAGGTATAGGGTGGGACAACGAGGGGAGAACCAGGTTGTAACGTCGGGCTTTACGAGCTACGAGGCAACGCACGGTAGGGGACGGTGGATGGGACAACCAGAACAGAAGCGACGTAGTGCGTAAGAAACACAGTCCGCGACAGAGTTGAAAACCCCTGGTTTGATTGCGCCTCTCGCAGTAGTTGGCCTTAGTCCAGTATTCACAATCAAACATTCGCAATTAGAGAAGTAAGAGTACTATGATATGAGCACGTGTTACCAGTCCACCTTAGTCTTGGCTGAGAGAGCAGGGAGCAATGTTTTACATCCCCGCGATAAATGATGTGCGAACGAGTGAAAAAAAAAACGCCTGTTTCTATCTCCGACTTCGTCTGCCGCAAAAGCTGGCCTTGGCTCTCACCTTGCTGGTAGGTCCTTTGCTGTGGTGGCCCGTTCCCGTCAACAACCTGACGCTGTCCAGTCCCCGCTTGGCCAACGCCGCCATATGCGCATCCAAAACTTCCACAGCTTCGGACACGTGTAGGCCGTGAAGATCCATCGTTTTCCGTTGGTACACCTACCAAAGATACAAAGATACACACAGTTAAAACCGGTATGTCGTACGAGGTACGAATCATTGTCATCCGCTGTCATACCTAGCAAAGAGACAAAAGAAACAGATACGACCAGTCTATGGGAGATGACATATATAAAGAGAGTCGGGTGGTACCATGTCCTTTAAAAAACAAATGGGTGAAATGGGACACCCGGGGGGGGGTTGTGATACATATGCGGCCAGGCCATGGGAGATGACATATGTAGAGACTTGGGTGGGTATCATATCCTTAAAAAAAAAAAACGTGAGAAATGACACCCGGGGAGGGGTTTGTTTGCATACAGGCGTTCACACCCATAGGGGACGCATTCACACCCATAGGGGACGCATTTATTGCCGACGAAACACCCTCAAAGGGGGCTGTTGGAGGCAGCCCGACATTACCCTAGCGGAGAGACCACACGCCCCAGCTGTACCAATCCTGCGAGGCAACACCAGAGAGAAGGCTCTCGGCGAAAAAATAATCGAAAAGACCCTCACACTAGCTCCATCAGGGACAATTTGCCTTTCCTGGCAGCTTCTGCTTCATTGTTTGTTCTCGATTGTATTGCTATATGCTGCTTTTGGACCACGCCGTGAGACCTCGCCGAGTGCGTTTGTCCACCAAGAGCTGCACCCTCGCACCGTTCGGATCACACAGAGCACGTAGGAAGCGGCCGTTTGGGAATCGCCGTCGCGTGGGCAGAGAAATCGCCTGCGCTGATAAAAAAACATACAAGGTTCTACTCGACGGCGGATCGAGTGTACGAGATCCGCTGCAGGTACACGTGTAAAAAATAGTGATAGTAACTAATGTTGGATTGAATTGGAGCGCAAAAAAAAAGGAGAAAAAGAAACCGCAACGACAACAAAAGAAGCAAAATCCAAAATACCTGTTATATGAATGGAACGACCTGAAGCGAATATCATTTATTCTATCATCGCACGCGATTTCTCTGTCCGCACGACGGCGATTCCCAAACGGTCTCTTCCTACGTGCTCTGTGTGATATGGCCGATGCGAGGGTGCGGCTCTTGGCGGACAAGCACACTCGGCGAGGTCTCACGGTGTGGTCCAAAAGTAGCATATCGCACAACCGAAAACAAACAATGAAGCAAAAGCTGCCAGGAATGGCAAATTGTCCCTTTTGGAGCTTTGTCAGGTCCTTTTCGATTATTTTTTCGCTGAGAGCCTTCTCTCTGGTGTTGTCTCGGAGGATTGGTACAGCTGGGGCGTGTGGTCTCTCCGCTAGGGTCATGTCGGGCTGCCTCCAACTGCCCCCTTTGAGTGCGTTTCGTGGGCAATAAATGCGTCCCCTATGGGTGTGAACGCCTGTATGCAAACAAACCCCTCCCCGGGTGTCATGTTGTGCCTAAAAGTCGATGTTTTCCCCATGATACCACCCAAGTCTATATATTTATGTCATCTCCCATAGCGACCAGTAAACGTCATACAAGGTACAACTCATAGTTTTCCGTCGGTACATCTTCCAAGGATACAAATATCCACAGGTGTACGACCGGTAACAGTCGATATAATACGAGGTTCACATCATAAACAAGGCGCCAACATTGTCAGCGTGCCAAGTTACCAAGATACCGGTAACTGTCACACGAGGTACAGACCGCAACTAAGCAAATACAAACGCCTCACCGCCAAGCGCAACCCCCTCTCTGCAAGGGACAGCCTAGCGCCTGTGACACGCCGACAGAACCGCCCTCTCCACTTTACTGTACAAACATGTGGTCGGCAATATAGAGAACGAGGGCTATTTTTTTAGTCAACATTCAAGTGGTCCACCATTTAGTGACACATTTTTCATTGCCGGGATTGGACCGGACGAAACTCAATCAGGCACGGCGGGGGCACGGGACGGGCCTCACGGAGGTTTCCAATCATGCCGAGGCCATGGGGTTGTTGAGTTAGTTAGGGGTGTTTTAAGGAACACGTGGTGGCATAACGCTGGACACACACTGGGGCACCTCGGATTTGCCGGCGGGTGATTTGTTCCCTCTCTATTCTAAAAGGGGTTAAACTAGAAGCTTAAGCATTGTTTCGTTCTTTCTGCCCATCGACTTTCGGCACATCAACCACACACCACCGCAGCCACACCTGATCGCCTGGATTCCTGCTCGAAAAAATCTCGACTGCAGCTTGCCGGTGCTTTTCTTTCATCTTCAGGTTCAGCGCTCGACCTCTCCTAGCGAGATCTCTAGCCAGCAACCCCTCTCCCCGTCGAAACGCCTCAGTTGCTGATGTGAACAGCTTATTCCGCGCCCTGGTAGGGCAGACGTAGAGAGCAGCGGTTGATAGATATAGGGGCTACCACAGCTGAAGGTTAATCGTGTGCGCCTAATGTACAGTACAGGGCTATTACATACAGTACCATACCCCCATTTCAACCTACTGTGTCGTACCGTGCCGTACCATACTGTACCGCGCTATACTGCACAGTACAACCGTGCACCTCCGTACAGCACCATATCTACAAGGTTAGTGATGTTCGCCCACCTTGCAAGCTCTGCGGCATCTTCCCGAGCTTCCCTGTACTGCGAGCCCACAGTATCTCCCGTAGAAACCCACCAAGCGGGCGAAACAGCACCATCACGACCACCACCACCCCCACCACACTCGCCCCCAACACCAACACCAACACCAACACCAACACCTCTACCACCAACAACACCGCCGCCAACAACACCACCACTCCCAACACCCCCAATACCGCAACGAACACCACCACTAACACTACCAACACCACCAACACCACCAACACCACCAACCGCAACCCAACCCCCTGGGGGGGTAGCTGATCCCGCGCCCCCATGCCCCGCTGCTTTCGAGCCCACGACGTCTGCGAACGACATACCACTTGTCGTACGTACAGCCACCGCCGCCGCCGCTGCTGCCCTCGCATTTGGGTGCGAATTGGTGGTGGCGGACAGCGGTGGTGGCCGGGATGGTGGTGGTGGCGGTAGTGGCGCTGGATGCGACAGAAGCGGTACGTGTTGACCGGCTTCTGAGGTGGTCGGGGTGGTGGTGGTAGCGCGGAGTAAAGCTGGGATGCTTACCACGGTAAAGCGAGTCTGGGGCACAACAAGAAAGGGGCGGTGGAGGGGCAGGGTGGAGGTTGGGGTGGTGACGGGAGCTGGTGGGGAGACGAAACATCAGTTTTGATCACTACGCTATCGCCTCTTAGGGTGAGATCGGTACCCTCGGACAACAAGCGTTTGGGGTTATCATCGCAACGTAGAAATACAGAGGCGTATACCGCACATATTTTGATGTGTCGACGCGTTAACCCCACTGGTTTCAAGCGTTAAACGTGCGAGCGGTTGAAAAACTAAAAACCACCTCGGCTGAGGAACCCTAATTAGCATACTTCGAAGTATCAGGTCTGCAACACTAACTCTGCTGACGCCAAATGCCTCCCAAGGTGTAAAAACTACCCACCTTCCGACCACGGCCCCCTTTCTTCCCCCCCCCCCCTCCCTTTCGGGAGGCGACCATTGCCGCAAGCAAAACGTCGTCGTCTGTTCTTCTCCCATCAACGGTCGCCCCAACCGGCACAAGTTGCGCCGCATCATCCGCCGATACTTCTACTGCGGTCGTCAATACCGCCTCTTCTGCCGTAAGTCCGCCGACGAAGCTTCTGTTGTCGCCGGACACTGCCCCGCGGTTGAGGGGCTGCGTGGTAGCTGTTATGGGCGGTATCGATTGCGCCGCTTTCGATGGTGAAGTTGATGTTGAAGATGTAGTTGGATTTTCATTTGCAGTTCCGTGTGAAATTCCAGGTGCACTTGAAGTTTCATGTGCAATTGAAGATGCAGTTGCACTTGAAGTTGTGATCGAATTTTCAGTTGAACTGGAATATCTATATGAAGTTGCAGTTGACGTTGGTGTTGAAGTTGGAGTTGACTTTGCCATTGTACTTGAAGTTCCACTTGATCTTGCAGAAAAAGATGGCGATTTCGAGACTAATGAGGGGAAGTCGTCGATTCCAAGGGTGGGGCTGCCGCCGTCGGTGCTATGACCATGACTATTGTTGTTGCTAATATTGCTCCGTAGTCTCGCTTCGCCGGTCTCTCTGTTCTGTTGTTATTTCATATTTCATCAGCAACGTCAGCAGAGTGAGGAAAAGTCGTCAAAGTCAGGAAGGGTCACTACAAGTTGGCAAAGCCAAGACAAACTAGAAAAGTCAGCAAAGTCGGCCAAAAGCTATCACTTCAGCCATTAGCCGCCGCCGGCGCCCTGCGTAAGACTATGAATATGGCTATTGCTCCGTATTTCTATTTCGTCCGTCTCCCCGTTTTGCTGTTATCATGTTATTCATGGCGAAGTCAGCAAAGTCAGCAGAAATAGGCAAAGTCAGCAGAAATTGGCAAAGTCAGCAACGTTAGTACCCGCAAAAGCCAGCAACGGCGGCAAAGTCGGCAAAGCGCAAAGCTATATGTTCAAATTAGCGCTTAAACCCCTTGGAGACGGCAGCATTATTAACCACCGCTGTGACTACTGTTTTTACTCCGTAATCTCGCTTCGCCAATCTACCGATAATTTGGATATTTCGTCAGCAGTATCAGCGAAAATTGGCAACAGTCAGAAAAAGTCAGAAAAAATCGCAAGAAATCGGCCAAAATCGGCAAAAGCTAGAAAAAAGTTGGAAAAAGTTAGAACAGGGCGGCAAAAGGCGGCAAAAGGTTAGAAAGAGTCCGTAGAAGTCGGTAAAAGTTGGGAAAATTCAGCAAATTCGACAAAAAAGCGAAAAATTAACAATCCATCCTTTGAGAAACCTTAGAAGTAGAAACACGATGGTAACGAAAACGACCAGTACAGCATCGGCCACACCAAGCAGCCCAGTACAGAATGAAAAAAAGTATACCTGGTACATACATACCACTCTGTCGGGCAATATAAGCACCTTCGGCATGCTAAAAATAGTACAAAACAGTGCTTGTATTTTCGGACAGAGGGGTACAGAACAGCATAAACAGCTGATCGTCTCCTTCATCCACATCCCTGCCACCCTCCCCGAAAAAGCCCTCCGACTCTCCTTCAAACGCTCCCGAGGTTTACAAGGTCTCCAAGTGGTCAGCCCCATCCAACCCGTTCTCTAGTCGTGCAAGAAATAGCAGGATACAAAAAGGTGCCAAAATATGCACATGCTTCGTACACGTGGCATGTATTGCCTCTACATGTACCTACCAGGAAAAGACTACCGGTATGCATTTATAGCAGCATAATAAGCTGTCATTCTCCATCACCCATCTCCCTGACACCTTCCCCGAAAAAGCCTCCCAACTCTCGTTCAAACCCTTCCGGGTCTTTCAAGATCTTCAAGTGGTCAGCCCCATCCAATCCGTTCACCTCGTGTAACAAACGATAGGATACAAAAAAGTGGAAACTATACGTACATGCATCATGTATTGCCTATACGTACAGACCGCTGACATGTGCCTGGCGATAGACTACCGGTATGTACTAACAGCAGCACAAAAAGCTGGCATTCCTCATCACTCACCTCCCTGCCACTCTCCCCGAAAAATCCCTCCGGCTCTCCTTCAAACCCTCCCATTGATTTCAATATTTCCAAGTGGTCCACCCCATCCAAACCGTTCAAGTCGTGCAAGAAAAGACAAGATTCAAAATTCATGCACGTTCCCTGCAGCCAGTACCGACACGTCGTCGATGCGAAGTCGTGGCTAAACGCACAGTCGCTCCTCAAACATTCCCCGCCCAGGAGATGTCGGCAGGGCTTTGAAGGTCGATCTGGGTCGCACGCCGTCTAAACTCGCGAACGGTTTCCGTTGATGTGTGAGGCGAAGCGGACAGGGGGGGCGTGCTCAATTGTTGCGAACGGCGGGGGTGTAGGGGTATATGCGTGGAGAGAGGCGGGTTGAGGGAGCGGGCGGGGGGGGGGGGGGCTGTGGGTTGGCGGGGGGGTAAGGGTGGAAAGAATGCCCTCTGGTTGCTGCGATAAGAACAACCGAACTGGATGCGCTACTGACAGTCATTACGATATGTGAATGCCTGCTCTCGTCTTATGCAGATATCCGCCCATCTTGCAGAGACAACCTCCTTGAACTCAGAGTGCACGACCATTGCAGTAGTACAAGACTCACCCGTAAGAAAGACGAGATCGAAGTATCACACGCATCTCATAAAAACGAGTTGCGACGAAGTTCTCGATCTCACAACTGAGGTGGTCTTTTGTTTATAGTCTGCAAAAAAATACGACACCGGCACAAGGTCTATACAGTCCTCGTAACGGGTCGGGGGGGAGGGGGGGGGTAGTCTTATCACACGGTGGGGGGGAAGGATTACCTGAAGTGTGTACAGAACGATCGCGTAAGCTCGGTTCAAATCCCAGTCGCTCTTCGCCAGAGCAACCTGTCGTCATATCGTCATGGGTACGGCCAGAGGGATGGTGAAGGAAGCGGTGGTGGTGAGGGTAATGATGGTGGTGGCGGTGGTGGTGGTGGTGAAGCAATAGAGGCGGGGGAGGGTGATATCGCGGGCCCGAGGCTAGAAAGTAAGCCAAGCTACCAAAGCAAACGATATGCCGCAGGCCCAAAATGGCTAATCGGGATATACCATACTGGCGACACGCGCAATCCTAGCTTGTATAGACGTGGGTGGACACACCCACCTTTCCTCTCGCTATTCGTCTACTATCACCCGGGCTCCGTTTTCCATACCGTTGCACCTGGAGACACCCCAAGGAGCACTCCAAAACGCCGTCCGCAGTGAGCTCAAGCATCTCAACATTGCTCCAATTGCACCTGTCACTAAGCCTACCAGGTATACAACAGCCTACACTCAAGGTTGCCCAAGGTTTTTTTGGGCCTGTTCGCCCCCAAGGGCGATACAAGAAAACAATAAAACAACACAGGGTGCCAAGATAAGCTTTCAACGTTTGCGCAGAGTGCTTCTTGGCGCGGCCATACCCTGTCCCACCTGCACACGCTCTTAGGCTGGCAGGTGTCAAAAAAAGGTTTCAAGGTTTGCTCATATGAGGCGTTTCTCGTTGGCGGGGCATATCATACTGCATCACATTACGTATCACATACTGTATCACATACTGCATCACATACTGTATCACATACTGTACCACATACTGTACCACCTGCACACATTCCGGGGAGCAATCCGAAAAGCCTTCGGCCAGCAACTCCAGCATCTCCGACTCCAGCTGCACCTGCGCGCGCATCTCCTCCTCGTATCCCCCGCTCGAAGTCAAACCTCCCTGTCCCCCTGCCCCCCCCTCCACAGCCCCCTCCCATGTTTCCTGGCCGTTCCAGCATTCCAAATCAACCTGTTCACATATAAATTATGCCACGGTTCAACCGGGCTACCTGGTATCGGTTGGCTGGCTATAACAAGTTGAATCGCGAAAAGCGCGAAGCAAAACCCGACGAAAATCGACAAGCGCTAGGGATACTGAACCCTCCCTCTGCGCAATAAAAATGAAGGCACGTGCAACGAGGATGAGAATGGACGACACCTGTGACCGCGGCTTGTTTAGAAGCTGGAAAGTTAACGTAAGATTCATTAAGTAAATAAATAAATAAAATAGCCGACTATATTTTAGTTGGCCAGGTAGTTGAAACCCTTGGCCATGGCTTCGGTACGACCGGGGCAATACTAGTCAGCAGTACACCAGTCAATACTAGTGCCTTGTAGGTCCTTGTATGCGAGCGGCTCAGGGACTCTCGCGCGAGTGCCTGCCCTAAAAAAATATGGAATCGTACGCCAAGTCTTGAGCTTTTGTGCCTTTTTTCATGTTCCGCGATAGGCAGCGACCGCCATGAAATTATTTGTTACACTCGCGAATTTGAGTGAGATACAGGGCCGTTCGCGCTTATCGTGTTAAGCCTAAACATGGCAGCGAAAATGGAGCCACAATACTAGTACCCCGTAGCCACAATGCTAGTACCCCGTAGCTCGGGTCCCTCAGGACAGATCTAGATTTACTAGGGTGATGAGTGGGTTGGCTATGTTGGCTATGAGTTGCCGACTACATGTTAGTTGGGTATGTAACTATAACCCTTAGAACACATCACGAATAAGTAGGGCCGTCAGCTGGCTGACTATAGGTTGCCGAATAGTTGGCCAGGTCTAACTCTTCACAGATACAACACACCATGATTGACTAGGCCTGCGAGCTACCAGGTAGCTGACTATATTAATAGAGTAACAAACCATACATATGATAAAGCAGTATAGTGGAAACTACAGTATTAAATTTATAAAATAGATGTGACGTTTTACCTAGCTCAAAATTCCTCACCTAAAGTATAAATACCAATACTTACCATTATAGTGGACAAAAAGTAAGACACCTCCCAATATAAACTCACTCATATAGTATATTACGAGTACCAACAACGCAGCTTGCAAAGATGAGTATTGACCTGAAATTCGTCAAACTCACGGCTGACGTCCTTGAAAATTAGTTATAAAATACTAAGTCGCCGACTAGTTATTATTGGGTTGTCACAGGTACCAGGGTAATTCGCAGAGTTGTACTTGACTGCATCTGACTGGCACGTTTCTGCCTCGACGTGCGTTTCTTATAGAGAAAGACCCAACACTTTTGGGGCCCATGTCCGGACAAGAAAAGTACATAAGCGCGCTCTTATCATCGCGCGAGCACGCAGTACACGGTCGTGCCGTTCATGCGCGTGTCTTACTCTACTTGCAATGGAGTTTCGGCAGAAAAATCGTCGCCACCTAATGTAGCAGTCCGCATTGCTTCGTGTGAAGAACTCTGTAACTGTCCGTTTTACTAGTCGTTTTTTCCCCCTCTCAAGCTCCAAAATGGTTAAAACAGCTGGCGTGCTTCGTCACCCAACAATAATAACCAGCCGCTAGGCCCAGCCAAGCTCATAGCCCAAGTATTTGCCGTTATGACATGTTGCGCAAGGGCCGCACCACACAGGTTTGACCTGGCAAGCATGTGCGCAAGAGCGGTGTCAAACCGATCCTACCTGGCAAGCCCGATCTAGATCGTGCAGATGATATCACTCAGAGATATGTCTGCCCCGAAAGATACAGATCATGAACATCGACTGAGGAATGATCAATCTGATCTATCCGGCCTGTGAACGTTAGGACTAAAGCCACGCTTATCGCCGCACACTACTTGGAATTAGTGTCTTGGAATTAATATCACTAGTGCGGGTCAGGGCTCTAGTACTACAAGGGTTCAGATAATGGCAAGCCTCCCACCTCGAGACCCCCGCCCCCTCCCGCTGGCAGGGCCGAGATGCCGCCTCCTCCTGGCGTGAACTCCTTGGCAGAAGCAGAAAGCGCCGACACTCCGTCTGAGGCGACACGGCGAGAGCAACCGCGGAAGAACAGAAACGAAACGGACGTTTGTGCGTGAGAACGACGGGGTTGTTTTTCTAAATTAAGCCATTGTCATAATCTAGTCTGTGGTCATAGGACAGGCTCCAATCGATCACTACGGAGGGGATGCGACATCCTAAAATCATTATGCTGGGTTGGGAACAGGTTACAACGAGAACTGTTGTACTATAATATGGAAATGACCCGATGAGATGAGACAAAATG
Source organism: Undaria pinnatifida (assembly GCA_012845835.1). Lineage (NCBI taxonomy): Eukaryota > Phaeophyceae > Laminariales > Alariaceae > Undaria > Undaria pinnatifida. The sequence continues at coordinate 9,547,506 of JABAKD010000024.1, forward strand.
ACGCGAAAACGATGTCACGAAAAAAAGGGAACGATGCACAACGACATGATACACAATGACACGCTTCTCAACGGCACTCACCCAACCCCTTCAGAAGCCCGACGTCCAGGATGTCGGTGATGTCATCCGTTTCGTGAGGAACGCCGCCCCCGTCACCACCGAAACCGCCGTCAAAACCACCATTATTGCTCATACTTGTTGCGTGGTCTCCAAAAGCACAAACACCTCCGCTTCCACTTCCATTTCCACTTCCAGCTTCATGGAAACCAACGACTACACCAACGCCAAAGCTACCGCTGCTGCTGCCGGGCTGGGCAGTAAATCCAGCGGGTCCGTCTTCAAGAGGCCAACAGCTGTCGCCGCCGTAGCCGCTGCGGCCACCATTGCCGTTCGTGATGTTGTTCGTGCTTTTGCCGTCTGCCGCAGTCGGGCTCCAGTTTTGCCGCGTATTGGAAGCACTAAACCCATATGCAGGAGGGTTCATCGCCAGATTCCAGTAGGTAGTATTTATATCAGTGGTATTTTAGGTATCGATATGGTGAGTTGTATCACGCTCCGCAAGCTCCGCTGGGATTGTGCAAGTGCCTGCCAACAAAGAGTAGAAATGGGGGGGGGTCGCGCAGAGTGGAGCGGTTGGTGCTCGTGTTGGTGGTGAGAGTGGTGGCGGCGGTGTTGGCGGTGGTGTTGGTGGTGTTGGTGGTGCTGTTGTTGCTGTTGGTGGTGGTGGTGGTGGTGGTGGTGGTAGAGTTGGTGATATGAAACACTAGTGGAATATGGAATGGAATGTGTGGTGGAAAAACTTGAAAGAACCGGGACGCTGGGGACTGTCAGTTGTGAGCATACTGGTACGCAGAGCAAGAGGCGTAGCAACGCAGTATCAGAAGCTCAAAAGCGGTTACGGTGTGAAATCCTTTCGCTCGACTCATGCAACAGTAAATAGATGCCTGGCAGACGATATCAGACTCAAAAATACAAAACACGAGCACAGTTCAAAGCAGGACACTCACCTTGCCTACTAGCTGTGAGTTGGCTGACTAAAAGTCCCCAGCTAGTTACTAGTTGGCTAGGTATTATAGTTAGTTGCGGCGGTGCCAACTATCCAACTATATTTCGCATTTGGGTTTCCTTTCTTACAGGAAGGCCTGTTTGGTACGGCGTACGTATTTCCCGGTGTCTCCACGAAATACTAACCACGCTGTGAGCACACAGAGGTTTTCTGTCGTTTGTTAAAATGCAACGATGTCTCTTGTTACGAAGTGTGTTCTTCTTCAACTGGTGGTGTGCTACTGCATGCCGCGCGACTGCTTACCGCTGAGACATGTGTAACACCAGTGAGAGACCCCCACATGGGGACGGCATATCCATATTACTGCCGGTCGCCCCGGTGGCGTATCAGGTTATCCTCGAGCCTGATATAGGTCGGTTTCGTGAGTTCGAATCCCCCCGTGTGCATACTCGTAAAATTCGTGGGGACTATTTCTTGGGCACAAACTGACTTGCGGAAAGCGCGAGAGCGTGAGTTGGGAACACTCGGTGAAAAATCGACGAGCAGTGGGATTGCTGAACCCTATGCGCGATACAAAGTAAAGGCAAGAACCGGGGGGGAGAAGGGACGACACTCGTGACCACGACTTGTCCAGAAGTTGGAAAGTAGAAGTGTGCAAAAGAGAATAAATGAATGAATAAATAAATACTAATGCGCCCCGGCAAAGTCTAATAAACAGAGACGAACTTTAAAATGTACCTGTTTTGTGATCAAACCCAGAGCTAAACTAGGCCGACTTATCTTACTTTTGAGCGTAAAATGGCACCAAATCGCGTCTTTTTTTGCTCCGGCGGAACCTTCAGCGACATCATCTGGAGGCGCCTCCATTGGGCCCTTCAGGGGAGGGGGCTCCTTCGGCCGGGGGAGGCTTTCACCTGATTTTAGTCGCCAGCCCACTAGCCGACTAAATTCAGTTAGTTGGCTTGCGTAGCCATCCAACTAATAACTACGCAGGAGCTCCAGCCAACTCACAGCCCTTTTGTTTACACTATTAGGAACCCAGGTACTGTATAGCAACAAACAAAAGACCAATGCGGTCATCTACGGTGTGCGCGCGCCACACAAGTAGTACTATGCACCGCGTGTGTCGATCAACCCCTTGCGTTGACGTTCGAGCGCACTGTCGCTGATACCCTGCCTCGGCAGTCTGGGTTGCTTGGTATAGCCGTCACTTTCTCCCTGCGCGTTTTCCTTCTCAAGTCCCGGAGGGGTTACTATATATAATGCTGCAGTACAACAGGCAGTCGGGCAGCATGATATTCGCACACATTCACGGGTCGCCTGGCCGTGACACTGCCGTAATCTAGAGTAGCACCGGACATGGTGTTGGAGCTGTCGTGTTATTGAGGGGTTGTAATGCCCTCTTTGGTTCTCGGTCTGCCAAAATCGAAACGAATGCGACCCCACCCTGGACATTGTAAATCTTTGACTTTATATTATAGACTATATATATATATATATATTTTTTTTTTCACACACTTCTACTGTCCAGCTTCTGGACAAGCCGTGGTCACAGGTGTTGTCCCTTCTCCCCCCCGGTTCTTGCCTTCAATTTGTATCGCGCATAGGGTCAAGCAATCCCACTGCTCGTCGATTTTTCATCGAGTGTTGCTAACTCACGCTCTCGCGCTTTCCGCAAGTCAATATGTGCACAAGAAAAAGACCCCACGAATTTACACGAGTATGCACTCGGGGAGATCCGAACTCACGAAACTGACCTATACCAGGCTCGAGGATAGCCTGACACGCCACCGGGGCGACCGGCTATATATTATAAATATAAAAATACACTCCAGCTGTGAGACCGGTGACAATGGAAGGCCAGAAGTTTAAAATTCCCGAAGATCCCAGCCAAATTTTGCCTGAACGGTCGCCTATGGAACCAATTTGGTGGAATAATTTTCTGAAACTTCCCAGAATTCTGGATAAAAAAATATTTCTCGCGGCGATCTTGGCCAACATTGGCCTGAGAATTTCTCAAGCAGATCTTGGATTTGACACGGCGCAATTTCGTTTTCTCCACACACTTCGTTCGACGAAATCAATGACAGCGTCGTGAACTCTGAACGTGGCGAGCTCACTAGGGGCTCCGACCCCCCCTTGGTGTAGAGCGCTCACTCTACGGTCAGTGGTTTGTGGCGGGCGCCGATCAGGCTTCTGTTAAAAACACATTTGGCGGCTGGTGTGTAGACAACAGACAAAAACTCTCTATCGTCTCCCAACGGGCGAAAAACAGAATTTTGAGAGGATGCGACGGAAGACCACAGGACAACACAAGCAACCTCTCACGCTCTAGGGCATGGATCGAGATAAGACTTTTCAGCGCTGCCACCTACACTCATGTGGCCTTGTCCGGAACAAAGAGGAGTGACTTTGGGTTGTCTCTATCTCGAGATTGAAGGTCAATCGTGTTTGTTGGGCAGTGTTGATCAAGGCTTGATGGAAAATAGAAAAATTGACCTGTTGGGCCGCATGACCTAAAAAAGAGCCAGAAAAAAAAGATGTTAGTCATAATTTCCCCATAGCGACGTTACCCGGAATCTTTCAGCAAATAACCCCAAAAAAAGTTTGCAAACTTTCAGGCCAAACTATCGGATTTCCATTGTCATAGGTCTGAGATTTCATCTTTGCAGGCTGTGTGTGATACTACGATCGCGCGTATTACGGGTTGTGCGTCCTCATTGAGGATATAGGTCGGCGACTCCCCTTGGAACTACAGTTTAGCTATCAGGGTCAATAGGGTGATGTTAGTCAGTCTGTGCGCGGAAACTATAATACTCGCTTTTGAGGGGGACAAAATTTGACAGATGTGGAAGGAAGGCATCAGTTTATCAAGTGAATCCTGTAAGTCGAATAACCGGTGACGGGAGGGCGGAGTTTTTAAGGACGATTTTTTTTTATTATTATCATTATTCACACACATTTACAATCCAGCTTCTGGACAAGCGGTGGTCACAGGTGTCGTCCCTTCTTCCCCCCGGTTCTTGCCCTCCATTTTTATCGCGCATAGGGTTCAGCGATCCCACTGCTCGTCGAGTGTTCATCGAGTGTTGCTAACTCACGCTTTCGCGCTTTCGGAAAGTCAATTTGTGCACAAGAAAAAGTCCCCACGAATATATACGAGTACCTGAATGCACTCGGGGGGATTCGAACTCATGAAACTGACCTACACCAGGCTCGAGGATAACCTGATACGCCACCGGGGCCGACCGGTATATAATCGGAGGATCACACACAATGTTGCGAACATCAGTGTCGACCAAATCCTTGATATTAATATTATATGTGACCTAAACCTCTTGAAAACCCTTCCTCCCCCCCCCCCTCCCCTCCCGCCTTTTTTTTTCTTTTTTTTTCCCTCGCATCCTCTTGCTTAAACGCCCCACCTAGTATCGAAATCCGCCAGAATAATGAACACTTCCACGCCCTGGATATCGCCTCGTTATCGTTTCAGAGCCGTCCATGCCGCTGCTGCAATTCCCACCCACCCACGCCCCCAACGCCCCCTCCTTCCCCACCACCCGCACCATCGCCTAGACCTAGCACCACGCGTATAGCCAACCCCTACATCTATGCGACCTAAAGCCCTCCCCCCCCGCCCCCGGCCCCTCCCGCCACATTCTCCCCCCCCTCCCCCACAACAAATATTTATAGTTTCCACGCACAAATTGACCTGCCCCACCCGTCCCCTCCCCCCCCCTCCCGCCCTCCCGCCCCCTTTTTGATCAAAATCAGGCCCCCACGTCCTTAAAAACTCCGCCCCCCCCTCACCGGATATTCGACTTACAGGATTCACTTGATAAATTGATGCATTTCCTTCCACAGCTGTCAGATTTTGTCCCCCTCAGAAACGGGTTTTATAGTTTCCGCGCACAGACTGCCTAACATCACCCTGTTGACCCTGATAGCTACACTGTAGTTGCAAGGGGAGTCGCCGACCTATATATCCTTAATGAGGACACACAACGCGTAATACGCGTATTTGGAGTATCACACACAGCTTGCAAAGATGAGTTTCGACAAAATATTCGATCTCACAGCTGGAGTGCATTTTAATATTTTTAATAATACCATGTCGTGCCAAGATGTTACGAGTATTCTCTCTAAATGGCGCGGCTTGGCTGCCCCCTACATCTGATGCAGCTAATGCAGCAGCGAGCTAATCATCATGTCATCGGACACCACCACCATCATCTCCAGTAATAGCTTGTACATTGATCATGCATTTTATAAAGACATTTTCAGGACGTCAGCTGTCAGCTGTGAGTTCGACGAATTTCGGGTCAACACTCATTTGTCCAGAATGAAATGCGACACAAATGCATCCGGAGGCCGAAATCGTTTGAAAAAAGATGGACGAGAACTCTCAATCACCATGTCGCCAACAGCTGACCTATACCCGTACCAACAATGCATCGTACGATACACCAGATAAATCATCAGGAGTCGTGTTCTACATACGAAGCGTTAGTACTGAGCTGTACACCCCAGGCTGGTTGGTGCCTGGTACTCTGTGCAACAAGCAAGTATCGATTTCCCACCCACTCATACATGCACATCACGGGCAAAAGGTGTTTCTAGGCGAGGAGACCTCAACCGCGTTACGTAAAATATGGCACTATTATTACTACTCTGCCATCGCATCAAAGCCAGGAGGTCTTTCTGCTGGACGCTGGACCAATTACACCAAACCAACACCATGATACAGTGAATCTCTCACCCACGAAATGTCGGGACTCTTGTCAACCGCGGGTTGGATGCTGAACAACAGCGGCGCTAGGAAAGGCTTCGATACTCGAGTCTGCAGGGAGTCTTTCGTCCGCCCGCCCGCTGCCCGCTGCCCGCTGCCCTCTACGAAAACGCGGGAGTTACAACCATTTAATGGCGTTTTGATAAGGGGGAAAATTTTGAAATTTGGGAGTTCGAGGTCATGGACGGCTTTGGAAATCTGGGAATATTTCTACACAACACCGGACATAGCTTCGCAGCGGCCCCACCATATACATTGACAGCAAAGCAGGCGAGCTCACGACCGCCTTCACATTGATCCATGAGCGACGAGCCGGGAGCGCGACAGGGGTCTCTACGACGCACGCCTCGCGTGAAGAGAGAGCTTGAAGCTTCAACTCCAAACGAAAATGTTGTGAAGCCAGGAGGAGCTGGAGGAGAAGGAGGGGGAGGGGGGGAAGAAGGAGGTGATCCGACCACTGCCGGGGCTGGCTCGCTCGTGAAGGAGAAGAGGTAGGGAGGCTCTCGTTGTGCGGGTGCCCATTGCATACAAGCGTTAACATGTTTATTAAAGTTGGTTTTTAAAGGGTTGCAGGTGGATACAGTACCAGGTACTGGTACGTAGGCTACAAGCTTTCAGCAGATCAGAGACAGGTGAGCTGTACATATTGTGCCTACTCTCGTCCCTCACGCCCATGGGGATTATACCACCATACGTACGCACAGGCAGCACTAGATGCTGCCGCTTGGTATCCATTAGTAGACATCTTATGCATAGCCGAACTTTCGATGCGGGTGTCGTAAAGATATAGGCTGGGAGTCTTGCGCTCTGGGGCTATGCGTACCCGTACCCGGAGGCGTCTTATCAAAAGTTTTCGCCGCAACTTGCTGTTGTCCGCGACTACCTCGTATTGGTAGACGCGAGCCTGTGCGGGAGGAGAACCACACACAGGTCAAACAGACACCACGACAGAGGGGAGGCTTACCACCTACCGGTACGAGGTACCTGGTATTCGATAAATTGTTTTCTGGCTGTGTGGCCGACCTTCGGTTCACTCCAGCCAACCCTCGCTTTTAGTTGGCGTGGAATCGGTGTGCTACAGGGCCCTCTGCCGGCGGCTGCTTATACATACGGTGTCCGTTGAGAGAGCTCAGGTCTGACGTTCTGGTGGGACAACACACGGCACATAGATATAATTACATTTGTCCTCGAAAATTCTTTGAACCTTACACGTGAAACCTTATTCACTTGGTTAATGGGACCTTCTTCGCTCTCAGCGCTCCCACTTGGAACACGCCTGCCTAAACCCCCCTCTCGCAAAATACGTGGAAGTGTGGTGAGCTTAAGCTTTATTTTCCCCACATCCGCCAGAGGATGAAAAGAAAAAAGCAAAAAAAATCTGGTGGGATCCCTAGACTATGGCGATGGTTATTATGGTTCATAAGAAACTGAAGCGCTTTTTCTCGCGGTAACGTATTTTGTGCCTAATAATAATATTATAGATGGCTAATATTATAGATAGCTAATATTATAGCTTATAGCTGTCGTGAGCTATATATAGGGACTCGCACTGCGGGATATTTGTAACTGCTGCCTGCCGTCAAATTGTGCGCGATGGTGGATGTGTGATATTGCTTCGCCGTCGAAATCAACTGGTTAATCAAGTAAAAAAAGGCTTCGGCCATCTCCGAAAAGGGTCCCTATTTTGACGCCGTGAAAATTAGAAACCCGCATATAGCAACTTGTATTAACAGTAGGCAAGAAATGTGACCGAAGAAGTGATGCTGGAGTGCCATACTGAGGCCCATACCAGGTACTTCAGTAGTAGTACTTGGCATTAATGAGGCGCGACCTAAAAACCGGCAGCAGTCCAATCCTCGATGCTGGGTGACTATTTAATACTTGTACGGAAAACCTCTGAGGCAGCTATCAGCAAGCGAGAACAGCAGCGTACCTGGTCATGTGGTAGATGTGAACTGAACAAACCAATACGAACGAACATCTACGCATATTTTACGTTTTTATTTCAGATAAATTAAAACACGGTACTCGTACTCTGTGCTCGTAACAGAAGCAGAAGCAGGAGTAGAAGCAGTAACAGCGGTAATAACAGCAGCAGCAGGACACACGAGACCAAGGCCGGGTCGGCGTCGCTCTGCGTGCGTCTTGTCGATCAACCCCCTAAAAGTAACTAGGTAGAGCGGTGGTTCCTTTTTTTTCTCGGTTTAATTGCGAACAGTCTGCATCTCTGATGATCTAAACTCGACGAACATCGCAGGTATGTACTCCAGCCACCACGGTGTCTACAGCAGAACTTCTCCGCCCCCCCACCCGTACGGTGGGCCTGACAATATAATTTGCCGCACATCTCAGGGACACGGGCCCAAATGCCAATGTGGGCAGACAGACACATTGGGCTCGCTCGGTAGTATTGAATTTGCAACAAGAAAAAAATGCCCGCTATGGTGTTTCTTGAAAAATTAAAAAACATGTGATACGAAGCCAGTTATCATCCTTGTGAAAACACACGGTGCCGCACCTGTCTCTCGACGGATTGTGAACGACTTGCAGCAAACCAGCACGAGAAGGGTTCGTTATTTATAGTATGTTTGCGTGCACAGAGCCCGACGGGAGTGGCATTGGTGCCGTGCACGTTGAGTGCGGTGGACAAACGTGGCCGACAAAAAAGTTGACTCACGCGCGCACACAGATTTTCACACAAACAGAGAAACTATTTCAAGGCACCCTACCCCCGTATGCAAACCGATATGAAGAAGCTGTTTTCCCTTGGAAGCCGAAGAAAAAAAGGCTCGCACGCCTCATTACAATAGTCAATGGTCGTAGCCTTTTGGCATCTATGGTGTCGACAAATAAATAATTTGATACATGATACCATACGCCCAAAGCGCCAACATTGACGCTTCTTACTACGAGGTTTATTAACAGCGGGCGCCTTCTGTGTTGTATTACCGGGTACGTAACATGCTCAGCATTACCAGTTTTAGGCCACCTCTTCTGGGAGATGAAGCAAAAGAACGAAACGGGGTTTCCCCTTAATGGTGTAGAAAACCCAGGGCAGTGCCGCCGGTTGACATGAGTTAATTCTGATCACTGCCCAAACAAAAAAAATGTGTTTCCTGCACACAGCACCTGCCGCTGTCGATGATTCCTCGCCTCGCGGGGCACGATATGACGTGAAACCTTGGAGGCTGTATGCTCCTCTCCTTCGAGAGTGGTCGCCGCCAATTTTGGAATCCTGCGATGCTGGGTACCACATGCTACTAACTGAGCACTGCTGTGCTTTCCTCGAACATGAGCACCCCGTCAGCTTCGACGATAGCAAAATCACGTGTATCATGGACCACAGACCATATGCAACCGTTAAGACGCGAGATAGCACACCCCGTTGATCGAAACTCCAAGGTGATTTTCTCGACCACGGGGAGGGTGCGAACGCCGAGCGACGCGCATCATCGTCTGTGCCCCCAGGTTTGGGGAAAATTCCTCCGAAATTCGTCCGAGGGCGTGTTATCTTGCGTGCATCCAGTACACGATAGTCGCAGTCAGCGTGATTGAGATGGAAATGCCAGCGGGTACAGACGACTGGGTGCGTACGTGTTTATCGGTAGTATTTTCCCGAGGAGCCGAAGAGAATTGGCCACCAGTACTCCGCAAGGTTAATGTTGGTTAGTGTTGCAATTCAGCGCCAATGTCTACAGTAGTGTCCAGTATGCTGCACGGATACATCCTGCTTCGTATTACGCACGTGTGAACTGGAAGTGTTCCATGCCACGAACAATATTGCTGGGAGAATGCTGCATCGTGGTACCGGTACATGTTGACACCAGCGTACAGCACCAAGCATTACACTCTCGTCTTCGTGAAATGGCCCTGCTAACCCTGGTACTGATTAACACTAAGGGAAGCCACCGACCTATATCCTTCATGAGCACACACACCCGCAAAACGCTCGATCGAAACATCACATAGAGCTTGCAACAATGACTTTCGACGAAGTCCTCATTTTCACACTGAAATCTGTTTTTTTGCTCATAAGGACACACCCGGTAGAGTTAATTTTCATCTCCGATTTTTTCCGAACCCGAGGGGGCACACACCGCGAAAGCGGTGGTTCTGCTCAGACATATATACGTAGTGGAGAGCGTAGTATTGAGGCGTCGCTCGGCGTAGGTACTCTCCCTGGTGTCGATACAGTCAAATTTGATATCCCGAGGGGGCGTGTTGCCTTGTTTGGTGCACGGTAAGTTCTGCCCGTACCCTATTGCGAAAGGATGCATACCAGGACTCCCTGCTGTCGTATATCGTGGCCGTCGTTGCAGCTCTACTACATGATTACACTGGGTATCCCGATTTAAGAGCGCGCAAACTAAGAGCATTCGAGGCTTCAGAGTGGTCAATTCGGCATGCCCCGCCTATGCTACAAGCTTCATGTGGCCCACTAAATGTGAGAGTGGTGTGTAGCTAAGAGCGCTTGTGCCGGACTGTCACGGGGTGCTCCTGAGTCGGGGTTCCCACTGTAATTTAATTGCGCTGTACGTGTGCCAGGTGTTATCCCTTTGGGACATAGTTGCAGCGACCGAAGAAGCGACGAAGTGCGGGTTTTTCAACCTTTGGACAGAGCGTGCAGTCGCAGAAATCAAAATAGCATCGTGCCGCCTCGTGTCTTGCATCCCCTTCTGTTGTGCTTCGGAAATACCGACCGGCATTATGGCGGCAACCGGCACTACTCAACTTACTGCTACTACTGGTTTTTCTCATGTGTGCCAAGTGGTTTCACAGGCCCTATAACGAACAACCGGCACTATGGAGGGACCTATGATGTGCCCATTTTAAAACCGTCCGTTTTAAGGCTTTGCCAGAGGTAAGACCACTCAAATGAGCTTGCCACGGGGTGGTCTTCAACTGGGTACACCACTGTTGTACTCTATTGATAGCCGTCGCTTTTTTTCGGCGTTTTCCTTCTGTAGCCCCAAAGGGATGGTTAGTATAGATTGCAGTACAGTGGGAACCTCCATTTAAGAGCGCCCGAGCTAAGAGCATTCGGGAGTTAAGAGCGGCCAATTCGCTATGTCCGGCCACACTAACTGCTATATATAGTAGCTCCAATTCATGCACCCCCCCCGCGCCCTCCTCCTTCCCCGCCACCCGCACCATCGCCTAGACCTAGCACATTAGTAAGTTCCTACCATGTATACGTTTATGCGACCTAAAGCGGTTGGAATCCCCCCCCCCCCTTTGAACATTCCGCCCTCTCCTCACCGGTTGTACGACCTACAGCATATACATGGTAAAGTGATGCACTCCTTTCACAACCGTCAGCATAGCATGTCAGTCAGATTTGCCCCCGTAAAAGTGTTTATGGTGTCGGCGTACAGATTTTGTTACCCCCCCCCCCTACTCTTGTTCACCACCAGCCCCCCGTTTTTTTTTTTTTTTTTTTTTTCAAATCTGCCCTCCCCTCACCAGTTGTACGACTTGCAGGATATATTTGATAAACGAATGCATTTCCTTGTACAGCTGTCAGATTTTGTCCCCGTCAAAAACGGGTTTTATAGTTTCCGCGCACAGATTGGTTAACATCACCCTGTTGACCCTGGTACACGCTACACTGTAGTTTGTGGACAGTGGAGCACCAGAGAGTGTGTAGTGTTGTTGGTAAGACATGACAGTTGACCTTCTTGTTGGTGATTGACTGTTGAGGATCTGATCTGGTGTGTGGACGTCATCTAGATCTGAAGACAACTACTGTAGTAGGGGTTTCTACTTATCCTCTTCTGGATTCTGATATAGAGATTTGGGGATGAAGTTAAGATCGCTTGTTTTCTTGTGTTTGGAGCTAATAATACAACAACTTCTCTCTCCTTTCTTAGCACCTGAATGGTGCTGACCAGCCCCTCTTAGGCCAAGGGGGGACACTTTCTGGTCAGTAGACCTTGCCTGAGTCGCCGACCTGTATTCTTATTGAGGACATACACTCAGTAACACGCGCGATCGGAGTATCACACACAGCTTGCAAAGATGAGTTTCGACGAATTCTTCGATCTCACAGCTGGAGTGTATTTTTTTTTTTATAATATATACGCCCCTCCTCCAAACCCGCTCGCTTTTGATCAAAACCAGGCCCCCACGTCCTTCAAAACTCCACCCCCCCCCCTCACCGGTTATTCGACTTACAAGATTCACTTGATAAAAGGATACATTTCCCTCCACAGCTGTCAGATTTTGTCCCCCTCAGAAACGGGTTTTATAGTTTCCGCGCACAGACTGACTAAAATCACCCTGTTGACCCTGATAGCTACACTGTAGTTGTAAGGGGAGTCGCCGACCTATATCCTTAATGAGGACACACAACTCGTAATGCGCGCGATCGGAGTATCACACACAGCTTGCAAAGATGAGTTTCGACGAAATCTTCGATCTCACAGCTGGAGTGTATTTTCATTTTTTATAATATAATATCCGTATAAGAGCGCTTTGTTCTTAAAAGCGCACGTTTCGGCGTGTTACGGGGCGCTCTTAAATCGGGGTATCAACTGTAGATACAGCGGTATGTGTGCCTGCTTCAACCATAACTAGTACTGGTACCTGACACGCCCGTGTTTTTTCGTCCCGAGCATTGGTAAGGTTGGGATTACGCATAAAGGATTACACAGGGTCATGTGGATGCTCGTGTCTTGCTTTATCCGATCTGATCCTGCCTACCTTACCTTCTCCTTTCCTGCCCTATCCGGCCCTGCCCTGTGCCATCCTTTCTTACGTTATCCGATCATAACCTGTCCTATTTCTGCTGTCCCGTTATACCCTATCCTGTCCTGTACTATCCTACGCTATGATATCCGACTATTTGCTATCATAACCTGTCCCGTCCAATATCTTCGTATCCCACCTTGTCTTGTCGTACCCTATGCTATATACTACCCTGCCCTGTCCTGTTAATCATGTAAGTCCACTCCTATCTTTAGTTTTGTATGTTATCATTTCCTGTCCTATCCTATCCTACCATGTGTCATCTTATTCGTTCCTGTTCTGCCCTGTCCTATCAGTTCCCCCTGTTAGTTCCTCTCCTCTCCTCTTCTCTCCTCTTCTCTCCTCTCCTCTCCTCTCCTCTCCTCTCCTCTCCTCTCCTCTCCTTTTCTCTCCTCTCCTCTTCTCTCCTCTCCTCTCATCTCCTCTCCTCTCCTGATCAAATCCTGATCAAGTACTTCCGCTTATCCGAGTACTTGATGGTCTCCCCACACATCAGTACATTGCCCTACTCTACACTACTCTATTCTACTCTACTCTATCTACTTTAATTCACTCTAGTCCGCTCTACTCTACTTTCCCGGTCTCTTTTTCTTTGATGCTCTGCCCTGCAACTACATTCTGCCCTACTCTACCCTACCCTACCCCACCCTACCCTACCCTAGCCCTACCCTACCCTACCCTACCCTACCCTAGTTCTACCCTAGTCCTACCCTACCCCATCCTACTACCCTACCCTACCCTACCCTACCCTACCCTACCCTACCCTACCCTACCCTACCCTACTCTACTCTACTGCACGAACTAATGCACTTCCTGTTTCTGTATCCAGTGCCAACGTGGCAGGTTTTTTGCAGAAGGCCTACGCCATATTTGACGGCACAGAATTTGAGGACGTGTGTGGGTGGGGCAGCGATGGGGAGACTGTGGTGATCCACAAGCAGGTTGAGTTTGCAGAGAAGGTCCTGCCTCGGTTTTTCAACCACACCAACCTGCAGAGCTTCGTTAGACAGGTACTGAATAGTTAGTGTTATTAACGAGGTGTTTGCGCTTACTACAGCTGTTGGCGTATCTCTTATTTACACTTATTGTTTGTTCGTTGGCATGGTCGTTCGTTGATGCTGCCGTTGGCGTTGTGGTTGGCACAGTCTTTAACAACTCCGTTGACAACACCGTCGGCATTGTCGTTGACGTTGTCGTTAACGTTATCGTTGACGTTGACGTTTTCGTCAACGTTATCGTTGACGTTGACGTTGTCGTTGTTTTCGTCGTTGGCGTTGGCGTTGACGTTGACATTGACGTCGACGTTGTTGGTGTCATTGACGTTGTCGTAGCCGTCCTCGCAACCGTTGTCGTAGACGTTGTCGTAGACGTTGTCGTAGACGTTGTCGTAGGCGTTGTCGTAGACGTTGTCGTAGACGTTGTCGTAGACGTTGTCGTAGACGTTGCCGTAGGCGTTGTCGTAGACGTTTTCGTAAACGTTGTCGTAGACGTTGTCGTAGACGTTGTCGTAGACGTTGTCGTGGACGTTGTCGTAGACGTTGCCGTAGACGTTTTCGTTAGCTTTGTCGCTGACGTCGTCGTCATTGCCGTTGATACTGTCGCTGACATAGTGGTTGACGTAGTCGTAGACATAGTCGTTGATTTTTCCGTTGACATTATCGTTATCGTTGTCGCTAACATTTTGTTGTCGTTGTCGTTGACTTGGTTGTTGACTTTGTCCTGATGTTGTATATCTTCGATGTTGTCGTTGTTGTCGTTGGCGTTGTCGTTGGCGTAGCCTTTGCAGCGTCGTTGAAATGGTCGCTGATGCTGTCGTTGGCAGTATCGTTGACGTTGTCGTTGACATCGTCACTGTCATGTTGACATGGTCGTAAACGTTGGTGTAGCCGTTGTCCGTGTCGTTGACGGTTGTCGACAGTTTTCGTTGACGTTATCCTCCTCCGGTTCTACTGCTATTCTTGTACCAATACGAGGTAGCAACACTTTTTCCTCGTCCTATCCTTCTACAACAATCTACTGCCGTGCCAATCTATCGATAATTATTCTCTACGGTCGGTTTGCAAGCTCATGTATGCCCTTGTCCTCTGCTATATCCTGTGTGCTCTGTTGATGCTCCTGTTGATGTAATTGGATGCGTACATCGTCAATCCTTGTCCTACGCCTTACTGTGTGTGCTCTCTTAATGAACCTTGTGTGTTTTGGCGTAGTGGAATATGGATAACATGAATCGCTTTCCTATTCCTGGAGGTGTATAACACGAATCGTTGTGCTATGCCCTACCACGTGCGTACTCAATTGGTGCTGGTGTGGTTAAATATGCACAACGTTCGAAGGTGGCGCAAGGCCCTGCCAGATTGTCCTGTGCCCTCTCCTGTGTGCTCTATTGGTGTGGTTGTTTGATGTCAGTGTCCCTGTTGGTGCTGTTGAGTATCTATAACACCAACCGTTGTCCTACATGTATAACATCGTTCGCTATCCTGTATGTATAGCAGACCCTTGTCCTATGCCCTTTCCTGTGTGCCCTGTTGATGTGCTCTACTGGTGCCCGTACTGGTGTAGTTGAATATGTACAACTTCCGCAAGGTGGTGCAAGACCCTAAAAGCGGCGAGTTCAGGCACGAGCTCTTTCGAAAGGTGAGCCCGCTCCCCCAGTTATTGCCATTCGCCTTCCTTCACGACGTACAGGCGACGTGTGCTAGCTTGTGTAGGTTTACTACGATACAGAAATACGTACGTATTTTTATATTGTGAAAATGTATTGTATGATGTACCAAGTATTTTTTGGTGCTATCAATAATTGGATGACGAAGTATATAGTTAGTAGTAAAAAGAGATCGCGTGATTCGATGTAGGCGCCAAGCGGGGGTACATCCCACATAATCCCATGGGTATTTTATTGTTTTCCGGACGGTACGTTATCTCACATACTAGAAACAATGTGCAGGGCGGTGTCCCTTCTCTTATTATGTGGTACGGTATCTCATACCCTACTATATGGCTCGGTGTCCCATGGCTTACTACGGCATGGTGTCCCATATAACCAACATCCCATATAACCAACTGTGCAGTACGGTATCCAATAGCCTACTGGGTGGTACGGTATCCAATCGTCTAGTATACGACACGATATCCCCAAGCCTACAACGGCACGATATTCCATACTGCTAGTCTCTCCGGGACGGTACCCCATATATATATATAACTGCGTTGTACTGTACAGCAGTATCCAGTAACCTACGGTGTGTGGTACGGTAATCAATAGTCTACTGTACGGTACAGTGCGTCATTGCCTACTACGGCGCGGTAACCCACAGCCTTCACGGTTCGACATCCCATTTACTCCGGAGTATCTAACTGTGTGGTACCGTACAGTATCCGATAACCTACTGCGTGTCGTATACACGGGGTACGGTCATCAATACCTGCTAGTCTACTGTACGGCGGGGTGTCCCATTGCTTCTCCGGCACGGTGTCCCATCCCGGTACATGTATTTCATAACTGTTGCAGTACCGTACAGTATTAAATAACCCTGTGTGTGGTACGGTATCAATAGTCTACTGCACGGCATGGCGTCCCATAGCCTCTACGTGGCGGTATCCCTTATAGGTGTAGCTGTGTAGCACCGCACAGTATCCAATAGCCTGCTGTGTGTGGTGCGCCAGTCCGTACCGGGTAGTCTTCTGGACGGCGCGGTATGACGGTAAAACAATGCTGTCTGGAGTGATTACGTGAGCAGCGAGCTTTGTTTAAAAACAATAAAATGTGCTTGTAAGCTTTGTACCTCACCCAAGAAGAGATTTGGATGGAAAACGGAAACGCAACACCATGGTCTAGCCTAACCTAGGCAGGTACTATAATATTAACATAATATAATGTTAGATATGCGCAGAACACAGTAGTAGTACCAGGTAGGCCACAACAGCATCGACATCGTGTATATCTGGGCCGTCCCTACACAGCAGTACCTTCATTTCCGATACACCCGGATCAATTAAATTGCAGTATATAGCTGCATGCCCTACCGGTAGGATGCGGGCGAACGCGCGTGGGTGCAAAACGCAAAAGCATCAGCCTCTTGCGTCACCCTTCCACCAGCTAGTATTGTATTAGCTATAGGCTAAGGCTACGGTTGGGGGGGGGCTCAGGGGGGAAGACTTATCCCTTGCAATGCTATTATTAATCGCTAGTATTGTGTTAGCTATAGGCTAAGGCTACGGCAGGGGGGGCGGGCTCAGGGGGGGAGACGTATCCCTTCCCATGCTATTCGCTAGTATTCTATTAGCTATAGGCTAAGGCTACGGTAGGGGGGGGGGGCTCAGGGGGGGAGACTTATCCCTTCCCGTGCTATTAGCTAGTATTGTATTTGCTATAGGCTAAGGCTACGGTAGGGGGGGGAGGGGGGCTCAGGGGGGGGGGCGTATCCCTTCCCATGCTATTCGCTAGTATTCTATTAGCTATAGGCTAAGGCTACGGTAGGGGGGGGGGGCTCAGTGGAGGAGACTTATCCCTTCCTATGCTATTAGCTAGAATTGTATTAGCTATAGGCTAAGGCTCAGGTAGGGGGGGGGGGCTCAGGGGGGGAGACTTATCCCTTCCCATGGGAAATGGCAGGGTAAGTAATGGGGAAGAGGGGAGGGGGGGGAGGTGTACTCAGTTTGTGCTTGGCCATAGTCGTATGACCATAGACCCTCGTATCCCTACTATGCCGGGACGGAGCACGTCGGTTTTTCACCAAACAGGCAGATATCACTTCCACCAAGCGCGAAGCGCCGTGAGATATTCGGCGAGTCGCATGAAGGATGAACTGCATTCTTCCAAGAACCGCTCGAAAGACCAAAAAAAATAGTAGTACTGGTTGTATCCTGGTGCGGACACCGTCGAACGCCCACAGAAATTGACCGGCGACAGCAGAATTGTATTGGTACCGCTATAAATGAACTACCGTGCTGTTGTCGCTCGTAGAAAACGAAGGGTATTGAAGAACGATAAAGACATTCCGACGGGTTTGGGTTTAGCCCTTTCACTGCCGCGCTACCCACGTTTTTTATTTTGCGAGAAAACACTTGTAATTGGCGTGTGTTTTTTTTGTCTTGAGAAGGAAATGTTAAGGAGCCACGTCATTCCGAAGAGAAATCTGGCCGAAAACGTCTGGGGTGGCGAAGTAAGCCAACCAACTCACTTGTAAAGTATTTCTCGACGAAACACTCACTTTTCCACGTAATACGGCACCGAACTAACGAGTGGCTAGGGAATTATTAACTACCTGGTAGGCGCTTTTCGTTTCCTTGCTTTCTTTCTTTTTCAATTGCGTCGGTGGCCGACTATAGTCGGCCAAATCCCAGCCGTAGTGATTATGCCACAGGGACGGCTCACGTAACTGCCCCGTTGCAGGACAATGAGCGTATTATGCATGTGGTCAAGAGGACCTATCCAACTATGTACTAGTTGGCGACTTATAATCGGCCAACTCAAGGCCCTAGTGACTGCCATAGGAATGGCTCACGTATCTGCCGTTTTCTCCCTCGTGCATTTTGCCTTAGGCCAACAGGCACACGATGTGCCTCACCAAGAGGACCTATCCAATTATTAACTAGTTGGATACTTGTAGTCGGCCAACGCAAAGCCCTGGTGATGAGTCCGCAAGAATGACATACGTTGCTGCCCCGCTTAATGTGCTACCTCCCCTGCCTCCCCTGTTTCGTTTTCCTTCCAGGGCAACAAGCACAAGTTGCACCTCATCAAGAGGAAACAGAGTCCGGCAGCTGCTGCCTCTGCCAGGGGGAGTGCGCTTCGTGAGTCGCATTTACTCTAGTAGCACCCAGTGTCCTGCTGAACCAGCAGTTCACCGCTGTAGTCTGCTGTTGTAGTCTACTGTTGCAGCAGTCTACTGCTGTAGTCTACTGTTGTAGTCTACTGTTGTAGTCTACTGTTGTAGTCTACTGTTGTAGCAGTCTAATGTTGTAGCCTACTGTCGTCTGTTTTAGCAAACTACTGCTGTAGTATACTGTCGTCTGCTATATCCTACTACAGAGTATGTTCTACTGCGGCATTATATTGCCGCGTACGTGGAGTAACGCACAGCAGTAGTGGCCCCTCTATAGGGCCGGTATATGCCAGCCCGAAAGTATCGCACTATAACGGCAACCGGCACTACTCCGCATACCGCCAGTACTGGTTGTTCCCGCCTGTGTCAAGCGCTTTCACAGGCACTATCGCGGGGAACCGGCACTACTCAACCGACACTATGGAGGGACCACTACTGTACATACATGCACTCGTGTACTTGTGTGCATGTGTGCATCTGCATTGTATCTGTATGTGAATGTGTGCATCTGCATGTGTATCTGTGTGGGCATGCGTGCGTCTGCATGTGTATCTGTGTGTACATATATGTGCATCGCTGTGTGTAGCGCGGTATGTGCTGTATGCGCGCCTGTATGTGCACCTGCATTCGGGCTTTGAGAGTGCCTCTGTGCATGACTCCCCTGCAAGCCTTGCTCCTACTCATTTATGCGACCTACCCCCCCTTTATCCGCCCCCCTCCCCTCGCAATACTACTATTAGTATACTACAGGATATGCATAATAAACTGGTGCTTTCCACAGCCGTTCCATTTTGTCCCTCTCAAAATCGGGTTTAATTGTTTCCGTGCACAGATTGATTACCATCACCCTGTTAACCGTCGTACCAGCTATTGATAGTTCTAAGGGGAGTCGCCGACCTGTATCCTTAATGAGGACACACCCAGTAATTCGTGCAATCGGAGTATCACGCACAGCTTTCAAATATGAGTTTCGACACAATCTTCGACCTCACAGCTGGATTGTATATTATTTTTTTTATAATTGAATAAGATGGAATTCAGAGCCAATTTCGTTCATTCTGAGTGGGAAACACTCAACGAAAACGGTAGAGTGGCTTTGGGAATGTCTCGTCGAGATCGAGACAATTTTTCCATAAAAGCACCGCTCGGCATTTGCACTCTCCGCGTTGTCGACAGAGTCAGCTAAGAAAAACTTCCGAGAGGTGTTATGGTGTGTTGTCTTGCGTGTTCTACGGTGTGTTGGTACTTGCTGTTACTTCGAAGATCCACTGTTAACGGGATGGATTATCACCAAACAACAAAGGGGTATAATAACAAAAACACCCGAGACTTTGCTTAACACCGCCTGGCTAAAGTTTAGTTTGTTGGCTGTTCTTGCCAGGTTTACAGGGCCTCAGTTTAATGCGGTTGAAGCGTAGGAGAGCTCGCCTGAAAAGTGGTGATGCTTCCCTGAATTCTGTGGGATTTCATCCTGTTGATGGATCTCCGTAGTAGTTACTCTTTGTTCATCACCCAACTCACAGCTCTACTGTCCGGGGATGATATTCGAACTTTTAATAGCTTATACTTCCCATGCACCCAACTAATAGCTGGTCGGCTTACTGTTGGTATAGTCGGACACACTCACAGCACTCCACATCGGGGATGGCTTTTTTTTTCTTTTTTTTACATCCTCCGGCGGATGGGGAAAAATAAATGGGGGATGGCATTCTAAAGCAGCAGTAGCTTACCTATACCTCTCACGCAGCCAACTAAGAACTACTTGCTATACGGTATAGTCAGCCAACTCGCAGCCATATAAACCGGGGATGGCATTATAACTTCCCTATACCTCCCATGCAGCCAGCTAATACCTGACCGGCATCTTACTGTTTGTATATTCGGGCAAACTCACAGCCCTGCCAATCGGGGATGGTACTCTAGCTTACCTACTACCTCCCACGCATTCGACTAATGACTGCTTGTTGTGCGGTGTAGTCAAGCAACTTGCAGCCCTACGAATCGGGGACGGTATCTAACCAGCCTATGTTGCCCCACGCATCCGACTAAAAACTGGTCGACGATTCACGATTTGTACAGCTAGGGGGCTTAGCTTAGCCATGGTAATCGTGGATGCTATTCTGACGTACCGTGCTCCTCCTGCTTCTCCTCTTTGCAGGCGGGAAACTGGCGTTGGACGGCAAGGGAGGCGATGTCAGCGGTAGGGGGAAGGGAGGGGGCGCCTCCGATAAGGCGAAAGTCGCGGGAGGCATTATGCAGGAGGCAGACAGTGTGTTGGATGAGCTGATCCGGTTGCAGGAGTGGAAGGAAGATATGAAGAACACGTGAGCTTGTGTTTCGTTGATGTTTTATTTCGAGTGAACGAAAAATTGTTCGTTTCTAGTATTGACCACGCCGGAAAAAGGGGGGGGGGGGGGGGGGGGGGGGCGTTCGAGTTGCCTGACCCGTTCGCCGAGCACCAACGAACACAAACTGATGAATGTTACACATGTACGAGATTGAACGGAGAATGGCGAGCATCTGAGTCAGCTGTCGTACTCTTTGTGTTTCTTGTCCAATTGCTGGTGCTATTGTCTGCTCTAGGCGTGGTGTGGTTGTCCTGTTGTAGTGCTGGTATTGCTTTCCGTATGTGGGTGATTTTTTTTCGTGCTGTTCGAGGTGTCCACCCATTGTTGGTGTTATTGTTCTACTGTTGGGGGCGGGGGGGGGGGTGGGGCTTCCGGTGAGGCGAGGGTCGCGGGAAGCAACACGCAGGAACCGGACTGTGTGTTGAATGGGCTGGCCCGGTTACGAGAGTGCAAAGAGGAGATGCAGAGCACAGCACGTGCGTGTTTGTACGGTGCCTGGTATATATTTTTTTGACATTTGGGTTGGGCTGGCGTTTTGTTTTTTTTCGCGAAGGGTGGATGCGAGGAGGGCGCTCCCGACGACCGAGAGCATTACAGCGCTCTGCGCGGAATTATTTCGGAACAGGTGGAATCGATATTTCGTGCGCATCGTGAAGTCTCGACGGCTCTGCTGCGCCGCTACTAGTTTTGCTGCTGCTGCTGCTGCTGCTGGCGCTGACGTACTGTTGTTGGGTACCTGGGGCTGGGGTTGGTGCTTGGGCTTGCGCGCTATGGTTGGTGATGCTCTGCGAATGACGGGGGTTGTGTTGAATGCTTTATACGTCGCGCCTTTGTTTGTCGTATGCACAACAGTGGGTACCCCGATTAAAGAGCGCCCAGGATAAAAGCATCCGGGACTTCACGCATTTGCAACTGGAAACCCGTTTTTGGCGACATATTACTTGGAATTAGTATAGAGAGGGGTTCTGGGGCTCTAAAGGTGTTGGGAACGGTCAAGTCGGCGTGTTCCGCCTGAACTAAAAAGCTGTGTGTTTCCCGCTACAGATAGGATCAATGTATAGTTGAGGGCGCTTGTTTCGGCTTGTCACGGAGTGCTCTTAAATTGGGATACCCACTGTGTTAATGCGCTATTAGTGAGCTGGTTAGGGTGGTGTTGCCCTCTACGATGGGCCGGGTGGTGTTGTGCTGCGGTTACGCTTGTGCTTTTTTTTTGTTTTGCTGCTGTTCTTGTCCTGCTAGTTTGTAGTAGCATATAGCACTGTTGGTGTTGTCCCATCACTGTTGGTGTTGTTCCATTACTGCTGTTGGCGTTGTCCCATTGTGAAGGGTGTTTTACTGCTGTAACGTTCTTCGGATTTGTTTGTTTTTTATTGTCTGTTTTTGTTTTTTTGTTCTTGTCCAGAGTGGCGGGGCTAGAGCGGGACAACAAGAAGCTTCAGAGGGAGAACCAGATGCTTAAGGGCCAGGTGGCGGAGCACTCTAGCCAGCAGCTAGTCCTTCAGAACAAGATGCAGAACATTTTGTACTGCATGTGAGAAACAAACCGTGTACTGTAGGCTGTATATAGCATACCAGATACCTCGCACAGTACGCTACGATATACTGCCCTGTTAGCTTATTGTACGTTGCGTTTGTTGATTTGCGCATGTTTCGCTCCGCCCGGAATTCTTGCCGATTTTCTGCGACATGTATCGGACCCTTGCTGTGAAACGTATCCCATTCTAAGTCCGAGTAGTTTGATAGAAAAACGAGGGTGCTTTTCTAAACGGTTCAAATTGGAGATGGTGGTGGTGATGTTGGTGATGGTGATGATGATGATGATGGTGATGATGGTTGTTATCATGTTGGTGACAGTGATGGTGCTTGTGTTTGTTGGTGGTGGTGGTAATGGTGATCGTCGTGATCGTCGTGATGATGGTGGTCGTTGTGATGGTGATGGCGATCGTGCTTGCGACGGTGGTGGTCATGGTGGTAGTGATGGTAGTGATGGTATGGTAATGGCGATGGTGATGGCGATGGTGGTGGTGGTGGTGGTGGTGATTGAGAGCATGTTGGTGGTGGTGGTGGTGGTGGTGGTTGTTGGTGATGGTATTAATAGTGGTGGTGGTGGTGGTGGTGGTGGTGCTTGTTGGTGATGGTGATGATGGTAGTGGTGGTAGTGGTGGTGGTGGTGGTGCTTGTTGGTGATGGTGGTGGTGGTGGTGGTGATGGTGGTGATGGTGATGGTGGTGGTGCTTGTTGATGGTGGTGGTGGTGGTGGTGGTGCTTGTTGGTGATGGTGGTGGTGGTGGTGGTGCTTGTTGCTGATGGTGGTGGTGGTGGTGGTGGTGGTGGTGCTTGTTGGTGATGGTGATGGTGATGGTGGTGATGGTGGTGGTGGTGCTTGTTGGTGGTGGTGGTGGTGGTGGTGGTGGTGGTGGTGGTGGTGGTGGTGGTTGTGGTCGTGGTGGTGGTCGTGGTGATGGTGCTTTTGGTGGTGTTGGTGGTGACGGTGGTGGTGATGGTGATGGTGATCGCGGTGATGGTAATGATGGTGGCCGTGGTGATGATTTAGGTGGTGGTAGTGATGGTGATCGTGCTGGCGACGGTGGTGTCAGTGGTGATGATGGCGGTGTTGATGGTGATGGTGATGATGATGATGATGATGATGATGGTGGTGGTAAAGATGGCTGCGTTTGACGGGGGGGGTTGTAGGGTTGTAGGCTACAGCCAACCACTGTACAGCTGCAGTTACATTGCCGGCGCTTGCCCTTTTATTCCCCGCATTCCCCTCCCCAGGTACGACGTGTACGTGAGCGGATTAAGGGGGACTAGCGCTGTGACTGCGGATGCCTCAAGCACGGAGCTCACGAACGCGGAGGGTACCGGCGCCGACGGTCAACTGGAAAGGCGACGAATAGGTAACTGCACCTTGTTTTATTTCGACACCCTACACAGAACACTGGTGCATGGTATACTGGCAAACGTAATGCTGATATACAGCATTCGGGCGCACAACATAGTGGTGTACAGCATTCGCAGCGTACTTTTATGCAGTGCATAGCAAAGGCGCTTACGCAGGTACTATGTTTGCTGTTTTTTTTGTAAGATTATTCTAACTACCGGTATGTGAGCTGGGAGTTCGATAAATTTAGGGTCGATACTCATCTTTGCAAGCTGCGTGATACACCGGCCGCTCGTTTTCACAGATGTATTGTCCTTTGAATGTACATGACTCCTACATGATGCGAGAGTGAACATCAATATCCACAATGATGGTAATGGTAGCCATGCTTCATCCCAAGGTATTTACTGTACGGCAGCATTGTCAAGTCTATGGCGTGTATGATGGTATATCGCCATAACAGTTTCACACATCGCACAAATCATATAGATTATATAGATCATATAGATTATATAGATCACATAGATTATATAGATCACATAGATTATATAGATCACATAGATCACATAGATTATATAGATTGTCTAGATCACATAGATCATCTACAGTACATCCTGTATTATCTGCCGCTATGATATTTTGAGTCTAGAGTACATCCAAGCCAGGAAACATGCACTAGATCAGGCCGATTGTACGGCTCCCAGCCGGTAACATGAGCTCGATCATACAGATCTTCCTTGAAAGATCTAGATAATCGAATGGGGATCGATCATCTGTCCGATGTATGAAATGTTTTTATATATAAATACACCTATCATACGCCTCAGGCGAATCTGTTTTTTCGTAGTTCGGCGGATCTCTACCGCCTCTGGCCGCCTACCCGCGCGGTTTCTTCGCCGGGGCTTGCCCCGTTCTCGCCTGCAACGGCCGCCGTCGAGGATCTGCCTGCCTAGCGCCGTAACGCCTACGCAAGCCCTGACCTTGAGATGTACGATATAATCTACGGACAGTTCTGCCCTCCCGGTGATGTAGCTGGTAAAGCGTTTTTTGCCTCGTGCTTTAGCCAGGAGGCGTATTTTGGCGTAATTTTTTGGGGAGCTTGGCGTAATTTCTTGGGGAGCGTGCTCTCCGACCGCCAGCCCCCCCCCCTAGATGTTGGTCATACTGCCGGCCCCGATGTCGTGAGGCCCCGTAAGGGCGTCTGTCGCCCCGTCATTGCGACAGGAATCATACCCCCGGCACAAAAATGCCACCCAGGTCTCGTTGCGATAACGTGCAAATCGTATTTTAGTTTTTCCGCAGAGATCTGTACCAACGACTAAGACGAGTGCTCGGTATAGAGACCACTGCATCAGCTAATTTTGACGGGGATGTTTAGGGAAAGCCTACATGGCGCCTTGGACCTTGCTAGATGGCTGTGTGCGTGCCCTGCACGCTGCCAGGCCAGCAGCCCTTGCTGTGCGAGAGATCAGGAGCGATGGAGGAGTCGACAAGTTGTTTTTTTCGGGGGGTTCCATGACCAAACCCGGTTTTGCCCAGCGGGGACCGGGGTTTCGTATAATAAAACGAAACGTTTTTATGATGTGTGGTTGTTGTTTGTTGCTCTTCGTGTGTGTCGGGGTTTGAAGGTTGGAGTTTTGTAGAGAGTAGAGGTGTGCGGTCGAATCTTTCGACCGGGCAGAGGTGAACGATGGTGTGTGTCGGGCATGTTGCCAATATGCGTATCAGTACAACATCATGAGTACAGCAGTTGCTGTTCGTGACTGGTGCAGGTTTGAGGTCCTGTATTGTAGCTCCGCGCTAAGCCTATGGCCGAATCTCTCGCACGCGGTAGGCTTAGCGCGGAGCTATAATACGGCACTAACAGCAGCAGCATGTGCCAATTGTGTCAGGGATAATATGGGTACGTCCGTACCATTACCAGGGTATCAATACGACAGGAGTCACCCATATTCTCGGTGGGAAGTGTGTAGAACGCACCCTTATTTTTTATGTTGTTTTTTGTTGGTATTTTTATGTTTTGGTTGTTTTTCGTGGGATCGTGTTTCGTCGCAGTGGGCCGAAGATGCTACACGCGTATGTACGCGCATGCATCTGTATCTGTACAGCAGCAGTCGCTGCAACTCGTCGTCAGCCTTACGTAGAGTACTTTTGACTCTTTCCATTACCTCTGGCCGCCATCCTTCGCCACATCCCTGTTAACCCTGCTAATATCTTGACCATCACGCCAGTCTGCGACCGGCGGCTGCCCAGGCCGCCGGCGAAGCCCCTTGTATACACTATTGAACAACTGTGTAGGCGATGAGTATGGATTTCTGATGTGAATGGGTTGTATCATGTGTATGATGTATGCGAACTGTGTGATGTGAATGGTGTGAATGATGTGAGTGATATGTCTGATGTGCCTAATGTGTCCACTGAAGGGGGCGCGGAAGTGACAAACGTTGCGGGTGGCGCGGCTGCTAGAGTGGCGTTGGAGAAAGCGCGGCAGCAGCTGGCTGCGCTCGGAGGAGAAAACATATCATCACGATTAAACGTGAGTCGTACAGTACCTTTAAAAAACGCTATGGCCCTTAAATGTCGGTCCCGCCTGTATAGCATGGCAACGCGATTAGACGTCAGTCTTGCCGTTTAATACGTACCAACCTCACTAAACGTGAGCCTTACCTTCAAGCGAGAACATTTCACCAAGACTAAAGGTCAGGCTTACCTTTGAACATGCCACAAACTATGAATTGTTAAAACGTGAGTTTTGCGTTTACAATATTTCAACAAGAACTAGATAAGACGTCGGTGTTGCCTTGTAACGCATGTCAACAACACACATTTCGACAAAAATAGACGGGAAGCTTACCTTGAAAGAATTCCAAGGCCATCAATGCCGTTCGGCGCTTTCAAACATGAGAAAACGATCAAACGTCAGTCTTGCATTTACAGCACGTCGACAAGATGGTACCGCGGTCGTGCCATGTGAAGAAGGTTTAACGTCAGTCTCGCGGTTGTTGCAGTCTTTGCTGTTACCTTCGCTTTACATTAACCTATTGGTGGCTTTCTTGCATGTTTTGTGGCCCTTATAGTAGTTGCGGCGTTTGCCTTGCTGTATCGCGCTTGGAGGAGAACGCATGTCAACACACATGTCAACGAGATTAAGCTTCAGTCGTACGTGTGCTGGGTAGCCCATTAATGATTTTCTTGTTTCTGCCGCGCCTGTTGTTGCGACCTTCGCTTTCACCAATTAATAGCCCAAGTGCTCTTCCCTTCAAGGGGGCCTTGTTGTGACCTTCTCCGTAACCTGTTGATTGTTTTTGTTGTGCCTTAGTGGCTGTTATGCCATTTGCTTTGCTGTATCGCGTACTTTTTTTGTTCTGGTGCGTCGCGCGAGTGGTGTGAGGTAAGTTGGTTAAGTCGGTCACTTCTTGTTGGGGTTGCTCGAAAGACGGCATAATTCGGTACCATATCGTCACCCGACTCCCGAATTACTAGCCACCCCCCCCATATCCCCATCACCCTTCCCCCGCACCGAAAAAAACAACCAATTGACTCATGTTACATGGCATTACATCACATGGTATGACGTATCTCGATGATATCGCTGGCAGAAACTGGATATGGAAAATCCATGGACGGAAGGGGTGGGGTCCGGGGCCGCTGCTTCTGGCGAAGGCGGGATTACGCGTTCTTCATCCCAAGGTGAGAAACGACACCGTCGCACCTCAAACCATCAGATCGAGGCTGTATACATGAAATCGCAGAAAGTAAAACCGTCGAGGTGTAATTGTCAGCAGCGCAAACGTCAAAGCAATCGCCAAACGAAATGATCAACGCAAAAAAGAATCGAAAAAGAAACCGTTCAAAACGTAGGCGCCAAGAACGAAATTGTCGAAAACGTCGAAAATGTAACCGTCAAGAACTTTCCGTCAAGACAAAAATGTCGAAACCGAACCGTTCAAAAAACATGTCCGCCAAAGAAAATTCATCAAAAAAAAAAAAAAAAGGGCAAAAAAATGAAACCGTCGAAAACGTAACCGTCGAGAATGTATTCGTCAAAAACGAAGTTATCGAAACCAGACCGTCCAAATGAAACCATCAAAAGTGTGTCCTGCAAAAAAAAAACTTGAAAAAATAACCGTCAAAGACGAACCGTCACAACGAAATTGTCGAAATGAAACCGTCGAAAACGTAACCGTCATGAACGTACCCGTCAAGAAGGAGTGGATACAGTATGCGTCAATAACGAGCTTGTCCAGCCGACCTGCCAGAATGAAACTGTCAAAGCAAATATATCCGTTATCGGAAGACCATGGAAAGATTGACCGTCTAAAGCGAAGCCGTCAAAATGAAACAGTCGAAAACGAAACGTCAAGAACGTGCCCGCCAAGAATGTATCCCTCGAAAACAAAACTATGTAAACCGAACTGTCGATATGAAACCGTAAAAGCATGCCCCTCAACGAAAACCGTCGAAACCGTAACCGTCCCAAAGGAAGGCGTCAAAACGAAAAGTTCAAGACCAAACCTTCGACATGAAGTCAAGAGCGTATCCGTAAAAAAAAACGTCGAAAACGAAACCGCCTAAAGCGCAACCGTGAAAAACGAAGCGGTCGAAGTGAAATCGTCAAAAACGTGCCCGTCGAAGAAAACTCGTCGAAAACGAAACCGCCCAAAGCCTTCGAAAACGTATCCGTCGAAGAAAAGTCGTTCAAAATACAAAATGTTACTTTCAACAATGAAACCGTCCAAACGAAAAATCCAAACGAAACCGTTGTAAAAGCAACCGTCAAAACCGTATCTGGCAAAATCGAATACACGACCAAACAACATCATGGAAGTGAAACCGCCGAAAACGGAACCTTCAACAACGTATCCGTTCAGAACGCGTTGTTTGAAAAAAAAAAAAACTCAAGCCAAACCGTCGAAATGAAACTGTCAAAAATGTGTCCGAGAGAAAAAACGTCGAAAACGTTACCGTCAAAACGAAACTGTCGAAATGAAACCGTCAAAATGAAACCGTTGAACATGACACCGTCAAGAACGAGACCGTCGAAAATGTAGCCGGCCAAAACAAACCGTCAAAACGAAACTGTGAAAACGAATCTGACGAGAGATGTAATCGCCACGAACGTACCCGTCAAGAATCAAGAACGTACCAGTCAAAAACGAAACCATCAGAGAACAAAACGTCGAAATGGAACCGAAATATAGTTAGCCGTAAAAAAAGACACGTCGAAAACGAAAACACAAACAAAGCCGTCGAAATATATCGTCGAAAACGTAACCGTCAAATCAAATTCGAAACGTGGCACAATACCGTAAATTTATAAGTTGATGAGCTTTCCTTATGTAAGGCGGTACAGCAGTGCAGAGGATTTTTGGCTTCCCTATATCGGGAGGCCGCCCTAATCGTATGTGTAGGCAGTTGTATTCGGAGTTACAGTCGTGTCGACCAACCGCACTGTATCGGGTGGCCACCTTATTCTAACCGCCTTATGTAGGCTATTTTACTACTGCACCTGGTACATGATTATCGCGTGAATGTGCCAATTGTTGAAGGCGCATTGTTTCCTCTGTCTGGCATAGGGATGCCCGGTATGGGCAATGGCGGCATTGCTGGGGGCGGGGCTTTGACAAGAACGAGGACCGGGTCGCAGTCGTCCTACGAGTGGCTTCGATCTTTCAGGTTGGTACTGTGCTCCTGCCCTGCCGTTTTACTCCGTGTCCTACTGTACCCTGCCTTAACCTTGCCGTTGCCCGCCGCTACCCTACCTACTTGGAAGTATATACCCTACCATACCCTACCATACCCTACCGCTGCCGTAGTTGATTCGTATCATACTTGATTCGTATGCCAAGTATCCCCTTTACGGCCTAGCGGGTGAAAACTGCACACATAGGACAGAACACGATCTACAGTAGATCATATAGATCATACATATTTTATATGTAGAATACGATCTTGCGTTTTTTTTTGGCTCGCTCCTCTCCGACGGCCGAGGGTTTCTTCTCGCACTTTCGGCTGCGGGGCAAGCTAGCCTGCCATGGGTACATCATGAAGCATACCTGCATCTCGGCCGAGCTCCGTGGCGGTGCTCGGCGCATTCAATGTCGCTCAGCTGGCTCCACTTGGCAATGGACTGCGTTCCGCCTCCCTGAAACGAGCAGGTCACTTGAAACACCCCAAACTGTTTTACAATTTTTTGTTCTTTTTTGTTTTGGTTGTAAAAAAATGGCCCGCTACCCGCGCAGTCTCGAATCGCCTGCTCTGTTTTTATCACACCCTCCAAGCAGTTGCAGCAGTAGAAGCAGCAGTAGCCGCAGCAGTAGCCGCAGCACAGCAGCAGCAGCAGCAGCTGGAGCAATATACAGCAGAAGCAGTATACATCTGCCGAGCGGCATAATTACTCGCGGCGGCGATCAGGGTGCTGGTAGGGGTGTATCATGCGCCGAAATTTGCCCTGTTCTCTCGCTTGGAACCTGGTATACCGTGTCGGCCGGGCATATAAGGAATAACACATCAATCATATCCAGTGGTCAACGTACCCTGTATTTTCGCTCAGCAAAAAGCTGTGAACGCATCCGCAACGTATGGTTGGCTTCCTTGGGCGCCGTGATAGCTGCCTGGAACCGTGTGCGCCTGGTGAACGCGCGACGGGGGCCGGGTCTCCTCGGCTTCGAGGGGTCGGGGCTGCCGATTTCCGTCGCGACTTGGCCGGCATCGGCCGAGAGAGGGTGGCTAGGGATGGGGCGCCTGGTGCCTCCATGAAAACAAAGAAATCTCGATCGTCCCACCGGGTGTGTAGCATATGTATGTGTGACACGTCTAGTTCTTCGTTTCACGAATAGCATGTTACGTGCGCTACCTGTGACTCCCTTTCGCCTTGCGACCCCCCCGGGATTTCACGTTACACGCAACCCGAAGGGTAACATTGTATATTGCTCTGTAAAGAATTTACATGATCTATAAGATCAACCAGGTATATGATTAGATCATATATATATTTTATTGAAGAATGTAGATCCTACAGATCATATAGATCATACAGATCATATAGATCACATATAATATAGATCATACAGATCATACAGATCATGTAGATTATATACGACCATACGGATCCCATTCGGCAGTATCATGCTATCATCTAGCACAATCTTTGTGATCTGAAATTCAGAAACAGATCGTTCAATGGAATCTGATCTGTCGGATGGGTGGAAAGTGTAGGGGGAAAGGATCTATCTGATCTGAAAAACACAGGTCGCCTAATGGCAAAGATATATCTGATCTGAAATACACAAACCGCTAAGTGGGATCTGATCTTGCGGATGGGTGGAAAGCGTAGAAAACGGGGATCGATGTGATCTGCAAGACAGATCGTTAAATGAGAACTCATCTGTCGGATGAGTGGAACGTGTGGGAAAATTATACATCTATCCGATCCGAAAGATACAGATTATTCAAAGGGACATGATATTTCTAACGTGAAGTGCAGAAAAAGACATACTGTATATCTGATCTGAAAGACACAGATCAGAGATCGTTCAATGGGATAGGATATTTCTAATGGTTACAAAGTACAGGAAAAGGGATCTATCTAATCTGAAAGACACAGATCGTTCAACGGGATCTTATCTGTCGGGTGGATGTTTAGTGTAGGGGGGAAAGTGATGACGTCACTTCAGCATTGTACCACCCGAAGCACCCCGAGCTGCTGGAGCAGAGAGGGTGGGATATGTCTTATGTACGAAGGGCCTCCAAACGCAGGGAGATGTACGACTCGCGCCTAGTACGATGCTTGTACTGCTGTACGCTCTTCGACTCGGGATTACAAGTATCGTATACGCCTGGTACCAAGTATGCTCGTATAATATCATACTTCGAAGTATGTATATGATATCATACTTCGAAGTATGTATATGATATCATACTTGGAAGTATGTTTATGATATCAAACTTCGAAGCATGTATATGTTATCATGCTTCGAAGTATGTGTATGATAATAATGTGATATGTGACGGCAGAGGGGCGCACGGTAAGCCTCCTTACACATCAACTCCAAAATGATTGTACCTCGTAGCGTAATTTCAAGCGGTTTGTCCACACAACGGGAATGCCATGACCAACAAAAATTTGAAGCTGAAACTTAAGAAATTTTGTCTCGTTTACCGATAATACCGCTAAGGCACGTCAAAAAATGGTTTGTCCCCTTCACTAGCTTTGTCGGGGACAAACTATTTGAAATTAGAGTACGAAGGATGCGTTTTGTCGCAGTGTGAATAGCACTGCTGGTACACATCATGATACCTGTCAAGTTTCCTTTTTGGTTTTTGTTTTTCCCCTTAATTTGATACCTGGGACGAGACGACCGAAAATATGTTTTCGTGGTCGGAACACCGTGTCGTCCCATCTCATCGAGGTGTTGCCGTCGTTACCGTATGATGAAGGTGCTACCGTCGGTACCGTATGATGAAGGTGTTACCGTCGTTACTGTATCATCAAGGTACCACGATAACCCTTGCAAGACACTGTTTTGCGTTTGCTTGTTTTTTTCTCAGAGACCCGGACCCGTTGGGCGCCATCGGATCCTCGAGCGAATCTTCTCCTGGGGCAGGAGCAGCAGGAGTAGGAACAGTAGGAGCAGGAGGAGGAGGCGGGGCTGGGCAGGGCGGGGGGGGAGGAGCCGTCCCCTCGAGTGACGTAAACGTCGGTACTGGCTTCGGCTTTCCATTGGGCAATGCTGACAGTCCCGACCGACCGAAGAAGCGACATCGGAAGGCGCCAGCGCCAGCTGTGGAAGGCAGTGCGGGAGGGGGTGGGGGGGGTGGGGGGGGGTGGGAGGGGTGGGAGTGGTAGTGGTGATGGTGTGGGGGGTGGGGGGGGGGGGGGGGGGGGGGGTGGTGGGGATGGGGGTGGTGGCGGTGAGGGTGGTGGAGGGGGCGGGGAGGGTGGGGGTGGGAGTGCGGGGTTAGAGGGCAGCAACGTGAACAGGTGTGCAAGCTTTTCGCCAGACGCCCCGGTGACATTATCCGACATTTTCGCTGCTGGACGTCGGAGCCAAGGGGGGCAAGTGGCAGCAGCAGGAGCATCGTCAGCGGCGCCGGCAGGAACAGCAGCGCTAGCGTCGGGGGGGGGGGTAACGGCTGGAGGCGTTCGTGCGCAGGGGGTTGGTACTGCCCGGGGGGGGGCGGGGAACCAAAATGTGGATGTCGCAGGAGGTGTTCGAGGGGAAACCCACCACCAGCAGCAGCAAGGTGTGTCGGCGGTCGGAGGCGGACCCTTGGAAGTGTGGGGTGGGGGACCGTTGTCCAGGACGCTGTCGGAGGGAGCCACGCAGGTGAGCCTGCCAACCAACTGGGGGGGGTGTTGGGTAGGGCGGAGGGGTGATATGTGTTGTCTGGCTTGATATCATGTAGACGAAGGGGGGGGTGGGGGTGGGGGGGGGAGGAGGGTCCCTCATAATTTCTCAACAAGTTAGCTAGTAATGGCAGGAAACAGGGAAGCTGGTTCATCCTGGAATTCAAATTCATGATGTTTGGACGGGGGGGGGGGGGGGGTGATACAATTTTCCCTGTACTTCACTGTATAGGATACCTTTTTAATAATCAGAATCAGGGAAGCTGGTTCACGCTGGCGTTCTGGGTCAGGCTGGAATTTTTTTTTCAGAATGGTTGCGTTCTACACTAGGTACAGCATCGATGACACCTAAAGTTCTTATTTTCATGCAATTGTCAGCCTGCTTTCCTGGGTGCTCGTTCTCTTTGTAAGTGCCAGGTATACTGTACTGCAGTATATTGTCTGACCGTTGCTGTACGTGGTGGAGCATGATAAATGATCTTGCTTGGGTTGTGTGAGACTGCCAACAAGCTGGGAAGGATGTAGGGGGGGGGGGGGTAATGTGCTGGGCTGTTTCCTATGCGGTTGGATTATTTTTCGATCCGATTTTTTTTCAAGGGTTTTCGGACGTGTACGTCCGTTTTAGGTCCCGATAAACCAAGGGAATCACTCATGCCCGTCTCGGCATGAATCCCCCCCCCCTCCCTCTCCGAGAGGTACCCACCTCGTGATCCCGCTTGTCCAGAATTATAGTATTATTTTTCTCCTAGGTGCATCTTCCGACGGAAAAATGATTTATGGCCGTCCCTCGTCAAAAAGTATGCCATTTTCTGAATTTTGAAAGGTACTTCAGATTTTTCGAGGCAGATTTTGGGTAAAATCTGAAACCGCACCGGTGGAGAAGCGAATGATTGAGGGGGTTTCCTCTTCGGAGGGGGGTGGATTCATTCCGCGGGGACAAGACCGACCCCCGTCGCTTTGCGGGCGTGAAACGTGTTCGATTGTATGAAAAGCTCGAATTGGATCGCGAAGAAAAATCGAACCGCATAGGAAACAGCCTTACCCATTTTTTTTTTCTGGATGGGGAGGGGGGAGTGGGGGGTGACCTATTTTTCCCTCCATGGTATTGCCTGAATGCGGCTACTGTCGCGCGTGGTGAGGCGTCGTTGATGCTGTTGCTTGGGTTTTGCGGTGCTGCTGTTTTGCTCTCGCCTGGATTTTCCTCTGCTCTTGCCCGGATCTTACAGTGCTCTTGCTTTGTTCATGTTTTGACCGGATGATGATGAGTTGATGACGGTGAGTTAATTATGAAGATGACGATCATGGTCACGATGGCGATGATGATGATGATGATGATGATCATGATCATGGTCACGATGGCGATAATGATGATGATAATGATGATGATGATGATGATGATGATGATGATGATGATGATGATGATGATGATGATGATGATGATGATGATGATGATGATGATGATGATGATGATGATGATGATGATGATGATGATGATGATGATGATGATGATGATGATGATGATGATGGTGATGATGATGACAGGTGGTGAGTGAGCTCGACCAAATGGGGCACCGCGAGGGCGAGGCGCTGACGAAAATCGACAGCCTGGGATACCAGCTAGCCAGTCTTCTGGACAACCACGATATCATGGCCGTGGATGTAAGTAACATAATCGGCCTGATGTAGATCTCAATAAAAAGGGTTTGATAGAAGCCAGGCCTCAAAGGATGAAAATTTCTGAAGCTCCCCATGAAGGTGCTACGTGGAAAAAACAAATACCTGGTATAATTTACTTTCACCGGATAAAGGGGCGTAAAACACAGCGCATTAACCCCTTTGGAGCCCCCGAACCCCTCCCCCTACTATATCCAAGTAATTTTGTCCCCAAAACGGGTTTCCAGTTGTGAAGGGGTTAACATTCGGACTCACTGCAAGTATGATAAGTCTTTCAAATACAGTTAAATAAACCTTACAGTTGCGTCAACATCGGATGTTTCCTCTAAGGTGTAAGCCATTCATATTGCTCGCAACGTTATGCTCCTTTGAAAATTGCCTGTACTGTACTGTATCGTATGGATTCTGACCTGAAATGCCACACTTACTTCCGCGTATTTTCATGCTCATCGTGTGCCAACTTCACTCCTCCATTATATTCGCCAAATTAGGTGTATCACGCAGCTTGCGTGAGTATCGACCCTAAATTTATCGAACTCACAGCTGGCGTGTTTAGAAGATTTTTTTTTTTTCAAATGTGTGGATTTTTGCATACTTTTAAAGTAAAAACAAAAAGTAACTAAAAAAAGGCACACGCCCGGCCTCGAACGCCAAACTTCGGGGTACCGAGTTGGACACTCTACCGTTGGGCTAACAAATAGCAAGCTAAAAAATAATAATGTGAAAGATACGCACTTCTGTACGGAAACCAAAAATTAGAAGGGATTATTTGATGGTATCCCAGGGAAAAAACGACTCCGATTATTGAAACCCCCAAATAGGGGACTATATCGACATTTCCTCGAAAAAGTATGCCTCCTGGTTTTTGGGGAACCCCACACCCCGGGCCCGGGCCAATAAAACCATCCCTTGCCGGAAAATCGATACCGATATTTTGCCGCCCCCTGCTCGCCGAGTTCGGGGGCGACTCCTCTTTTTTCACCGAGGATCGCGAGAGCTGTGGGTGGGGTTGTGGCACGGTCGTGCGGTTTCGGGACTGCTTGTGGCGCTCGGGTGCAGGTGGTGGTCGACTCGTATACTTTAACGCAATCAAACTAGGGAGACTAAACGTTCTACGTGACTACTAGGTCAGCATAATCGTATGAAGAGATTGAAGGCTGGGTATGGCCATCATAGTCCGGACGTATAATTTCGTGTGCCTTCCCATTACCGTAAGTAGCTAGCGTAGCCTTAGGCCGCCCGGACTTGTTCGCCTTGCTCTGTTCTCCCCTAGGTGCCCTTTATGTACCTCATGCCCTCCCTCTATGTGTTCAATGTCTTGTTATGTCAGGCTATAGGATCTGCTATTGTGATGTTTTTCCTTTACTTTGCTTTCTTTATTTTTCAATGTTCTCGGCTCTTTCGTACGCATGCGTATTGATAGCGCTGCCTGGTTGGTTGATATTTTTCGCCTAACCCACCCCCGCTGGCGAGCTCACGTGTTCACTCAATCCGCGTAACATGTGGTCGCCCTGTTTTTTCTTTCCTTTGTCGGGCGCGTTGTTTGTTGTGTTTTTTTCCGTGGCGCTGTGTGGCTTGCCTTTACCTTGCTACACCCCCTCTGCTGGCGAGTCTACGTAGCTTCTTACTCACGTCGTGCCTTCCTTATTTCGTTTTCTATTTCTCTCATTTTTCTTTCTTTCTTCCTTAATTTGTTTTCTCCTCGCATTTGCACTTTTGTTTTCCCCTTCATGGCATGCGGTTTAGTCGGTTTCGGCCACGAGTCTTGAATGCATGCACCCGCACGGGCCTGATACGTACTTACGCTCACTTCCGATTTCATTTATTGCTTTTTTTTTGTGGCGGATGTACGACTTGCTTCAGCTATAATATCTGCGTGTACCACTTTTGTTTTGTTTGTGTTTTTCCTTTGGTATTATTCCGCTCCAGACTGACTGGAGCCTGTCCTGTGACCACGGACTTGATTATGCGAGTTAAATGTGAGAGCCACGATGTCGCTCTGTTCACGACTTTTTTTGCCGTGCGGTACAGCAGGTGCCTCTCTACAAGGCGCTGTAATGCCTGTTCAACAGTGCCACTGCTCTCTATCAGGATACCTTTGGTTTGCTTTCTTTTCCGTCGTGGACTTGTTCTTTCACTCGAGAGTGACTGGAGCCTTTCCTGTGACCACGGACTTAATTGTGCGAGTTATTGTGTGAACAACATCGTAGGGCTCTGTGTCTGTATCTGTTTGTGTGTATCGATATGCAGGTGTACCTGAGCTGTAGCTGTAGCTGTAGCGCTGGTTGTAGCGCTAGCTCCAGCTGTACAATTGCTCTACTCTTCTCCATTAATCTGCTGTGCTCTACTCGCATGTACTGTACTTATCTACACTGCTTTGCTCTCTCTCTCTCTTTCTCTTCCTCGGCAATGGTTTGCGTCGCGACAGAAGCGGTCGTAATAATGAAAGGCGGAAAAAAAAGAACATGAACTAACGCTTTCTCCAACAGACTCCCCTCCCCCGCCGCTCTCAGGACATTTCCATATATGGCGAGCACGGTGGCGACCTTACGCCTCTTCCTTACTCCGCCCCATCTACGACGGCCGGTAGCGGCAACCCCGAGGCGGAGATGTTGGTGGGGACGGGGGAAGGGGGGTCTGGAGTGGGCGCTGCTGGTGTTGGTGGGAACGTTGATGCTGGCGTTGGTGTTGGTGCTTCTGGTGCTGCCGCTGCTGCTGCTGCTGATGCTGCTGTTAATGGTGGTGACACTGGTGTTGTAGATCCGCTTGAGATCAACATCCCGGCAGCGTCTGACGTTGATATGGGTACCGGTGTTGACATCGGTAGTCCGCTGAGCACGGAGGCGGTTGATGTGGGGGGTGAGGAAAGCGGCCAGGCTGTTGTGAATACAAGGGATACCGCAAACGCCGGCATGGATATGGCCAACAGAAACGGCGACGTCAAAATAGATGAAACCGTCGGAACCGTCAACACGGATGCTCGGGAGAAAGTGTATCGAAATAGATGAAAACGTCAAAATCGATGACAGGGAGAGGTTGCCGTTGAGCCGTTGTGTCGCGCAGTATTAGCGTGTGCCGGTTGCGTTTTGTGCATCGGGTTGCGTCAATGCACATTTCGGTGGTGTTTCTCTTAAATCGAGATCGATGGGGAGCGCTACGGGGGCAGGGGGGCAGGCTGTCAGGCCCTGTCGCCGTGGGCAGGTAGGGGCAAGATAGGGAGAACGCGGGCATAGTCGAAGATGAACTCAATCATATCGCCGAAGCTGCCAACATCAGAGAAAGGGAGAGGTTGGATCGAGATATAGTCTAAACGGTCAGAGTCGATGAAAACGCCTACCGAGAACGCCAAAAGCGATAAAAGGGCGAGAGGTTGGGTCGAAGTAGATTAAATCGTGAAAACATCGATGAAACCGCCGAAATCGACGAAGGGAAGATATTGTATTGAAGTCGATGAAAACGTCAAAGTCGATGAAACGGTCGAAAGCGCCAAAGCTGATGGAGAGGAGAGAGTAGAGGTGTCGAAATAAATGAAACCGTCGAAATCGATGAAAACGCGGAAGCCGCCAAAGCTGATAGTAAGGAGAGGTTGTTTCGAGATTGATGAAACCTTCAACATCGATGAAACCGTCAAAAACGATGGACGGGGGATTTTTTTCCAAAGTACGTGGTCGCCAGGGGAAATCCTGGTGCCATCGCACTTTCCTCATGGATGCTGTGCAGGGTACCGGTATCAAGGGCGTACCGAACTTACCGAAGTGTCGGGTATTGATACTGAGATCGTACCGAACTTGAACAAGGGTCGGGTACCGGCATTGATGCCCTACCGAGCCTTACCGAAGTCTTCGGTGGTTTTCACGGAATCAATTGCCTCCGGTATACCTCGGCTCGTTCCCTGCCGAACGCATCGTTGGATAATTCTACGATGCGTGTAACGGATTGCTGGTGTATCTTTTGTGTGTGTCACCGGGGGTGATCACCTAGCTCGGGTACTTGAACGCGATGCTGGCGCTGAGCCGAGGTCATCCACGCATTTAGACCATAAATAGATTAAAAACCGCCGAAATCTGTCAAAGGATGTGGTTTTATTGAAGTTGACGAAGCCGTCAAAATCGATCAACATGTCGATACCAATGAAAGGGAGAGGTTGTATCTATAGATGAAACCGTCGAAACCGCCAAGGGCAGTTAAGCACCGACGATTTTGGTCATGGACATGGCAGTGTTGGCCCTGCTGTACGGCTTTCGCTCATAGCGCTCTCTTGTTGTCGAGGTCGGGGACAACGCGTCGTTTGAAGAGATACACCTCTGTGCCGTGGTTGTCTGCTGTGCCACCTCGAGGTTGCAAAAATTCCTTCAAAAGAGAAAGGGGGAGATTGTATCGACATCGGTGAAACGCCAAAAATCGTTGGAAAACCGTCGAAACGCCTGGAATCGATGAAAGGGAGAGGTTGTGTCGAAATCGATTAAAACCGGCGAACTCGATGATAGGGGGAGGTGGTATCGAAATCGATTAAAACCATCAAAAATCGACAACAAACGCCGAATTGGATGGACGGGGAAGATGGTACCGTGTAGTGTTTACGATATAATCTAAGATTGTAGAGATAATGGCATTTTTGTAGATGTCAAAAAAGCGTATTTCAGCCCCCGATAGGCAGTGGTTGGAGCAACCAATCATCGTGTAGAGGGCGCGAGTGCATGTCGGAGCAGAAGTAGTAGCAGACTCCCCTAGCATTAAACACGACCGTAGCGTGTTGCGCTGTGCTTTGCAACAACTAGCGCTGTTCCGTCAAAACTGATTAAACCGTCGACCTCGTCGATTATTTTGCGATACTAGTATTGTTGGATATCGTCTCGAAATCTTCGATGCATCGTGTTGAACGCGTTTTGCCCGCCATCCCGTGAAATCCCCGTTTCTTTTTCCATGCTGATACTGATCCAAACGTTTCGGTGTATCGATTGTCAAAATCGAACGGATTTGATTTATCGGTATCGTGTCGATCTCGATTCTCGTTCGATATTCGATATGTCCCGACTTTTTTGCATCGGTATCGTATCGAACTCGATTCGTGTTCAATATCCGATATCTATCTTTTTTTTTATGTATCGGTATTGTATCGAAGTCAAATATCGATAGATATCCGATATCCTTCACTAAAGATGGCGGCGAGGGGTGATCGCGGAAGCCCTTGGCAGGTACTGTATGATGCCGGCATTTGTTGTGGTTGGAGGTGGTGGAGGTGGAGGTGATGGGGGGCGGGGGGGGGTGGAGGCGGTAGTCGTAGTGATGGTGATGGCGGCGGTAGTGGCAGCGGGTAGGGGGGGGGGTGTACTCACTTCATGCGTAGCGGTACTCGTACGACCATAGCTATTAGACTCTTGCATCCCCACAGTGCGGGGATCGGGGGGGGGGGGGGGGGTGTAGGGTAGGTAGATAGCGTAGTTCGACTCCGCAAGGTGGAAGGGTCTCTGAGCGCTAGGGGCTGGTGTAGGATAGGGAAGCTAGGGAACTCGAGCGTGTAGTACAGAGAAACACCAGGCTGGGAATCTGTAACATGGTGTCCAATGTTTACTGAAATATCCCATACTGATTCCGAATAGTTTTTCCCGAACACGCCTGCGGGGACGGGATTTAGGTCAGGGAGGCTGACGGTGCTCTCTGGCGATGGTACGACGGTGTCTGATGTGTTGCCTCAGGGGAGAGGGCCTGCCGGCGCTCTCCTATGGTGAGTAGTTTTGAGGCTTATGCCGCTGTCTTGTAGGCGGGGAGGTAATGAGGAGTTGTAATGTCAGGCATGCCCGGTAGGGAGGCCGGGGGGGGGGGACTTGCGGCAACACTATATCTGGCTGTCGAGGCTCCTCAACCAAGAAAATGCGCAATGTATTTGCATTCCCACTTGCGTTTTTACGTTTGTACCTGGTATACGTTATGCTATGCCTATCTATACTATGTCGCCCACGGGACTGGCCATCAGGTTGTGCGTGCTCTAATAGTGCAATCGCAATCTGTGTTGGGGCGAGGAATAGCGTATACAGCTCTCCTCATGTCAACCTGAGATGAAATTCAAGAATGTGCGTAGGCGGCTACGAAGTATGTACTCTGGCGCGTACCCGAGTACCAGACCTTGTTGTTTTGGTCATACCCGGATACATACCCGGGTACATGCCGAGTAAATACTCTTACTACGCACACCCAACCTTGGCGTATTTGGTACACCCTTTTTTGGTGTTTTGGGTATCGTATGAGGCACGTCGTTACGTGAAAAGGTGAACGCTTCGACACCGGCGGGAAAGTGAACTGCAAGCTTGCACACAGCGAATCATCTAGATCTTGCGATATGATCTGCGCGACGTAGATCGGTTTTGTCGGGTGCGATCTGTGTGGCACGGTTCTTCGCGCACATACCGGGCACTTGCGTGCCGGGTGGATGTGTATGACACGGTGCTTGCGCAAGGTATCACAACGGCAAGCACCTAGATTGTCTACGTAGCTCGTGATCTATCTATCTGTGCGATGTAGTTATATTTTTTGGGTGTTATTTGGTTGCTTGGAAGTTTTTTTTTTTTTGTAGAATGTTCGATTGATCGGTGCCAACACGATGGGGGTGGGTGCAAAAGCGTATACCAGGTATGCGTATTATACCGATATGATGCAAACGATATGACGATGGCTTCTCGTTCGTCTTGCGTTTTGGTTTTGGTTTTCTGGTCCGTGCCATGCCGTCGTCGTTTTGGTTTCCGTTTCCGCTCGTTTTTTTCTCCCTTGTCACCCTGTCATGGTATATAGCTTATTTATCGTCTCATTTTTATTTTTTCGCCGCCATCGGTACATAGCAGCAGGACTTTTTCTATAGCTTTCAGTTTACTGTAAGCGAGAAAGTTGTGGGTAAGGATCGGCGCGCGTCTTCTAGAGTACACCGAAACGTCATTCGTTGTTGTCGCCCGCGTATACAGCAGTACGAGAAGTACGATCTGGTCGGTCGGTCGACAACTTGAATTTCACACCTTAGCTCCGCAAAAAATGCAACTGGCATATATATAGACTATGTATGTAACAGAATGCCGCGATTTTTTGGCCCCTTGACTCATCGGCTACACTAAATCTTAGCATGGTAACCCCCTTCAAACAAAAAAGAAATGCACAGCTCAGATAGATCACGACCTAAATCATGTAGATCGTATAGACCACATAGATCACATAGTTCGTATAGACCACATAGATCATATAGATCATAAAGATCCTATAGCTGCCGTTATTATATGTTGTGTAGGGTATGTGCCTGTGGAATGCGGATTGTATAAGAGTCGTGGTGCCGGAAGGCGAGAGGGAAGGGACGCAGGGGTATCAGCTTCGCTTGGAGACAGCACCGGTTCTTCTTTGTCGATTTCTTATTATTGGCGTTGAGCTATGGGAAGCTCGAGGAGACAGGAAAGAAGAAGGAGTGAGAGCATGCGGGTGGGTGAGGCTCACAGAGTTCGCTTCACCCCAGCATTGCTGCTGTGCTCTCTTCTAGACATTTACCTATGGAATGTACAAGGAACGTTCTTCTAGGTTTTCTATATTCCCATGAGCGCTTAACGCGCTTACTTCTACCTATTATCTTGTCCAGAGGAGGAACGTTCCATTATCGAGAACGCTCTTGTGGTATAAGCTAGCTAGATTCTACGGGTTGTCCGCTCCACTCAGAATATTCCGTTTTAAGATAATCTTCTTGTGTCCAATAGACCATAAATCTGCAGGCTATCTTACCGAATCTATTGCCAGCTATAC
This sequence comes from Undaria pinnatifida, assembly GCA_012845835.1. Taxonomy (NCBI): domain Eukaryota; class Phaeophyceae; order Laminariales; family Alariaceae; genus Undaria; species Undaria pinnatifida. The sequence goes on from JABAKD010000024.1 coordinate 9,589,898, forward strand.
TGACATTCTATTACATTAGCCCACCCTGAATAGTCGTATATGCAGACCTCAAGACGGTCGGAGGGTGACGACAAAGTTCAACCTAAAAGACCGGGAAAGGGGGTCGAAGATGCGGCTATTCGAAACAAAGACATGAGGCTATCGATTTCCCCACATCTCGCAACGAGGCCTGAACGCCAAGGATAGGGCCATACACTAATAAAGCAGATCGCTGAAAGAAAGGCCATAACAAGATAGAGGAAAACAGAAAACTCAGAATGGAGCAGCCTATCTATGTAGAGCAGCCAAAGCTGGAAAACAAAATGGAAACCTGAAGACTAAGCGAAGGTAGCTAAGAAAGGCAGAGGTCGAAGCGAAGACAAAGACAAAGACAAAAGCATATTGCCGGAGCGATCTATGTGGGACCAAGGGAGGGACGAACGGGGAGTCGTTCGCCGCACAGGGCTGGTTACTCGAAAGCTCGCAAGGAAACATCACCCAAATTCGAAAGTATGTATGACCGGGAGGCATTACGCGTAGCCGTGTGGCCAAAGCCCGAAGAAAATGGAAAATAGAACGTGAGGCAAAAAGAACGCGGCAAGGTTGCCGTAACGCTCGCTAAACTAAGGGGCTGCTTGGACCACTTGGTCGAGCGAACAACGTGGCGCCTTGGAAGGCCTGTTTGCGCTGGGAACAATACCGGCAAACGTAGCAAGGTAACTCAACCAACACGAACAGAAAGTCAGGGTAGCCAAAGAGGTACGCGAGTGGATCGACCTAATTCGTCCAACACAAAAGAAATGTCTTGTGGCCAATAGACCATAACTCTGCAGGCTATCTTACCGAATCTATTGCCGGCTATACTGACACTCTATTACAATATCCAGCCTCGGAAAGCGTGTGCTAGATCATACAGATCGTACGGTGCCCACCCGTCAACATGAGCTAGACCATACAGATCTTCCTGAAATATGTAGATCATCAAGCGGGGATCGATGATCTGTCCGACCTGCGCAAAATATGTCAGGAGACGGCACTGTTCGGCCCTTGACCGACGGCAATTTTCCAATAATATATCTTGACTGACGCCAAACTACTACCAGGTAGATTTTAGTATGCACCACCAAATATGCCAGGAGACGGCACATTCAGCCCTTGACCGACGGAATTTTTTCTATCATTTACCTTGATGCCGCACTACTAGGTTTTAGTATGTGAAACCAAATATGTCAGGAGACGGTACTGCCAGCCCTTGACCGACGGCAATTTTCCAATAAGTTGTCTCGACTGACGCCAAGCAACTAGGTTTTAGTGTGAAACAACCGGTTTTACACCCTCGGCCGCTGGACGTTTTCCCTTGACTGACCGTCTCCTTAGTCACCTTTGCTTAGAACTACGCGCATGTGGGGATAAAAATCGCGGGAGTTTTTGAGTGGTAAAAGGGTAGAGGCCAAAAATCCCATGACACCCCTACAAGTACTTTTTTGCGTCTGCCTGGTAGCTGTTATATTTCTGTATAATATATAAGACAAAACCGGGGATGATAGCTTTTATATTTCTGTATAAGACAAAACCGTGGATGATATAGCCGCCCATCCCCTGTTGATTCACTTTTTTTTCTGTCCTTTCTTCGTGATAGGAATACGCAATAACACCTCGTCTTTATTGTCAATAATCGGCGTCATACGGGTCTCAAACGTGACATACATATATATGTAGCTTATATTTATGGATATCCTGATGTAGCTAATAATATACCTGGACAGAGTGGATAACATATTTCTGGCTCCGTGGGGGTACGCTGTAGAGAGTCGTTTTACGGTAGCCCCCAACTCTTCCTTAACGAAATCGCCGATTTCAAAACCAGCTCCCGGTCGTATCTCCTGGCCTATCTCCTGAAGTACGTTGTCCCTCGACACCCCGACGTCATCGATCTCGATATACCTTTGCACACAAGAAAATGTATGGATGGATGTTTTTCTTTCAATAAATAGTATCCTTCCTTGCGTCGAGCAACTACGAAACGTCCGTTAAAGAAAATCGCTGATTTTGGGGCGGGCTATCTATCGTAGAATCAGTCTAGATATGTATAGTCTGCGCCGAAAGGAAACAAGGTACTTCGCTTTCCTTGACGATAGCTTGTCGATATTTGTCCTGATGGGAGGGAGGGGTCGAGGGCGAATAGGCGTTTCGGGGGAGGGCGCGGGGTCGTCAAGGGTTGAATACATTAAGAACGAAGGTTGTATGTTTTGTTGCCCATTTTTTTATATATATATCATGTATGTAACGAATTGATGAGAGCGTCGAATGTCGCAGGTCGATTTTCATGTTTTTCATGGCGCATGGCGTTTTTTTGCCTCCCAAACTTTTATTATCGCACCCCCCCTCCTTTTTTTTTCTCTTTCCACGAAAACACTGAAATAACTCGCCGCGTAAAGTATCGAGATACCCGCTCGCTCTTGGATTTTATATAGCCTGTGCGCGGGGTGATAAGAGACCGCGACACACTGTTCCCTCAAAGTTTATTTTTTGTCGACATGGAACGCTCAGGCACGAGAAGACCCGATTCGAGATGCTAGGTACTAGGTCGCGTCTATCATGCCCATTAGTACTACTATTAGTAGCATGTGTCCCTCATCCCACGCCAAGCTATTCCCTCAAGGCACACCCTCACACACAGGACAGATCACGATCTAGAATATATAGGTGATCTCTGTAGATCATGTAGATCATATGTATCTGTCGTTTTGATATGGTGTTGTGCAGATTTTCCGTGAAGCACAGATCCAGCCCAGGGAAACGACTGCTAGATCATTCAGATCACCCGGCAATCATCCGGCAACATGATGATCACACGATGGTCCCAACCACCCCAACCATGCGGTAAAGCGACTTCCAACCAAAGAACTTGTGTCGCACTCGCGTCAAGACCTATTCTACGATACCCCTCCCCCCCAAAAAACAGAGATTTTCTTCAACGAACGTTTCATGGCTGCTCGACAGGATGAAGGATGCCATGAACTGAATGGCCTTACATGAACAAATTTGAAATTTAGTTGTTTGCAAAGGACTAGTACTAGTGGTAGATAGTGTCGAAAGATTACGTCGGGGTGGCAAGGGGCACCGTATATTTCAGGAGATACGGCCGAGAGCTGGTTTCGAAACCGGCGATTTCGTTGAAGAAATCTTGAGGGGGCTACCGTCGCTCGATCGAAGTTTAAACAGCGAATGGGACTTTGAGGGTATGCACGACAACAGGCACACACGGAGATAGATGCCATTCGATTTGAAGGCCGTAGGACATGCCAGGAGCTGAGAGTGGAGCCGATGCGGCGCTGTTATCGTGTGGGAGAGGGTGTGTGCGAGGTGTAATGGGATTGATTGCCAAATCGTGTTTGTTTTTTTCTCCCAAAAGCAGACGGGGGGGACACACAACGAAAATTGGTGGCTTTACAACGCCCTAGGACGGACGCCTGCTACGATAGACGTATTAAGGTACACCCCTTTTTGGCGAAAATAGTTTTTTTTGTGTGAATTTCGGAACTTCTCAACCCATCACCAACTCCTAACATTATTAATAGTATATCCTAGTCTAACTCCAAGTGTTTTGTCCCCATGTCAGGAGTGCGGTGCTAAAAAAAGATGTCGCCGGAATGTAATTTTGCTTTCTTTTTTTTTGGTCGTCACATTCCTAGGGCATGACATTATTCATCGGGGAGCACCCCCCCCCCCCCCCGCCCAAACACTCATCAGTTTTTGGGTGAGGCCTAGAGCTCCTCAAGGCCTTTCAACTAAGTCAGGAGCCTCAGTCAGGAACGAATCATTGACGTGCATCCCTCTCTACCATACGTAGCGTGTGTCCTCGCCGAGATGTTTTCTTCTTCCATGGATTTCATTCATTCAATTGATGATACCAAAAATAGCGCTTGCAGCATCTGGACCCGACAGACTGTGCTCGGATACGCCTTGGTCGGATACTTTTGGGAATTCCCGCCAGACAGATAGCCTCAGTGATGTGTAGAATATCGAACCCGTTGAACGTCGAGACCCAGCCGCGCAACCACCCGGATTACCAAAACACATCTGTTATCTCTCCCTTTTTCTGTTGATTTTATTCCACTACTACTGATATGCAGGCATACATATTTCGGAGTTCGGGATGTAGTAGTAATATCAGTACAGCACCTCGCAAAACACAACCCTACTTTAATATTGGAAACAACTCGCGCATGCATGTCACCGGTGGCAATCATAAGTAAAGATTTTGGATTGTGTGTCAGGTAGTATTTATTGTACCAGGTAGAACTGAGAGCCCATACGAGACGGCTGTCTATGATACGTCCATTAATACGAAGTTGAAGAGAGACGGCAACAAACACCACCACAACATCCAACGTCGCAAAACAACACATACGGTCGCGGTGCACCACAAAATACAAAACACATTTTACTGCTACAGTACTGTTGGTAGCTACTATTCATGGATAGTTGTACTCTATCGTGCCCTTCACCCCCCCCCCGCTCAGCCCGGATCCGTCCACTCCTACTTCACAGCTTCAACGAATCACCCTACCTTATTTATATCCGTGTATCGCCACCGACCCAACCACCGACCCACACACCCAATTGCCTCAAAAATAAAATGGCCGCCCAGAAAACTGCGGCAGAGAAGGAACCAAAATCCACTTCTTCAGGGTCTTCGGGAGTTGCGAATATGCATAGTCTCGCATTTTTTTTGTAATGTCGCAATAAAAAACGAAATAAAACCACACTACAGCAAAGTGCGCGCTGCCTCGCTCGCGACATTGCCCTGTGGACTGTACGCCATTATGGTACATACATGGCAGTTTTTGCCCCACTCAGCCCCACAACAGCCCCTTGACCCATCCATCCGTGGCCAACATCGCTGCGAAACCCCTAGCAGAGAAGCTTGAGGGGAAAACGCAGGGCTCAAACAAATCAACACACCGACCAACCAACCGACCAGCCAATCAATTCGCCACCCGACCAACCGACGAACCAATCAACCAATCGAACAACGACCAACTAATCAGATAATCAATCAAATCAGATAATCAACCAACCAATCAACCAATCAATCGATCAAACCAATCAATTAGGCATCCTATCAACTAGCCCAGCCGACCAACCAACTGACCAACCAGCAAACAGCGCTACAGCGGTAGTAGCAGTACTACGTTTGCTCTATATAAGGCCGACTCTACCTACACCCACAGCAACACCAACGCGACTATCACATCATAAAACCGCACCGCAAGCAGATGAGAAGATGAGACGCCAAACAAAACCCGAAATATCAAGCCTCGGTCAGGGCGAGCCCTAGAGCCAAACCCAAAGATAAGGCCTGAAGATGCTCGGGGACAAACTATTTGGACTTAGAGAAGCTTTTTTGGGGGGGGTGGAAAAAACACCAAGATGAGAACTTACGATGAAACCTCAAATCGATCCTAAAGATCCAAACTCCAAGATCAACACTAAGATCCAAACTTCATGACCAATCCTCAAGATCCAAACCTCATGATAAATCCTTAAACGTCCAAACCTCAAGATCGACCCTTAAGATCCAAACCTCAGATGAATCGTTGAGATTCAAACCTCAACATCAGTCTTTTAACATTTTGACTCCTGCTGGCAAAAATCCCCACTAATTCCAAGTAGTGTGTCCCCGATAACGTGGTGGTTGCAGTTCTAAAGGGGAAAAGACCAACCGAAAGACCAAACCTCAAGACCAATCCTCAAGATGAATCCTCAAGACCTAAACCTCAAGTGGGATCTTCAAGACCCAAGCCTACCCCAACTGGCCGCTCGGGCGACCCCAAAACACGCACGGGTAGACAGGCCGACCAAAGGACGACTAACTCCAATCCCCACCGCCATGCCAAATAACCTTAGCATGCTTCGTACTTCGAAGAACTTCTGCTGTACTATAACAAAACCTCTCGTCGTGTCTGTCTGTCTTCTGAATGCACCGATGACCGTTAAAATGCAGAGATTCGTTGCGTGTGAGCGGCTCAACCGAAAAACATCATCAGCAGCACTACCAAAACATTATTATTGTCGTGGTCTACGACCGCTTTAGGTAGGAACGCCAGCGCCCCGGCCGCTTGCGGTCGCGTAAATACCATCCGTGACGACAAACACCTTGAGTCCTGCCGATTCCTTCAAGACCAGTACTAGTATGTGCCAGTACCAGTATTAGCAGGGGTATCAACACGTACCATTACCAGTATCAGTACCAGCATTAGTGCCAGCATCAGTACAAGCACCGGTATTAGTGCCAGTATTAAAATTTAGTAACCGATACCAGTACTGGCATTAGTACCAGTACCCCTGCCAGTACTACGGCAGTAGTACATAAGTACCAGCACTACTACAGTACTGAAGTGCCAGTACTACAGATGTACCAGTACCAGCACCAATACTACCACAGTAGAATAAAAAATACCAGTACTACTGTAGTGCCAGTACCGGTATTAATACCATGACCGGTTTCTTCACGTATCCTAACAAGAACAATCTCGATACGCAGTGTCCACGAACGAACGCGGCGGTCGCCGTGAACAAAAAAAAAAAATCCGAAATCAGACGGAAACACGAACAAGACAACAATCAGCACGAAAACAGCCACATTCGCACAACATTTAGAACACGACGAGCACACCCACGCACACAGACGCAACGGCCGCCGTGCCCAGCAGCAGGGCAGCGCCAAACCCTTGCGACGCTGCCGAATCAAAACGAAACGCAAGCTGGCACAAATGTTGAGAAGAAAAAAACTGGCACTATCTTCGGCAACTTTGCTGGGTACACCCATGGTAGGTGGTCGCGCAGGCTTGCGCTGGTAGCGGTTAAAATGTCTGGCTGGATGTATGAACAAACCATAACCTTGCCTCGGCTGCAATTAACATTGATTATTCTTATGAAAATATTAAAAACCCGGATGCAGGCGATGGTGCCAAGGCCAAGAGGCCTTGACGCCATCATGCGATGAGGCGTTGATACGTAGTGCCAAGAGACCGCCATGCAATGATGGTTCGATGCCGCGATGGCACGATGATGAGACGAGCTAGTCAGCAAGCGACGGCGTTAAACCATGGTGGGGGAAGCGTCGTAGCGGGCCCACCAAGCCTGGAACTCGTCGAGGCTAATTTTTCCGTCTTGGTTTCGGTCCATGATCATTATAGCGGCCTCAACCTCAGTAGGCCTCAGCTTCGCTCCCAAAGACTATTAGCAGGAATGCAATTATGAATTGTGCAATGAGCGGACGGAGACAATTTCGAGGCACGAACACACGAAGGAAGACCAGACCGAAGGAGGGGAAGTGGGGCAGACCGATTGACAGGCAGTTATGCAGAGACAGACAGAAAGAGAGACAGAAGAGAGAGAAAGAGACACAATCATAGAGACACAGGCAAACAGAACGATAGACGAACAGACAGACAGACAGACAGACAGACAGACAGACAGACAGACAGACAGACAGACAGACAGACAGACAGACAGACAGACAGACAGACAGACAGACAGAAAAAGAAGACAGGCACACACAAGGGCAGACAGAGGGCGGAGGGTAGAGGGTAGAGGGAAACGGGTGAGGGCGGAGGGGGGAGGGGGGATGGGGGGGGGGAAATTAGCTGCACGATTTCACCCATAAACAGTAAAAAAAGCACAATGCTCGCTAGCAACTCGTGAGCTGGTGGGTATTCGTAATTCTTGGGTCGGACGCAGCAGGTCTCCGGCTTCACCCTGAAAATGATCCCCTGCATTCTACGCTACGCGGACGCGAAAATGAGCAACTCGTCTAGAAATAGCTAAACGTAAATCGTCACACTGTGGGATAAAGCTAAAAACGATGATAATGCACATGTTCTTGCATTGGAGCTCTCATATCCCCTCAAATACACCACGCGGTAAAGAAAACTACGATCACAAAAAAAGTTTGCAAAAAAATCCTGACGTATCAAAAGTAAAGACGAAGAAGGTGGAGCCATCCCACGGTGGGATGGCAGGGGTAAAACGTTTCTGGCCTGTTGTGATTGGTTGAGCTCCTTAAGCGAGAATCTCGACCGTTTAGTCTCATACTTTTGCGAGTATGTGTGTTTTAGGACCAGCGAATAGAAGTATTGGTCGGATCGTGCGAGCGGATGCCTTCGAAGACATTGAGCTCCTCATGTTAGGGGCTCAGAAATTTCTTACAATATGCTGCACACCCCTACCGTGGGATGACTCTGTGCACCGCAGTACCGGTAGGCAAGGGGACGGCACACTACGGACGGGACTACACCACCCCGTATTACTTGAATAACATATACCAGGGGGCCATCCATGTAAGTCAGTGCGACTCGTGACTCACCGCGAGGAGGTTTCCTAGCTCCTTCGCATCCAAAACTGGGAGGTAGCGAAGGTGTATTGGGGAGACAAGAACAAGAACAAGATCAAGGACGAGTACACGAGAGGAGACACGGCAGCGAAGTTGCGTCGACGATGAAAATTACATTGAGGAGACAAGAGCTCGACACAAGAGCACGAACAAGACAGAGGATGGAACAAGACAACGCAGGAAATGTGTATTGAGGAGCGAAGACAGGACAAAGACAAGATGAACGTCGTCGACATAGGTCATCAACGATACCACCATCAACACCACCAACAACACCACCACCACCACGACCACCACCACGATCACGATCACGACCACGACCAACAACAACAACAGCGGGACTCTACAGTACGTTTTGCAGAGAATTTTGCTGCCCGACCAATATCCTGCTACGTACGTACCATCACATCAAATCATGCCGTATCATACCCTGTCATACCGTATGATATCATACCATACCATACCATACCATGCCATAGCATAGCATAGCATGGCAAAGCATGGCATACCGTATAAAATCATACCACATCATATCATATAAAAAATGTATCATATCGTATACTATCGATATCATATCACAACGTACCGTTGTTGCCATCGTCGTCGAACTTATTAAACATGGCCTTGACGGTCTCTGGGTTCTTCATCTCAGCCATTAGCGCATCCAAGCTCTTGTACGCCTCCTCTCCCCAGTAAATCATGCCTGGAAAATACAACAACACAGCCGAGTCACGCCTAAAACGTTTAAGATCGGGCCACCACCGCGTAGAGCGATCTGAGTGATCAGCGCGGTTATGTTTCATCCCCAGCGGTAAGGGAGGTCCCCCTGCCCCGGGGCAACAGTCCTCAACTTCGCCAAATATCTGGTACCGGCACTTACCATCGATTATGAGTGAAGGTGCAGAACAATACAACAGTCAAATACATAAGAAAAACGATTGAAAACCAAAGAGGCGATTTTTGATGTCCATCACCGACGCAGCATGGTCCTACTCGTGCGGCCGGGCGCGCTCACTCTGCCCGTATATAGGCGCTTGAAAACAAGATTCCACTCGCTCGCATCGTTCGTTTTTCTCCTGTCCTTATGCGCGGGTCCCAAAACGGCCACGGCATGAGTTTCGAGCGAACGCGAGCGTCTAATTTCCACGGCGCCCAGCAGAAACCAAATATAGACCCCTTCCGAGCAAACATGTCGGTTGACGGCACTCTTGCCCCTTGACGGACAGCCGTCAAGGGAGGAACTCCACACACACTAAAACTAGTATGATAAGTCAAATATGCCTTGACGGGTCAAATCTAGACCGTCAACCGACATCTTCATTTCCGAGATTGCTGAAGCGACCGACCGAACGACCGACCGACCGGCCGACCGACCGACCGACCACCGGGATCCACAAACGCACACAACTTGAGACGACAGTTACAGCTATCCAGCCGATCGAGCACTACTTACGAGCAAGTGCGAGCGTTTCATTTTGACGACCTCTTTCGAGCTGCAGTACTGGGGCCTATACAAGGCGGCATGTATAGTGCGAAGGGCTTTGGGTTTCCTATATCGAGAGGCAGCCCCAGTCGTGTTGGCAATTGTATTCAGAGTTACAGTCGTATCAACCGATTTCCAACCGCACTGTATCGAGTGGCCGTCATATTCTAACCGCCTTATATAGGCCACCGCCTTCTACAGGCCACCGCCTTCTATAGGCCCACGCCTTGTATTGGCACACCCCACTGATGTACCTGACGCGTCCAGCGTACACTAGCGCATACAACTTGACAGTTACACATGTCAAATATCTTTCTGCGCGCGAGTGCCTTGCGATAGCTACAGTGTACTTGGTTTCACATTTCAAAGGCCACTCTACTTTTAGCACACTTTGGGCCTTCTTAGAACCTAACATGCATACACTTCCGGAAAAACTGGTGTCATCATAGCATGATAATGATATTTACCCATGTTGGCAATCAACCAAAAAAGGGGTTGCTTTGATTATTGAATATTTTGATGTTTCCGTCATGACTTATTCGTGATTATTTCATTACTTGGGCTGCATGGCGTTTAGTATGGTATACGAAAACTAAACTCATGTACAAAAAGTGGTAAGCTATTGTAGCATAGTCACACCAATACCCATAAGACTTATGTACGAAAAACATACTCCGGAGTATATATATACTATTTTTTTGTATAGTCTAAAGGTATACAATGGGCGCTCTAAAATCCATACCAGGGTACGTTATTCGCATACCAGGTACCTGGTAGGGTATTATGCCATACCGAAAGCCGTACAGCTGAAATAATAAAAAAAACGCGGCTTTCGTGAACGGATCATGCTTACCAATAATCCGGGTTAAAAGTCACGATGGATCACGATCGTTCTTGATGATCCCCAGCGGTGCATATGCATCGAAGCATCGAACGCACGCTTTTTCAAACGGGGCGGAACTGACCTGCACCAACAATGACAAGGTAGAAGCCGATGATGATGTCCAAGAAATGCCACTATTGTGTTGTTGCGGTGTTGTGCAGCGATCCAAACGGGAAACCGATCGAAGCAAAAACGAAAGCGGGGCAATTGCGGGAGGATATGAGGAGAAGACCAACGTCAGTTTGATTGCCGAATTCGTCGACCGTCACGAGATATGGCCAAAACAAGAGTCCATGCTTAGTACAAGTGTGACGAAAAAAAAAATGGTATTTACAGCGATGCAGTGCGCTAAATTTCGCAGTTTTCGATCTGAAAAATTAACATCGTATTCGGGACGCCCGTGCGAAAATATATAAACATTTTTTTTTACATGAATTTCAGTCGCGTATGGAATGTTTTGGGTTGTGTTTCGGGCATATCATACCTCTCGAAAAAACAAAGTACATCAAAATCCCGGAAAGGCACGTCTCGGTGCATAAACAACACGTGCCAGTATATCTTCCAAATCCAACTGCGAGAAATTGGGCGCTGCGTGGCCGATATACCGTTCCGACAGGGTCCTGGCTGGCCCAGCTCGTAGCAATATACTGTTGCCACGATATTCTTGGCATGGTATGCTTAGCATTACGTTATCTGCTAGGCCTGATATAATCTTATAACGCGCTTGATATGCTTGGCTTGGCGTGGAGTGCTTAACATGATGCCCCCTCCACATCAGAAGCGGTGATGTCATGTTTTCTATTATACGTATCCTGGACATCTATAGTTTCCTACATTTAGCTACATGTACCATATTACACTATCCACACTAAACCCTGTCATCATAAGACTTACTCAGCCAAACTCGTGCAACTGCAAAGTGCGTGGTCCACGTGTTGACTCTTCCACCAACCCACAAACCCACTAACCTGTGCGAGGGCGAGAGTGCCGGCGAAGATCATGAAAGCTCCCCGTCCCCACACCATCGTCATGAACGCGCAGTACTTGTGGACGTTCTGCTACGCCAAAGCCGAGATGCACGGACACAGGCCAGAACAAAAAGTAAAGTCCAAACGAAAACATTACGTGAGATTAAAACGGTAACATCGGGATCTTTGTAACGAGGGAACAACTGTTAAGTCAGAAGACAACATTGTGTCATGAAAAAACGGCATGTCCTCTAAAATGTAACGTCTGGTCAACACAAAATGTACCGTCAGAATAACAAAGTAATGTCACAACATCATGTAACACCGCCATCAGTGTCAAACGAAAAAAAAAACTTCGGAACGCCTTGTAACAGCGGGTCAAACGAAACGTCCGACCACAAGTGACGCTGGAACAAATAGAACATCAGACCAAATGGGTACGAAGGAAATAAATTGCAACACCGCAAGATATGCGACGTCAAACGCCAGAAACAAGTGTGCTGTCAGCAAAAAAAAATCCACGTCAGAACCGAATGTTACTTCGGAACAAATGTAACGGCAGAAGAAAAATAAAAATCGAAACAAAAATGTAACATCGGTACATGATGAATAAACAGTATATCGCATACTTATCTCTCTGCTCTGTTTCGTGATACTGGTAGTGGTTGTGGTCGTGGTAGCGTTTGCGGTGACGGTATGTCGCGATTGTGCCTGTTGAGTGGTCATGCTGAGGATAGCGGTGGTCATGGTCATGGTGATGGTGGCGGTGGTGGTGGTGGTAGTGGTGGTGGTGGTGACGGTGGCTGTAATGGTAATGATAGTGATTGTGGTAGTGCTGTTGTGATGGTGGCAACATAAATAATGATGGCAGTGGGGATGGTGATGGTAGTGGTGGTGGTGATGGTGGTGGTAATGGTAATGGTGGTGGTGGCCGTGGTGGTGGTGATGGTGGTGGTGGTGGTGATGGTGGTGGTGGTGGTGATCGGGGTGGTGATGGCCATGATTGTGCTGATTGTGCTGGAGACAATGGTGGTGGTGAATGTTGCAGTGGCGGTGTGGTAATGGTAATAGTAGGGATGGTGGTGGTAGGGATGGTGATGGTGGTGGAAATGTGGTGATGGTGTTGGTAATGGTGATGCTGATTGTAGTGGTGGTGGTGGTAGTGGTGGTCATGGCGATGGTCGTGGTGGTGGTGGTGGCGGCGGTGGTGTTGATGTGGTGGTGGTGGTGGTAATGGTGGTGGTGGTGGCGGCGGTGGTGTTGATGTGGTGGTGGTGGTGGTGGTGGTGGTGGTGATGGTGGTGGTGGTGGCGGCGGTGGTGTTGATGTGGTGGTGGTGGTGGTGGTGGTGGTGGTGGTGGTGGTGATGGTGGTGGTGGTGGTGGGTGGTGGTGATGGTGGTGGTGGTGGTGGTAATGGTGGTGGTATTGGCGATGGTGGTGGTGGTGACGGTGACGAGGTGAGCGGAGGTGGTGGTAGCGATGGTGATGGTCGTGTTGATGGTAATGGCAACGGCGGTGGTGATGATGTCAATGGTGATGGCGGTGGCGGTTGTGGCGGTGGTTGTGGTGGCGGTAGTAATTTTTATCGTCACGGTGATCGATAGTGACGGTTGCGGTGACGGTGATGGTGCTGGCGGTGGTTGCGGTGATGGTGGCGACAGTGCTGGTGGTGATACAGTGGTGATGGTGACGAGGTAGTAATGGTGAAATGGTGAAGTGGTGGCGGTATGATGGTGGTGGTGGCGTTGATGATAATGGTGATGGGTGATGGCAATGGTGATGGTAATGATGTTAATGGTGATGGTGGCGGTGGCAATGTGGTGGTTGTCATGGTTATGGTGGTGGTGATGGTGATGTTGATGGTAATGTGGTGGTGGTGGCGTTGGTCGTGATGGTGGTGGTGATGGCGTTGATGTGGTGGTGGTGCTGGCGGTGGCAGTAGCGGCGGCGGTGGTGGTGGTGGTGGTGGTGGTGGTGGTGGTGGTGGTGGTGGTGGTGGTGGTGGTGGTGGAGATGATGGTGGCGTGGTGGGGGGGGGGTGGCGGTGATGAAGTTGTGTTGGTGAGGGTTATGGTGGTGGTGCAATGGATGGTGTGGTGGTCGTGGTGGCGGTGGTGATGTGGTGGTGGTGAAGCGGTGGTGGTCGTGGTGGGGACGGCGCCGACGAAGATGATGGTGATAATAGTGGTCATAGTCACGGGCCATGGCAATGCAGAGAGGTGAGGCGATGGTTGTGGTGATAGTCATTACGGTGATGATGTGGCGGTGACGGTGATAAGGTAGAGCTGAGGTGGTGGTACACGGTGGTGTGGATGGCACTGAAGATTAGTGTTCGTGGCTATGGTAACGGTGATGGTAGTTCTGATCGTCTGTTGATGGCAGTGGAGGTCGTTATAGTCCTGGGTATGTTGGCGGCAGCGGAGACGACAGTGATGGTGGTGACGACAGTGGTCTTATTGCTGCTTGCTGCCGAGGTCTCACCACCAAAATGTTGCTCGGCACGAGGCTACTCTGCGACTCGATCAACAGGATCACGCCTCCGAAGATGAGCATGTACAGCTGAAAAGCCAGCCCATGCCAGCCAAAACAGGTTCGCAAAAACCAGCACAGGAAACGAACAATAAAGAGTGGGGGGGAAGGGCGTGGTTAGCGGCGAAAAGCACAAAGTCAAAAGAAAATCGGCGACGGCGAAGCACAACATCGTCACGCACAGGTGAAGCGTAAGCTTGTCAAGCAAAGGGGAAGCATAAAATGGTCAAGCAAAGCTGAATCATATGATGGCCAAGCAAGCGTGACATAAAACCGTCGAGCAAATGTAGGTGGAGCATTAAATCGCCACGCAAAGCTGCATGAAGCATAGAATCGCCACGCAAACATGAACGAGAAATAAACCCGTCAAGCAGCAGCTAAATCATGAAATAATCAAACAAAGGTGAAGCGGCAAATCCAACCCAGGTGAACCCAACTGAGTGGTTCCACTCACGTGTACGACCGCATCGATGGGGTGAAGGGTGAAAAAGTTTCCCACGAACGAGAAGAACCCGGTGAATATCAGCATGCAGCCCCCGATGTCTGTCCAACACCACCACATGCAACAGGGTCACCGCAAATCGAAGTGTTTCAAAGGAAAATAAGACACAAAAGGATCAAAATGGTTCCAATCCAAGAGTTCATCTCCTGAACCAAAGCATTACCAACGAGGGAAAACCGGCGCAGCATACCCACCTACTATTAATAATACCGATACTTGTGTGTCGGGAACGTGCGTTGAATCGAATTGATACAAGGGTAAATCGGACCACATCATCTACATAAAATTATAACTACCGTAGTGTTAATAACTCGTATTTTATATGTCACGGGACACCGCATCAAAACAATGCAACGGCGCATTGCAGCAAAACTATAATACCGTCAAGCGCTCGTGGCTGAATAAAAACATTCCGAGGGCAGCATCGGGGCACAAGTATCATCAATAGCGGCAAGAGGCCGAACGTGCCATGAATTCAACCGATACGGAGAAAAACCTGAGGAAACCGCACTTGCGCACTGAATCGAAGACACTCGTAGTGCACATGCCAATCGCACCAAAACTACTAAAGGTGCTGTGTTGTGTAATGTTCTCACAGGACATGATCTTGATGGAGACGGGACCATCTTGAAGGCGGCCCACCATGACCTGTTCACAAAAGTACAGCAGTGTTGCAATATGCCGGACCAGTTGTATTCCAACAGTATCCCACGGCAGGCAGGCAGCCAGGCAGGCAGGCAGGCAGGCAGGCAGGCAGGCAGGCAGGCAGACAGATAGTAAGGCAGGCATAGAGAGAGCGAGGGGTAGAGGGAACCGGGGGGGGATGAGCTACACGATTTCAACGATACATGTCTAACGTAAAATATGCACTTTCGTGTTTTTGGCATGGTGTTCTCCGTCGGCCGAAGGCTTTTTTCTCGCACTTTTGGGTGCAGGTTCAGCAAGGGGGCTGTCGTTACATCACGACGAATGTCTGGGATCCCAGCCGAGCTCCGTGGCGGTGCTCTCAGCATTCAGCGTCGCTGAACTGACACTTTTTGTGAGGGGTTGTGCTCCGCCTCGATGAGACGAGCAGGTGAATAAAAATGAAAAACGTTCATGGATACCAATATTTACCCCGCCGTAGCATGTCTGTTTTCGTTCCGCTCTCTCGCCCGCTGTATCAGTGCAATAGCTTTTTACCCCCTCTGCTTTCTGCTATGCAGCAGCACTCTTTAGTTACAGCCACGGCCGGTGTTTCCGCGTGTATGTGTGTGTGCGCTACTGTACGTGGAGTGTGTGCTGCCATAAGCACACAAGATGATCAAGAAGAGCAGGGTTTATCTTTTTGCAAAAGCAGCCGCTCAGCCTCGCACGTACAAAGTCAACATATGACAAAGCTGTACAGCAGCAGCGATACAACAGCAGCCGTGCTCCAAGCCCTCGCCTTTGTGGCAAAAGTCATGGTGCTTGTGTGCGGCTGGGGCACAACAGCATTAGCAACGCAGCGAACCACGACAACATTATTACGTCCAATGCACCAAAGCAGTCAAACACATATCGTCGAAACTCTATACGAAGCATGCAGAAGCAGCAAAAGCAGTACTGTGAAGCTCATACCTGTGCGTATCACGGGAAGTGTACCCCCTTTGAACTATTAGTAGCGACGCACCCGGGATATCAAGTTTTACGCTATCCCGAAGGGCGATGTTGCAAATAGTATAAGATAGGGCACTACCCTACTTCGAAGCATAAGATAGGGTAGTACTCGCTAGGATCTCGCGCTGGTGGATTCTCAAAGCTGTCGCAACTGTGCTCGCTAGTTATCGTGATGAAGATGTTACACAGATCAACGGCATCGTGTTGCAATGCCGCAATGTTCAGCGTGGCAGATTCTAGATATGGGAACAATGGTTGTCCACGATCGTCCGAGAGGGGAACACTGACGCGAATCGTCCTCCAACCGCTCCTAAACGAGAAAAGCATGCTCTTACCAAGAAATTAATCCCTAAAACTCCGTCCGGAAAGGTGGGGACCTTATGCATATTGATCGAAACACTCCAGCCGTCTGCAGGTTGGGGGAAATAGTGTCATGCTACCATCCGAGCAAACATAGACATACGCCCTAACCTTGAGCAATACCATCGTGGACTGAAATGTCATGTTAATACAGCAACGGTCCTTATACTTTCGTCCAGAGTGGTACCAATCACCATTTCGTACAGCTAACCAAGAAAAACTGTACCTGGTACGGATTACAACAATAAGAACAAGAGTAAGAACATCAAACGAACTTGAACAAAAACAAGGAAATAACAACTAACCTCGACAAGAACAAGACCAAGCACTACAACAAGGAAGCAGAAAATAACAACACGAACAAGAACGCGTGCTAACCTTGATCTTGGCGGCCTCAACCTTAGCCGCATCCATAGCGGCCCCGGCCATGGCGGTAGCCATAAGCTTGGAATTCTGCCACATTCACGTGCCATACAAAACGCAAAGCAGGCACAGCGAAGGTGTGTGCATAAAGGTGTGCCGCTGTTGATGATCTCACAGGAGTCACCTTGACCTACTAATAGCCTGCGGCCACGAAAAGGTACAAGGAGCCTCGTACAGGCAGGATGGAAAACCAAACCAAACAAAGGCGGTATGTGCGTGGCTAGCTGCAAAATTTGCGAAGCGTACAACGCAAAAACAGGGACACCTGCATGTCGCTTGGACACTTTCATATATCGCTTGCGATGTATCAACAGCAACGCAAACACCAACATGAAGAAAAGAGGCTACTGCAAACGGTGTGCTTGCTTGCAAACATCCCGGCCCATCGTTTCGATCTAAAGACGTGGCAGTGGAGGGGCGCGTTCCAATAAAGTTGTGCTGGGCTTTCTCACCTCAGAGCCTTGGGCATGGCCTGTCGACCCATACGCTTCCGCACCCTGTAAGGTAAGGGAAAGGGTAGGGCCAGGGCATCCGCAACGAACGGAAACGATAACGACAGCAACAACGACAGCGATAAAGGACAAGTGCTTCGATAAGGGTACAAGCAGTACCTCTTTTCGGCCAAAACATATGTGACTGACGGGGCTCCTCAGTTAGACTAACACACTATGCTTCGATAAGGGTACCAGCAGTACCTCTTTTCGGCCAAAACATTTGTGACCGACGGAGCTCCTCAACTGGACTAACACACTGTGCTTCGATAAGGGTACCAGCGGTACCTCTTTTCGGCCAAAACGTATGTGACTGACGGGGCTCCTCAGTTAGACTAACACACTATGCTTCGATAAGGGTACCAGCTGTACCTCTTTTCGGCCAAAACATTTGTGACCGACAGAGCTCCTCAGCTAGGCTAACAAACTATGCTTGGATAGGGATACAAGCAGTACCTCTTTTCGGCCAAAACATATGTGACTGACGGGGTTCCTCAGCTAGACTAACACACTATGCTTCGATAAGGGTACCAGCAGTACCTCTTTTCGGCCAAAATATTTGTGACCGACGGAGCTCCTCAGCTAGACTAACACACTATGCTTCGACAAGAGTACCAGCAGTACCTCTTTTCGGCCAAAACATTTGAGACCGACGTGGCTCCTCAGCTAGGCTAACATACTATGCTCGGATAGGGGTACAAGCAGTACCTCTTTTCTGCTAAAATATTTGTGACGAACGGGGCTCCTCAGTTAGAGTACCTCTTTTCGGCCAAAACAAATTGTGACTGACGCGGCTCCTCAGCTAGATTAACAACACTATGACACCAACATCCAACATCGTTGAATGTTGACAATAGATGGCCAGGGGGGGGGGAGCGGGGCGGGGGGCTGGCCGCTTTCCAAGAGTACATGCGTTGCTGTCGGTTGCCCATCTCGTGGTCATCGCGGGGGGGAAGCACGCAAAATCGCTTGCGAGATTGCTGATGATGTGAGATAATTTACCCGGAATCATTATCTGCAGGGCCTTTCACGGGTCAGGTCGAGTCAGGGTAACCCGTCCCGGTCCGCGAGATTTGAAAACCTCCTGACCCGACCCGACCCGACCCGACCCGTCACATTTCAAACACCTCCAGACCCGACCCCACTCGACCCGCGAGATTTTGATAACCTCCTGGCATGATCCGCGGGTCACGTTACGACCAATGAAAAGCACTGAACATTTGTATGCCTAGAGTAGGCCATGGGCTCTCTCGCAATCAGGTTTCGGACTCGGTACGGACATCCCAAAATGGGGAGCCTCGGGAATTTAGAGTGCCTCCCTGTCGTAACACGTATCAACGAGAAAATCGACACCGATCACGATGTCGACAACGAAAACGACAACAACAATTAGAATGAGGGATACAAGTCGTTCAAGCCGTTCGTGTACACCGAGTGGTTCCAAGACAACGACAACGAGAACGAACACGACAACAATAACTAACGTAAAGGATGCATGTCGTCGTTCAAGCCGTTCGCGTACGTCAAGTGGTTCCAAGGCATTCAAGGTGTTCCGAGTCGTTCAAAATTTGCACCGCACCTCCATCATCTTGGCGACGTCGGCTAACCTCAAGCAGAAGTCAGGAAAGAGTTGGGAGTGAGATAATCAGGAGCAGCGACGACCTGCGGCGCACACTTCGGCACAGAACAGAACAGAGCATGCACAGCGAGCAGATAACTTCAGCCGACAGCACCAAACGATAGAGATTGAAAACGTGATTGTTGAGCGCGTACTCGTTAAGCGTCATGCTAGACGAGGCGAGGACCTTCACGAAGCGAGGACCTTCACGCAGTCCCCAAAGTGGCCCGCCCCCTTGTTGACGTAAAAACAACACCCGGTCTTTGCGCTCAAACGTATGGCAGCGGTGTACGCCATTTTCGCCCCGTACAACGTTTCCACACACCCGAGCGAAAGATTGAGCGCTGTTTCTGCCTCGACCGGGAGGTCAACTACCCACAGGACAGCGTGAAGGTGGTCGCCTCGTCTCGACCCTTGCTACAACAGACATAGCATTTTCTCGCTAACACGCTTCTTATTACAGCGGTGTACTCAGTTTTAAGACCACCCCGGCGACAAGCCAATTTAGGTGGTATTTTATGTCTACTATGGCCTTATATTTTACCTCAGCGAAATATGGTCCCACCCCAATCCCAAGAAAAACAATTTTGTGACAAGCTGACTTACCTGGTCTTATCTCTACTATGGTCATAAACCGGATGGTCTTAAAATGGCCTTAAACCGGGTGGTAATAAGGCTCCTCACTCGAGGAGCCAGGCAATATCGCAATATCGCAATATCGGCCGAATAATAAAAAAGTATGCACTTATTACAACACGTTTCGTCACTTCAGAATAAACGCAAATTTCGCGAACGCAATATCGCGAACGCAATATCGTGAACGCAAATATCGTGAACGCAAATATCGCGAACGCAATATCGCCGGAATACAACGTCGTACGCGTATAGTACAACATGTTTTGCGACCTAGCTACAACAGCAGGTCGTGAAAAGTTCATCGGTTTGCCCTTGGATGTCCTTCTCAAAAATACAGTGTTCATGTGGTTTATGTGGTTTATGTGGTTTATGTGAGAGGTTGACAGCCTCTCCAGCGAAGAACCAAGAAAAGAAAAAAGGTTC
The DNA here is from genome assembly GCA_012845835.1 of Undaria pinnatifida. Lineage (NCBI taxonomy): Eukaryota > Phaeophyceae > Laminariales > Alariaceae > Undaria > Undaria pinnatifida. The sequence continues at coordinate 9,610,234 of JABAKD010000024.1, forward strand.
TCCCGTAACCGTAACCGTTGTGAAGTGGACATCTTCTTCACCCTTCACGCAGTTCCGTGGGTGGCTCACCCTCCTGTTACAGTAAAAAAAACAGTGCTCGTTTTTTTTTTCTTTTTTTTTTCAATCCTCCGGCGGATGGGGAAAAATAAAGCTTTAGCTCACCACACTTCTACGTATTTTCATACGCGTCGTGTGTCGATTTAACTCAGTTGCTTTCGCAGCAGTGCTCGGTCTTTTGGGCTCGAACCTACGAAAGCCATGAAAGCGCGGAATCCGTGTATGATCCAGCACACCGCTTCCACAAGCCCAAACCAAAGCCCCAAGCGCTGTTTGCACCTCGACAGGGGTTCAGCTACTCTCAACACAGCGTGAACGGTGAAGGCCCTCACCTTGTCTGGCGTGGCGATTTTTGTGGCGTTTTTCTTTTCTAATCTGGGTCGGCCTACCGACATTATAACACGCAAGATGACACACCCCATTAGGCGAAATTCCACGCGGGTTTCCTCCACACGGGAGAACACACCCACACACGGCAAACATGGCGGCTTTTGGAAAGGTCTACCCCTGTAGGAGCTACATGGGCTAGCTCATTCGTCCCGGGAAGAGCTACAGGAGCTACACACGTTTTCCCCGGCTTGGGCTATAGGCGATAGCTCATTTGCACATGTTTTGAACGCGTGAGCTACGCACGACGGACCAGCTGGCTCAGAACAGCTAGCTCATGAGCCAGCTGTCCGGCTTGTGAAGCCTTCGCCTTTTTCTTGGTTGGCGATATGGACCGTCATGTGTTGTTTGTCACGCCCGGCGTTTTCGATTGGGGTGCAGAGCCGTTCGCACTCATGGCATCAACACGGCAGCGAGAAAAGGGTTGTGATACATTATGTTTATCGTATATGTAACCCCAATCTCACTTGTACTTTCCAGCTTGTGGACAAGCCGTGGTCACAGGTGTCGACCCTTTTCCTCCCCGATTTTATCGCGCAGATGGTTCAGCATTCCCAACGCTCGTCGATTTTCATCGAATTTGCTAACTCACGCTCTCGCGCTTTCCGCGAGTCAATTTTTGCACACGAAAAAAGTCCCTACGAGTACAATAATGCACTCGGGGGCGCTCGAACCAGCGAACTAAACCGTCCTTATTGATAGCAGTTCCGAGGTTAACCCACTAGACCATCGGTGACGCCGAATATAATACTCCGTACAAGCCTAATACTACAACGCCGAGGCCTGGGCCCCGATGGTCCATCTCGACCAATCACGATGCCGAAAAATCTTCTTCCGTTACAGCGGGTACGCCGGTTTAAGAGCGCCCCGTGACAAACCGAAACAAGCGCTCTTAGCTAGCTACACATGGCTCTTATCTGTAGTGGGAAATATATACCAGGTAGCTCTTAGTATAGGCGGGACATGCCCATTTGACAGCCTCTCAAGTCGCGAATGCTCTTCTCCTGGGCGCTCCTAAATCGGAGTACCCAACTGTGTTGTAGTGGTGCACGTGGATGACCTTTCGCGGTAGACCGCAGAGAGAGATGTGACCGGTTTTGCGAAGACTTGGACCGTCTAGTCCCTACGAATGACCGTGGCGAGCTGCGATGGTGTGATGTGTGATGGTTGTCATTACTCCAGGTACAGGGTCGCGGCTTTTGATGACCATGTCGCAGATGCCTTCCCGCGGAAAAGACAATCAAAAGATTTTGCGTGACCGCAGGTATTGCAATACCCCCAGCGTCGCTGATACATACTGCTGACGAGTAAGAGTAAAGTACTTCATTGGGGAATGAAAATTTATTTATGCTCAGTGCTCGGCGAAACGATATGAGTTGATCGAGAATGAGAGTTGATTTCGAGCGAATATTTCTAAAAGTGTGACGTTCCGGTAGTTCAATTTTGTGAGGCAAATTGTTCAGATGTTGTTACAGTGACGTGCCCAGTTTAAGACCACCCCATGCCAGGCCAACTGAGGTGGTAGTATCTCTTAGTATGGTCTTATATTTTACTACCGCACTAAACGGCCTTACACTACAGCAATATCTAAGCAGTTTTTACTTCGTGAAAAGCCGATGGTCTTATCGTTGACTACTGCACAAAATGACCTACTGTAATACTACTTCCAAGCACTTATTATTTCGTGACAAAGCCGGTTTACCAGGTCTCATCTCCCGACAAAATCTCAAACTGCATGGTCTTAAACCGAGCGTCACACCACTACCGCAGACAACAAAGTACAGTAGGTTGCCCTACTGTACTCAACAGGCAGTGTCAACAAAAAGCGGACGTGTTGCGGGTGAAAGGTGTCCACCGCGTGTAATACTTTGGAGTTGATATGTTTTCAGACGTACGTCCGAAGAGGGTGTCGTACTCAACGTAACCCGGTGATAAAGCGACGGTCCACAAAAAAGGGCCCCCGGGTGTGCTTTCGTAGGGGGATGTGCTACCATTCGTGTTGTACGGTACTGGTATGTTATTGGTGATTGACTATTGATTATTGATGGCACCGGCGTGAAACGGTTGCGGATGCATATATTGAACGTATCAATGCATGGCAGGGATCAAGCCAGAGATGATAGAACACCATCTACATGTATATTAGCCATCCCTTCTATTATCTTCGCACTTTTCCTTCTTCTTTCTCCCTCCCTAGACGTATTTCAGACCCGCGGTCTCTAAGCAGGCTTTTCTCCCTTCTCCCCCGTCCCCACTACGGTACCACGGTACCCGCCTTCGTTTTTATCGCAAGAATAATTCAGGACTTTATTTTCTCGTCGACTCGCGTCGCAATGTGCTTACCCACGCTATAGAACGCTCTCGGCACTACGCATCCCAGGAAAATAATTTTGTTCCATTAATAGTACCGAGAATTCAACCCCTGACTACAAGCTTGGTACAATACTTGTACAAGAAGTGTTCGAGGCTGGTCACTAGACCACCGGGGCGCTCTATGATATTGCTATTAATAGATATCGTGTCGAAAGTTTCGATACATCGAAATATGAAATATCGACAATTCGATATACCGTGTCCAACACGTTTTGCCCACATTTCTTTGGCATATACACATAGTTTTAATGCTGGTGAGAGCATGTACTGCTTGTGATCTATTGTAGACTATGATATGATACTTCGAAGTATCATATCAGATCATGTCATATCATAAAACACAGAACGCGGAACACGGGACACACAAGCGGCGGAAGAAACGTCATGGTTCGTACGTACGAGAGAGTACGAGTTCTGCTTGCTGCCTGCGCATGTGCGTGTAGGTTAAGTTGTACAGAGTCAGCGCGTATTCATATCATACGAGTACAGAGTACAGAGTTGAAGCAAAATATCCGACGGTGTCAAACATGACAGCGTGGCGACCTGTCGCCGGGACTAAAGAAGCAGTTGAACATCGCGCCAGGTTCCAAGAACCGCCAGCCACCAGGTGCATGTACAGTCGTGGTCCTTCGATAGCGGGTTGCCTTGCCAGACAATATTGTTACCCGCAGTAAAGTGGGGAAGCTGTTGTCACCCCACTACAGCCTACAGCGGGGGGTCGAATTTAAGAATCTTGTTAAGAAAAGAGAGGCTCAATACTGCGGGAGAAAATAAGAAATTGAGTGCAAGAAAAACAGCGGAACCTTGGTAACAAGATAAGAAACAGCCGCGTTCAACGCCTACCCAACACAAGAAAACAAGAAAAACAAGAAACGAGGTCGTTCCGGAGGGCGGCGCATGATAAGAAACGACAAAAGTCACAACCTTCTAGCAGCAGTGTCGCCGTTCAGAAAATCTGTGGCATGTACGCACACATCTCAAATAATGGACAGCGTGGGGTGCTTGTGAGCTTGGGACCTGAGCTGATTTGAGGGGGAAATTACACATAGACTACATCAGAGTGTTAGGTGTGAGCATGACTACCGCGTGACGTTCCATACTGATGGAAGCACGAACAGCTTGACGTTGCCGTTAGAGTCGGTACAGCACCGATGAGGGCGCCGCTAGAGGCAGGGCAACAGGAGGGTGTGAAGATGTCGGGACGGGCGCTGACTTCCAATGATCGCAACGTGGAGCTTTCAGCTTGGACGGGGGTGAATTTATCCGCGGTGGTCTGCGTGTTATGCTGATATGCACCCTATACACGTGCAGTAGTGCATCGTGGGCTCGATTGAGGACACTATCAGTTAGTGTTGGTTCGTTTTTCGCTGTAGCTCGTGGTGGGTACAGTACGAACCGGCTGCAGCGGTTTCAGCCGGGCCTGCGATGTTCTGCACATTGTTGATTGGGGAAGCCAAGATTGTGTATTAAACTACCCTCACAGCACAGATAGTTATTATCGTAGTCATGGAAGTAATGTAATCTTCGGATGAGGCTGACCTGCACAACGTCACAAAACTTCAGACAGACGTGGTCCCACTACTGTACATTATGAACAAAACGAAAAACAAGAAGGGCAAGAAAAAAAACGCCGAAAATGTTGCCGAAAAAGTTCGCAAAAACAGTACCAGGTAAGAAACAAGGAACGTCGAACATTCGTTAATTAAGGCGACATACATCTAAAAAAAAACATAGTGTAGTGTACTTCGTGTGACCACGGACTTGATTACCGTAACTGACACAAGATATCACCCGTTAAGTCACACCCGCCACAGTATACGACACCCCGGTGATAATTTTGGGCGTTTCTGACGAACCATCGATTTATCACCCGGGGTACATAATATAACACATCCCGGTGATATCGTAGTGTAGATTTGTGGTTTGTGGCTTCGACTTTTTGGTCGTGGTATCTCTGCGTGTAACTCTTTTGTGGTCGTACCGATAGCGAGGTAGGTAGCACCAGCCCACTTTTGTGTGGGGGCAGGACGGATGGCGCAGCCACCGCCTCGTATCATCGGGCGAGTTACCTTCGATTTCGGTATATTTTATTTTTTTATGCTCCAATCCAAGCCCGTAATTTGTTTGAAACTTTCTTCGGCTACAATGGGACCCGAAGGGTGCGCCAGCTAGCGTTGGGCTGCGAAAGCAGCTGAGTTAAATCGACACACGACGCGCATGAAAATACGTGGAAGTGTGGTGAGCTAAAGCTTTATTTTTCCCAATCCGCCGGAGGATGAAAAAAAAAAAAAAAAATCTTCGGCGTTGAGGGGGTTGAGTCATCGCCGAGGTCATGTGCTAAGGAGTTTCGTCACCTAGGTTAGGCCCCTTTGTTTAACCACAACCGGGTATCACAGGTATAATAGGTACCTACAGCAGGAGTGCGGGGCAGCTGCAAGTGTTCGTGCAGGCATACCACACCCCTTCAAGTGTGCGGCAGCAGCGGTTCAACTGTTATCACACCCGCTTTTATCACACCCCCAAACACACCCTTGTGGGTGTTCGGACGTGCTATCACACCCCCTGGATTATCACACCCCCCTTTGGGCCCCCTGCGAGCTGCACTTTATCACCCGGGGTACACAAGATATCACACCCCCCACAGGATACCACACCGGGTGATAATGTTTTTAAATCGCAAAATGTCATCACCGGCGTGTGTTATCATGTGTCAGTTACGGGTATGCGAGTTGATGCGAGAACAACAAGTGTACGTACGTACGTTCTGGCGCGTATGAATAGATTATTAATAGTGCGGTGACGAGAGCGGCTTATGATTTCTATTCCTCTCCACCGTGACCGATCAGCACATGGGCTGCTGGTTTTCTGTTTTTGCCGCTGATATTAGTACGGTAACTTGGAGCGGTCAACCTGAGCAGCATCCACCGAACGACGCGAGGACGGGACGTGCCTCAAGCTGCGAGCTACCTGGTAGCTGAGAGGGCCTGCAACCTACTGCTGCGAACACTTCACTTATTACAAGATTATTTATTGGAATTCTGGCTGTGCCTTGATGACTAAATAATCCGTGAGTTCGACCGGTTGAATGGTCACTACTAAATTCAAGTTCATTTGGGAATTGAAGTGCAACCAGAGGACCAACGGCCTCTTCTTTCTGTTTGAAATAAATGGAATGAAAAATAAGGAGTCGGGGGCAGCGTGAACCAAAGAGACACACAGACAGCACCGAGCTTGGGAACTTTTGAAGCATTGCCTTATCGCCTACCGGTACATAGACTGTGGTGTCAGGCACCTCGCAAGTGCTGGCTCTACAAGCATACAGCAGCACAGCAACAGCAGCAGCACAGCAGCAGTATGAGCAACGCGGTCCTCCGCGTCGACACGAGACGATAGAACTATTATTTGTTGTGTGATTTTGTGCTGAAAATATATCATCACATCACGCTTGATCAAAGCATAGAGCACGCCCGGACCGCTGCAATAGCTGCACCAACTCGACATGCAAACTGGGTGCCACAAGAAGTTAACATGCGTCCGTTGACTCACCGGTGATACGTAGCTTTCTCGACGGTTGACGCTGTTCCGGGTTCCAGGTGGTTTGCTGTGCCACTTGCACGTTCCTCTTCAAACTTGGAACTCAGAGGGGTCTCCATATATTGCCGGTTGAATAGTGATGACTTTCTTTATAGTGCGGATCAAAATTGATTGGAACTGAGTAAACCTTATTTTCATCTACCATGTAGTGCTTGCGTTCTTTATACTGCCGGTATTGTTGTCTGGTATGCACCAGCACTAAAAGTTAACCTCGCCCGTACCCCTGTACCACATACGCCTCGCTGTCTATAAGAACAATTGCCGTCCTCTAACTGCTCAACTGCTCGCAGCTACGCGTATAGAGTGCATTAGGAATAAGCTGTGACGGCGCGAGGGAGAGAGCAAAAGAGTGTGTCATGAAAGGCAAAGGTTCTGCATCGAAGGCTGGGCAAGCTGCTAGCCAAAAGGCCCTTCGAAAAGATGTCGGGGCAGCTGTCAATGAAGCCCTCAAACTACAGGTACTCTTCTCTCTTCTCTTGCACATTGCCATTATCACGTTATTGTTGGTTATTCTCAGCTGGTTATTCTGGTCACATCCACAAGAACCAGCATCGAACTTCAATTTGCTCCCCATCCACCAGGTACGAAGGTTGGAGACAAAGGTTCAAATCTCGGAATGGGAACTTTTACTTCTAGAGACACCAACTGCAAAGAGCGCTCTGTACGAGTGTGGGTAATGAGCGCAATTCGATGCGAGTCGACGAGGGAAGGAAGTCCTGCATTTTTGTCGCGGTAGAAACGAAGGCGTGTGCCGTAGTGGGTAGTGGGGAAGGGCAAGAAGAGTCTGCTTACTCGTAGTGACCCCGAATAAGGGTTATGTCTAGGGAGGGAGAAGGAGAAATAGAAAGTACCCAAAGATAAAATCGAGCTGGGCCGGGCGAGAGGCCCTGATCGGGACAATATCTCAATACGATCACACCCAATTTTTGGAGTTTGGATCTGAAATTTTGACACGTGATTTTGAACAAGCTGAGCAACAAATTCAAACGCGGATGCAAAAAAAAAAAGAGAAAAAAATGTCCTCCTACGGCCGGCCCAAAATTTCTGCTGAAGCTTGCGGCGGGGAAAAGCGCATCGTTTTTTTTTTTTCGCATCTTACTTTTACTTGTTTTTTTAGCTTGATTCAAATCACGTGTCAAAATTTCAGGTCCTAACTTCCAAGATTGAGAGGTGCATGGCCAAGTTTCCACCGAAGTGCCTCTGCATACAAGTTTACATATATTTCAGGGATTCATCCATAACTTTCGAACAAAAGTGATCCATGAAATGAAACGCATATGTCCCTACTTCTCGTCCCAAGATGCAGGTATACACGCCCAGAAAAAATTAGCCAATTCCATCCACGTTGTATTGCGAGAATTTTTAGAAAAAACGATACAAACAAAGCATGAAAAAAAATGCTCAAACTGGGAGACGTGAGCGGCAAACACTTTTTTCGGCACTAACTTGGCAGATTCTCAAGCTGGAGGGCTCAAAATGACCACCATATATCTAGCTGATTACGAGGATATGCTCAGTTTGCAGTAGGTCGCTGTCGTTCCAAAGATGTGCCCGACTGACGGATTATGGGTTTCTTGGCTGGCCCAGCTTGTACAGTAGATGGGATGAGCAAAAAAACATAGTCGTTGTTGGTGTGCTAGAAATGCTCACATGCGTTTTGGATGTCTCAGGCCGACTTTTATGTGAGACGAAACCAGAAAGCAAAATCACTTTGCGCGGAGGATTTCGCTTGGCGCTCCCTGAGGCTTGGAGGCGCAACGAACTTGTGGAAGAGGGGAGCTGCACCAGAGGTGTTGCAGCCTGGCGGTCGATGGGCACGTTCCGCCACGGGGGCAGGACGCCAGCTGGGCAGCAGACGGAATCGCGGGGGCAGGGCGCCAGCTGGGCAGCAGACGGAATCGCCCGAAAAGGGCGTGATAACGGGATCCAGCCGGGTCCGGGTACAGATCGGGGGCGGGTTAGCCCACCTATTGATCTGGTAGGGCAGACGTAAACATACCTATATTCCGGCCATAGCAGACGTAAACATATCTATATTTCGGCCATGCAGCAGTGCGCATGCGTGCCAAGTGAAGAGTAAGGGGGGGTTGGGTTACCCCGGTATGGTGTTGAAACCCAAACAGCAGTCGCCGGGAAAATCTTGTTTTGGGTGCCCCAGCAGCAAAAAAACTGTGCGTTCCGCACACATTACCTACCGCCGCCGTCGCCGATCCCTCGCCTTACAGGGCACGAGATGACGCCAAACCTTCGAGGCTGCATGCTCCACTGTTACTGTTCTGAGAGTGCTTGCAGTCTTTTTTGAAGGCCGACGATGCTGCGTGGCTGGAGTTATCGCTCGAGACGTGAGAGCCTGGCCCACTTCTGTGCGATTTTTTCAGACGGATCTGAGACGGTTTGGGGCCCCAGTTTCGCCTGGTATTAACTCGTACGAAATGGGCCAGGCTCTCACGTCTCGAGCGAGAACTCCAGCCACACAACATCACCGGCCCCAGGTCCGTCTACAAAACACTCACACAGAAATGGCTCAGGCTCTCACGTCTCGAGCGAGAAATCCAGCCACACAATACCACCGACCCTTAAGCTTGGCAGCGAGCACTCTGAGAGCAGTGGAGCATGCAACGTCGAAGGTTTGACGCCATCTCGTGCCCTATGAGGCGAGAAATCATCGGCGGCGGTAGGTGTTGTGTGCGAAAAGCACAGTTTTTCTTGTTTGGGGCACCCTACGGAAACGGCCCCATGTCTACATGTGTACCGACGGTGCTCTACGCGGAAAGCACAGCTTTTTGGGGGGGGGACACCTACGGAAACGGCTCATGTCTACGGACGACACTGCTCTGGGGTTTCTAGACGACGAAGGAAATCCTGTTCTGTTTTCCGGTTTCGTCTCCCATAAGGTTCGGCCTCAACATGACTGTCAAGAGTGGCTGGTTGAGTACGATGCACAGTATGAACTCCCTTCAGCCGTAATCCTCAAAGCAGCAGTGTTGGCTTCTACCAGTCGGTTACGAACCAGCTTCCTGTACTCTGCCGTGATAGTTGCTTCTCTAGTACTGGTCGCGTCCTTGTTGCTCTCCGTAATGCAAGTTCAACAGTCAAGCAGTCAACCTCACGCGTATTTGCTCTTTCATTTTCCTAGGCGTCCCCGAACCAACACGCCTTCCACGCATTAATGTTGTTGTTCTCACATTACCTCGCATAATCAAGTCCGTGATCACAGAACAGGCTCCAGTGACTCTGGAGCTGAGGAATACCCCAGGGAAAAAACACAAACAAACCAAAGGTGTTATACGCATATATCACAGCTGACGCAATTAATTCATGCCTCCACCAGATACATATAAAAAGTGAAATCGGGAGTCAGCCTACGATGTGCCAGGTACATACTGGTGCACACGTTTCACTACTCGCGCCTGGAAAAACCGACTGTACCGCTTGCCGCCAAAGAAAGACTACCCCGTAAATAATGCACGTAGTACCTATTACTACGCATACGCACGACAGACGCAAGTCAATTGGAACAAAGAAACAAAGAAAAGAGAAGAAAATAAAGGAGATAACAGACAAGAAAGCGAAAAACGAAAGAAAAGGAGAGAAAAGGAGAGACACGAGAAGCAAGAAAAGACAAGACAAGAAGAGGAAGCAAGGGAAGGAAAAGAGGAAAAAGGTCATACTAGCAGACCCTAGGAACTGACTAAAGACGGCATTGGGCTCATAGAGGGTATCAATGGCATCATCAGCAATCGGGAGAGAACGCAACAAGCCGAAGAAGTCAGGGCGGTCTTACACTATCCTGTGACGGCCATTGGAAGGCCCACAAATTTCAAGACGATGATGGCCAGACCCAGACTTCAATCTCTTGGGCAGGACGCCCCCCCTTCCCCCCTCCCCCCCTCTCCCCCTCTGTCCTCCTCCCCTCCCCCCCTCCCCCCCTCTCCCCCTCCGTCCTCCTCCCCTCCCCCCCTCCCCCCTCCCCCCTCCCCCCCTCCCCCCCTCCCCCCCTCCCCCCCTCCCCCCCTCCCCCCCTCCCCCCTCCCCCCCTCCCCCCCTCCCCCCCTCCCCCCCTCCCCCCCTCCCCCCCTCCCCCCCTCTCCCCCTCCGTCCTCCCCCCCTCCCCCCTCCCCTCTCCCCCCCTCCCCCCCTCCCCTCCCCCCCCTCCCCTCTCCCCCCCTCCCCCCCTCCCCCCCTCCCCCCTACCATTAATATTCAATACCGGTCCACAAACCCCACATTTCCTACATTCATTATTCCACATCAGGTGCACAGCATAATTGCTGCTGGAGCGAAGAGCACTGCTCGTATCACATGGGACAAAATGGCAGGCTATCCTCAGAGAAGGAAAAAGTGACACAACAAACTGGCGAAAAAAACCCGATGATTGCAGCATTGACAACACAAACTAACGCCGGCCGGCTGCTGGGTTCGGAGATGACAAGTAGATTTTGCTCCACCGCACTATCTGGTATAAAATACAAGGGAGCCTCATATGATAATCTCAAATACGTCAGCTGTGAGTGCGACCAATTGAGGGGTCGATACTCATGTCTGCAAGCTGCGTGATACTTCGGCCGCGCGTTTTCACATACGTACCCCTCTTTAAGGAGATAGGTGAATGATAAGTCGTTTGTCGCCGAAAAGGCAAGACAAGAGTCTGTCCTCCTAGCTTTTTGGGACTCAGCAACACCAACTGCTATACCACTACGCCAGGTGCGTTCTGATGAACATCGACCGTCTAATCCAGCACAATAGTGGTCCCTTTATAAAAACACCGGGAAGTGCACTAAATAGAGGGAATTACCGGCACTATGGCGGCAACCTGCTCAACCCCGTGTACTGCCACTACTTGTTTTTCCCATATGTGCCAAGCGATTCCACAGGCCCATTGACAGCCCTGCAGCCCGGGCTGCTTCGGGTGCCCGATGTCGTACAAAAAGACGTTTTCCTTCTGAAGCCCCAGAGGGATTATTGTTAATACTGTTATCACGCGACGTGCGTGTCGGAGATGCCCTCGCACGGTACATTGCTCGGGTGCCTTCCCTATGATTCCTCAGCAGCAGCCCAGACTGCTTCGAGTGATCGATGCTGTAAAAACTGCCATTTTTTTTTTTTGTTGTTTTTGCCCTTCAAGCCCGACGGCGGTTTTGTTTTACACTGGACACAGCACACAGGACTCGACGACATGCCAGTATAGTCGTAGTACCGTAGCGTTCCCTCTATAGTGCCGGTTGCCCGCTATAGTGCCTGTGAAAACTCTTGGCACAGATGGGAACAATAAGTAGTGTCAATTCGGAGTAGTGCCGGTTTCCGCTATAGTGCCGATATTTCCGGCTGGCACTTACCGGCACTGTTAGTTATATAGCACTACCTACTGAACCTGTCTAACTTATTACCCCTCCGGCGGCTATCGCGTCGCTCGAAGCCGCTCGTTTGCATTCGTACCGCAATGGTATGATAATGGTATGGATATGATATGGTTATGACCAATTGGTTATGATACGGTTATGATATTGTGGTATACTGTGCTTTTTACTGGATGAGTAGGTGTTGGATTCCAAATTCACAATTTTTCGTATACTTTTATTTTGCATTTGTTTTTACATTGTGATGTCAGGGTCGGCGCCTCACCGTTTGAAACCCTAATTCGCAATGGTGCACAATATACGACGTTAGGAAGAATTCTCGGTTTGATGGCTGGCCCAGCTCGTGCCGTTTATGATATGGTGTTGTGTCGCTTTTGTGTTTCTTCGTTTAAGCAGAACGGGGACATCGCGGTGCTCGAGGACGCTGATCATCAGAGTACCGCGATGCTTTAAGTACTTTTACATGAATATATATATATATGATCATTTTTTTTTTCGGGGACTCGGTCCGGAGTTTTTTTTCGTCTCGGTCTCAGTATTCGATTCGAGGAACTGGAATTCTCGGTCAAATAGCTTCGTTCAAGCGCCGTCTTCGGGGGGCGGCTCAAACGCCCCTCGCCCTTCCGTATCCGTTCCGCACCTCGACGTGAACGCGGACGGATGCCTAGCGAGACGAGCGAGAAATTGCAAAAATATTGCATGTCGAGGAGGGATTATTGAGATTTTGGTTGTATCTTGACGTCTGCATCGCCTGGAGGATTTACAAAATTGGCACCACTTCCAAACGGTAGTTGCTAATGTTTTGAATTTTGCGGTGGCATACTCTCGAGCGTTTGTTTTGCTTGACGTCTGCAAGGCTTGAGCGTTTGTTTGTTTGGCTTGACGTCTGCAAGGTTTGAGCGAACGAAACACGTAAAAATCTTCGGGGGGCGGCTCCAACGCCCCTCGCCCTTCCTTATCCGTTGGGCACCTCGACGTGAACGCGAGACAAGCGAGAAGTGCACAAGTTATTGTATTTTGGGCGGTATACGCCCGAGCTATTATTGGACCTTGGCATATGCAGAGGTTGAACGAAAAATCATATGGGAAAACATTTATTTCCAAGTTGGCATCATTTCCAAATTGGCTTCTTATTTCGTCCCCGCCACACATTTTTCATGGTCACACCTCGAAGCGTTTGGCCTATTGTGCACATCGTACGACTGACTGCTGTGTCGTTGCTTTTCGATATCGGATTTCAAGGTTAAATACCTTTGTTCGAGCGTTCGTTGTCTTCGAGGGGGGCCGTTCCCTACCCAACGACATCATTACAACCAGTGTCCGTGCCGATTCTTCATCCTAGAGAGATACAAATTACTAGGTATTATTATGTGGTCACAGACTGTGAGACAGAGTAAACCAAACAATCGCAATTAATCAAGGTATAAAGCAAGTGAAATGCTAGCGTACTGGGTACGAAAACACAACGAAACAGGCCAGGCCATAAAAAAAGTAGAAAACAAACACAACGAACGGAGTCGCCTTTAAAAATCGCAGTACGAGAAACAATTTTTTGTCAGTCTTTTTCGTCGCCGCTCCAAAGAGGACGGATTTGGTCCACGATCCACCATCCATCTTTCAGGATCGCATAATAAATATTCCACACTAATTCCATGTATATTTATCCCCATAATCGAAACGTGGATGCACTTCTAAAGGTAGGTGTGATTATCAAGGTAGTAGTTTCGAACGCTTTGTTGTTGTAGCTGGTCAATCCGTTCGGCACCTCGACGTGAACGCGGATGGATGCTGAGCGAGACCGGCGAGAAACGCGCAAAACTTAAATTTTGTATTTTGAACGGTATTCTCCAGTTATTCTTCGGATCTTGATGTATGGAGAGGTTGATAAAATAAAACTTGCCGAGACATTATTTCCAAATTGGCGTAATCTTTTGTCCCAAAACAATTAATATTTGCTGCAACAAAAATCCCCATGGTACTGCGGTGGGGATCATAGTAGTGCATTTGTTTATTGAATTTCGGTAGGTACACGTACATACATGGATATAGACGTGGCAAGGGGACGCAAGACTAAAACAGGGAGGAGGTGGTAGTGATTACGATTACTGCCCCAGAAAAAGCCACACAGCAGCATTGCGAGTTGCTGCGTCCCCGGGACCTCGAGGGTGGTATTATACAAGTTCGGGCAAATCGACATGGTTTGTACTCTCGTGCAAGTAATGTAGGTACGTGTACGAGTAAGACCACACACAGCGATGCTCTGTTACACACAACATGCTTTTTGTCTGTGACATATTTTATGGCATGGGAGGAGGGTGTGCCAAAAAACAGGGAATACATTTTCGACACCAAAAACAGGCGGAAAAATAACAGTTCCTCCTGTTGTTAAGCTGCGCCACGCGAAGGTCGTAGTATGTGGACAGTATCCACGGAAGAAACCAGTGAGTGGCATGCATTCGTCCCGGCATCGCATCGTTTGGTGTTTTCCCCCGAGAAGACTCTGTGGAGAACTAAATATAGGCGGTGTGTGGATGTGCTTTTTGTTGTGTTGCTGTGGTCCCTGACTCCGTTGCTGTGGTCGTTTGCCGGTCAAGTGCAAGCGGTAGCGTTGATGTACGTAACTGACAACGTTGCTTCGTAGTTGACGTGCTCCTTGCTGCTGATTGCTGGTTGATCATCTCTTCTAGTGTTTTTTATTTTTTTTTGGCACACTTGTACTTTCCAGCTTCTGGACATACAAGCCGTGATCACAGGTAGGTGTCGTCCCTGCCCCCTCCCCCGGTTATATTGCCTTCATTTTTTTTGGCGCATAGGGTTCAGCACCCACTACTGATTGTCGATTTTTTATCGAGTGTTGCTGACTCTCGCTCTCGCGCTTTCCGCAAGTCAATTAGTGCACAAACAAGAAAAAGTCCCACGAAAAAATATAGTACGAGTACGCACTCGGGGGGATTCGAACTCACGAAGCTGACCTATACCAGGCTCGAGGGCTGATACGCCACCGGGGCAGTGAGTGATATAAAGCCCGTCGCCCCCGTGGTCTAGTGGGGTAACACTCGAATACTGCTACTACTATTAATACTAGCGTTGGTCCTTGAGTTAAATAACCACCGTGTGAGCTTTGTTGGCTTTATTTGTTTGCAGAAATAAATCGGGAAAAAAGAATCAACGAACTGCTGAAATCGCCTGACAGCGTGGGTAGGTATAAATCGACGCGAATCGACGAGGGAAGAAATGCTGAACTCTTCTCGCGATAAAAATTAGGGCATGTACCATAGTGGGGAGGGGGGAGGGGAGCCCGCTATATGACCCCGGATCTGAGTTATACTACGTACTGGGAGGGCGAGAGTAGTGCGAGCATCACAATAAATGGGATGGGAAAAATAAAAGAAGTGAAGTTATGATTCCTGCGGCTGTAATAATACGATACCCAAGCAAGTTGCACCGAACGACTCGATCTGGACCGACTGCTGTATGTTATGCATTCGGTCCATGATCAGAAAATCGGCCGGTGGGGTTGTCGGAGTTATAGATGTGCGGATGGATTCCGATCACGGCATGTGCCCCTATCGTGCCCGGGTGACGCCTTCTTTGTATGAATCCTGGCCAATGAGCGATCAGACCAAAATGACATGTTTTTATTTTCGTCTATAAAAACTCGAGTCTAAAATTCTCAGCTGTCAAAATCGTAAGCGCTGTAGTCGCGTACTGTATCTACAAGAGGTGAGCGATCTACACAGCTAGCAACAAGCAGCAGCATTGCCATAGCATTCGAGGAGTTGAATGAAGAAGGCAGACATACCACCGTGTTTCGCGCCTGGAACAACGTCAGCACGTTTCTCCACGATCAGACAACACACAGACTGTCGATCTGGGAGGCTCGGATCAAGATGGTACTATTATATCATGCATTGTATATTTCAGAAGCTGGCTCAGTGCGCGCCTCTCAGTGGCTACGAAGAGAACACGCAGCGGACATGGTCAGTCACCTTACTGGCCCCAGATTGTTGATTAAATTAAAATATCATAAGAAACGCACTCGACACGTTTCGTCGCCAGACTAAAGGGTCAGTCGGCGTGTGCTCGGACTTATCCGATCGAAATCTGACGAATGAAGCTCGGAATCGGATTCACTTAAAACACGGTAGCTATTAATAGTAGTACATTGTGATGATTGTTAGTCACTTCGAACTCTTGGCATTACCTTACATACTGTACGCGCAGAATATGATTGTGTGTGGTGACTTTTTTCACTCTACCAAGAATTGAACCGAACAATTCGAAGTGCTGTCCTGCCCTACCCATGCGGAGCCCTTGTACATTATAAAAAAAGTATATCAAACATAACAATCCTCTATTTCGTATAACAGTGATAATAATAATGCCAGGTTGATAATAAAAAAATGAAAGCAATAATAGTAATATTTGTCAAGGCGAGAAGGAGACGCGAGACTTGGCCAAGGCCCGGCAACGGAGTCAATCGGGATCAGGGGCTACCGCCTTCCTAAGGGCGAGCCCTGTAGACTCAGCGAGAACCATCCCTGCATCAGAGTTCGTGACTGCGGGGAAGAGATTTCTGGGGGTAGAGGGATTCCTGGCGGCGAGATGCGCATGCTGCGGTGAAGCGGAGGTTTATACGCGGCATGCGCGATTGTGTCACCGATCGGGCGCGCAAGTGAACCAGCACCAACCCCTTGTGCACGCGCTCTCCCGCAACCTTAAGAGCATGTCCATCCGCCACCAGGTGAAAAGCGGAGCCCCATTCCACGCAGACAGGGATTTGCGAATGGACATCGTGATTGAGGTAGGTGGACTAAGAGATGCTACGGCATCGGAGTATCGCGACAAGTCGATACTCCTCGACGTGACGTATGCGGACCCACAAGCAGGGGTCCACATGCGGGCAGGAAGCGCGGATCGAAACGGAACAGCGGCTTCCACTTCCGAGGCGCGGAAGCGCAACCACTACGCTCGTCCGGGACAGGTGTCCTTCGACGAGCGCAGTTTCAAATTCGCCACCCTCGCGGTGGAAAGCTTTGGGCGCCTCGGTAAAAAAGGCAGCGACCTGATAGATCAGGTGGCGGCAAGCATCGTTGGAGGGACGGACGCATCGTCCCTAGCGCGGAAGGGCGTGTGCAAGGAGCGCCTATTCCAAATCATCTCTGTGGCCACTCAGGTCGCGATTTCGCGCAGTGTTCATCGATATAGGCTATCTCTGAGGGATCGTCAGGCCGCGAGGGGAAGGGAGGAAAAAGCGGGAGGACTACGACCACTGGCCTGGGGTGGCAATGTTGATGAGGATTAAGGTAGACTCAGCTAGAACATATAGACTATTGGGAAAGGAAACAGTAGATAAAAGGAGAAGATGTGGGGAAAGGAAATGGGCAAATGGTTGGCGGAAGATACCACTGCATTATGGTGCGATCATTCGACTTCATATTAGGTACTACTGCTGCTTTATGGAAGGATATTCGATTTACATCGGAACGGCATCTACGCTATATTGTCGGAGCGCAAAAATAACACTAATAATAATAATAATATTAATAATAACAACAACAACAACAACAACAACAACAACAACAACAACAACAACAACAACAACAACAACAACAACAACAACAACAACAACAATGATAATAATAATAATAATAATAATAATAATAATAATAATAATAATAATAATAATAATAATAATAATAATAATAATAATAATAATAATAATAATAATAATAATAATAATAATAATAATAATAATAATAATAATAATAATAATAATAATAATAACAAATGGTACCCTGGGAACTCGTACGTGCTTCGGTTGTTTTCGTTTGAACAGGACTCCGCTTCTGACTTACCCCCTGCGGAAGGTATCGCGGCACTCGAGGCCGCTGCTCGGAAGTACCGGGACGCCTTGGCCCACCTTCCTGGTCACCCGGAGGCGGCATACAACTTGGCAACTTGCCTCTCGGAACAGGCGGACCTCAACGAAGACCACTTCAAACAGGTAACAGCAAGAGACACGGACTACTCTAAAGGTAGCAGTTTCAGGCTAAACTATTTTTATCGCTGACGGGTTTCATTTAATAGTCCTGGATTGGGCTAAAAAAATATCCAACTTACTATTTATTTTTTTGCTCATCTCATCTATCACCTTGTGCCTGGCATATGATCTTATGTGATAAGAGAAGATAATATATGATATGGTACGATATGACATGATACGATATGAAATGGTGTGATACGATATGATACGATATGATATGATACGACATGGTGTGATATGATGTGATGTGGTATGCCATACTTCAGGTAGCGTTGCTGCACGAGTCTAGAGGCATTCTGCAGGGCGTGATCAGCAGGGACACCAGCGGGAGAGGGGCTACTACTGCGCACGCTCACCATACCTTAGGTATGCCATATAGGTATGCCATCCATGCCCGACTCATTTGTACCCAGAAAAACTACCAGCGCAATCAGAGGCAAATATGTGAAGAGACGGCACTTTCATGCCTTGACCGACGGCAATTTTCCAATAATTTACTTTTACGTCAAACTGCTAGGTTTTTGAGTGTGCAACCAAGTATGTGAGGAGACTGAACTTTCAGCCCTTGACCGACGGTAATTTTTCAATAATTTAACTTGACTGACGCCAAACTACTAGGTTTTAGTATGTACAAGCAACATGTCAGGAGACGGACGGCACTTTCACCCCTCGACCGACAGCAATTTTCCAGTAATATACCTTGACTGACGGCAAACTACTAAATATTAATATTACAACCGAAGACGTGAGGAGACGGCACTTTCAGCGCTTGATCGGCGGCCATGTTCCTTGACTGAGGCCAAAGTACTAGGTTTTAGTGTGGAATGGTCGGTTTGACACCCTTGGCCGCTGGACGTTTTGTCTTGACTGACCGTCTCCTGACATCTTTGATGAGAGTTGCAGCCTTATCAACAGCCTAGCGAGAGTAGTATCGTGCTGCGCGCGTGTATTACGACTCCCTGGATTTTAGCCCGGACAGTAAACAGACAATTCCCTAGCCCAGCATCCCGCGTTGCTTCGCGTGATCGATGCCTTGATCGTCAGTTCTCAACACGTTTTCTCTTCTATGTCCGAAAGGGGTGTATGCCATACCAAGTTGATCTTCTTGCTACAGAAATGAGCATTGGCGAGTATCGATGGGTTTGCTTTGTTGTATATCCGAACCGTGACGGGATTGTGCTCTCGGCACACTAGATACTTTCAGGTATGCTTCTGTGTTCCGTTATTCCTGGGATGTTGTGTTCCCCGCGGAGTTGCGTGCTTTGTTAGGCAATAAATAATGGATGGATGTGACAGGGGTTTATTTTATTATGGGGGGGGGTGACAGGCTTATTTTCGTAGGAGACGAAGGCAGGTCGCTCTCACCAGATACAGATAAATCAACGGTCTGAGGGTCAAACTTGTGAATGGCTCGGAGTTGCAAAGACGGCTTTTCCTTCGTTTTCTCTTTTTTCTGGGACTGTTTCATGGGGTGATCGATCTTGATACCCATGCTGCACCTCGTTGAATGGCAAAAATAATAATATTAGTAATCTTGCAGGAAACGGAAACTTTTTACAAACCCACGCAGGTAACGTCATCCGCAGCTTGGTGGACGTGTACCGAGACCACTGCCCGGTCCCGGTTCAGGGATGTCCCCTTGGGTGTCCCACTGCCGAGGCCTGTCTGGAGGAGTTGCGATTGTCGTGCAGGTGAGCGTGGCGATATTTTGGTACGAGCGATTACTAATCTACACCGCGTAATACGGTGGGCAACCCTAGCGAGATCGCGTCGATTGCCATCGACAACCAGCCGCGATGTAACACCCGTGAAGAAGGAACCCAAGACCGGCGACTTTTTTGGCCGACCAATCACGACCAAAGCACGCACCAACGCGTGCAAGTTGACCATGGTTACAAATACCCTGTTGCGCGAGTTCCTAGCGACAGCTAATCTGTATTTACAAGTACGTCAGCTGTGATATCGACCGATTCAATAGTCGATACCCTCTCCTGTGCCGTTCAGCCTATCGGCATCCCATGCCTGAAGCATTCGACCAATCAACACCCACCGCCTATACCGTTCAGCCAATCAGCATCGCATGCCTGAAGCGTTCGACCAATCTATACCCATCGCCTATACCATTGGCCGCGCCCGTATTGCTCGACGAATCAGCACACCCCACCTGTACCCTTCAGCCAATCAGCACCGTCCGCATGCACCGTTTGGCCAATCAACAAATACCGCTCGTACCATTCAGCCAATCAGCTTCCCCCGCCTGCAGCATTTGACCGATGATCGTAATTTGTGACCGTGGACCACACTGCTGCCCGCGCAGGCACTTGGAAGAGTCGATCTCGATCGAGAAAAAGCTGCAGAATCCAACAGGGGGGATGGAGGAGGTGCTGGTGCATTGGGGAGACGTCCAGGCCACGTGAGGGAGGCGCGCGTCGGGTTGAACAGCAGTGAATTTTCCCCCCGCGAAGTGTACTTGCCCTGATTCGAGTGGGGAGTGGAGAGTGGGAAGCAAACATCAAGTTTTGATTTTTTTTTTTTTTTTTTTTGCTTCGCTCTCCTCTTCTTTTTCGAGGATACGTATCATACTACGAACCATTTCTTGTACAAGCGATACGGGATGGTACACCTACGTATCATACCACGAACCATTTTGTGTGCAAGTAATACGGGGTGGTATACCACAGCGTGTAGTGTAATTGTTACTGCGATGCACGTAGTATTTATGCACGTAGAAAATTGAACTGGTGTTTTTTTCCGTGGGCATGCTTTCTTAGCCCTTTTTGTGACCACGGGCTAGATTTCAGATACATGTGCTACTGCCTGTGAGAACATCGTCATTATCATCACTATCCAACCGGTCATCCAGCCAATAAAATAAAGAATTAAATCAACCAGCCAAACACCTAATCAATCAATCAATACATCCATTAATAAAATCCGTCAACCAACAAATCAATCAAATCCATCCATCCATGCATCCATCCATCCATTCATCCTTCAATTAATCAATCAATCAAATCCGTCAATCAAATCCATCAGCCAATCAATCAACCATCAAATCAATTAGACAATATTTCAACCAATCAATCAAACCCATCGATAAATTCCATCAATAAACCAATCAATCAACCAACCAACCAACCAATCAAGCAATCAATCAAGCAATCAATTAATCAATCAACCAGCCCACCAATCAATCGAAGCAACTGCCTATTGTTGGCCTCGACAACAGCCGTTGCATGGCTTCTGTGAAACAGTGTAGCGACTGTTATTTCCACAGCACACTACAGCCATACTGTACGTAGATACTGTCAGAGACACGCCATAACCGCAGAGCTAGCATTCAACGCTGACTGCTGGGGCTTGATGCCTGGTAGCTACTGGTAGCAATAAACGCTGACTGCTTGTTGTTTGTTGTTTGTTGTTTGTTATTACGATTATGGTTGTGCTTCTGGTTACGTTTGAGGTTGTAGAGTGGTTATGATGTACCAGGTATCTTGTATCTCTTAACAGATGCCGGCACGCCGGAACAAGGCACCCCCCCGCATCATGTCTGTATGCTTGTTGTTCGTTGTTTGTTGTTCCATGCTCCTTTCTTCGTATTTAACATGTGATGCGAAACCACAGGATGATGCAGATCATCATGGAAGGCATTTCTGTGGGGAGGGGAGGGGATGGACCATCCCCGGATCTGGTGCAGGAGGCTTTGGCGCTGTGCTCGAACGCCTGCGGCAAGGTGGGAAACCTCTACAAGTACGGTTTGCGCACCACGTGTATTAGTGACAATAGTGCTGTACTTGCAGTTAGTGTACACCCGGCACATTG
Source organism: Undaria pinnatifida (assembly GCA_012845835.1). Classification (NCBI taxonomy): domain Eukaryota; class Phaeophyceae; order Laminariales; family Alariaceae; genus Undaria; species Undaria pinnatifida. The sequence goes on from JABAKD010000024.1 coordinate 9,631,870, forward strand.
TATTGTTATTTCATTGCTCTCCAACACGTACAGATACATAGTGCATAGTGTATTCAGGTATAGAGCTACGTGATACTCGTGTCCGGTTTTCAACGTACGCAATTCCAAAGCTGGCAAGCAATATACCCAATTCCCGTTTCTTTCACCTAACCGGCTCTCATTCCTTACCTTGACAGTATGGGGAGGCCCTAGTGTTGGAGACGAGCAGCGGGGGGTCGGACACGGACACCCTTCGCCTCCAGGCAGCCACCATCGTGGACTTCTTAGATTGGGCGCTCCCGGAGACTGCGCGGCCGGCTCCTTTCAATGGTGCGTTCTATGTTGATCGAGTCCCTTGTTGTTTCACTCGTAGAGGTGATATTTATGCTCCCCTCTGGGATTGTAGGGGGAAGGAGCGTGTTCTACGGTAACTTTAAGTGGAGCGTTTTGTGTTATTCTTCTGTCAGTGGTGCGTTTCGTGTTATCCTTTCAATGGTGTGTTTTGTGTTGATTGTGTTCGTTGTTGTGTTGTGGTTGTGTTGTTGTGCTACTGCTATGCCTACAGTAGCACGCAATGTTAATGAATGGCCCTCTTTGTTTCCTTGTCTGGGATTGGGAACAAGTATGCTAGACACTGAGCTGAGTGGCGCATTTCGTGTTATTCTTTTTTCGACGATGCGTTTCGTGTTGTTCTCTCAACGGTATGTGTCGTGCGGATCAGGTTCCTCATTGTTTTGCTCGTACACGTTAAGGTAGTAATTGCTGCTCTTTCTGTGCTCTTCCTACACAGCGGTACAGGAGACTTCCTCGTTGTTTTGCTCAAATACGTTCAAGTGCATTGAATGCTTTTCTCTCTGTGTGATTGGCCTATACAGCAGTACAGGAAACTAATCATAGCCGAAAACGAAAGTTGTGGGGATATTTTATAAAATATTTTCAAGATGTGCGTCAGCTGTGAGTTCGATAACTTTGGGGTCGATACTCACCTTTGCAGGCAGCGTTTTACACCGACCGCTCGTTTTTTCAGACGCGTTATTCTTTGAAAATATACATGCATGACTCCTTAGTCCGTTGAGCTACTGGTAAAAACGGTGACGGTTTTGCAGTAACTGATACGGCATGCTACGATACGGGGAGCACTTTTTGGCCATAATATTTATGACTAATCGGGAGTCACCCCACGGTGGAGGCGCAGAAGAATTTTCTGAGCTCCTAACACGAGGAGCTCAACATCATCATCATCATCACCCGAAACATGCCTTCCAAGACATTCGTTCGCGCAACCCGACCAACATTTCTATGCGCTAGGCGAAAAAACAACCGTTGTACTCGTGAAATGATCGCACTACTAATAACCCATAGTTCTAACACTTGAGGGGCTCAACCGGTCAGACACAATTAGTTAATCCAACAACCGCAACCGCTACACCGCGGGACGACTCTGGGATATGGTGCTCCCTCCTCAACGGAGTACAAGGTAGTTATCCTTTCTTTTCTTTTTCGCGCATGCCATCAATTATCTTCGCATTTTTTCCTGTTTCTAGACGTAACTCAGATCCAGGGTCACCTAAGCAGGCTCTTCTCCCCCCTCCCCGCTACTGTACGTGCCTTCAGTTTTATCGCGAGAAGAGTCTTTCTTGCCCGTTCTTCCCCTCGTCGACTCGCGTCGAATTGCGCCACTACAACTTGAATATCACGTATGTTTTACAATATTGTCTTACTCTATACTTGCTGAAAACAAAACTGAGACCATGTTTTTGAATGTTTTTTTTTTTTTACCTTGGATTTAGTGGGGTATAGCACATTTGATTGACCATCGATCTAGGGCATCGCGAGCAACAGAATCAGCGGCGTATGCTTGGATATGTTGCCGTCATCTGACACAGCGCCCTTGTGCGAACGAACGAACGACCATGGCTGGGACGGTCGATCATGGCTTCCTGTGCTGCGGTGAACATGCATGTACGTGCTAGGCTACTCGGATTTGCACGCCAATACAGACCCAGAAACGCGCGAACAACCTATATGACATTTTCCGACTTTTGTCCATGGTTGCTGAGCATGTTGTTGGCGCCGAACTGGGATTAGGCGGAGGGGCAGAGATCCAGCAGCAGCAGTAACTGCTTTATGGTGCAACAGCAGTTTATTTTGCGGGTTGGATATGTGACCTCAGCAGCATTCAAGATGGTGGCTGCGCTGAAGGCAATGGGGGGGGGGGGGGGGCGATTGTCGTTGGCTGATTGGATTCGACCTTCGTTAGCGGATTGGATCCGAGCTGGTCGGGAGCTATTGGCAAGACGCTGTGGCAAGTTGATATCGTCTACTTCATGAGAATCCAAGCATTCTGTGGGATCCGACGGCGATAATCCATCGATCGTTCGAACAAAACCGGATTTGGCTATAACGCGTGAATCCTTGGATCGTTTGAACAAGCCGGATTTTCGTGTGACGGGTAAATCAGCTGATATTTTATAGCGATGGCATCTAACTTTGACGGGGTAAATCCTTGGATCCTTGGAACCAGCCGTGTTTTGCTTTTGACCTGTAAATCAGGCGATCCATTAAACCAACTGGATTTTGTATCGACCGGTGATTCCTTAGATCCTTTGAGCAACCCGGATTTCCGTTTGACGGGTAAACCAGTTCCATTGGACGAACCGGATTTGCTACGATACCGACGGGTAAGTCCTGCGATCTTTGAAACCAACTGAATTTTGGTTTGACTGGTAGATGAGTGACATTTTATTCCAACTGGACTTGGCTCTGACGGATGAATCCTTGGATCCTTTAATCAAGCCGATTTTTCCTTTGACGGGTAACTCTGTCGACCCCTTTATTTGACCGTTTTTGTCACAGACGGGTAAAGCTTTGGATTTATCTTGCAAGTCAGATTTTCCTTTAAATCCGTTGATTTTTTCAAGCAACCGGATTCAGCGTCGGCGGGTAAATATCCGTGGGTCGTTCAAACCAGGCGGATTCACGTTTGACGGGTGCATCAGGCAATCAATCGAACGAAAATAATTTCCCATCGACGGATGAAAATCACTTGATCCCTCCAACGAGCCGGATTCGCCTCTGACGGGTAAATCGATTGATCGATTGGGCTAACCGGATTTTCTACCGGCGGGCAAATATTTAGATCGACGCAACCACGCGGATTTCCTATGACGGGTACATCCGTTGATCTATTATGCAACCAGATCCGCCGTCGATGGGATGAAAACCCTTGAATCCTTCGAACCTGTCGTATTTGCGCTGTGGCGGTGAACCAGGTGATCAATGTATCCAACCTCATTTGCCGTCGACGATACAAGTACTTGGGTAATTTGACCGGGCCGGATGTTCCTTTTACGGGTAAAAACAGTTGGTAAGTTAAACCAATCACATTTGCCATCGACGGGTAAAAATCCGTCAATCTTTGTAACCAGCCGAAATGTTCTTTGGCGCGTAAATCCGTTGAATTTTTAAGCCAACTTGATTCGGCTGTGACGGATAAATCCTTGGATTCTTCGAGAAGCCGGATTTGCGTTTGACGGGTATATCAGTTGGTCCATTACACTAACCGGAGTTGACATCGACGGGTAAGTGCTTAGATCTTTGAAAAAGCAGCCTACGCTTGCGTTGTTAGCGAAATTCATCGATCTTTGATGTAGCCGGATCTTCTATCGACCAGTGAAAATCCTTGATGCTTCGAACCAACCGGATTCACGGGGGGGGGTTCGGACAAATTCGGTGATCCATTAAACCAACCACTGTCGCCATCGCCAGGTAAAAATCGTTGGATCCACTGAAGCTGCCAGATTTTGTATTATACGGGTAAATCAGTTGATCAGTTAAACCAACCTTGCCATCGACGGGTAAATCCTTGGGTCTTTGATACCAGCCGGATTTTCTTTGACGGGTTAACCCGTTGACTATTTGAACCAACCGGATTTGCCTTTGACCGGTGAAATCATTCATCCATATAACTAACCGGGTTTGCCATCGACGGGTAAAGTAGTTTGGATAGTAAACTGGCCGAATTTGCACGCGTGAATCAGTTGATCAGTTAAAACAACCCTATTTTCCATCGACGGGTAAATCCTTCGATCATTGAAACCCGCCGGGTTTTCTTGACGGGTAAACCCGTTGATCATTTGAACCAACCGGATTCGACTGCGACGGGCAAATCCTTGGATCCGTTGATGAAGCCGGATTTGCCATTGTCGAGTGAACTAATTGATCCATACAACTAACAGGATTCGCCGTCGACAAGTAAATGCTTGGATCTTGGTAACCATCCGGATTTTCCTCTGGCGTCTAAATTCGTTGATATTTCAAGCAGCAAGAAATGGCATGGACGGGTAAATCCTTGGATCTTTGGAGCAAGCCGAATTTTTAATTATGATACTGCTGCTGTTGCTGTTGCTGCTGTAGAGATCGGCTTTCCGCCGGAGGCTTTGCTGGAAAGGGGGGAGCAGGCGGTGGGGGTGCTACTCGGCCTGGACTCTGAGAACTTGGCTGGCTTGCTGGCCAAAGGGGACCTTTGCAGGTGATCGGTAGTCGGTAAAAAGTGATAAGTTGTCGGTAATAGCAATTGGTAATCGGGATTCACGAGAGGTAAATGGTGATCGGTGCTGGGTGATCGGTAATTGGTCTGGACACTGAGACTTAGGCGGCTTCCTCGCCAAGGGACCTTTGCAGGTGGTCGGTATCGTATTCGACAAACGGTAATCGGCATTCGCTAATCGGTGGTGGCGATAAGTATTAGCGAGCGCTAGTTGGTGATCGGTTGTCTGTGAACGACAATCGGTATGCGGCCATCGGTAATCAGTTATCAACAATCGTGAGCGGTATTCGGCTTGCTGGCCAAGGGGCACCTTTGCACTTGATCGGAAAATCATTGAGCTGTAATTTGTCACCAGTACTTGAAAATCAGTGATGTGTAATCGATTGTCGATAATCAGTGGTCGTTGATCGGTGAGTAGTATTTGGTCATAGTATCGGTGGTAAGTAGTCCATGGTCGGTAATCAGTTCGTAGTCGTTGTTGATGTTCGGTAATCGGTAATTGGTAATGGGTGATGAATGATCGGTAATCGTGATCGGTAATAGGTAGTATGTGGTGATGGTGATGGTGATCATGAATGCCGTCAAGTCTTGAATATCTGAATGTCTGAATACCTTATCAATGTACTTCGGAAATCTTGATTTTCTCGAACATGTGGAATGTCTACCAAGATTACGAGCACGAGCTGTCATGCTGTCGGGTGCCGGGACGCAGCAGGAAGGCTATTGGCGCGACGAGTCCGCCCGTTGGTTTGCGACGGCTGTGGCCGGTTCTCCTCGAGATGCCGTGGCGTTAACAGCTGCTGGGGAAGGGTCGCTGGAGTACGGCAGGTAGGTGCAAACATACAGACTGACAGGCAAACAGAAGGACAGACAAGCAGGAAAATTGACCGACAGAAAGACAGGAAGACAGACAGGCGGACAGACAGGCAGACCGACAGACAGGGGGACAACTAGACAGACATGTTGGCGAGTAGGCAGGCAAGCGTAAACCCACACACATGGGCAAGAGATATAGTTTGATGAAAGGTACCGGCACACGGCTAACGATCAACCCGCGAAGAGCTAGCGGTCAACCCGCGAAGAACTAGCGACCAACCCGCGAAGAGCTAGCGACCAACCCGCGAAGTGTTAGCAACAATCCCGCGAAGAGCCAGCGACCAAACCGCGAAGTGTTAGCAACCATCCCGTGAAGAGCTAACAACCAGCCCGCGCAGAGCTAGTAACCTGCTTGTTAATACCAGTAGCTATTAAGCATAGTAAATCGGAACCTACGATATACACAAAAACCTATAAATCCCTCTGTTTGTGTTAACCGTTTATGCTATATTTCATCCCATTTATTATCCTCGCGCTATTCTCGTGCTCCCTCCCAGTGGTAACTCAGATCCGGGGTCACATAGCGGGCCTAGGTCGTAACTTTCATGACTTCGATGATTTTGATGGCTTTGATGCCTACCGCATGACGCGCGTGACAACACACCCTGGCATGAAATGCCGAGCAGCCTGCATGGGGTTATTATCTTAAGCAGGTGTTTTTTTCTCTCGAACATGGGCGTTTTCCCTTGGGGGGAGAGGGTTCCCTTTAACTGGCGATTCTCTCTTAAACAGGGCGTTTCCTCTTAAACCAGGGTTTTCTCTTAAACAGGCGTTTTTTCTCCAAGCAGGGTTTTTTCTCTTACAAAGGGGGGTTTGTCTTAAATAGGCGATTTTCATCTTGAACAGGGTTTTCATCTTGAACAGGGGGTTTCTCTTAAACAGGCGATTTTCTCTTAAACAGTGAGTTGTTCCTTAAACAGAAGGTTTTTTCTTAAACCGGGAGTTTTCTCTTCAACAGGAGGTTTTCTCTTTAAGCAGGGGGGAGAATAAACAACCAAAACAGTGGCTTTGGAAGTATCTCGTCGAGATGTGTCCTTAGACGCATCGCTCGGCGTTTGCACTCTCCACGTCGTCGAGTAAAACAAACAATGGTTTGTCCGGGAGGGCAAGTTATCTCGCGTGTTTTAAGGTATGATCACTTCGATTGCTTTTGATGGTTTCGACTACCACAGTCACGACGCGCTGGAGTACCTCTTTTTTCCGCCTTTCGTCGGCTGTCGCTTTTCTTCACACACACCCGTCGGCGAAACGGTGCTTTCGTATGTCGGACCCAGGCGATCGATGGCGGTCTACAAGGGCATGCTAGCAGCTGCTCAGGGGGGGTATGCTCCCTCAGCGTCCCCGGGGTTGGATGCCGAGGCGATGCGAGTGTCGGCGGTTACGCGTCTGCAGGTTAGTAGTTCTTGGTTTGGAAGCATTGATATTTTGTATTGAAGAAGCATGGTGTTTCTTATCGCTGGTGTTTCTTTTAACGAAACGGTGGTGTTTTACAGCTGGTCGTTAGGAAAGTTGGTCTTTCTTTTGGAATGAAACTGTCAGTCGCCCGCAAATTCAAGCATCTACCTCAAGTGTGCCCGTCTTCGTGGTTTGGCATTTTTTTTCATTGCCCAGGCGGTTGTTTATTTACTTCCGGTGGCCTGCTAGTGCGTTGCTTACTGTTACAACTGGTATGATTATGTTCGCCAAACCCTTTCCCTCGATATGTGTGCTGGGACGAAGGAGGGATAATGCATTACGCAACAGCGCGCTTGCTGCTCTTTTTTTCTCCGTCCATCCCTCCCCCCCTCAGGAAGCTGCGAACACCCTGTCGGTGGCTGCTTCCGTCGACACCTCCGATACCAACGCTCCCTACAACGCTGCCTGTGGTTTTGCGCTCTGCGGGGACGAGGCTAGCTGTTTCCGCGCATTAACAGAGTACTGCCGCCGCCTTGTGGTGGCCGCTACTGCTGCACCATCGAGCGCGGGGGGGGGGGGCGGGGGGAGGAAGAGGAGGGCCAGGAGGAGGAGGAGGAGGGGGAGGAGGAGGAGGTGGTAGGATGGAGGCGGCGAGACGTTCGCTGCGGGATGCCGTGAGCGACGGAGATTTGGAAGGCATTAGGGGGGTGGGATGGTTTTTAGAGTTGGTTGCTCGTACGGATGCCGCTCTGCTCGGACAGGGTGCGGCGTGATCGCGTGATCGCGCCATGTAAAATGCCGTGGAAGCTGTAATCGAGCCCTAAACGCAGGAGAGGCACGAAAAAAAGTTCCTGCTGATTTTTTTTTCTTGGAAAAACGCCTCCAAGACACGCTGGGGAGCAGCACGACGGCCCCTGACAACCTTTAACCTCCCGAAAAATGGGGTGCGGTTAGGGCTAGGGTTAGGCTTGGGGTCGGGTTGGCCTGTTCCGGCGTGTAAGATCGAAGTTCACCACCAACGACCGGCAGAAACGTTTTTGCCGGCCCGTCCTGCGTTTAGGCGAAGCTGAAGCTGTGATGGCGTGATGCTGATCCTAGCGTTGTGATTACGTGATGGAAGCTGTCATGGCGTGATGGTGGCGTTAATGGGGTGACGTTACGATGGGATCTGTCAGTGAATATCTGAATCGGTCGCACCAACGAATATCGCCCTGCTTGGGTGCGGCGTGATCGCGTAATTGCGTGGGCGCGCGATGAAAGTTGCGGTTGAAGCTGCGATGGCGCTTCAGAGGCCGTGTTGATCTGAGTGCGTTTTGGAAGCTGTGATGGCATACAGCGAATTGTAGACATGACCAGAGTGGCCCGCTTCCTCTCCAAATGTCTTGGGGGGGTTAGTGCAGTACTCCGCAATAAATAGGGAGAGCTACTTTACTGCTATACTTGTATATGGAAACAGAAGTCGACCGTGTTCTGGGCTGTGCGCGGTTTGTTGGGTGGCGAAAGAGCTACTGATGCTAGCTCGGGAATGTACACGACACGCTTTTTCCCGTTGTGGACAGAGTGTTGGGCTGCAGCAAGCGGCCATGATATAAGCATTATCCTCGTGGCCAGGCAATAAGCAAAACGAAGAAATGTGCTCGAGTTGAAGATGCGAATGTTGACGTTTCCCGGAATACCCTCAACGATTGGCGAAAGGTATACTGTACGAACCTGGTCAGGGAATCGTTGAGTTGTTCATTGAGGGGGAGGCACAGCAGTATTCATGGTTGTCGGCTGCACGGAGCCAGCAGGAAGTCCCATGGTTGATTGAGAGTGCATGGTGGCGGCGACGTGGACGTGGAGGTAGAGTTTTCTTAACGTCTGTGGATTTTTCGTGTTGCTTGGGAAGCCCCGTTGTTTTTTTATGCCGTGTTGCTGGCAGCAATACCTATCAATGGTTCTGGACGTAGTGTAATGATTTTATTGGCGCAGTTGTGGGACGGTGATCCCGGCGCAGGTAAATCCCTTGGTCAGAAGATTGGTGTGGAGACACACCGAGGCGGGTTGTACGCGTAACCGCACGCTCGGGGATCAGCAACGAGGATAACCTCAGAGTGCCCCAGAGGAGCCGGGATGGCCTTGAAGGATTATTGTGACAATGAGGCGGTACGATCTACGGGATAGGGCCTGGTGTCCACACAGTACCTATTATTGGTTCTAGACGCCATATAATATTTTTCATTCAAGCAGTACCTGTCAACGGTTCCAGATGTGAGCCTGATATTTTCATTGGAGCAGTACCTATTAGTGGCTCTATACGTGGTCTAAAATTTTTACTAAATATGCCTCACATTTTTGCTCGGGGGTAGCTCCCGTTTGTTTTTTGTAGTTTCGGATATCTTCCGCCACCCACCGCCTTTTCTCGTGGTTTCTTCGCCAGGGCATACCCCCGCCTTGGCCGCCACGCCTGGCGCCACGGATCTGCTGTAGCGAGGGCTCGACGTCGGAATACAGGGCTCTTCGCGGCTTTGGTCGCTCCTCGCGGGTCGGGTTGGGCTAAGGTGACCCAAACCGACTCGTGATATTTGAAAACCTCCTGACCCGACCCGACCCGACCCGACCCGACCGATCCCACCCGACCCCACCCGACCCGATCCATAAGATTTCGGACACCTTCTGCTCTGACCCGATTCGACCCGCGAGAGCTTGAAAACCTCCTGAGCCGATCCGCGGTCGGGTGGGGACCCTCCCATAAAAATCCACGGAAGCTGCGACTTGTTCTTCGCAAACTGCGGAGTCTTTCTGACATTTCAGCGCCACGTGACACAACGCCTCGCGACAGGAGATTGTTAGGGTGCGTGCTCACCGACCTCCAGTTTCTTGGGAACGTCGGTCGCCCTGCCGGCGCCGCCACCTTCGTTAGGGCCTGTGCGCGCGGCCATGAGCTCGAGATATACGAGAAGTTTCGAGCACCCGAAAAATACATGCCACCCAGGTTTCGTTGTGTGATGTTGTAGTCTTTACATACTTGCAGATTGTCAAGGCGCCACGACCCATCCCCCTATTTGCCGATTCGAAGGTTGACTTCACGTCGGCGGCTGGCGTTACATTTAAAGAAAGAAGCCATCAAAGCCAAAACGAGCTATCAGCTTGTTACATTAAAAACACGAAAACGAGCTGAAACAAGAAACAATATTCGAGTAGCAACGACACGCGTCGTTTTTGGCGGGGACATTTTTTTTTCAATGTTTTCATTTGCGATTCTTACCATATTCCCCGTGTATTTATATCCTATTGTGGCGGAAAAAAAACGAAATGTTTCAGTCAGCCGGTCCGTCCCTAATTCTTATTGGAGCATTCCTTGGTAGGTACAGAAAACGCCTTCTACAATATCAGCAAAGAGAGTGAAGATCTAGTGACCTAAACAAGCGAGGAGTGACGGTTGTCTTGTGTCGATCGTCAAGAAAAAGCGGGCAGCAGTAGTGCACATAGCGTAGCGCTAAGCGCGTGTTGTACGTCTGCGTGCGTTGCATTTTGGAATCACACTGCCCCAAAGCCCGGGCTGTTTCCTTCTTTTTCTTTTGACATCGCGCAGCATCGCGTCTTACTTTCCTGCTCAACTCGAAAGAGGTTTTTATCCTCAGCGACCTTCTGGACAACAAGCCGTGGTCACAGGTGTCTTTCCTCTCCCCCCCGGTACATGGGCACCTTCATTTGTAGTGCGCATGGGTTTTCAACATTCCCACCTTTCCACTTTTTATGCTTGTCGATTGTCATCGAATTTTGCTAACTCATGCTCTCGCGCTTTCCGTGGTCCATGCTGTAGTCAACGGTTCTTTCCACACTTCCCCTCTGTGAAGTCCCGAACGGGTCGATCATGTGAAACACGATTTCAGACAGCCACCGCTGAGTTCACTCTCTCCCGCCTATCTATGGTCGTCGCCAAGACCACCACAGGAAGCACGGAAGAGTTTGTTCGCATCATCTCTATTGTAAATTAAGGCAGAAGCACAGCCCGATCCAACATAGCGCCATCAGCCCACAAACAGGGTGCTTCAATAATTCGACTTATATCGGAACGACACATCGAGGACACATTTTCGGAGGGCAAAAATAATGCTACTAATGAAGCCGCAATGATGATAATATTTCGTGCAATAATAATACCAGGTACTAAAAAGATCCTTCCTTACTGTGGGTGTTCTGTGCTGTAGAATTTCGGTACACCAGGAAGAAACGCTGTGATACGAGTACGTACAATATCGCGGCGGTCCTTGAAATATTCGGAGTATTAAATATCGCGGCGGTACTTCCTTCAGAGTGCTTATCCTGGAAAAAGTTCTCTTCCAGACTGTTATTCCCATAACGTGTTCGTACGTTCGTTCGGGCCCGCTTTGATTTTCAAACATCGAGATTCTCGGTCGTGGTGACCGTGTGACACACGGCATTCCCTCTATTGGTCGTGTTCCATCAGCTTACAGCCCCTCACGAAGTTTCAGCTCCTTTTGCTGTATTTTCTCAAACCACTTCAACTACGTCATTATTTCTTCAGCTGTTTTGTTTTGTTTATTTTTCTTGTGCAACGCAATGTATCGCCCTTTGTGTTAGGTCTACACTTTGGACGTTGCACACTCGCGTAATACTTAGCAAGGGATATAATAGTTCGGTATCACATTCACTTCGGTCTGAGGTCGCCAGGGACATCCGGGATGCATTCCCGGGTTTTCCATTATTTGATTTCGATATTGACGGCAAAACGGATATTGCTCCTTGCTCTAAGATCATCGCGCACAACAGTCAGTTAGTCAGTTTGTCTGTGGCAGGGGGTATCTCCGCGGCTGCGGGTCAGTGCCTTTTGGTGTTTGTCTCTGGTCGTCGGTCAGCCTCGGGTTGGACCGTGTAGGTGTTACGGCGGCGGACGACGTGGGACATAATAAACAGTACGGTGGGTCATGTCCATGGCTTTACGGGTGTAGCTTAATGGGGCGCAGAACAGTGACGGGTAGTTCTGTGGGCTGATAAAAACGTTTTGTCTGGGCGGTGAAGACTGATTCTACGATACATTGTAGCCCCCCCCCAAACCAGCGATTTTCTTGAACGAACGTTTTGTGATTGCTCGGCACACAGAAGGATACACTTGAAAACAAAGTATATCCATATATTTTCTTGTGTGCAAAGGCCTATCGATCGATGATGTCGGGGTGTCGAGGGACACCGTATTTCAGGAAATACGACCGGGAGCTGGTTTTGAAACCAGTGATTTCGTTAAAGAAAAGTTGGGAGGCTACCGTAGAACGACTCTGAAATCGCAACCGTCAGTGTGGCAATAACGCCTTCCAAGAAGATGGTGCAAAGCGGCGTCATCGCAAAATTAGCCTGGTGTTGTGTCTGTACCTCACGAGTCAGTTTCTAAAGGGTCTGTTACCCCGGACCGAGGACTGACAGGTAATACACATTTCTCTGGTGTCAACTCTCCTGTTTGGGTGATCATCTCACAAGTTGAGATTAAAAACCCGGCAGCTTCTAATAAATCTGCAGACTTCGCGTGGGAGAGGTGTGTTGGCCTTCGAAATTTTTCCGAGTACCGTGTTTGGTATCTTCTTCGATCGTGTGGGCATCGCCGAGGGTGTATCTACGGATCTCGTGTTACATCTTTGGGTGTATCTTCTATCTTCGGTTCAGGTTCTGATATCTTGCGTATCTTCGGTTCGGGATGTGGATATCTTCGGGTATATAATACGGTGATGTGGAGGAGCATCGGAATTTTCGAGGGCTGGGCCCTGGTCCAGTATGCACTGCCAGTACTATTGTACTGGCTGAGTAGGCTACCAGGGTGCCAGTACTTTGACTATTGACGTACGTCCTACAATAACACTTCATTAAACAGCGGAAACCCATCAAAATTCGCGGCGAAAGAGCAGAGAGGGCACGCAGAACAGCTAGAGAGGGGAGAGCTTAAGGAACCTACAACATTTAACTCGATAACTCGAATTTTTTTGTATTTTTTTGGCGAGAATAAACATCATGTTTGGAAATATAAATGGATGTGTTCGTGAACACTTACGTCTCTGAGATCGCGATCTCGAAAACTGTTGTGATTCGGTTTTGCACACTTTAAACATGTTTTTGAGACCGCGTCCCACCTTTTCGGTGTCTAGGCTACACGCTGCAATGTGCCATATTTCCGCACTCTCCTGTCCATCATCCGCTTCCCTCGTCGGCTTTACTATTTTTATGTTTTTTCTTTAGTCAATCTACCACCAGATTGCTTTTGAAACATGGTCCAATTACAAAATATTTTCACCTCTAGTGAAGCCAACACGCGTAAATACGTGCCTCCGGCAAGGTGCTTGTGGCGGGGCTCTCCGGAGACGCCTCCGGCGCCCCCCCCTCACCAGCCGGGGGGGGCAGAGGTCGCGGCGAAGCCGCGACCACCAGAGCACTGGTCGGGTCCAGTGTACTGGCACATTACGCAACCAGTACATTACGTACTGGCTAGAGCTACCAGGGCCCAGCCCTAGATTTTTGTATATCTCCGAGCGGATCTATGGTACGTTGAACATTTTACTGACAAAATTCCTCGACCCATCATAGGAGAGGTGAGAGGCATATTCTTCAGGTAGGGTATCGGGTGCATGTGTCTTCAAGTCAGATGTAAAGCGGTGTTCGAGGTGGGCGTGATGAGCTCTTCTGGTCGATCTATATTCGAGTATGAGTACAAGCAAAACATTTTGTATCCACATGTTTGAGCTTTGGCAGGTGGATACGGTAGTGGACAAAGGATTTTGGTGCGATGTGGATATTTCAGAGGAGGATACCGCTGTAGTTCCTAATAGGTCGTCGCCGACACAAAAAAAATACCTCTAAAGGACAAGCAAGGTGGCCAAACTAGCCAGCGTGCAACTCAGGCTGTATTGTTATTACAGCGAGAACTCGCCGGACGCTACGTACGTACCAAATTAACGACGATCAAGTGCCGACTATCCAGAACACCCGCTGCAACACCGCATAGGACGACACTCAAAACACACTACCTAACACGATACCCAAGAGATGCCCTTGACACTGGATCTCTCCAGTCAGGAGCGGAGGAGTGCAATTTATGCCCTCCAATATTATTACAAGGAACGATTTTCCCAACCGACCGGCTGACGGAGCGACCCACTGACCGACCGAGCGACCGACCAACCCATACACCACCTAACCCAACCAACCAACCAACCAACTAGCCAACCAATCGACCAGTCATCCAGCCAACCAATCGACCAGCAAACCATACAATCGATCAGCTAACCAACCAATCGACCAGCCGCCCAACCAATCGACTAAGCCGACCAACCAATCGACAAGCCTACCAACCAACCGGCCGATCAATCAACCAAACGACCACTCAACCCACCATCCCACCAACCAACCAACAACCTACGCTGGCTGAAAGCACGACAACACGCCGCTATCCATCGCTCGAAAGTCCACATGGCAAGGTTCAAACGAGGCAGCCAACCTTGCCAGCCATAACCCAACCAGCTCACCCCAAGCCCCTCAGGACATTTTTTTTTGTGAGTTTTTGTTGATATTTTGAGTAAAAAAACTGGAATTTGTTATTTTCAGCAGAATCCACACCATTGCTAGGACACAAAAATATTCTAGCGGTAGGAAGAACGCCTTAATGAAAAATCGATATCTCCTCAACCACAGCACAAGACCCTGCGCATGTGACATGTGAGGAAAGCTTACATTCACGGCGGTAATCACTACTTCCCGTTCACTCGGACGCTTGCCTCAACCCTAAAAAACTCCTCAAGACGCTAACGCTGTACCATATCACTGTGCCATCTACTGGTCACCCTTCAAAACGTACGCCAACGATGTTGGTTGGCATTGACCTTCGGCGACAGTCCCAACCACTAGCATACCGACGGATGCTAACCTCTAACGAAACCCCGCGTTCCTTACAGCACGAGCGCCATAATTTAGTTACACGGGTTAGGGGTTGCAGAATGACCGAAATCCAGGCATATCTTTACGGGATGCAAACACAACAACAAGGCGTGCCAGGCACGTTTTAGCGGTGTGCTGTTAGTTCAAAAAGGATTGAGCTGAACATAATTTTTCTTCACATATCATGAAAAACAGATGTAGCAGCTGTGGTTCAGGAGATGTGGTGCTTTCCGAGAGGCGTCTTTCATAGGCCACTAATATACTTGAAATAATGTAACTGCTGCGGAAAGGGCAAACTGTGTACAAAAAAGAAAGAATATATATATACATATATATATTTATATCGTGGTACAGTATGGCCGGCGCGGCTCCTCACTAACTAACCAATCAATCAACCAACCGACCAACAAAATCACCAACCGACCAACCAACAAGCTCCATCGAGTAGCTGGCGGAAAACGCGAAAATGCGTCAATATTTAGCGCTCGTAAACCGACATGGTACCGTGGTATTACTGGCTTTCCCCGATCTACTCACCTTTCAATGGCAACTACCATTCAACCAACCCATCATCCAACCAACAAACCAATCAACTAACCAACCAATCAACCAACCAACCAACCAACTCAACCAACCAATCCAATTAACAGACAAACAAACAAACTAACAAACCAACAAACCAACAAACAAACGAACAAACCAACAAACCCACAAACCAATACACCAACAAACCAGCCAACAATCGACCAACTCGCCAGCAGACCCAAAAACCATATGCCGGGTGAAAATTCGAAAGCATTCCACTACATATTAATATTGCTCATACGTCAACACGGCAAGACACTAACCAACCAACCAACAAAACAACCAACTCAACCACGCAACCAATCAATCAAACCAATCAACCAACCCACCAACCTCTTGACCGGCGAAAAACGCGAAACATGTCACAATTCAACACTCGGATCATACGTTCACATGGCAAGGTGCCTATCACACACAACGCGCAAGTTCTCTATGTGCGTTGTCGCGAACTCTATTCAGTTGCACTCGGGATATCGTACAGCAAGCAGCGTACGAGAAGCAGCAGAGTAGTAGGAGTAGTCCTAACCTACTCAAGTCATTACGCCCCTCAAAATAGCGGGTAGGCCACACTTCACATGTAATACCACATCACACAATACATACATTAACACTATTAATAACACCAGGACCGCGTACACGGCAGAAGTGTTTCCACCTGCGGCAACACTCCGGTGTGGCACATGGCGCAAGCTCAGCCGTGCGTTTCTACTATCATGAAATGTTTTTCGTGATGGACGCTTTCGTCTGAAGAGGAGAACCACAATGAAAATAAAAAAAAAACGGCTGGCTGGCTGGTACAATACTGTAAGCTGATTGCGGCGCCAACAACAACAAATATCAATACGTACTGTTAATGGTCGCCCGAGGGAAAAAAAACGTCAAAATGTTAACGCCTTCACAACTGGAAACCCGTTTTTGACAAAAAAAAAAATTAGATTTAGTATAGGGAGGGGTTGGGGGGCTCTGAAGGGGCTAATAACGAAAGCTCTCATGAACTCACGAGCCTCACCCAATCAATCATCTCGTCATCAGTCACGTCCAAATGGCGCACGCAAGAACGCAATGTTGAGGTATTAGTGGGGTATTAGTCTCTTTGACCACTTGCAAAAGGTTAACCCATAGCTCACCCACACTAAGCCTTATATGTAACTTATAACACCCCCCCCCTGAAACGGCGGGATATACGGGCGGACCTGTCAATATCTAAGCCGTTTCATTTCCTGGGGATGCCGGGGAGAGTATTTTTCAAGTTCGACATGGGGAAAGTCTGAAAAAGTTTATTATGGTGGATGTGGGACTCGAACCCACAATCCAAAAAACCCATGGTCTGTCGACGACGCCATTTGTTAAGTTATTAGTGGGGTATGAGTCCGTTTGACCACTTGCAAAAGGTTAACCAATAGCTTACCCAAACTAAGCCTTATA
This sequence comes from Undaria pinnatifida, assembly GCA_012845835.1. Classification (NCBI taxonomy): domain Eukaryota; class Phaeophyceae; order Laminariales; family Alariaceae; genus Undaria; species Undaria pinnatifida. Next base: position 9,648,599 of record JABAKD010000024.1, read on the forward strand.
ACAGCAAGCAGAAGCGGGCAACCGCAAGCAACCGCAAGCAAACGCAAGCAAACGCAAGCAAACGCAAGCAAAACAACAAACCAAACGATCAAGTATTCAAGCAAGAAAGCAACCAAGCAAAATCAAGCAGAAGACGAACGCTAGCAAACACGAAAGCGAGCAAAAATCCGCAAAAACAAGCAAAATCAAGCACACGGGCAAGCAAGCATAGCAAATTTACACGGCATCAACAAATAGGGGGCCGTTTCACAAGGCCGTCGACGCCGACCGCTAATAAGCAACCCAAACAAATTGAAAAAATACATATACAACCATCCTGCTGCGCGAACTCCTCGCGACAGCCATACTATCTCATCTGCGTGAAGTCACTAACCACCGTGCCTGATAACCGGCTCGTATGAGCGAAAAATCTTCTCGTTCACATCGTGCAGAGATATCGCTTCACCCCCACCCCCGCTAAACGCGCAGAAAGTGTCGCGCAGGGCAAAGAAGTTGGGTTTTCGGTACTTAAAGTGGCTTGGCGAATCCCCCTCCCCCCCAACAGAATCCCCCAATACGACAGGCCGAGACGTTTCCCCCGTCAACTCGGCAAGCTCTTCACCGCCACTACAAGAACACGACGACCTGCTCTTCACCCTCCCTGACCGCCCCCCTCTTCCCCCCGCCTCCCTCTCCCGCGACGGCATGTGCCCCCCCCCCACACTCCCTGGTACCCTCGCGTTCCCCCCCTCGTCTCCTCGTGACGACATGCCCCTCCCCCCCCTCCTCTTTGTCGCTATCGCTTCCCCCCCCTCTTCTCTCCGCGAGGACATGCGCCCCCGTTCCGCCCTCCCTCTCGTCCACGCCTCCTGCCCCCCCTCGTTCCCCGATATGCCGTCGGATTCGCTCAGCTTGTTTCCGGCGGAGATTGATGCTAGCCTTAGTCCTGAACCGCCCCTGTTGTTGTTTCTTCCGCTGCTGCTGTTGTTCTCGTGGTTGTTGTTCTTGGTGCTTCCGCTGCTGATTTTGTTCTCGTCGTTGCTGTTCTTGTTGTTTTTGTTGTTGATGGCCGCCGTCAAGAGCCCTCCCACAACGACATCGACGCTCGTACTACGCGGATGGTTACCCCTCTTCCTTGCACGCCGAGCACCCCCCACGCTCGCACGCAGCGGAGAAAAGTCTATCCTCGCGCGCGGCACAACGCCCTCCGTATCCGCACGCGGAAGAGGCTCCGTGCTGACATGCCGAGTAGACCCCATGCTCCTACACGGACTAACCTCCACCCACGTACGCGGCGGAGTAGTAGGCTCATTGCTGGTAGATGCGATAGAGTTCCGAGGGTGTTGCTCCCCCCAAAACTTCCAGAACGACTCACCGAGCGGGGGGGGCTCGACTTGGTCTGTTCTGCAGCAGACGGCGAACGCGAATCGCCCAGCGCATTTGCTGCGAACTCGAGCGGCCTCGCCGGGCTGTAGGCTCTCGCGGTAGATTATCAAACCGCGCCTCTCTAGGCAGACGACCATCTGCGAGGCCGTGCAGTTTAGGAAGAAGTAGCTGTAAGATCCCACCATGATGGCGATGCTTGGTGGTGGTGGTGGTGGTGGTGGTGGTGGTGGTGGTGGTGGTGGTGGTGGTGGTGGTGGTGGTGGTGGTGGTGGCCGTGGTGGTGATGGTGGTGTGATCGCAGCTGGTCTGGTCTGAATATGTTGTGAGAGCAGGGGGGAGGGACGGAGCGATGGAACCACGATTATTAGTAACGTTCGTTACCACCATCACATTGTTGTGCTTGCCATCCGATAATTAGTATGCAACACGATGGCGAGATTCGACGCCAATCACTCATAGACAATTCCAGAAAGAAGAATGTAATTAGGGTGTTTGCGAATGACAGCAGTGTTTGCGATATTACGGTTTTTGCGATTTCCATTTTCTGTTGGGTTCTAAGGGACATTCCTAACGAACGAACAAAAAATGACAGGAATCGTGACATTTTTGTCAGGAATCCTGATTTTTCACGTCACGATGTGTGACAAAAAAATCACGAATCATGACAGTTTTTTTTTTTCTAAATTTTTCCAAAAATATTCATAATCACGATTCGTGACAAATGTCACACCTCTTGAAAACACGAAAACACGCCTGATCAAGACACGCAAAACCACGCTGCACCCCATCTCCACCGAGAGAGAGGATATATATGTCCAAGGCCGGTGGGGGCATAGATGGGGCATGGCAGACCCTGCTAAGCACGCCGATTGCGAGGAAAGGCGTGGTACTGCGGACGATGAACGACTGCCCACTGGAAACGCTGAAAAGGCTGTGGCGCTTTGAGTGTCAATGCCACAAGGCTGTGGCGCTTTGAGTGTCAATGCCACGCAACGTGACATATCATCTTTTATCGTGAGGAATGAAATGTCAGGATTCGTGATATTTCGTCACACCCAAATGTCACGATTCTTGACATTTTTTTTTTGTTCGTTAGGAACGGCCCTAACAACACAACCAATGTCAGGAATCGTAACATACATGTAGGAAAAGTGACATTTTCGTGCATCGTGCATCTTGATGCTTATCAGGAAATCCTGATTTTTTTTAATAGCTTTCGAATTTTTCCATTAAAAATAATGATTTCAGGATTTCTGGAAACGAAACGTGATCTCTCAAGAGAACCTCACGTTTTTTTTTTTCCCGCGATTCCTGACATATTTCGTACTCGATGGTAATACAGACCTGAAAGAGGACATAATATACGTGCGTGTCTCGGATACCTCATTACGATTGGCGTTGATGGTAGGGCGCTTCTTTTTATCATTTTTATGAGGCTTTGGGGCTTGGGTTCTTCGTGTGATATTCCGCTTTCTGGACTCGGCTTCGATGTGCCATTTCTGCTGGGAACCGAACGATGTCCACTCCGATGCGCGTGCCCGTTTGTATAGAATATTTCGGTGACTCTCCTGGGTATTGTCAGGGCCTCGACAGAACCATTTCACTAGGGGGCGATTATGTTTTTGAACTGTTTTTGAAGCATGCCCCCCCCCCCCCCTCCCCCCATACGGGTCATATTATGCTATCAGTGCGGATGCGGAGGATGGCTATGAACCGAAATCGCACCTCGTAAAAATATGAAAAAGGTAAGAGCAGCATCAGCCGTCGACGAATCGTCACCTAACGGCGGGGGGTTGGCTCCTTAACCCCTTTACAGCTGGAAACCCGTTTTTGGGGACAAAATTACTTGGATTTAGTATAGGGAGGGGTTCGGGGGCTCCAAAGGGGTTGTTAACCCATCTTAACCCCCAAGGTCGGAACGGCGTTCTTTGTTTTGCAAAGTCTGATTTTTTTTGTGTACCCACGGCGCACGGGAATGTTCATAGAATTGCACCTTCATTTTTTTGTCAGGATAGTTTTTTTTTAGAACTCCTCAAGAGGGGAGCTCTGAAACAACAACGGTTGGTGGACCTCTGCCGTAGCATGTATGTGTCGGTAGGGCGTTTATTTTAGGATCGCCCGCAATGAAAACGCCACCATCACATCTTGGTAGTGTAGTGGTAGGGTTGCTTGGTAGCGGGCGGGGATATACCTTGGTGCCATACGTAGGTTGTGGTGGCGAAAAATATAAAACAAAATACTAATAAAATGTCTTGTTGGCCCCAGCAGCATCCAGAAGGATCGCGGACGAATATCCTAAACGCCATTAGGGCCCGAATTAACGAGGAACTTGCCAAATCGAATTTCGTTTTTTTTTTTAAATTTCATGAAAAATACACGAAGAATTCAACTTTGGTTCTTATCAAGGAACGGCGCAGTGCGTTCTAGGAAATAAAAAAATTCAAAAAACGCAAAAGGGTCAACGAACACCCGTGGGCAACGACCGAGGCGAGCAATGGCTCGCGTCCTCCCCGGAGCGCCGCGGCTAGCGGCAGATTGTTTTGGCCGGCAGCGGCTTGGAGGCTATGGCTCTAGGCGTCTCTTGGATGGGCTGGCGCCACCCCGCCGCCCGACACGGGCAGCAGCGACGGGGATATAGCGGTCGAACTTCTGAGCGAAGTCATCATGTGGTAGTTGGTCGTGTAACTTTCGAGGTGCAGGGCGACGAAAAACTGGGTTTGCGGCGGTTTCGGTTGTTTTCGAAGCGTCGGCTGTCTACGCTGTGCTAAGGACCTTCGGAGGCCGCGCTGCGGCTGCTCCGGTGGTCCTACCTCTCGCAATGGTGACTTCTCGCCTCTCAATCAGCCGACGACATGGCACCAATTCGCGTGGCCGGCTTCGGTTACACAGAACAAGCCATGTCTAGGTGGACAAACTTCCTACATTCAATTTCGATTTTCGACTAAATTCGACCGAGAAAGTCTTTTTTTACTTCTTTGTTGAATTTGATTTTTCGTAATAATTCTGAGAATGCCTGCTTGGTGATTCATTTCTTGACCAATCAGATGCAAATTAGATTAAATTCTATAAAAAAAAATCGAAATTCGATTTGGCAAGTTCCTCGTTAATCTGGGCCCTTACAGCTGGAAAGCCTTTTTTTTACAAATTTACTTGAACCTGAAATAAAGAGAGATTTGGGGGCCCTAAGGGAATACACCTGAACAAACGCTTAAACGCGCAGGCCAAGTATAACACCGCTTGCAAAGATGGGTATCGACGGTTAAAATGGTCGAAGTCAAGACTGACGAAATTGAAACAGTATTGTAAAAAAAAACAAGAAAAAAGGGTATTCACCGGCTGTTGTTGTTACCGGTTCAGTGCTTGGAATGCAAAATTGATACGTAGCCATCGTTGCAGCGCTGAATGATGAATTGGCCGCGCGCATTCAGCATTCATTCCCTCAAGGGTGTATGTACAGTTAGTTATTGGCTTAGACTAGGGTCGTAGGGTTAGAATTCAAAATCTGTGTCAACTATATTATCGAATAACAAGCGGTGGCAAATAAGGCACGCTAAATAGTTAGTCTATAGCGACTAGAACAACGACAACAATGACAACAACAACTACATACAGCCGGAACTGAATATTAGAGATGCTACTTTTCTAGTAATCATCAAGTCGTTACTTGATAACGCTTAAAAGTCAGCACAGACAGCAGTGATACACATTATTGTTGGCGTGCACGGGCAAATACGGCATACCGAAAAATACCAACCAAGACAACATACCTCGTACTTCCGGTTATTTTCCCCATCTGTCGGAGGATTTCGTGTAGTACCAGCGAAAACAATACAAACGACACGCCCTCTGCGATGTTTTCACAGCCGATACGAGTACGTCGTACGAGCATAACATTCGAAAACCATCCTGCTCTGCTGGCACACACGACTACCTGGTACCTGGTAGCATTACCCAAATAATGGCGACTTCATTAGGAAGACACCTCGAACAGGTTATCACAACCTACAGCAAGCAGTACTACGGCAGATACGAACAAGATCTGTCCTACAGAAGAAATCGTCGTGCAGAGATCGCACGCGGCTCCCACCTAGGTCCTGGAAACATGAGCTAGACCATTCAGATCTTCTCTGAAAAGTGATATCTAGATTATCAAGGGAGGATCGGTGATCTGTCCGGTCCGACGTGTGGAAAACCTCGTCCAGATCTTTTCATAGTCAAAGGCGTCACACTCGTCGTACAGAACCTATTAATCTTGCTATTAATGGACTTATTTAAGCCTGACGATAGGCCCTAAGACTATATACAGACTATATTTGGATCTAAACCGAATTAAGCCCTATCGTCTTTTAAATGTGAAAAAAAAGTAGTCAATTTCTTAGACCTAACGACCAGCGTGAGATGTGGATTTTCCCAAAATATGCACTAAAAGGCTTCGAAATCCGCCCGAGAGGGCGCCCGGGCTGTTTCATCTCTGCGATTTTTATTTGCAGTTTATTTTTTCTATCGTATTTTTTTTGGCAAAAAGTTCGACGATATCGTATCAAATCTCAAATCTAATATCTATCATACAGGTACAGTACCGAGTACAAGGAATCTACCGGTTTAATTAGGGTAACGAACCGGTCGGTGCTTCCACCACTCTACTACTACTACTACTACTACTACTACTACTACTACTACTACTACTACTACTACTACTACTACTGCGACTACTACTACCACTACTACCAATTGTTCGTCTACCGCTACTCGCTGTATGTATGGTACTAAAGTCTAGGACACTCCCGATCAACCGACCAAGGAGGCAAATACCACAGGTCATTGCACGTTTCCTGGAGTCGACAACAGCACATGTGCCATTCCGATCGAGGTGTAGAAAGCGTTGCTTGGTTAGCTTTGTCGATCGCGAGCTGCCTCAGCTACATACGTGGTACTGCTGTATATAATGCCGGTCGCTCCGGTGGCGTACCATCCGAGTGCATACTCGTATAAATTTGTGGAGATTTTTTCTTGTGCATAAATTAGCTTGCGGAAAGCGCGAGAGCGTGAGTTAGCAACACTCGATGAAAAATCGACGAGCAGTGGGATTGCTGAACCCTATCTATGCGCGATAAAAATTGAAGGCAAGAACCGGGGGGAAGAACGACACCTGTGACCACGGCTGGTCCAGAAGCTGGGAAGTAGATGTGTGTGGAAGAAAAAAAAAAATGTTGTACGAGTACACAAACATGTCGTGTCGGGTGTTAACTGTTGGTGATCTGAAACACCGTTCATCATCACGACACGAACCTGATATATCTCGGTGTACTAGCACATACAACGCAGAACAATGGGATACCAATATTAATGAGGACAGCAGAGGAGGTACGCACAGAGACTAGACTAGTCTATAGAAGCACAAGTGATACTCGTAGGTCCTGGACTATACAGCAGTATATATGCTCTGTAGTTGCTAACTGACCTTCCTCTTGCGCGCAGCAGGAGCACGTCCTGTTACACGCTCACTACTGAACTGCTGCGTTGCTGCTGCTCTGTAGTACAAGTGTGTTGCTCTGTAGCACAAGCACAGCAGTGCAGGTAGGCACCAGGTGCCACATGCCAAACAATACAGAAGTGTTAATTAATTGCTGCAAGATACTGCTGTACTCCAGTAGTTGCCTTGCGAAGATGTATCTCGCGCAGAGCAGCAGCAGATTGGAGCAAAAATGCTCTCACCACGCACTGCTGTACCGCCGTCTATCAATATATAACGTAACTTGACTGCTGTGTGTTGTCTGTTGTTCTCTCTCACCGTTGACAGATAGCTCACGAACAAACCGATTTCACAGAACCCTCTCGGTCCTCCAAAAAGCTCAGGCACTGCTAGCGCACGAACAGCTAGCCCCTGCAGTCAACGTGGTCCAGGCTGGGCTGTGTCGTTGCTATACTGTCGCGTCGCTGTTGTTTTGTCTCTGCTGCTGCTGTGCTGCGCTGAGCTGTGTTGTGCTGTGTTGTGTTGTGCTGTGTTGTGCTGTGTGCTGTGCTGTGTTTTGCGTTGGTTGGTTGGTTTGTCGTTGGCGTGGTTATGATCAACAGGCCAACCGTTTTCGAATCTTTGCTGCACAAATCTTTGAAACATAAATATGGTTGAAAGTGTATTCCTGCGTTTCAACTTCTCCAATACCAATTTGGTCTAAAGTATAACGAGCTGTTGATGAATTAATAAATATTTAAACGTTACTTAAGTTTCTGTCAACAACGGTACATTACCACGGTTTGAACGTTAGTAAAGAATTAAATATATTTTTATCTTTCGTTTTCCTCATTGTTATTTTATTTTGCTCATTGTTATTACAGTATATACTTGCGATGGTCGGTGCATTCGGCCGAACATTTCCTACGAGTATTCTGAACGAGTATAAATATGTACCTGGTACATACACATACATACGAAGACTAGGGCACCAGCAATAAATTTTAAACGAAATCAGAACGAGCCGAAATATCACAGGCGGCGTCCCCTGTCGCTGTGGAGGAGGAGTGTATCTCGCAGCTCGTCCCTATTATAATAAAGGCTGCACTATAGCCAATAACGCGGTTTCAAATCCTTCCCAGAGTGCGCAAGAATTGCGTTGTACCGGTTCATACAGGCTTTTTTCTTGCGTGAAAAAAAAGCGGAAAGCGCGAGAGCGCGACCAGCAAAATTCGATGAAATCGACGAGCATGAAAAAACTGAAAAGTGTGGGAATGCTGAATGAATTGGACCCTTTGCGCGAGAAAAACGAAGAGATGTACAGTAGCAGCGGGGGGCGGAAGGGGGGACACATACATGTGATCACGGCTTGTCCAGATGGTCTCTGCACTGAGGGTAAAATATACCTGGTATACACGGTTTGGGGTGTAAGCTGGAGAGAAAAAGCGATGATGTTTTTATTCGAAAAAAAACACTCACACAGCCGTTCAACCATTAAAATTATTTTTCTCGCCTTTGAAACCAACGTTTTTACCGTTTCAAAATGCATCTGTCGACGTATTTTTGCAAATTTTGACGATTACGAGAGAGATCAAACACGACGACGCAGCAGCAGCAGAGGCACGTCGGTGCGTGCTGGATGTTGTGCTTCTGTCATAAACGAAGGTGGAGCTAAGTGCGAGCGGGATGACAGTGTCGCACAGGAAGAAGCTGGGAATTCCTGAAAGAAGACAGACACCAGGCACCGGAGGGTATCCTTAAACGACCATCACAATCGTACGAGCAGTTGAACGATGACGCTTAGCAAGAAGAACACGGCGAGGCTCGCCAACCTGAACAAGACCAAGAAAGTCGACTACAGGCAAGCACACAAGAAAAGCATAGCAGTACTCGTAGTGCTAGAAAGTCGAGTACAGGCAAGCAATGAAGCACGCGCACGAGTACGTGCAGTTGTTAATAGTAGGTTGGACATGTACCGTATGCCTAGACTATGAAAGTAGGTGCGGGATGGTCGACTGCAGGCAAGCCCAAAAGCACGCCCAGTAGTAAAGTAGTGAGAGGCGTTGCTACGCAGCAAGCGTACCTGGTACGTCGTAACAAAGACGTTGACATCGAGGGTTGACGGTACTAGTTTGCTCCTTCTATGAGTGCGTCGTATGGCTTCGCAGCAAGCGTTTCGCCGTAACAAAGACTTGACGTCGGGGGCTGATGTTACTATGATCATGCTTCTTTCCGTAGAGTGTGTGATCGAGTCTATAGTCTAGACTAGATCTAGTCTACTGCTGTACGTACTGGATACGTCGTGGTAACAGTGTTGCTACGCTCAAGCATACGTCGTAACAAAGATTTTGACGGCGGAGGCTAATGATACTATGAATACGATTATTGTTTTATGAGTGCGTCGTGTGGCTACGCACCAAGCATACGTCGTAACAAAAACTTCGCGTCGTGGGCTGATGTTACTATGATCGTATAGTTCTTCCTTGTGTTTCGTGCTTCCTAGCTATAGTCTAGCCATCGACATACATACATCCGATGGCCGTCCTGTTGCACATACATCCAGTGTCCTTGCCGATTGTTCATCCCAGCTATCGTGCAGTAGAGATATTTATGTGGTATAAGCTTTGTGGCAATGCGCTACAAGTCAGAAATAGATTCGTATACATCGCGCATACAGATTAGACTAGACTACAGCAGTGGACTAAAGGTGTCGTATACGTGCTGGATACGTGGTAGCACAGGTAAGAAGGGATGAATGTATGATTCATTGAGCGGCGGTAAGCGTTGCGTCGAGCCGGCCATGTTCATCAGGTTTTCCTGTGAGACTGCTGCGTGCTCCATGTTGAGTTGGTAAGCCGCTTCCGCATTCAAAGAACGCCTTCGAGAATAACAAGGCTACACACTGTCTGCGTACGTATGATGCTGCTTCTAGCACTGGTCGACGCTGCCGTAGGCTCGGACGTTCGGGGTTGAGAGTGTGTTGAGTGTGTATAGGGAGTGATTTGGTGGCAGCGGGAGGAAGTCACCGTCTTCTTCGGAAAGGCTATGGTTGCTGCTTACGGCAATACAGTACTGGAGCACTGCAGCACTACTGCTGTAGGTGGGCCCCCTTTAACCCGTTTGACACCTCAGAGGCAACCATTACAGATTGACGATTACAGCATCGGGCACTGCTGATTTGGGGAAAAACTATAACATGGTGTCCGAACTACAGTGTAAACAACAATCAATGAAAAGACTCGTACGGGACGGGTGCAGCATGATCCTACTCCTACTGCTGCGCGCTCACGCTGCTCGTAGACCCGTGAAAAATATCGCAGTTGCACTTTTTTAGGTTGATACGCTACTCTCAAGTCTCAAAAGGGTTAAGGCACCCTAACCCGTTGGGGCGACAGGGTCCCTTGTATGCCGGCGTCAAATTTGGCCTCTCTCAGGGTTTCTGTTTATAGCAATCTAGAGGCAGTATGTGGCATTTTTCAAGCGTGAGACTGTGTAGTGGTCCCTTACAACGGTCCCTTATTGAAGGCTGCGCCTTTTATAAGTGAAGAGGTCGTTAAAAGCGAGGAAAACCGATGCGAAGAAAGTTGAGGCCCCTTACACACCGGTTTTGCTTATCGCCGGGGCCCTTTAAAGGGGTATTGTGCGGTAGGATGGACGCTGGTCTCGTCGATTCCTCGTTCGGTTGTTGCGTGCATCCTCGGCAACTACATCCCCACCCCTCGTGTCGAATAACACTACTACTCTTATATAGCAGCAATATGGATGCGTGTCACGAAAACACGCCGACATCGCGTGACAGCGTGCAGACAGGAAAACGTTGTGCGGTGTCTTACTGCTTGGTATGCTGGGTTCTCTCGTCCAACTCAGCCGGGCGCACTCTTCAAGGTTGGGACGCCTGGCTTTCCAAAGGCTTACAAGAACGGCAACGGTGATTTGTCTTTCTTGTCTTCAACGCCTATTATAACACGCCGACTAAATCGTACCATATTTCCCGCTTGTGGCACGCTTCCTTACGCTTGGCACGCTTGGCAAGCTTATGAACGGGGACTTTACCACAGTGGTCTTCATTTCCTGTTTCCTCGTCATTGTTTGCACTTGGTAGTAGACATCAATGCTGCACCTTGTCCCATGGCAACGGCAGTCATAATCGATAGGAGCATTCTTCAAGTCTAGGACGTGTGCGTTTCCAAGGCGAATAAGAACCGTAACGATTGTCGGCCTCCAAACGCCTATTATATAAGACACGGAGACCCTGTTTTTCTCGCATCGTTGATGCTTTTCCCATTTCGCGCGTTTTGACACTGTACACATGGCGTGCCTGGCGCTACAACCGAAACAGCGACCCCTTCACTTTTGTCTTACGCTTGTCGCAACAACTGGTTCATGAATAGGCGCATTCTTCAAGACTGGGACGTGTGGCTTTCTAAGGCCGACCACAACGGCAACGATGTTAACCTCCACCTCGAGAACATATACCTGGACCTACTGCAGGAAGACGACAACTTCCTCTACAACAGCCTTCAGGTAGGATCTCATATCCTCATCGCTGTGCGCATCCACGTGCGTCTTGATCGCGTACATTAAAATAAACCTCAACGTGGTTTTTCCATCTCGAGAACATCCACTTAGACCAACAGCAGTAACACGATAACTTCTCCTACAACAGCCTTCGGGTACGTGTGTGAATATGTTTCGTAGCCCCAGCGCCGTAGTTTGAGTGTTCTCTAGCCTTGCGTGAGTGTGTTCGTAGGATGTGGTCATTTGTTTCACCTATTTTTTAGAACATCTATTCGGCCCACCTGCAAGAGGGCGGCCAATTCCGCTGCAACAACCCGCAAGAATGCCCTCCCTCCCTTCTGTATTTCATGTGTCTTGGTAATTTAGCTTTCTCGGGAAGGCGCAACGATGAGTTACCATGCCGGTAGCTCGGCACTCTAAATGTAAATGTTTTACTGCAATCCCACTTCCGTGTAAAAAGGTGCCGAAGTCCGCCTCACACGCGGCTCTTAGTAGGACGCAGCCCACCCTTCATGCCACTCCTCGAACCCCTCACGGTGCTTCGCCCCTGGTGCGCTCAGTACCTGCCTGATCGGTGAAAAGTCGACATAGTCCATCCTGACATTGTAGAGATGCGAGGGTCATACCACTCTAATAGCTACTATACCACTGTGGCCATGCATGCGACCACGGCCATGCACGAAATGGGTACCCCCACCCTTCTCCTCATCTACGCCGCTTGTTCATTAGTTCATTAGACGGGCTTACTCGCTGGTCCGCTGTTAACAGTCTCGGAAGTATTACTATTACTAGATATGTAAGCTACTGTAGTACGGAGGGCCAAACCTGGTACCTGGTAGTAGTCAGAACACACGATATACAGAAAACCAAATCTATGCAATCTACGCAATCAAGGCTATTCTGCTACTCACGGGCCAGGTCAGTTCTGGCGCCTCCGGTGGGGGTCAGAGTGATCCGGCCCGACGTGACCCAACCCGTGAGATTCCAAACCCCCTGACCCGAACCGAACAGAACTGAACCGAACCAAACCGAACCAAACCGAACCGAACCGAACCAAACCCAACCGAACCAAACAGTGACATCTCCCGACCCGACCCGACTCGACTCGCGAGAGTCTAGAAACCTAATGACCCGGCCCGCGGGTCGGGTCATAACCCGTGAAAAGCCCTGTATACAACGTGATGTGCTGCATTTCCCTGCTTTCACCACATACCAGGTAGCCCTATTTTGTTCTGATTAGTATGATCGATATGTGCCCCCGGAGTAGATCGGATATCGAGCAGTTATGGGAGACCGTACTGGCAGTAACCATACCCCACGACGTCAACAAAACCCTAGATACTCCCCCATTTGTACTGGACATATTTGGTTCTAGTTACTTTGCTCCCCCGTAATACCGTAGTACCCCTTTCGCAGTGGTTGTTGCTATTAAATAGGTAGTCTCCCCTCGACGGTGGGAATGAGCGATTGCCGCACAATTTCGAGTTGGGTACAGTGCCATGAACTCAGTAAGCCAAAGAGTGTCTCGGTGAACGCTTACACAGTAAAATAGTACCAAGTACACCTCTCAGCGTGTGTTATCGTCTTCCTCGAAGAAGGTGGAATTTAATCGTTGTACATGATCCTGCGAGGAAGTACGCACAAGGTGCGGAAGTCCGCCTCACACGTTGTTCTTACTAGGATGCAGCTCACCCTTCATGCGACTCGCCGAACACCTTATGGCGGTTCGCGCTCGGTGCGGGCGATGTCTGTCTGGTTGTTGAAAACCCGACGTGCTCTATCCCGTCATCGTAGGGATGCGAGGGTCTAATTGCTATGGTCATACGACTACGGCCATGCATAAAATGAGCACACCCCTCCCCCCAACAATACCTGGTATTCATCACATCGAGTTATCAGTACTACCAGTATACATTTTTTAGAGTATATAAACAAAAAGTTGGGCGATGAGGATGGCGTGGACAGCATGCTGTGCGAACGCGCCACGAGCGACAAACAACCCGAAGTAACCAAAATCGCTTGGGTGCTTCCGTCTTGTGGCTAAAGTTCATACACCTCTTGGTAAGCGCGGAGCAGTTCTACCTACAGTACGAGCTCTCGTCGAATGAAAATCAGGTACTGCGCAGGACCTTGTCTATTAAATTGGAATTATCACAGCAGTTGAGCTCGGCGACTGTCTAATAGTTATAATTGCCCGCGCAATGGCTTTCGGATTCTGTGGATTAGTTGAATTTGTCTGGACTATTGATTTTCGGATGTTGTCGACGAAACGTTAGTGGCAGAGCTATATTACTACAGCAACATATTGCAGAGTTGGTAGGCGAGCACCAATTCTACCTATACCAATGTAAACAAAAATGTAGGAACTATTGGCATTCACATAATTATCCCGGAGGTCCTTACTTTTCTCGTCCAGAGTGCTACCTGATGGCCAACAAAACAGCATCGCTGATCGCTTGTGGTTCTCACAATTTGGCAGCAAAAAGTTCAAGAATCCCCCGGTGAGCGCGGAGCAGTTCTACCTCCAGTACAAGCTCTCATCGGTTGAAAATCAGTTGCTTAGCCGGACTGTCGAATCTTCCTAAGACACCGTCCGTCTTCCTAAGACTCCACCAATCTTCCTAAGACTCCGTCAGGATAGATCGTCGTGGGGTCGGGCTGTTGGTTCAGTCACTATTCATATTGTTCTAACCCTAACCCTAACCCTAACCCTAACCCTAACCCTAACCCTAACCTTAACCTTACTCCAAACCCTAATCCTAACTCTAACCCTGACCTTACTCCAAACCCTACTCCTAACTCTAACCCTACTCCTAACTCTAACTCTAACTCTAACCCTAACCTTACTCCTAACCTTACTCCTAACCCTACTCCTAACCCTAACCCTACTCCTAACTCTAACTCTAACCCTAACCCTACTCCTAACCCCAACCCTATTCCTAACTCTAACTCTAAGCCTAACCCTACTCCTAACTCTAACCCTACTCCTAACTCTAACTCTAACTCTAACTCTAACTCTAAGGCTAACCCTACTCCTGACCCTAACCCTAACCCTACTCCTGACCCTAACCCCAACCCTACTCCTAACTCTAACTCTAACCCTACTCCTAACCCTAACCCTATTCCTAACTCTAACTCTAAGCCTAACCCTACTCCTAACCCCAACCCTTCTTCTAACTCTAACTCTAACTCTGACCCTACTCCTAACTCTAACTCTAACCCTGACCCCTTAGGCTAAAGCTACAGCTAGGAAGTAGCTAGGATGGTGAAATGAAGGCACGAACGTCCGCATAGGTCCAACCCAGCCCTTAATCCTAGCCCTACCCCTAAACCTAACCCCAACCCTAACCCCAACCCTGGCCCATCGTCGCTTCGTTTTTTCCCGATTTTTGCAGCAAAAGTTCAAGAATCCCCTGGTTAGCGCGGATCAATTCTACCTCCAGTACAAGCTCTCGTCGGAGGAATATCCCATCAACATTGAGCTGTCGGAGAAAGCTCAAGCCCTCTCAGCGTTTAAAAAGTTCGCAAACCTGAAAAAGGTATTTTAACGTGCGCGAGAATCCCGACTACTGATTGGCGTACGCCAGTAGTTTCCTTTGGGGGGGGCGCGGGGACGAGGGGAAAGGGGGGGGGGGTGTCCTCAGTTTGTGCATGACCTTAGTCGTATGATCTTAGACCCTCGCATTCCTACGATGCCGGGACGGAGCACGTCGGGTTTTCGACGACCAGGCAGACATTGCTTGCTCCAAGCGCGAAGCGCCGTGAGGTGGTCGGCGAGTCGCATGAAGAGTGAACTGCATCCTTCCAAGAACCGCTCGCAAGACGGACTTCGACACCTTGTGCCCACTTTCTTACTTATGGATGACAGCGCCAATGAGTTACTTTGTTTTCATGTGTAACCACTCGCGAGACAGCAATGGACATTACTATGTAACTGCCTCGTGGGTGCCTTGCGATATTCACACTACGTGATTCGGCAATTCCTCTTGTGCGGTGTTAGGGTTCTTCACCCCGCACAATACCATCTACTCGATAACCATCATGGTGATCGCCAAAAAAAGAAAATTTCCCCAGTTGTCTAGCTCATGCAGTGATTGGCATGTTTTTCGGCGTCGTTGCAAACCAACGTCAACCCCAACATACAATTAATGTTTTACGGCGTCGGTGCCAACGGAGGCCAACTATTAAGGGGGGGGGTGGGACAGGTCTGCCACTGCTGTGAGCATGTTGCAGGGAACAAGCTGTTCAGCGAAGTAAATTGAATGCAGACCAGGTGGAACTGCTCGTAGAAGGATACTCAGTCTACACATCAGCATTGAAGGAGTTGTCGTTGACCCAGAATTTGACCAAAACATATTTCTAGTACGTCGGCTGTGAGTGTGTAGTGATCGGTACTCAGCTTTTCCAGCGGCGAGATACTTCGGCCGCGCGTTTCTACGCTGTTCAGCGAAGTAAATTGAATGCAGACCAGGTGGAACTGCTCGTAGAAGGATACTCAGTCTGCACATCAGCATTGAAGGAGTTGTCGTTGACCCAGAATTTGACCAAAACATATTTCTAGTACGTCGGCTGTGAGTGTGTAGTGATCGGTACTCAGCTTTTCCAGCGGCGAGATACTTCGGCCGCGCGTTTCTACGTTAATTTCTCGCACGAAATAAGTGAAATGGTTGGTGTATCGCGTTTGACGTTACCGCGGACGTTGGAACGAAGAACAAGCCATCCGTCCGTCTTCCGAATTTTCCTGGGCAATCGAAGGGAAAGCTTTCACGGGAAAAAACTCTGGGGCAACCACGAGATGCGAGAAAACCCCATGGCTCCGGAAAAATGAAAATCCCGCTCCAGTCCATTTACTATTTTTCTATTTTTCGTCTTCTATTTTTCGTCTTCTATTTTTCGCCATTTTCTAGTTTAGCTAGTGCTCTTTTTCGAACTTTCGTTTTTCGATGGCAGGAGGTAAAAATCCCACTCCAGTCAATTTTCTATTTTTCTATTTTTCGTTTTCCATTTTCCGCCATTTTCTAGTTTAGCTACTAATAGGGTTCATTGTCGAACTTTCGTTTTTCGATGGCAGGAGGAGTACGTGTCGTTTGGACCTGTATTCGTGCTGTACTGCCGCGGTCCCGTGTGGACGACGGCCCCCCAAAAGGCGGGAATAGTCGTCACCTCGTTGACAGGGAGGGCGGCGCTGACGCAGTATCTGACGGAGAAATACTCTACAGGGAAGGTGAGAGAAGTAGCTACTTCACAAGGAGTGTGAATACAGTGGTTACTCCGATTTAAGAGCGCCCGGTGACAAGCAAGGCGAAACATTCGCTCTTAGAGCTATTACGGAGATCCATTGTTAACAGGATGAAATCACACACTAAAACAGGAATGCATCGCCACCGTTCAGGAGAGCTCTCCTACGCTAAGACTGTGTTCGATTGAGGCTCTGTGTGCCTGGTGAGACCAGCCAACAAGATTAACTTTAACCAAACGCTAGCAAGCAAAGGCGGGTGCTTTTGCCACTTTTTTTTTGTTTGACAATTCATCCTGCTAACAGCGGATCTCCGTAATACAAAGCGCTCTTATCTGCAGTGGTACTACACAGCCTTTCTTTAGTGTGGCGAGACGTGCCGAGGGGGGCGCCCTTAACTCCCGAATGCTCTTAACTCGGGCGCTCTTAAATCGGGATACCCACTGTACTGATCCAGGATGGGTTTCTTACTTTAGTAGAGGGTGTCTTTCACACTAACTGCAGCATAACGGCCTCCCGGACTTCTCAGGTTCCCGTAAACGCCCAGGGCCTTGCGCGGGTCGCAACCCCGCACGGGGGTCGGATCAGGAGGTTTCACAACCTCGCGGGTCGAGTCGGGTTTGGGTCAGGGGGTGTTGGAAGTAACACGGGTCGTATCGCGTCTGGTCAGGAGTGTTGCAAATTTGATGGGTCGGGTCGGGACACCCTGATCCGTTCTGACTGGTGTACCGAGAAGTGACCTGACCCGTGAGAAGCCCTGTCAATATCATCCTGCTTTTCTAATTACCTGGCTTTTTGCTGGGTGTCCTCTACTGTAGTTCATACGCTGGAACATATTTACGAGCGATATTTATTTTTTAATTACGATCGAAGCGAGATTCTGGTTTTACAACAACGCCAGAAGAACAGAGGGGGGCCCTTTCCAGCCTCGAGATGCCCGAATCTCCCATGTCTCGTGTCTCGTGTCCGACGGCAGCAATCTCTCAAACGAAACAATAAAACAAAAATGCGTATCTAGGTGTGTCTACTCCTTGCACGGCCATCGGTTGTTTGCTTCCCGTCAACGCACATAGCTGACGACAGACACAAAAATCATAATATCGCGAGTTCCTCTATTAGCGAAAGCTACAATCTCCAAATAAATATCCCATGATTTCTCTCTTTCCCCCTCGCGTTTTGGCCTATTGAACGCTGGGAACAGTTGTCTCTGGGTATCCTGGATGAAATGATGACCCTCGCCACCGGTGCTCTTAAACGGGCCGTGTACAGCATCATGCCCAACGCAGAGAGAGAGCACCACCGGTGAGACAAACTCTTTCGGCCATCATGAGCAACCTTATGATGGAAGCTTAAATTAACCTGCACATTAGGAGGCTCATAAGGCCAGCTATATCAAACACCACGGTCATCTCTTGCAGGAACACTCTCCTAGTATAGAGCATTGCCGTATCATAGGTAACGGGCCGTGTTCAGCATCGTGCCCAATGCAGTGAGAGAGAACCATTGGTGAGACAAGCTATGTTGGGCATCGCGAATACCTTATATTTTTCAGGGCTTTTCACGGGTCGGGTCAAATCTCGCGGGTCGGGTCGGGTCGGATCGGGTCGGGTCGGGTCGGGTCGGGTCGGGTCGGGTCGGGTCGGGTCGGGTCGGGTCGGGTCGGGTCGGGTCGGGTCGGGTCGGGTCGGGTCGGGTCGGGTCGGGTCGGGTCGGGTCGGGTCGGGTCGGGTCGGGTCGGGTCGGGTCGGGTCGGGTCGGGTCGGGTCGGGTCGGGTCGGGTCGAGTCGGGTCGGGTCGGGTCGGGTCGGGTCGGGTCGGGTCGGGTCGGGTCGGGTCGGGTCGGGTCGGGTCGGGTCGGGTCGGGTCGGGTCGGGTCGGGTCGGGTCGGGTCGGGTCGGGTCGGGTCGGGTCGGGTCGGGTCGGGTCGGGTCGGGTCGGGTCGGGTCGGGTCGGATCGGGTCGGGTCGGATCGGGTCGGGTCGGGTCGGGTCGGGTCGGGTCGGGTCGGGTCGGGTCGGGTCGGGTCGGGTCGGCTCGGGTCGGGTCGGGTCGGATCGGGCCGGGTCGGGTCGGGTCGGGTCGGGTGGGGCCGGGTCGGGTCGAGTCAGCTGACCCGACCCGACGCGTGAGAATTTCGAGGCGTCTTGACCCGATCCGATCCGACCCGTGAGAATTCTGAGACGTCTTGACCCGACCCGACCCGACCCGACCCGATCCGACCCGACCCGCAAGATTTTGAAATCCTCCTGACCCGACCCGACCTGATCCGCCACAATCCGGGTGACCCGCGAGATGCGGGTTTCATGTGGGTCAGGTCGACTTGGCCCGTGACATTTCTCACGGGTCAAAGTCGAAAAGTCACGGGTCAAAGCACGTACACGTCGATGGGTTGGTTGATCCTTGGTCCCTGGTTCTTTTCCCAGGATGTGGTGTTCTATGGTTCTTTCTACCGGTATTGTTTGCAGCAGCATTTTGTGATGTGCGAGCGAAAAATGAGAACGAAATCGCAACCCACACGCATGGGCAATTAGCCACGCCCGTAGCGCTAGACCACCGGGTCGACCCGACGAGCGACCCGATGAGCGGGCTACGAATTATCTATGACTCTCCGGCCCCGGCAAGCAGCCTAGCTGAGCCGCTTCCGGCAGCAAGCCCACAACTGGGGCGGTGGATATGTCAGCAGGGAAGGGCTGCGATCCGCGAGGATGCGTTGTCTGCTGCTGGTGCTTGCTGCTGCCAGAGTGCTGCTGCTGCTGTGCTGCTGCTGCTCCTGCTGCTGCTGCTGCTTCGACGACGACTGCTCTTGTTTTTTTACGTTCGGTCACATTTCGTACTGGTATGATAATTCTCGAGCGACCTACTACTATTACTGTAGACCTATCTATCTTCTATCTATGCAGTCTCCAGTCCCCGCAAGCAGCCTAGCTGAGCCGCTTCCGGCAACGAGCCCACAACTGGGGTGGTGGATCTGTCAGCAGGAGCCGCGGTTCGCGAGAATCCGGGGTCTGCTGCTGGTGCCTGCTGCTGCTGCTGCTGCTTTCGACGACGACTGCCCATGTCTTTTTACGTTTGGTCGCATTTCGTACAGATATGACCGTACTATTGTTACTGCTACGGCTTCAGTCGGCACAGGATTCGCGTCACACTGTATGCCTTCGTACGAGTAGCTAGGGGTACTGCCTGGTGATTGTTCTACGCGCTGTGATGACATGTGATCGTAGCATCGGCACGAGGGAAGCAGGAAGCAGTAAGTTTTGTACCAGGTATGATTTACTGATCCGCGGGTCGGACCGGCGCCTGCACGGCAATGGCCTTCAGCTGTAGATAATTGAAAAAGGCGGACCCGCGGGCCAGATCCGCGTGTTTGACCCGCGGGTCAGCCGAAAACAACTCGCGGGTCATGATGGCTCGACCCACGCGTGGCCCGTACCTCTCGGGTCATGACCCGACCCGACCCGCGAGATTTTGAAAACCTCTTCACCCGACCCGACCCGACCCGACCCGCGAGATTTTGAAACCTCTTGACCCCACCCGACCCGACCCGCGAGAGTTTGAAGCCTCTTGACCCGAGCCGAGCCGACCCGCGCGATTTTTAAACCTCTTGACCCGACCCGACCCGACCCGTGAGATTTTAAAATGTTATGACCCGACCCGACCTGACCCGCGAGATTGTAAACCCCCCCGACCCGCGGGTCGGGTCATGACCCGTGAAAAGCCCTGACATTTTTGGCCTGCCCCTTAGGATCGACTTGCACCTTAGAGTCGACCTTAGGATCGCCACGAGCAGCCCCTGTAGGCACGCTCTCTGAATGTAGAGCTTTATCTTATCATATGTAACGGGTCGTGTTCAGCATCACGCCCCTTATGCACGGAGAGAGAGCACCACGGGTGATGCAAGCCATCAACATCACCAGCACCTTGGAGTCGTCGCCTGCCCTTTAGAAGCGTCACCTGCACCGTAGAGCCCTAGGAACGTCTAAAAGCTGCAGGCTCACTGAATATTGGGCATTCCCTTATTGTAGTTAACGGACCACCTTCAGCGTCATGCCGCACGCAGAGGGAGAGCGCCACCTGTAAGACTGACAAGCTCTTGTTTTTTCTAGTCATCACTGTTACTTTCCAGCTCAACTCGTCAGACTCAACTCGTAAGGGTATACCCTCACGAGTTGAGCCTCACGAGTTGAGCTGGAGAGTAACAGTGGTGACTAAAAGAAACAAGAGCTTGTCTGTCTTACTCCCCTTCTCCCCCGCGGCACTTGCCTTCATTATTATCGCGCACAATGTTCAGCATTCCCACTTTTTAGCTTTTTGAACCCGTCGATTTTCATCCATTTTGCTATCTACATCACAGCACCTTCGGATTGTCATTGAAATCAAGGTTACGGTGTTAGAGTATTGTACCCTCATATTCACTATATTCACTGACGATATCAAGCTGCCTCGTCCATAACCGAACACAAAACGTGTTTCGTTGGCGCTGCATAACAACCCATGGCAAGGGGGTGTATTTCGCCGAACCGAAAAAGTCAAATTATTACAGCTGCAATGGAATCGGTTTTGCCACTCGTGCTGTAGCTCTGACCCGCCGAAAAGCGAGGTCCTAATGACGGCCCTCCGGCTATATCATCATATTGGTAACGAGTACCTCTTGCAGGCATACTCTCCTCTTATAGTCTATCGCACGTTCTCGTGGTAGATATCAGGTATCAGGTAGTAGTAGTAGTAGTAGTAGTAGTAGTAGTAGTAGTAGTAGTAGTAGTAGTAGTAGTAGTAGTAGTAGTAGTAGTAGTAGTAGTAGTAGTAGTAGTAGTAGTAGTAGTAGTAGTAGTAGTAGCAGTAGTAGTAGTAGCAGTAGTAGTAGTAGTAGTAGTGGTAGTAGTAGTAGTAGTAGTAGTAGTAGTAGTAGTAGTAGTAGTAGTAGTAGCAGTAGTAGTAGTAGTAGCAGTAGTAGTAGTAGTAGTAGTAGTGGTAGTGGTAGTAGTAGTAGTAGTAGTAGTAGTAGTAGTAGTAGTAGTAGTAGTAGTAGTAGTAGTAGTAGTAGTAGTAGTAGTAGTAGTAGCAGTAGTAGTAGTAGCAGTAGTAGCAGTAGCAGTAGTAGTAGTAGTAGTAGTAGTGGTAGTAGTAGTAGTAGTAGTAGTAGTAGTAGTAGTAGTAGTAGCAGTAGCAGTAGCAGTAGTAGTAGTAGTAGTGGTAGTAGTAGTAGTAGTAGTAGTAGTAGTAGTAGTAGTAGTAGTAGTAGTAGTAGTAGTAGTAGTAGTAATATTAGTAGTAGTGGTAGTAGTAGTAGTAGTAGTAGTAGTAGTAGTAGTAGTAGTAGTAGTAGTAGTAGTAGTAGTAGTAGTAGTAGTAGTAGTAGTAGTAGTAGTAGTAGCAATTGTTTCCTGAGGGGATGTCTGTCCAGCTGAAATCTCGATCCGTCAAACACGGTGGTAGGAAAAATAAATTACTCAAGGAAACTAAACAAGGGGGGGTTATACGGTATAGCTCTTGTACGTTACGTTAACTTGCAGGATTGGTTTCGTACTTGTTGTTCTTCCCTTAAACGAGCCGTGTTCAGCATCATGCCCAACGACGCCGAGAGAGAGAACGCCACCGGCGAGACAAGCTATGCTGGACATCACGAGCACCTCAGAAGCGCCACCTTGCACCTTACGAGGGTCACAAGACAAGCCATATCGAACATCACGAGCACCTTCAGATAGAAGCGTAACCTGTACCGTAAGGACCGAGCTTGTTAATACGAGTGTTGCAAAACAAAGCACAGTAGGTGCCTTCTTTGAACGGACCCCGCGGAAAGGAAGTCGATGTATGAGAGACCTCAATTTTTTTTTCACCGTTTTTTCTCACTCCAAGGAACGTTGAACTTTATGGAGGGCACAACACTCAAAAAGGGGCCTTCAGGTCCCTTAAAAGGGGCTGTTACGCTGTCACTGGAAAAACACCACTTGAAGTGATATAAAACGAGTTACATGCTCCCCAAATAATACCAGATAAAAGGTTGGGTCTACTTTAAGGGACTACTTTAAGGGACTAGGCCCCTTAAAAAGGACCAACTTGGTTAAGAGGCGTCGGTACGTGAAGGACACCGCCACCGCCGTCCCGATTCGCTATGGTCTCTTGAAAGGGACCGCCTGCTGTGTGGTATTGAACATCACGAGCACCTTATCATGATACAAGGATGACCTGCACCGTAATAACCAATACTCCACTCGGCCCCTTCTGAACATTTATCACAATGGGCTGATGCTGCCTCATTCTTACCGGTAGCAGACAAGCCACCGCAATGTGTTCCGTCATCCCGTCGACTGCAATCATACGGTAGAGTGCCTGCAGGAGGTGCTTGTGACGCTCCGAGCATATGTTGGCTGATCGTTGATGGTTACATTTTAAGGGTAGCAACTCACGGACGAGAGGTAGATCGGGGAGTGCTATAGGATATGAGATGTCTAGTAGTGGATGTCGAATTATGCACAACATTTACACCAAAAGCGTATTTTGGCAGGCCATTGTAATTTGTTCCGCCATCCCGTCGACGGCAATCGCAATGCATTCCGTCATCCTATCGACGCTCATCTTGTTGCATTCCTTCATTGTCGGCATCCAAGCAAACGCGTATTTTGGCAAGCCCTCGCAATGTCGTCCGTCATCCTGTCGACGGCAATCGCAATGTATTCCATAATCCTATCACGCGTGCTAAGATCTACCTGGTATATTAGGTATACCTCTTTTTGGCTGAAAAGTTTTCCAGATGACGGGGCTCCTTGACCTACCAACAAAATCGTCCGAATTTCGTTTTTGCTTTGCACTATTTTTCGCCCTATATCTGGCCCATGAGGTTATCCATCACAAAAGCACTTTTGTTTTTATCAAAATTGGTTTCTTGGTGGGGTGCAGAGCTGGTCAAGGAGCTTCAGACAAGAAACTGTGCACCTCCGCCGAGGCATGCGTGGTATCAATATGTCAATAGCTGCGGCCATCTTGTTGTGTTCCATCGCCATCGTCATCCTTGCCACGGCAATCGTAATGTGTTCCGACATCTTATTGACGACCATCTTAATGTGTCATGTTGGATAGCTACGTTTTAACAGACTCTTGACACGTGTCGAAGCTCATTTAGTGCACCCTCCACTGCATTGTCTCGGATTGTACCGTGTATACTCGTTTAACACACCCACCAGGAATCCGCGAGTACAGAGTTCGTGGTCGGATGTCTAACTCACTTTTTTGTCCGCCTCCCTATGCGGTTGCGGCGTTATTCGTCCACGTTTCCGTAATTCTGGTAATTACGACGTCGTCATCCTATCCACACGGAAATGCCTGTGTCCACACTTTGGCAGCTACCTCTTGGAGAAGCCCATTGCGAAGGAGCCTAATCTCGAAGAGCTTTACCTGGCGGGAAACTTGACACTCAAGGAATACGAAGAAGCACGATTTCCCGGTGAGTGGAAGGGCGGGGGGGGGGCAGCGGTACCTAAATACCCAAGAACTGCATCCACGTGTTGGGGACTAACTACTTGAATTTTGTCTTTTAATAGGACATTTCCTTGTTCGTAAATAGGTGAAGAGACGTACAAGGGCAGTTATATATATCATATGATCTGAGCGTATCGTCTTAGCATATCGTCTTAAATTGTTATGTTGTTTTGTTAAACGTCCCGTCATGAAAAAAAGGCCAACTGGAAAAACCGACGCCGGAGGAGCCGCAGCGGTGCATCGTGTTCAGAAGCATCAAAAAATGCTTTTTCGGGCACGGGGTGCGTTATCGTATCGTCTTAACGTATCGTCCTGACGCATCGTCATGAGGTATCGTCCTAACCCATGGTCTTGAATTTCCGTCTTAACTTTACCGTTGTGAAAAGAGGCCAAACTGCAGAAGGAAAAGCGAGATGCGCATTATCCGACGCCGGAAGAGCCTCAGCGATGCATCGTGTGCAGAGACATAACGGCCACTATTTCGTGTATGGAGTGCCCGAACAAGGCGTGTCAGGCGTGTATAAGACATGAGTGCTTGGACAAGGGGGAGCCGTTCCTCTACTTTCACCATCAACACTGTCTAAGGTAGGCACCTCACACGTGTGTATGGTTCGTAGCAGTGGTGGCGGTGGTGGTGCTGGTGTTGGTGGTGGTGGTGGTGCTGGTGGTGGTGCTGGTGGTGCTGGTGGTGGTGCTGGTGCTGGTGTTGGTGGTGGTGTTGGTAGTGGTGGCGGTGGTGGTGGAAGTAGTAGCAGTAGTAGTGGTAGTAGTAGTAGTAGTAGTAGTAGTAGTAGTAGTAGTAGTAGTACTAGTAGTAGTAGTAGTAGTAGTCGTAGTGGTAGTAGTAGTAGTAGCAGTAGTAGTAGTAGTAGTAGTAGTAGTAGTAGTAGTAGTAGTAGCAGTAGTAGTGGTAGTAGTAGTAGTAGTAGTAGTAGTAGTCGTAGTGGTAGTAGTAGTAGCAGTAGTAGTAGTAGTAGTAGTAGTAGTAGTGGTGGTGGTAGTAGTAGTAGTAGTAGTGGTAGTAGTAGTAGTAGTAGTAGTAGTAGTAGTAGTAGTAGTAGCAGTAGTAGTCGTAGTAGTAGTAGTAGTAGTAGTAGTAGTAGTAGTAGTAGTAGTAGTAGTAGTAGTAGTAGTAGTAGTAGCAGTAGTAGTAGTAGTAGTAGTAGTAGTAGTAGTAGTAGTAGATTTAGTAGTGGCAGCCTCAGGGACATGGCCGCCGCCATTTCGTGCATGGAATGCCCGAACCAGGCGTCCTAGGCGTGTATAGGGTATACATGCTTCGAGAATGGGGAGTATTTCAGGTACTTTCATCACCAGCGCTGTCTAACGTCAGCACGCCACACTTGTATGCAGCTCATAGCAGTAGTGGTGGTGGTGGTGGTGGTAGTAGCGGTGGCGGTGGTGGCGGTATTGGTACTATTGCTGTAGTAGCATGAGTGCCTGGAGAAGGAAAAGTTTTTCCTCTACAATTACCACCAGCGCCGTCCAAGGTTAGCGCAGCAATAATACACTAACGTTTGTTTTCCTTCGCCACCGGATAATTTTTAGCGTGAGCTTCGAGTCCGATCACCCCATAAAACATAGCGAGGAAAGAAGAAAAGTACCGAAAGATAAAACTAAACAGGAAAAAATCAAATCGCACCACGGCAGAGGTTGCATTTTCGAGCCCTAATATCCATCTCCCGCCGGCCTCCTAAACTGACGAGCAACCCAATTTATTTGATGATATCTGTAATATATTGACGATATCTGTAATATTGCAGTCGTATGTTTTCGAGTACCGACTGGTAGCCCATGGGATCGTGTGTATTGGGTTCACCGTACTTTGTCAAAGTCGGTTGTTGGGAGCTGTACTTCGAAGTATATCGTCTGCTTCGGCGTTGGAGAATAACGAATGTCTTGAGTTGGTATGGATTCGTTAAACTTGGGGTATTGTATCGTACGGTTATGACTGTGTCCACCGGGGGGCGGGGTATAGTTCCCCATGTGAGTTACCCCACCAAGAAATGGTGTTACCCCTTCCGCACCATGCGTCAAACCCACTTCCTACCGTACCATACCGTACCATAGCTCTCTTCTCTGCCTACCAGATGTGTTACTTGCTTTCAGTGATAGGATTCACGCTGCACCTTGTCGGACGGCCAACTAGAGAGCAATGATATTGCTTTTCTTCTCCCAGCCCAACCCAACCCAACCCAACCCAACCCAATCCAACCCATCCCTAACTAATTTTTTCATTATCAGGTTTGGAAAGCCGCACCGCCGGCCTTTGTCGGAGGCGGAACAAGTTCGACTCCACGCCATGCCCGGGGGTATTTTTTCTCGGGGCCGAAAAGAGGGGATGGGGGTTAAGCCGAAAAGGAAAGGTCATTTCCGTCCTCCGTCGGGGACAAGACCCCGGCCGCAGCGGCAGCAGCAACAGCAGCAGCAGCAGCAGCAGCAGCAAAATGAGGAGGAGGGAGGACGAGAGGAGGAGGAGAAGCAGGGGGAGGGGAACAACGTTTAAGTGCTTTAAGTAAGTCTCGGTGCTGCACACAGCACAGTAATCGTACGCTAATACTTGCATGCGCTCTTTCTTGGAGGAAGACTGCGGTGTCCCCCACCCTAGCCAGAGCCGTCTCATACCATGGGTGTTGTTGTTGTTGTTGCTGCTGCTGCTGTTGTTGTTGTTGTTGTTGTATCCTACCGCGGACGGGCAAGAACAAAGTTACGCTCGCCACACTTCCACATATTATGTCTGTGCCGTGCGCTGTGTCTCATCTTAATTCAGTTGTAATAACAAGTTAACGATGTTTTCGAAGCAACGAACGTCGGACAGAGCGTTTGCGGCGTACGCGTCAGAGTGAATATATCGACGCGCCCTTATCCCCTGCTTAATTTTGTGCGCTGGGCAAAGGTCAGGTGGCCTTGTCATGATGGATCTTCGCGACGAGGACGTTGTGACGTTTTAGCGGGCGGTGGCGATGGCCTTGCTGGTTAGGACACCATCAAATATATAAGGCGCCCGCCTTTAACGCCTTCATTACTGGAAACCCTTTTGGGGGACAAATTTACTTGAATTTATTATCGGGAGAGATTTCGGGGCTCTGTTAAGGGTCAGTCCCAACGAACACAAAAAAAACGTGAGGGATCGTGACGAAAGAACGTGACATTTTCACGATTCGTGACATGTATTTGTCATGTCAGAAACAGTAAAAAACGTTAGTTTGGCGCCGAAGCTCAAATGCTGCTCATTATGTCGCCACGATGAACCGCAGGCTGCTATCATTGGTTCATGTCTGGTCATTCAGTACAGTATGGCACCCAACGCCGAGCTCTGTTTCCTTGCGAAGATCTCCTACCTGGTACCAGGTACTTTTCGCGAGAAAACGAGCCTCATTCTTGGGCGACCTGCATTCTCAAGAAAGAGCGGGCGCCCTCTGCAGTATTCATACAACAACTGAAAATAATTCGCGAATAAAATGTGACGAGCAAAATAAAAAAAAGTGTCGTACTTGAAGTTTTTATGCGTGCTTGGAAAATCGGAATGCCTCCCACACATCATACATGATATATTATGCAAACTACAAAAACTGCAGTTAAAACGTGGGCTTTGAAGGAACGGGAGGACTCGAACAAGAGTTGGAGTGTTAGCCGACGTCTAACAACGGAACTTGCCAATGGCTTCAACGTGCATATACCAGAGTTGCAAAGTCACGAGCACACTGCGTGGAAACTGATCCCGGATTTAATTCTGAAACTACGTACAGCAGTAACTAACTGTAGTATTGTAACAATATCTTATATTAGGTTTTGATTTATTCAACTTACTAAAGACGGGCGATCGATTTAGTACGCAGCTTGCAAAGATGAGCATCGACCGTAAAGTCGCCGAACTCACAGCTGACGTCGTTACGATATTTTTATGAAATAACAAAAATATTATTATCCGTGCTTGTGATAAGTTATGGTTCCGGGAAGGTGTGAGGGAAGGGACGCAGGGGGTATTAGCTTCGCTTGGAGACAGCACCGGCCGGTTCTTCTTGGTAGATTTCTTATTGCTGGCGTTGAGCTATGATAAGCTCGAGGAGACAGGAAAAGAGGAGTGAGACCATGGGAGGGGTGAGGCTCACAGAGTTTGCTTCTCCCCTAGCATTGCTGCTGTGCTTACTTCTGGATCTTTATCTATAGAAAGTACAAGAAACGTTCTCCTAGATGTTCTATATTCCCGTGGGCACTTAAGGCGCTTACATCTATCTATCTTGTCCAGAGGAAGACGTGCTATTACCGAGAACACTCTTGTGGTGTAAGCTAGCTAGATCCTACGGGTTATCTTCTCCACTCAGAATATTCCGTTTAAGAGATATGTGCTTGTGACCGAAAACCAGGACTCTGCGGGCTATCTTACCGAATGTATCGGTAGCTATACTGACACTCTTTTACATTAGCCCACCCTGAATAGTCGTATATGCAGACCTCAAGACGGTTGAAGGGTGACGACAAAGTCCATCCTAAAAGACCGAGACAAGGGGGTCGAAGATGCGCTACGTCTTATTCGAAACAAAGACATGAGGCCATAGATTTTTCCCCACACCTCGTAATAATGAGGCTAAAATGCCTCATTGCAAGACGTATAACCCTAACCCTTGATGATGTCGTGCCCGAGTGGTTAGGGACATGCATTCAAAGCTCATTTTGAATTCACGCGCAGGTTCGTGTCCTGCCGACGACGCCAATTGTGATAAGTGGTAGTGCCGGGAAGGTGTGATGGAAGGGACACAGGGGTATCAGCTTCGCTTGGAGACAGCACCGGTTCTCCTTGGTAGATTTCTTACTACTGGCGTTGAGCTATGAGAAGCTCGAGGAGACAGGAAAGGAGGAGTGAGACCATGGGGGGGGGCGAGGCTCACAGAGTTCGCTTCCCCCCAGCATTGCTGCTGTACTCTCTTCTGGACCTTTTATCTATGGAACGTACAACGAACGTCCTCCTAAATATTATATATTCCTGTGTGCGCTTAAGACGCTTACATCTATCTATCTTGTCCAGAGGAAGACGTGCTATTACCGAGAACACTCTTGTGGTATAAGCTAGCTAGATTCTACGGGTTATCTTCTCCCCTCAGAATATTCCGTTTAAGAGAATATTTTTGTGACCGAACACCAAGACTCTGCGGGCTATCTCACCGAATCTATTGCCAGCTATACTGACACTCTATTACATGCTGCATACACACGCGCTGGGTGTGCCCACCGTGCTCTCGGTAGCGTGGTCAATTTTTAACCTCTCGAAAATCGAACCCAGCGAGCGATGACCCTTATGGCTTTTGCCGTACTGTACAAAAGACAACGTTGATCTTTCGGTCGATCTCGTGGCCCGTTTCTGTTATACGACAGATGGAACCTCGTAGTAGTAAGCAGTACCGTACGCGGTAGACGCGATGTAAGCTATAGACGAGAGCGACGCACGGAACGCCCACTTCAGGAAACAGTACTGCTGCAGACACAAACGTAACCTATACACCACATTGCAGACGTCCAGACGTTCAGACGTTACGACGTACATATTCTGGTATATAACACGACAATACGACGTAACATCTCGGAACACAAGCACGGAATTTCTGAAACCGTTGTTCTTGTGCTTTGGCGAATAGATAGAGGTTGTACCGCCATTTATTTTATAAACGCGTGCCTTGCCGAGTGCTCCTCGATGCAGCGCGAAAACAACACCTTCGCCGGCTGTACTACCTACCCTCTCGGCCCAAGCCCAAAGACTGGAAGCAAACGCCCACTAACGGCTGGCTCACCGCCCATGTTCATCATACGTTGATTGTTTTACTTTCGCCTCCGAAGTCTCTACGAAACCCTGCAGCACTTAGCGCTTTAGTGTTGTTAGCAAACCACCGACATACTCACGCAGACTGCAGAGCGCTGTGTTGAAGTATGGGGCTGGTGAGGTCGTTTATGGCCTTGGCTATGGCGAGGGCCATTTCTTGCGCGAGATCTACTGGCACTGCAGCAACGTGAGGGGAGCGATCCGTGTTGTTTTTGCTGCTGTTTGATGCAACTAACTCATGGAGTCAGGGCAGCAGTAGTATTCGTAGTACGGGTACGAGGTAATGCATTGAGCGTGGCGCGACCAGGCCGTTGACCCTTACATCTGGAGCTGTGGTTTTGCGCATAGGTGAATGAGATCGAACTAAAACTGTAATCATGACCTACTGGCTCGATGACTACTGTTTACTTTCCCGTTTGTCGTCTGTAACGGATTATACAAGTGCAATTTGCCCAGGTGTCATGTAGTGAGAGTACAGCAGTTACACGAAGACCGTTACTCCCTTGTGTAACAGCTACCTCCTTCCCGGCGCCATAGTCTACACAAGGTCTATACGGCGACACAACGGCAGTTCCTACAGCATATAGCAGGTGCTGACTGCTGTACTCGTGGTGCGTGAGTACGAGCACTCGTACAGCCTAGTTACAGGTTACTACAGCAGACAACCTTTGGGACACGCTACGTTTGTTTAAAACTTCGGCTGGTTCGTGGCTTAATGTTAGGCAACACCAGGGCAAAGAGTGCTTCATCCACAGATGCTGTGAGTCTCTTCACATCGGTTTCCCTCTGGTTCTCAGCAGAGGTCTACACCTCGACTTTGAGGCGCTGCAGTGGTCGAAATTTGGGTACACAAAACGAGACCAAAAACGATCACCAGCTGAACGTGTGTGCACTTCACTAGCGGGCAGCCTCGTACAGCTCCCCACAAGCAACCACGGCCCGCGAAATTGAGGGACGCTCCTGGTGCGGTGTATGACGACGTCGGGTGCGCGAGGCAGCGGTCGTAGGCAGCCAGAAGCGACTCACGAGATGTTTTCGTGATTTCGAACTTTCGAGGCAGCAACACCAAAAGCCGAAATCGCTGAAGTATTTCACACGCGCGGGAGTCTAATTCGATGGGTACATGACCAATGAAAAAGCGGTGGTCACCAAAGACTTGCTGCTGGCCAGGCGGATGACATAACTCTTGTTGTCGTACGAGAAAAGCTAGAGGCAAACATGATTTCATTCCCGTGAGCGACAGGAATTTATGGAGTCCAAAAGAGGGCTAAAAACGCCTCAGCAGCTCTGTATTGATGGATCTTAGCAGCGTTTTTTCTAAACTTTCGAAATATGCATCTTGTTCGCAGATGCCAATATTCTATCTTCAAGTGGCTCTATATGTACGCGAAATGCCTCCACACGAGCTCCTACTCAGAACGTTCCTGTGGGATTCCCCGGGGCCTCTATAGAATAATGCTATTTACGACACCGATGTCGTCAGCTCTTGTTTACGACACCGAGGAGTGCTTGCGCCACACGCCCCGGATCGTTCCGGAGCTGCCACGGGTGTTTGGTGTGGTATAGAGCTATAATTAAAGCTATCGTGTGTCCATGAGTATTAGCGCGCGGATACCAGACATGTGCACAAAACGGTCCAGTACTCGACGACCAGTGCCCGACGAGACATCCGGTATCCACGCGCTAATACTCATGGGCACACGATAGCTTCAATAATAGCTCTATATGATGCCAAAACACCTGTGGCAGCTCCGGGATGATCCGGGGCGTGTGGCGCAAGCACAGCGCGTTGTCGTAAGTAAGAGCTGACGACACCGGTTTCATAAATAGCGTTACCCTTGAAAATTACCATCACCATGATTTTATATCTAATTTTCAAGGACGTCAGCCGTGAGTTTGACGCATTTCAGGTCAATACTCATCTTTGCAAGCTGCGTTGTTGGTACTCGTAATATACTATACGAGTGAGTTTTGATTGGGAGGTGTCTTATTCTTTGTCCACTATAATGGTAAGTATTGGTATTTATACTTGAGGATTTATTTGACCAGTTTCAGCTTGGAAAGAAGGTCACTACTGGGATTTATTTTCAGCACGTCTGAATGGTATATCTGCACGAACAATTCCATCTTTGAAAAAAAAATCCCTGGTAGAAGTAAGAGATAAAACTATAAGCCTGGATCTCCTCCAGCGTTGCCTTTGGTCGGACTACAGCCGAGACAGTTTCCTTTCGCCCATTTGCTCGTTGATGATATATATATATATATATTTATTCGTACCTGAGTACTGTTGTACAAGGGGAAAGCACGAGAGCGTGCGTTACCAAATTTCGATGAACATCGACGATATTAAAAATCTGAAAAGTGGGAATGCTGAAACCTATTCGCGATAAGAATGAAGACACGGGCCGCGGGGGAGAAGGAAACACACCTGTGACCACGGCTTGTTGTCCAGAAGGTCGCTGAGGATACAAGCTCTCAGGAATGGAACTGGAAAGAAAAAATTATCGAAAGAATACAAACACCAATAAATGAGGCAAAAGTGTTGGCAACATGTGACGATTATCATACAACATCGGTCACGCGAAGCAGTCAGGGCTGCTGGGGCGTGGGATGTGTCCGAACCAGGACTGCAACTACTCTATAAAGAGTGTTAAGCTGCGCGGGCAGCACAGTTATACCTGTTCAAATGACAGAGTTGAACGGAAGACGGAGTGGCAACAAAGCAGCCCCGAGCTGATGACCAGCCATATAAGTGCCCTTTCTTTGCAGTATGTCCCACATCGATGTTGTGTTTTATCTTGATTATTATATATCCAAATGAACACGGAAGGAAAAAGGAGGAGAGGTTGGAGAGGGTGGCGAGAGTGGAGGGACCATGGGGTGGGCACGGACTACCACCTCATCACGTCTACCGCGAGCCATAATCCTCAGTACCTTCCTGAACCACAACCCAAGAGTTATCAAATCCTGACGCCCCCGCAATGTCCCTTTCCAAGGAACTTTCCATTAAATACCCCATGGGTACCATTATCCTGCAGTGATCCGAGTACAACTCTGTGCAACTCCCCGACGTACATTCGTTGATATAGCCTATATTGAATAATGCCAGGTATACTCGTACTGCTGCAAGATGTGTTCTATTAATTATAACACTGATAGTAACACGCTCGATAATATCGCGCTCGTCGTTGTTTTGATCGCCTTACCCTGACTCCACGAGGATTTTACAGCCGAGAAGGTCGCCACATGGAAAACAACCCTGCAGCCTGTGCCGTTGTAGTGGTCCCTCCGTATCACCGGTATCTGCCAGCCGAAAATACCGGCGCTAACCAGCGCTATTCCGCATACTGACGTTGCTGGTTGTACCCATCTGTGCCAGCCCATTTCACAGGCGCTATAGCGGGCAACCGGCACTATAGAAGGACCGCTACTGCACTGCTGTACATTGGTAGTGTATCAATATATATATGAGTGAGTTACTACTACGGTAGTACCTGAGGTAGAGAGCTTGCTAGTTTAACTACGAGTGTACTATTGTATCTGGCATACTCATAAGTGACCCAACAGTGGGACGGCAATGACGAAATGGACGACCCCCGCCTGATTGATATCACTCTACCCTGCGCCCCGCCTCTTTTGCTCTCAACATCTCAATCCGTTACTGGTTGATATCCTCGTCAGACACAAGCACAGACGATTCAGTAGCCCTTACCCAGAGCCTGTCTCACCCTCTCTAGTCGCGCACGACAGACGGCAGCAATGTTGGGTTCGAACGGGGTGAATGTTGGGCGAAACCGTTCTTCTTTCTTGACCGCTACGACGTATCGCTACAAATGTTTTAACATTCAGTAGTAACGTTATCGCATGGTTGATGGAATGTATGATACGCCTGTAAACATAACGACCCTCCAACAGGCGGCAGACAACAACAAGGCGATGTCGGATGTACGGTGCGATGATCCCACCTGCGCTGTGCGTGTCATCCGCCTGCAACTGGGCGAGAGCTTTCACGTGTTCAGCTTCAAGCTCATGTTCAACGATTAGCGGCATAGATCCGTTGATACGGCATCGGGCGGTTAAAGTGAAGGTGAGGATTTCGGTTATTTTGGGTCTCAACCTTCACCTTAACCAAGGGTACAGGACAAAACCGAGAAACCGGTGCCGCCTTCCCCCTCATGCCCGACCGAAAAATAACCCAGTGGGGGGCAGATTTCTGTACAAATGAAATGTGATTTTGTTGTGCTTGGTTTTTACATCGGATTTTGTATACACTTCGTCTGTCTACGCGGGTTTCGTATACAGTACCCTCCAGTCTACGTCGGTTTCCAAAATAGAAGTGTGGTGTTACACCAGGACGTTTTGTTCGGTTACCCTCGCCCTAACGACGAAGCTGACCGCGGGTGACGTGTTCGAGCTCAACCGTCAGCAGCATAGACCCATTGAGGCGGTATCGCATGGTTAATGTGGAGATGAGAGCTTATCCTTTTATGCCCTAGCCCACGCCCCCCCCCTTCCCCTGAGGTGTTTTGCCCCGTTTCTGTTCTATCGTGGGTCCCGTGTGCATGATGGGCTCGTCGCGGCCTCTCTGGGAGCATATTCTTATTTCCATGTGTTTGCAAGCTACAATCACTACAATCACTTCATGTGTTTGGAGGTTCATGCTACGCTCATTTCAAGTGTTTTCGTTCTGCAAAAGTAGGCGTCTCCGATGGTCCAACAAGTGAACCGCGTAGCTACTGGGCTCAATTTCGTGAGTTTGAGATCCGCGGAGTGCCTACGCGTACCACACTCGTAGGGACCTTTTCTTGCAAAAAAATGACTAGCGAAAAGCGCGAGAGCGTGAATTAGCAAACTTCGAGGAAAATCGACAAGCAATGCCGATGAAAATCGACAAGCAATGTCGATGAAAATCGACGAGGAGTGGGCATGGTGAACCCTATGCGCGAAAAAAATGAAGGCACGTACCGGAGGGGAGAATGGAAGACACCTGCAGCCACGGCTTGTCCAGAAAGTTGCTGATGGTAACACTTCCTACGAATCGAGCTGCTAAGTAACATTGATAACATCAGTAAACTATAAAATATTTTGGTGTGTTTTTATGCTGCAATCGCTCCTTCAGCCCCCGGTTTGGCGCGGGACCGGGCGGGAGCGGCCCTCCTTTCCCTCCCGTGCCGGTATAGCTCCTGCCACCGTGCCCTTGCCCCCGTGTTGAGGCGCGGGCCAAGGTCGTTGTGCAGGGAAGGCGGACGGAGAACTGAACTAGATTTTCAATCAAGAATTGTACATCAGTACCAGCCCTCTGATAAGAAGCCGATACCAGTATGTTCGTTTTAGGCTGTATTTCTTACACTATACTTGACAAATGCTGGAGAAATGCTGCATCCTACGCAAACTTCAGTATGGTAGTAGTAAAACTTTCAAGGGCTGTATAATTTCTTGTTGATTCCCCGTACTTTTTAAGGCTATGTTTCTTGTGGGGCATGAGAGAGCCTGTAGTCTTGAAAGGGCGGGATAGATGTGGTAGATACGTTACGCAACAAAATGCGGTGCAACCTCATCCATACGCTGTAACCTGAGCCAGTGGGCTTCAACAGAGTCTTCCCCCGGTAGGGTTTGCACGTTTCGGGCTTCTGATTGGTTGACCTCAAGCGAGGACCTACCGCTTAGTCTGATACTTTTTACGAGTACAATGGTTGTTTTTAGGACTACCGCATAGAAGTGTTGGCGCGGTTGCGCGATTGAAGGCCTTCGAATCCATGCTTCGCGTGATGATGATGTTGATGATGGTGATGATGATGATGATGATATTGAGCTCCTCATTACATATTGGGCTCAGAAACTTTCGCTGCACACCCTACCGCGACATGACTCCAACATGTAGATAGTATGTAAACACTTAATTTCCGACACCGCTGCGGCCCCTGCCACACCCTTGCGTCGCTCGCGGCTGTGGATCCCGGTGAGGGACATAATTATTTTACCTCGACGTGTGTGCGCAACACTACGATATCGCTCCCGTTTTAGGTAGACGGGTGATTACGGTCATACAACACAACGATGGCACCCAGTGATTACGGTGATACAACACACAGCGATGAAACCCACACCAAGTATCTTCCCTTTGTATGGATTTCCCTCGCTCCTCCTGGTTCGTTTTCATGGATTGCCCTCAACCAACAGCGAGTCCGACCCCACAGGAGAAGAGGCGCTCGGCTCTCAAGTGGTTAGTTTCTTTCACGGCGCGTTGCTATCTAACCCTCAACCAAGTTGGCACGGGCCGTGGCTTCAAAGCGGGGGGAGCGCGGTTGCCGGGGTGAAACTGCCCCCTGCCCCCCCCCCCCCCCCCGTCACAAACGTAGTACAACCCCCCCCTACCGTCTACGGCTCCCTTCACGGCGCCACTCGCCTTCACGGTTTGTTTATTGGCGGCCTTGCCCATCACGAGCTGCTCTCGATTGACCCCGCGAGGGTTTGAGAGTTTTTTGTTCAACTAGCAGAGGGCTTGCCTCGAGCTCTTCACCTGACAACTCCTGAACTTGTTTACTGAAATACTCCCGAACACTCCCGAGGTCACCCGGTAGCAGCTGGCAATGGACATGGCCGCCATTCAAGCGATTGTAAGGCGAGCGACGCTGCAAAGGAAGCCGTAGGAGCGGGACGGGGGACGTTTTTCGTTTTTTGCTTGCCTTAGACATTTGACCGGTGACCACGCAATTCTTTCAGGACGGGGCACCGTTCCTACTCCTGAGACAAGACACCTCAACGTTTGAGCGATCATTGCGTTTTTTCCGTATGTTGCATATATATGTTTGCTTCAGTCGTTCTCCTCGTGTTTCGCATTTCATGGCCACCGCCTGTCTCTTAGTATAGTGATCGTGTTCCCGCTGCTTTTTAGTGTACCAAGCCTAAGCAGGGGGGGCAATTCCACCCCGGCCTCCGAGCGCTCCCCCCGCTTTGGAGCAGCGGCCCGTGCGACTTCGGAGGAAGATTAAATTCTTGTTCTTGTTCTTGTTCTTGTTCTTGTTCTTGCTCTTGTTTTTGCTCTTGTTCTTATTCTTGCTGTTGATGTTGTTGTTATTGTTGCTGTTGATGTTGCTGTTGTTGTTGTTCTTGCTCTTGTTCTTATTCCTGCTGTTGCTGTTGCTGTTGTTGTTGCTACATTTCCTCATCGCCATAATCAAGTCCATGGTCACAGGACGGGCTCCAGTTCTTCTGCAGGGTAAGAATACCTCAGAGAAAAATGGAAGAGAAGCTCAACGCCATACACGTACACGTATACGGTATATCATAGCTGACACCCCTCCACGGACCCTCATCAGTCTTTTCCGCCGCATTTTTACTGCGTCTCTTGTCCTGTTCGCGCGGGGTTAGATAACACCCCCCCCTCATTCAATTTGGAAGACTATTTTCTCGACAACGGGGAAAGTGCAATCGCCGAGCGATGTGTCTTGTGAAAGATCTCGACGTCATTTCTTTCAGGCATTTTCACGGGTTATGATCCGTCCCGCGAAATATTATTATATCCAGCAGGAAATTACGTACACCAGGAAAAGTATTCTCACAAATCCCGACGTCTCCTGCATCGTCTCCTGCATCATATCAATACCTCGTACATCGTACCGTACGATGCGTACGATACCAATGCATACGCCGCCGATGTTTTCCTTTTTTCAGAGTGCCGCAAGCCGCGGCGTGGTAACGATGGCCCAGCCGAGAAAGAAGCTGCCCGAGCGCTCAGTCGATGTCTTCTGCCAAAAGTGCAGGACGAAGCTGTACAAGTAAGTCACGTTCGCCGGAAGGGGGCTGCCTAACCAGAGAAAAATTATCCCACACGTAATCCAACTAGAGTGCTTGTCGCCGACATTGTCTTGTGGTGGTTGTGGCGGTCGTGGTGGTGATGGTGGAGATGGTGTTGGTGTTGGTGTTGGTGTTGGTGTTGGTGGTGGAGATGGTGTTGGTGTTGGTGGTGTTTGGTGGTG
Source organism: Undaria pinnatifida (assembly GCA_012845835.1). NCBI lineage: Eukaryota > Phaeophyceae > Laminariales > Alariaceae > Undaria > Undaria pinnatifida. The sequence goes on from JABAKD010000024.1 coordinate 9,686,437, forward strand.
GTGGTGGTGGTGATTATAGGTACACGGTAATGGTGGTGGTGGTAATAGTTGTGGTGGTGGTGGTGGTGATGGGGATGGAGCCAGCAGCAGACACGAGCCGGGAACAGCTCTCGGGCCTCATACATCTAGAGCTTGATATATGCTAGCTCTATATAAATACTTCGAAGTATGAAAGTAGTATCATCATGATAGAGAGTGCAAGGTGATTTTGAATGGCATGCTATGCGGCGGGAACACCATGCTAATCAGTAGGATCAGGGAGCACGTGGACAGCAATTGTGGGTCAAGCATGTACCTGATATTTTGCGTCACAAGCACAGGTAAACAAATGTCTATTGATGGCAGCCTCTGGATAGGTTGGCGGCCCCAGCAAATTTTGACATCGATATAGAGAGCGCCCTGTCCTATATTGATGGCATATGAAAATACGTTTTAAACACACGATGAAACAGGAAGATCATCAAGGGTGTGCTTGTTAGGGTATGCAGCAGGGGGGAGGGCAGTGATGCGGTGGTGTGCCAGAGCATTCTTGTTGGGGGAAGCCGCCGTATTCAGTCCGGGTTGTGAGTGCAGTTTCCCAGACGCGCCAAGCGCTTTTGACTGCTTTATATCGGGATACCACCTTACTCAGACCGTCTTATTGGGGGACTCCTACTGTACTACAATAAGTATGCTCTGGAGTACCCGGGTACTAAATTTGGTCCATTGGGTCTGTTAGGGTATATAATCCGGAGGATCCCAGGTACCAAGCCTGGTTGGTTGGGTCATTATCCTCGGGTAGGAGCTGCACGCAGGGTGTGTTTGTCAGGGCATACAAGCTTCCCTTTCGGGATGTGGTCGGCTTCAAATCCCGGGGGCTGTCGCAGGGGACAAAACTCTTGTAAAAACTGACCAAGGAACAGTTAGCCGCCGCGCAAGTAACCCGGCAAGTAACACCGACCAGCCCAAACGAGTTAATATATTAATCTATACGCTGGGGTATCCGGGTACCAATCCTGGTAAATTGGGTCAGATTCACGTAATTCCCCGGTGACCCCGCGAGTATAGACCCTACTGAACAGCCACATTCGGTTAGGTACCCGTGCACGCCGAGATATATCCTACTAAGTGAGCGTACGTTCTCGGGTGGGTACCGGTTACGCCGAGAGTGCACACCCTACTAAATAGTCATACGCCGAGAGGTACCCGGGTTCCCCGAGAGTGTATACATGCCCTACCCTACCTGGTCCTAAGGTGTCCAAAATTCATACCCGGGTAGGTATCCGGGTACCTACCCGAAAATATGTACCCGACTAACCCCCCCCTTGTAATCTGCGTTTCATTGTACACAGGTACAAGAAGGGAGGCAAGGGATCGCTGGTGAAGTGCTACAAAGAGCGCATCGTGGAAGACTTTACGGAGGGAAAGCTGGAGTGCCCCGGCTGTGGGCAGGAGTTCGCGAGAGATACCATGGTTCACGGAAAGCCGGCCTTCAAGATGATTGGCGGGAAAGTTTACCAGAAAAAGTAACTTTATCAAATACGAGCACAGCAGGAGTGCAGGACGTCTATTTAACCGCTTTGGAACTGCTCCCACGATTTTGGAGGAGCTCACTACGTAGAACTAGTGTGGGGTCATTTTCGCAATAGCTAAAGGGTTATTCCAAGTACAGTAGTGGTTCCTGTATAGTATTGCTTGCCCGCTATAGTGCCTGTGAAATCGCGTGGCACATATGGGAAAACCCAGTAGTGGCAGTATGCGGAGTAGTACCGGTTGCCGCTATAGTGCTTACACAGACCGGCACTATAGAGGGACCACTACTGTACTACTATAAGTAAAACACATTGGTGCGGGCCTAGCCTGGGCTCCTTACTTGGGAAAATGGTATGTTCTACACCAGCTTCAAGACACTTGTGTTGCTTGTTTTTTCATGTCAATCTTAATCTGCTTTCGTAGTGCGCTGTTATTTGGGTGCCCTTCACTGTAATATCGTGGCGTTGACGGGGGCTTCAAGCAAGGGGGGCGGGAAAAGGTCGTGTGAGAGTGAAGCAAGAAATACAGGGGCTACTGTACGTGAGAGTAGGTACTCGACTATCTGGCTGAAACGCGCGCCGTACATTGTCAGATGGCAAGCGGAATATCACTAACAACAAGCTACGTTAGGCATTATTTTTCAGCATTCAGCAGTACATGCGGCGGGGGCAGACATCGTCAACGCAGGTCGAAAGGAAATGCTTCGCACTCACGAGTACATCCCCCAGTGTGTCCATGTATTGTGTTGGGTACATTCTTCCCAGTACCTCGTTCCGTAAGGGTCGGGCCTGGAGGCCAGCAACCCAAATTATATCTATTCGATTGCCACACGTATACAACATACATATTGGTAGGCAGCCGAGAGGACTCTGAGCACTCTGAGCTGTGTGCGATGTTTGCAGCAGCACCAGCAGTCATATATACCTGCCGCAAGATCCGCATGTATTTCACCTAAGTAACCCGGGGATGTACCCAGGATATTCCCTGACGACCACAGACCAGGCGGGCTGTTGATGCTCGTATCCGAACGGGTGTCAATCGTTTGGGATCGTTTGACGCAACTCAAACGAAAAAAAAAAAAAAATTACAACTTTAGACAGAGTCATGCCTGAGACGACTTTGCACCACTGTAAGAAAGGACTTCTTAGACAGAGTCATGCCTGAGACGACTTTGCACCACTGTAAGAAAGGACTTCCGACAGAACAAGACAAGAAATAGGCTCCACCTGTGGAATAAGCAAGAAATGGAATACAGCGCTACATCAGTGAAATAAACAAATGACTGAAATGCAGCGTCAACGATATGCGTTGGTGTGATGTTTCCTACTGTGGGCACGCGCTACGATGTGTGTAGGGGTAGCAGTATACGGGGTTGTGGCGTCTGGGGACAGACACACTGGCATGCATAAGTTTGAAATGGTATCGGAGGTATGCAGGTTCTCACGAACCGTAACATGTAACCGCCGTTTGGAAGCTGCACCGACTATGCAGGCACAACAAACCATTCTGTTTTCTCTGCTCTTCTGGCGATGATCTGGAGTCGGGTCCTCCTACCGAGCCGAGCACAACAAACCATTCTGTTTTCTCTGCTCTTCTGGCGATGATCTGGAGTCGGGTCCTCCTACCGAGCCGAGTATTACAGCGATGCCGGCCTCGGACTCCTGCTGACTTCAAGAGTGTAGATGTAGCGTTGTAGGCGGCTCACTTCATCGTGAAGACACTATAGATAGGCTCCACAAGTCATCATGACGATTCATCATGACGATTCATCATGACGATTCATCATGGCGATTCATCATGACGATTCATCATGACGATTCATCATGACGATTCATCATGACGATTCATCATATCATTGTCATGACCAAACCATCCAACAATGCTGGAATGACTTCGATATCTTGACAATTGTGCTTTGCGTTCGATACCTAGGCCGTTTGATAATTCATCGGGGTGTGCTTTCATTTCCAGAAGTCAGTGGTTTTGGACGGCGTGGAGAGGTCGTTAGACTAGATGAGGAGCCGCGGAAAAATGAGGTGCTACATGCCTCTATCGTAGCATGCGTCACAATAATACTAAGCAAAATAATGATTTTGGGAGGGTCAGACGGTGCCGTGCGAGGTACCCAATTCAGCAAGAACAAGTGTGAACGATGCGTGTGGCAAAAGTTGCAAGCAAGAGCGACAACATAGCATAGCACCGATTGATATAGCGATTCACCGTTTTAGAGACCACAGAAAAATCTGCGGAACAAATACGGGAATGTTCACAAACTTTTGGCTGGTGGCGTTCTCACACGCGATTCCACGACACCATCCCATCCCACACGCTTTTGGTTTGTATGAAGTGATACAAAAAAAAAACTATCAGTAACCATGCTCATGGTGAGGTATGTACGTGTTGAGCACGGAACGCGGCCGCCCCCCTACGTGGAGGATGAAGGAGTGTTTAGATTTTAGGCCGTACCTCCGACGGGAAGGAAGGGTGGTTTCACATTTACTTTTCGTTTCTTTACTTATTGACGGAACTCCACAACAATAGACGACCTACAGCAAGCACCGCAATAATGCTGCCACACGAAACAACCAGCATCGCACATACTGCAGCGCCACAGCCAACATAAGATAAAGAGCAAGAGAAAGTCGGCGATATACTGAAATGATCTGCCTCTTAACTGGTGACGCAAACACTATTGATAGGTCTATTGATAGGTGAGAACGGCAACAACTGAACTGCAAACATCTAAAAAAAAAAACTGAATCAAGACACAAAAATAAATGCAGAAAAGCAAGGACGAGCAAAATATGTTTTCTTGGTTTTGTCTTTGCTTTTTGGATGACTCGACACTCGACCACTACTGTGTGATTTGGAGGAAACTCGCAAAAAAATAATGGCTAGCTGCTACAAAAAAAAAACATAGTGACCCTTCCACTCCTATACCATATTATATACTCCTACTAGAGAGGCGTTGTGTTTGCAGTGATATGATCACCCAGTCAGCACTAACCATGCACTCCAGTGAAGCTGGAGTTTCTAGTGCGGCAAATAATTATGGTTGGTTGTCGTTCGTCCGTCAGTCCGTCGTTCTGACTGACTTGTTTCTAATGTAATACCCGTCTGACTCTGACGTAGTTTTAACGTGGTGTTGCTCTGGGGACCAAGTTTTCGATCTTTCGACACTCAGTGTAATAATTTACTGCCAGGTACTTTTAATAGTACGTACTGGTAGACCATATTATTATTAGCAGCAGTAGTGACCAGGGACGTGCCATTGTAAGGTTATAGGTGGGAACACAGAGTGCCGCCTGCAGGTCTGCCGATTGAGCAGGTCCTCGGAGAGTACTCACTTTCTTCGCCTTCGTAGAGACGTAGCTTTATTCGATTCCACCAGAGCCCTGGATGGCTTCTGAGATCGGAGGCACGTGCCTCCGATCTATTTCCTAACTTTCCTGAATATAAAACGCCAACCTTATCATACGAAACCCATCCAAATGATCTCAAATTCGGATAATTACAGGCCTTTCGAGGCCGTATCTTAACACTAGCCCACCCGGATGAGTCGCATATGCAGAAATATGGGAGATTCGGGGAAACTTCGGTTCTACGAACCAAACCATGAATCGAAGATGCTGCTCCTCAAAACCCACTCCCACACCTCTAACGGTTTGGCTATGGAGCCAGGAACACGCGAAGAAAAGCGTCGGTGTGCGTCATCGTCGCCAAGTTGGCCAAGTTCAGGGTTCAAGCAGCCACTCGCATTAATAGGATGCCTACAATGCTTGCAGGAATGGTTGTCTTCGTGGCAGTTGAGGCAAAGCCCCCAGGTTTTCTCGGAGGGCATCAGTGAAGGAGGCCGCTTCAAAGGGGAGGGTCATCTGTCTTAAACGAGGCAATAACGGCGAAAACTTCTGCATAATGATGCTCTTTTTGTGGCCAGCAGTTCGATGTGTGGTCAAGCCAAGGGTCAGATGAATCATCGATGGGCATGACAGTTGAATGTTGGCTCGATCCCGTCTGCCACGAAAGCGACTGGGACGGCACTCGGCCCGCTGTGTCTGCTTGACAACGCCATTTGTAAGGTTATAGGTGGGGACACAGAGTGCCCCCTGCAGGTTTGCCAATTGAGCAGGTCCTCGGAGAGTACTCACTTTCTTTGCCTTTGTAGAGACGTAGCTTTATTCGATTCCACCAGAGCCCCGGATAGCTTCTGAGATCGGAGGCATACGAAACCCATCCAAATGATCTCAAATTCGGAAAATTACAGGCCTTTCGAGGCCGTATCTTGACACCATCATGCTAACAATTTGATCCCCGTTACTATTAATAAACCATGCACCAAATAGACAATGGGGTCCAAGTTGATACTTGAGAATTCTACCAACACGCCGACCTGTTTCGTACGCTTCTACCGAGTTTAGATTGTGGATGCGCACCATCATCCATCATCCTCGCGATCATCCCGGGTGCCATCCTCGCCCTCATCTTCATCGCTATAATAGCGTCACCATCATCATCCATCATCATCTTCATCATCACCATCATCACTACCATTACTTCACTCATCACCATCACTAACATTATCTCAATCACCACCATCACCACCATCACCACCACCACCATCATCATCGACATCCATCCAACATTTTCATCGTCGGTAGTAATATCGATCAGCATTCCGCACGCACGCGGTACGAAGCACGAAAAACAACGAACACAAGAATAATAGAACAACGGCATTCATTCTCAACGAGAAAACTAATGCTACGAATAACGTACCTGCCCTGGTGGTGTATTTTATGGTGCCGATATTACGGGAGGAGAGCTCTACACGGAGCCCAAGCCGCTACCTTTGAAAACGCCCATCGTAAAACAAAAGCATGCCAGATTACTCTGTAGGTTTACATTATTTGTCACCTGGTACGAGTTTCAGCCCTAAACTTTCCATCATCGCCACTAAATAAATATAGTCTAGAAGGCGCGCGATCGGGCAAAGGAAAAATAAGTCAAGTGTAAGCAGGCATTTCGTAATGCCATGATCATGTCAGCCAATCAAAAGCCAACCAATGAACAGCGAGGTTGTGCACCAAAAGCGCGCAATGCAACAAGTTAGTCAAACAACCTCCCCTCTCTGTGCACGAAATACACTACATAACACACCCGAAAAAAACAACCGGCCGTTGTATCACGCAGCTTGCAAATATGAGTATCGACCCAAAACTTGTCGAACTCACAGCAGCTGACGACGTATTTAGTCTAGACTATAATAATTTAGAAAAAAATACAAGAGTGCATACGCTCAGTTCCGATTCAGCTTCAATTCCTACTGACTTGAGCCCACCAAATAGTTAAGGAAGGCGAAAGTGCTGTCTCCTGGCATCTTTGCCGATCACGTTGTAATCCTTGGGCAAATTATCAACGTCGTTGTCCGCCAGGAAAAAACACAGAAAGCCACAACCGACCACGTCACAACAAGCCTTGGGCGAACCAAACAACAGCCAAACACAGCATTTTATCGACGGGGGAAAAAAAAAGCCTCCGTACGCACCGCTGGCAGTCTAGCCCCAAGCTCAGCACGAACGCGCACTAGTCGTGCGGGTAATACCCCCCACACACCCACGCCCACTCCAAACGCCCATCGCGCCCTCAGTTTATGGCGAACAGTGCTACGTGTGTACCCATGGGCTATAGGCATTCATGTTGTCATGCGAGCCCATGCCCCTTTTTTAAACCGTCATACCGCCGAACGCGGTAGTCCATACTCTATCTGGTCTTCGTATGACAGAGTGCACTAGGGGGGCCTCAGTAAGGCGACGGTATGGTGTGCTATAGAGAGCAAAACGATCGCCTTATTGGGGGAAGCCGCCTTATTCATGTTATTCATATTCCATAAATAAAACAAAAAAGGAGGACGACAAGCGACCACTCGGGATTGTTCGCTTCTTCTGCTCATCCCACATACTCCTTCCAATGGGGGACTGACGGTGGAAACATGCGGCGGGTTCAGCAGTCGTCGTAGTTGTATTAATTTCCTATCAAATCTACCTTATAGACAGGACTTCTTCCACTCGCTGTCAATACCCCACTACCTTACTCCCTATTCGCGCAACTTGTTCCATTTTGTCGGTTCCCAACCCGCGTGCCAAAAAAAGAAGAAGCTCAAAACAACTTCGGTAAGGCAAAAAACAAAAAAACAAACTCAAAGCAATCGGACAAGGTCACCCTACCGTATAACAACTCCTTCATCAGATTAGTCAACCAGCAAACAAACCCACAACTCCACTCCACCCAACAACTCCTTCGTCAGAATACCCAATGCAACCACGGTCAGCCGTAATATAGCATCGAGCATTCAGACGTACCGAAGAAAATTGATCGTCCACTAACTAACCAATTCGGAACCGACGTACAAGAAGCTACGGGAAAACGACGAGTTTGGCCTTACGGAGTGCCTAGAAAGAGCGCGCAGCAGCAAGAGCATCACCATGCTGAGGGCGAGCCGTCCATCTACCTCCTTCCGTTGCACTTCAGGCTCATCCTCCACCCACACCCACCCGGTGTGTGTTCGCGACGGCCAAACTCCTTTGTTTGGGTTGAAAAAAAACAATGTTATTAGACTATTTTTATTGTTATTTTCGCCTTCCGACAATATAGCGTAGATAGATAGATAGATGCTGTTCCGATGTAAATCGAATATCATTCCTTAAAAAAGCAGTAGACTAAACCATATCTATCTATGAAGTCGAATAATCCCTCATTAATATTGAAACCGATTAGCATTATACCACAACCCAAAGCGAACCAACCCGCAAAAAATATACCAGGTACGTAAGAAATAAAATAAAATGGGAGGGAAACATATCTCTAACCGACGTTGTCGCTGATTTTTCGTGGTTTGGATTGGCGTTGGCTTGCGGCGTTCCAAAGTTTCACTACTAACATCAAACCAGGTATGTTTCCCTACCCAAACTACCCAACCAAAGTTGGTAGTTCGCAAACACCGTAGTGTCCCCCATCTCCTTACGTCGCACTTCGGGCACAACACGTACCCCACTAGCCCGGGCTGCTTTGCGTAGCCGGCGCTGTCTGCATCAGGTTTGTTTTCCGATGGTTTTCCCCTCTCGAGGCCCAAAGGGGTCATCATGTATGTAACTCTTCCACTGTGGTAAAAAAAAAAAGCCACGCTATTTTCAGGCAGTTTGTCGCTAAAGACGTGGGTGCAGTAGTGAACGGGTTACCATTCCTCTATTAAACGAGCTGTCCAATACAATAAACACGAGACGGCGGATGGGGGGGTTTCCCTCACAAGTGTTTACCTACCCCGAAACATCAACCATGAAAAGTTGTTCGCGCTGCTCGATAGAGTGCTGTTGAGCACAACCGAGACAGCTCTGACGCGCGCAGCTGGTGGTGGGCGTAGACAACCATGCCGTGGTGGACGCTTTCTTACCCACCCACGGGTTGTGAGTCGGATTATTCCAACTAGGGGTAGGCCAGGGTTTCGGGCTGGCCCTGCAATGGGTACCGACGGCAGAGGAAATAATAGCTGCGAGTCGGGGTGGGGGTGAAGCAGAGACCTCCGGTGGTGGCAGTCCAGCTGCGTCCTTCAGTGTGGGACACGCGCCGTCGCACACAGAGGCTGCCCACAGCAGCAGAGCGCATCGTATTGATTCGGGACGCCGGCTCAGATGACCACCAACCTCCAGATCCATTTGCGGGCGGCGGGCACGGAGGACATGAAGCGGTACGCCGTGCGCTCTCCCGGTTGGGAGGGGCGGCGAGACATGAGATGGACCGTATGGCCATGGGCATTTTTATGGGGTACGTGGGGTGACAGTCCGCAACCGTCGCACACACAGACACATGGGGTTAACAGCGTCCGCCGCCGTGGCGGGGGTGAAGCGCTCTCGCCAAACAAACGGCGTTCATAGAGGCGGACGCCCTGCAGACTGTCCGCAAAGTTTGCACGTTTGCACACAGCGTGTGCACGGGACTATCGAAGCCGGATCTACTATCAATAGGGGTCAAGGTACTATAGAAGTTTGGGTATCATAAGAACGACAAGAAACCCGAAGGAAATATGCGAACAAGAGACAGATAAAATGCGCCCTGAGAAAAGGGAAAATGGGCAAGAAGTATGAGTGTGATCTCATCATGCCGCAGCAGAGAGGCCTCATTGCTCCCAAACTGTACACAAGTTAAAGCGTTGGCGAAATGTTACAGCAGTAATCTTGGAGCAAAACCCGGCGACGGAAGAAGGCCGTCTCTGGGGTGGGAGAAAAGCCTGATAGTTGTACAGAAAAAGTAAGACGATCCCACTTGCATCGTCGGCTCCCGTGCAGCAGCTAGAGAGAGGAAGCGGTTAGGGAAAACAGACCATCCCGCCCACCCATCATTGTGCGCGAGACACGCCGACAACGACATCAGTTTTATTTTGTACTTCGAAGAAGGCTTATTTTTCCGGGGTAACTACTCTCTGCGACGAGGTGCCGCGTTGATTACCATCGAATCAATGTGGGGGTGGTAGCCCTTGATGAGAATCTCCGGCTGATCGCAGCGGGGAGGTCTCAATGATCCCAAACTATATACGATTTAAAGCGTCGGCGAAATGTTACAGCAGTGAACGGGTTACTATTCCTCTATTAAACGAGTTGTCCAGTAAAACAAACACGAGAAGGTTGTGGCCAACAAGCACCTGTACCTGGCACCCTGTACAACCAAAAGGCGCCCGCCCGTAGCAATCTAGCCGATACTCTGCCCAAGACCACACCACCATTATATACCTACCCGTGGGTACGAACACCATCAATATCTATCTGTAGATACGAACACGAAGGGGTATTAAGTTTCCATCAAGTGCAACTCCAAGGGAAATAATCAAGAAAACCTACTCGATCACGGAGGCGAAATTTTGACTTTACTCCCGTTACATCACAACCAACCAATTGCGCCTTGAACGCGTACGAACTATTTTCTCCGTTCTGCATATATAATTCCCGCTTTGCATGAACAAGGATCACACGGTGTGTTTAGTAGGTTCTACACTCTGGGGATACCCGGGTACATACCCGAGTACGATCAAAACAACCAGGCTTTGTACCGAGTAGGTAGACACTCATAGGATATCCGGGTACTTACCCCGAATATGACTAAATCAACCAGGTTTGGTGCCAAATAATACTCTGGAGGTACCCGTGTACCTACCCGAGTATGGCCAAAACAATCAGGTTTGGTACCTGAGTGCCTGGTAGAAGGTACACGTTTGGGGATACCAGGGTACCTACACGAGTATGAACTAAACAACCGGGTTTGGTACCCGAGTAGTGCGTATATGCTTTGGGGATACCCGGGTATATGTTCTTGTTGGGTATACATTCGAGTATGACCGCAACAACCAAGTTTGGTACCCGTATATGCTTTGGAGGTACCCGGGTAGCTAGCTACCCGGTGACGACCAAAACAACCAGTTTTGCCCGGTACCCCAGAGTATACGCCCTACTAAAATAAAAACACACACCCTTCCAAGGCTTCACGTGTTTGCCGATGACAATACCGTAGGACACATCAACGCAGAAACTTACCGACCCTAACCCCTTCAGAACGGCAAAAGAAAAACCCACAGTATTTCCAAGTATTTTGTCCCCAGAAACAGCGCGAAAGAGGTTCACAAGACAGAGCAGGAACCGTACGACCCGATAGAAACCGACCTCAAGACACGGCAGACTCCGGCCATAGGACAAGAAAGCCAATTGTGAAAATACACCATAGACAGCGCTAATAGAAGACGCCACTGACCGTAGCACCAAAACTCCGTGAAAAGGAGACATATCACTCTGTAGCTGCCCGTGCGTCCTTCTGAGGGAAGCTTAAGTGAAGGGTCAACGACTTACTGCTGTACCACATACGAAGCATATGCGTATAGCTACTGTGCACTACTGCTACATAAAGCTAATGATGGTATTGAGGAGCTATGGACGCGGTCTTCGCGATCTAAGGGGCCAACGCTCACCGAGCAGGTTGCATTGCGGGCCATCAGCTGAAAAACCTTCAGCTAGTTGATTTTACCATACGGCTGATGATGTCTTTCACAACGCTAACAGCGGAATAGCTCCGGCCATAGCGCAATAGCTTGGGCAATACTGCAATGGCTTCGACAATAGCACCATAGTGTCTGTGGTCAATAGCACCGTAGTTTTGTCAAAAGCAGCAGCATAGCTTCGACGGCAACACAATAGCGTCGACAACTGCACAACAGCTTCAACAACAACACAGTACCTTCAACAACAACACAGTAGCTTCATCAATAGCACCATACGTTCCACAATAGCACACGAGCTCGGCAGAGGTTCAAAAGCTTCAACAAGAGCAGGGAAGAACGGAGTCAACATCAAAACCTACCCCATCCCATCCCACCATACGAAAGAACGAAATCATGGAACGACCGGAACAAACGAAAAAAGCAATTGCCCGGTCGACAAATCGGGAAATTATGATATCCAGATAACTGTTTGTTACTTCTACCACGCAGGAAAGGGCGGGCGCACTTACGTGGCACCAGGATCTGGCATCAAATACCGCCCTTTAGACGGAATACAAGAGCCGAGAGCCTTCCCACCCACCGCACATGCAAAGTAAAGGTGGAGTCCCAGGTACCCAAAGTAACCCCGTATACCCAAGGTAACCCAGGTACCTAAGGTTACCAATGTCAACCTGAGGTAGCCCAAGATAACCAAGGTAACTCCGTTACTCAAAATAACCCCGGATATCGGCGGTAACCTCAGGCACCCAAGGTAACCTCAGGTACCCAACGCAACCTAAGTTAACCAGAGGTAACCCAAGGTGACTCCAGAAAACCAAGATAACCCCGGGTACTCAAAACAACCCCGAGTACCCGCGGTAACCTCACGAACCCAAGGTAACGCCGGGTACCCAAGGAAAATCAAGGTAACCCTAGGAAGCCCTGGGTACACCAGGAACCTGGGTCAACCCCAGGTGTCCAAGATGATCCTAGTAACTCGAGGATATCTACTGCTCACTACTGACACGCTCTCAAACAAACCCTCTCCGCCCAATGAGCGTTTTGCACGACGACACGGTAGAAAAAAGTTCCGGCCGAATCACCTACAGAGTACCACAAGCAGTAGGCAAAAACGACAAGTACTCTAAGTGCCACGGATACTTCCAGTACTAAGTGCCACGGATACTTCCAATACCACAGGGAGTATAAGCACTACGAGTACGACATATATTACGAGTACCAAGTACTAACAGTACCATTAAGCACCACAAGTACGACAAGTTACAAGTACTAAAGTACCAACATACGCGCCAAACGTGCCAAAAGCACTACACGCACTACAGAGTATCCTAGTAACACGAACACCGGTCCCTTCGTGCCACCCAAATCTTATGTAAAACCAACGGGGACCATTTCCATTTTTACCATTCCAAAGCACCATGCGAACGACGCCACAAAACAATGCGGCCGCTGGTTGCCCAGCCAGCTTTCGTTCCTCTCTAAAAAGCACTCCGGTTCTACAGCGTATGATATGTTGCACCAACAGCATCTTTGGCCGATGGCGGCGGTGTTGGTGGTGGTGCAGACGCACGTGCTGCACGTCTGCATTCAATTCGCGCGTTCAACAAAACAACCCTCCATGCCAAAAACAAAACAAGCATCATGCCGAACAAAGCACTCATCATACCTAAGGCTATTATCAACTTGTTTTTTTTTTAGCCCAGATAAAGATAAAAAAAAGAAAATCCTTCTTTAAAATAGGAAAACTAACAGCGGACAGAGCATTCACTCTCATTTCAAACAGAGCAATACCCTGCCAATAAAAACACGTCGTGCCCAACACAGCACTCAACGTGCCCAACACATCACTCATTGTGCCCAACAGAGCCTTCGCAGGGTTTACTTATATATACACTCTGAGGGTACCATTGTACCTACCCGAGCAAGACCCAACCACCCAAGCTTGGTACCCGGATAACTCTCCAACAATATTGTTAGTAGGGTACATACTGTGGGGGTATATTCCCGGTTACCTATCCGAGTATGAGCCAAACAACCAGGCTTGGTACCCAGGTACACCTCCAAGGGCAGGGGGCATATACCTGGGTATCTACCCGAGTATGAGTCATACTCTGGGGGTACCCTTGAACCTACCCGAGTGCGAGCCAACAACCAGACTTGGTACCCGGGTACCTATCAGAGTATAACCCAATCAACCAGGGTTGGTACCGGGATATCCCTCCAAGGGTGTGTGTCGTAGGGCACATACTCTGAGGGTACCTGGGTATCTATCTACCCGACTATGGTCCATACTATGGGGTACCCGGAAACGTACCCGGAAACGTACCCGGTCACCTACCTGAATACGATCCATACTCTGGGGGTACCCGGAACCCTACTCAAGTATGAGCCAAACAACCAGGCTTGGAATCCGGGTACCCCGGAGTGTATACCCTACTGAATATCCCCTTGGGGCACCCATCATTCCCAACTCAACACCCATCACGCCAAATGGAGTACTCGGCAAGCCTATCGACACTGCCCCCCTCGCCACATCACAACGCTCCCTGGGACATTTCAGACACATATTTGGGACATGCCGGTCATCGCCCTAGTCGTGATTCGACTTCATCCGTTAGATGGTTGTAGGTGGTAGTAGTATGGGGCAGTAAGTGGTCATGGCTGAACTGACCCGGTCGCTCCCGTCGCTGCTTAGAGACGGTAACGTGGATGGAGGAAGGCATGGGGGGGGAGGGGAGGGGAGGAGAGGGGTTCGGGAGCGGAGGGGAGAGTAAGGTAGGGATAAGGCAACGGGAGGAGAGCATGGTACTGCGATTCGGCATGGCATTGTGTGGTGTGGCGTGTTGGCATGATAAGGGTACGTGGTAGCAGGTGGTAGTACGGGATAGTAGGTGATCATGGTTGGGTTGACCCGGTCGTTCCTGTCGCTGGTTGGAGACGGCACGGAAGGTGTAGGTTAGGGTAAGCAGGGTAGGGTAAGGTAGCGTAGAGCAGCGTAGGGTAAGGATAAGCCAAGGGAGGAGATAATAGCATTGGGATACAGTACGGTATGGTGTGGCATGGTATGATATGACATGTTCACGTACCATGGTACACAGTATAGGTGCGTGGTAGTAGGTAGTTGTAGGGAATACTAGGTGGCCACGGCTAGATGGACCCGGTGCCCCCAATTCTAGTTCGATACGGTAGGGAGGGTAGCGTAGGGTAGAGTAGAATAGGATAGACTAGGATAGCGTAGGGTAGGGTAGAGTAGGGTAGGGTGGCGTAGGGTAGGGCAAGGCAGGGTAGTGTAGGGTGAGATAGGGTGGGGAGGGCGGGTAGGGTAGGGGTGAGCCAAGGAAAGGAGAGCAAAGGACTGGGATACCGTATGTTATGGTACATGGTGTGGCCTGTCCTGTCCCGGCCTGGCGTGTTATACTATGGTTATGACAGGATACGATTGTGCGGTACTCCCAGTCGTACATTTTAACCCTCTCGGAACCCGTGCATAGCTCCAAACCAAATAAAAAGTGCGGTCGTTCGTGGCGACAGCGTGACAGTCTATGATAGCTCACGCTATGCGCGTGCCGCACAACTCCTCGCATGCGGGTCCGACATTAAAAGCGTCGTGTCCTATTCCAAAAGAGCAGCCCAATATTTAGTATAGCTGAAACTATAAACGCCATTTCGTATTCGCCAGGTTTCCCCTCTGGCGTTCCCAAACGGCTGCCACAGCACCCTGCCGGCCCTCCAGCCCCACAACAAACTTGGCCCAATCATTGCGGGGAAACAACAAATTGTTTAGCAATTATACTGAGATTAGTGTAGGACACACCCTTTCTCAGAGAAGAAATCTAGCCGAAAACCGCTGTTGTCTCGGTATCGCGCTGTAGTGTACCGCAGTTTGAGCTGGCAGCGGTACAGGTGCACCAACCATTTTTCGTCTGAGGTTCCCCATGTGACGAGCTTTAAAACTTTCCCAGAAACGCATTTGGATAAAACTGAAACTGCTTCGTACCGGGTGAACAAATCCCATGGCCTGGGTATATACCGAAAATCGTGCAGAAGAAAAAACAAAGTTCCGACAATTTTTGGTTAAGGAGCCCCGTCGTTCAGAAACCGTTTTGGAAAAAAAAATCGTTACCTCCATCGTAGTTGATACGAGCACAACCTTGCTGCGGGCGTGTCTTCAACTCCCAAGCATTTTGTTGGGACACTTGACGAATTGCTTGGTCTGTTCGACGCCGTACGCACTCGTCATCGCTGTATACCTGGTATTCATAATTTTCTCCATCTTTAACGACAGCAATCGAGTCCGCAAACGTTCGACACGCTACTCGTAACGCCACAAGGATAGGGCCTGCTGCACAACAGGGGAAAAGCGCAATACTCACCCCCAGTAGATTGTGCGGCGGCGATAGCGGTGGCGACGGCCTTCTGGTGCAGCTCCATTCGCTCCAGCAGTTCCCAGTCCACGCTCGCGCCCTTCTGCTGCCATTCCCGAGCGATAGTCGCCCTGATCTTCGCCAAGAGCTGCTCATTATAAAAAAAAAACAAAAAAAAAAACAGCAAACGAACGCAGGGAAAGGAGAAAAATAATTGCGTGAGGGTGAGAGCGACAGTGGTCTTGGGCAAGAGCAATTTATACCAGGAAAAAAACAAACAAGCATGTCAAAGTAAAACAGGAAAACCATCGGGTGAACAAGAACGTGGCAGCAGCTTTATTACAGTACTGAGTATTTGTTGAGTATTCGTTTTGTATTTTGTCGGGAAATCTCGTTGTATATGCTACAATAACTTTTTTCCAACATTTAAGATATTTCCAAGTCTGATTCCAAGAGTTTCGTCCGCATATCGGGAGTGCAGTACTAAACGGGGTACCGTTATGGACCGCTGAGGCTCACCTGCGGTAGGCGAACAGGCACACACGCCTCCACCAATGACTGAGGCGATGTTCGCAAGCACATCGCGCGGCTCGTTTCCCTGCACAGCAAG
The DNA here is from genome assembly GCA_012845835.1 of Undaria pinnatifida. Classification (NCBI taxonomy): domain Eukaryota; class Phaeophyceae; order Laminariales; family Alariaceae; genus Undaria; species Undaria pinnatifida. The sequence goes on from JABAKD010000024.1 coordinate 9,702,959, forward strand.
TACCATGGGGCAGTCGCAGCGTCAGCTACAAACCAACAGGCATCGCGGCAACAGTTATAAAGCGCACTTGCCAACCGGCGAGGCAACGCATACAAATTAACAGGCCTTGTGGCGGCAGTTATAAGTCAACAGGTGCGGCGGTGGCAGTTACAAACCAACAGGCCTCCCAGCAGCAGTTATAAACCCAACAGCCGCTATTGTAGCAGTGGCAGTGTGTGTAGCAGAAGCCGCGGTGAGAGTAACCTAGTCACCCACGCCGCGAACATCTACAAACATGTTCTACAGCAAAAAATAAATAATTCGGCCTTCGATTGCCGGGAGAGGCACGTTCTTTCGTGCTACGCGGTAAGGATACGCCCCCATCATCCTAGACAGTGCACTTAATGCTCCCTCACTTCAATCGCTCGACCGCTTCCGCACTCTTATGTCGTGAGCCACGGTTGGAACTTCGACTTTGGTTTTCGATTACTTGCAGAGGCATTTTCCCTCGCACTACGCTAGGGATACAGCCCCATCATTCGGAACAGCACAGTTGATACCCCTCCACTTCAAATCGCTCGACCGCTTCCGCCCTGTGAGTGGTGAACCACGGTCGGGAGTTTTGAGCTCGGTTTTCGAGTACAGTACGCGCAGAGGCATTTTCCCTTGCGCTACGCTACGGATACGGCCCTATCTTACGGCACAGTACAGTTGGTGCCCTCTCACTTCAATCGCTCGACGGCTTCCGCCCTCTGAGTGGTGAACCACGGTCGGAAGTTTGGGCTGTCCATGAATCTCCTGTACAAAGTCTCCCACTGCACGTGTGCGAACGGCTGTCAAATCAAGGCGGGGCAACGGTAACAGCAGCAGCAGTAGCCGCAGTAGCGGCAGTAGCAACAGCAGCAGCAGCAACAGCGACAGCAACAACAGCGATGGCAGCATGTCAAGAAATGGAGATATAGATAAACGGGCTATAAAGTTGTCGTCGTTGTGATCACAATAACCACAATCTAGTCCGTGGTCACAACGTTACTAGAAAGTACAAATACGACTACTGTTAATACTACTAATGCAACTACCATTAACACCACCACTAGCTGCCAGCTACTATCGCTTTGGCTACGGCTACGGCTACAGCTACTGCTACAGTACAGTAATCGCACCTTAGGGGGGCCCGCGACGAACATCTCCGTAAGGAATTCTTCCTGGCCAAACTTCGGCAGCAAAGCTTCTGCCTCCGTGTACACCGACATTCGTGCCAGCGCCTGAAACGACAACGACGTTGCAGTCGACGTTGATGAACATAGTGATGTCGATGTTGACAAGCACTTACGTTGATGGGCCATTCCATGGACCTCTTCGATCATTCCATCGACCACTCCATGGAACATCCCCATGAAACTTCCAATGGAGCCTTCCGTGGATCAGTTCACGGACCATTGCATGGACCACCATTGCATGTAACATCCCATGTAGCATTCCATGACATACTCGCAATTTTTTATAGAAACCTAGCGGTGCGTGTCTGTACAAACATCAGGTTTATACTATGTAGCCCACTCACGCTGTGTTACCTTGCCCACAGTGCCCAAACAGTCCACAGAACATTCCTTACGCGGAATATCCCACGGAAAACACGGATTATTTCATAGAAACCTAGCGGTGCTTGGCTGTGTAAACATCAGGTGTATACTATATCGCCCACTCACGCCGTGTTACCATGGCGACAGTGCACAAAATTTCCGCAGAACATTCCACAGAATATTCCTTCCTACGCGGAATATTCCATCACCATCTCCAACATTCTATGGAATCTTCCCAGGAACATTCCATGGGGTATCTTAATCCAATCTCCTATCGAAAACTAGCCATGCTTAAACTCGCTCACCCTGTGTTGCCACGCCGACAGTGCCCGTGTTGGCTTTGCCCTCCGGAAGTACCGGTCGAAAGGCGACAAGAAGGATCTGCACGCCATAGCATAGCAGTAGTTCAACGCAACCCAATGCGTTGGGGTTTACCACGCATTGCATTTCGATTTCGATGGCACCGAGAGAGAGCAGGAGAGAGCGAGACGCAGAGAGACACACACGAGCACACAGAGAAAAGAGACAAAACAAAACAAGGTACATCGGTTATGTAGAGACTTACAGAGGGGGGAAAGCATCGAAAATTAATGCCATTTGCAGCATTGGCCAAACGAAGCAGCCGGGCTGCTGGTGTGGTGTGTCCGAGCCGTACAGCACCCGCGTAGCATGATGACATTCATGCTGCTGTACGTTTTTCCTAGGCGCTTGGCAATAACACACACGTTTCTCTATCGCGCTATCCATGGGTCAGACAAAGACAACTAGCCAAGCCAGCCTATCAGTCAGTCAACCAGCCATCCGCCAGCTAGACACACCTGGTTAAGTCAGCAAAGTGCCTCCTAAGGATGATGTCGTTGATAGCTCTGAGGCTATCCTTCCACTGCCCCTTCGTCTCCAAGCCAACCTTCCCTTTAGAAACCTCCGCTTCTGCTGCCGCTGCTGCTGCCGCGACGACCCCGGCGAGGGGGGTGGGCGGACGGTGCCCGTTCCCAGGGGCGGATACTGCTGCAGCCGCCACCGCTGCTGTTGCTGGGTTGTAAGGGCTGCTCGGATCTAGCAGCCTAGAGAGTACGGCCACATCTGGGAGCATCACCTGGAAACAGAAAATAGTACCGGAGGGTGTATGATAACGCAGGTAAGCCTAGACACGAATACACCTTCGATATTCCCGCTACCACCAGTGTCGCAGCGTTGTAAGCACTCCTGGGGTCTAGCAGGCAAGAGAGCACGGCCAGGTCTGCAAACACCTAGCGAAAGGCAAATACCACACACAAACTACAAACACAGGCAGTCACAGCCACACATACACAAAAACACATGCGAAGTGTTAGTACACCTATGACAGTCGCCAGGCGCAGCTGACATTTTTTTTTGTGGATCACCCCGCCTCCCACCGCCAAGACACATGTATGTACACATACCAGAAAACCAAAAGCTACATGGTAAGCAGTGTCAGGCATGAAACGCCGATGTAGGTCACGTTAGGCCACGCTACGGTAATGCATGAATGATACCAGTACGGGCGGAAACATAGGGATCGTCAGGGCAATAACACGAATGCAAAACGACCCTTACTTTTTCGTCTGGACTGGTATTTTTTTCTCACCGGCTGTTGCCTTGCGACGATAATGGGCTCGGTTGGTCTGTCGTCTTGACCCACCACCTGTTCTAGGCTCGCCCCCGCCCTCACCACCTGCACCCTAACGGGGGGGGGGCGCGCAGGAAGAGCCCCCTCCTTCGCCGGGGTCGGGCAGTTCCGATTTCTGATGGTGCGCAAAGAAAGGATGCAAATCGACGCCACGGTAGGAAGCAAAGAGGACAGACATTGTAGACATACAAAGAGGAAAGGCTGCATCTTCAGGGAAATTATCCCACACTAAGCATCCGTACCATGTATCGAAACACATCATACCATACCATACCACACCACACCATACCATGCCACACCATACCATGCCACACCACACCACACCATACCACAGCTCACCACGCTAACCCATACCACAACGCAGGAGTACCATACCATACCATGTACCATACCATACCATACCATGTACCATACCATACCATACCATGTACCATACCATACCATGCATGGGGCCGCTGGAGACGTCGTATGAAAGTCCCTTCTGCAATTTTTAGAAAGTGGCGCTCCCAGAACCACCACACCCAACCATACCATGCCATAACATACTATGCCACACCATACAAAAACATACCAAACCATATCATACTATACCATACCGTGCCATACAATACCATGCCACACCACACCGTACCTGGGGCTGCTGGTGACGTCGACTGAAAGCTCCTTCTGCAGCTTTCTGAAAGTTGCCGTGCCAGCGTTAGGACTCCTACCCGCCGCCCCGGGCAAAACGATGGCGTTCGGCCACCTGCATTGTATGTTCAGCATGCCAAAACGCATCAGCAGACAATGTAGACTGTTACTAGCTAAGCACACTGTTTACATTCACCATTTCGGCTCTCCTCGAAACAAACAAATTGCAAAGTTACACCAGCAATAAAATTTAGATTTGTTTTTAAGTAAACTGAGAACAATCTCCTTGTTACGGATTGCACTACTTTTATGATCACCCACCTACGCATAGCCAATAACTTCAGAAAGGCTCACCGGGAGAGCGTCCTGAGGAAGATGGGGTTGATAACGCCGAGAAGCATGCTAGGAAACCCACCGCTGGCTTCCACTCCCACCACCGGTGCAGGCACCCCTAACACCGAAGATCTGAAGGTGTTGCCAAAGCCGAACGGGGGGGCGGTAAGGCGCTATCATATATCGTACGGTATGGCATGGTATGGCACGGTGTGGTACCGTACGGTATGATATGTTATGGTGTGATATTGTATCATCACCAAGACAAGGGCCAAGCACAGGCACGTAGCGAAGGGGGAAACGGAAGACGTTAAATATGGTTTGGTACGGTACGGTATGGCATGTTATTGTACGGTATTGTTGTATCGCGTACTAGGGAGGAAGCAGTTCACCTGGTGTGAGCAATCGAATAATGCAATACCTGTTGTGTTCCGGTGGAGTTTATCCTTGTGAGATAAGCATAATGACAGCCGCCGTCGTAGTGTCACCAAACTCCAGGTTGCGCTAAAATCACGCAATCATACTGCTGCTGCCGTGACTCACCCCCAAAGCTGCTGCTTGCTGACTTTATCGTGCGCTGCAACGATGTCTTGGTAATCCGGGTCGAAGGTGGTAAAGTGTGGTCGGAAGTCTCCTCCAAAGTACACAGGGGATGCCAAGCTCACCTGCGATCAACATCAACAACATCAACATCATCATCAACCACAACAACAACAACAACAGCAACAACAACATAATCAACAACAGCATCAACATAATCAACAACAGCAACCACATCAACAACGACAACAACAACAACAGCAGCAGCAGCAACAGCAGCAGTACCAGCAACAAAAGGGGCAAAAGCAAAAGCCAAAACAATTGTGTGTCAAGCGTTACCACGTACGATGGTAACAACTTACCATTCCGAGGATAGCAGCCGACGAAGCTCCCACGCTCGACCCGACGACCAGCGTAGGGGCGCCCGTGAGAACCAGCTCCCAGAGCAGCCAAAGGTGCTCCACAAGTTTCTTCCCAAAGATGCTGTACAGCCCGATGCTTTGGAACAGACCCTGCTTAGACCGGAAACGAGCCTCATCCGCCAAGAGCATTTCGGCAAAAGGTGACCGCCCCCCGTGCAAGTGGCTGGGGACGGAGGGGGGGGGGCGGGGGGAGGGGAGGGGAGGGGAGGGGAGGGGAGGGGAGGGGAGGGGAGGCGAAAAGAAAAACAACGCAGGACAGGAAAATGCACAAAATGTCACGAAAGGCCACGGAACGTCACGAAGCGTCATGAAACGGCAAAACACGAAGTACACAAGTGGAACGAAACAACCTGAACCGCCAAAAACCGCCACGAACCGCTAAAAATCCACGAATTTATACGAAACGTCCGGAAGCACGACATAACACAGCCAAACGACTGTACGACAACCATGAAAAGGCACGAAACGAAACGCCACGAATCGACTATAAACGACGCGCTACGAAACAGTACAAAGAAACACGAAAAATACCCAAACCGCCAAAAATTGTCACGGAGAGGAACCAAAAAAGAACACTATTCAAAACGCCAATCTTCGCCATAAAGCGGAACAAAAACGACTTATTCGAAACGTCAAAAACCGCCACAAAACGAACAAAACAAACCGCAAAAAGAAAACGCCACGAAACGGATCACGAAACAAAGCGACGCGAGACGACACAAACACGAAACGAAACGAACCTCGCGAAGCGATGGATGCTGACGTTTCTGGTGTGCTGGTGTTGGTTCTGGGCCTGCTGTGCGCCGGCCTTGCAAGCCTTGTTTACGCTGTTCGCGTTGAAAGTTGGCGGCCGCCCATCCCTCTCCTCTTGTCCCGCCCCAACCCCCGCCACAACCACCGTGGTGCTGGTGTTGCTGGTGCTGCCGCCGCCACCGCTGCTGCTGCACCCGCTGCCAGCACTACCAGAAGTTTTAGCCGCCTTTTGGCTAGACTTGTCACCGACCTTGCTCTCTTCTGTACCCTTGACATCCCCCGTGCCAGCTTTGCCAATTTCGGCATTCTCTCTCGCTTTTCCAGTTTCTGCAGGTTCTTCTCGGGTGTCTTTCGCTCCCCTCGTTTCGACAGCTTCTCGAGCTTCCCTCGTTTCTCGCGCTTTCTTCGCGTCCCCCTCTTCTCCCAGTTCTCGAGTTGCACCATCCCCACCCCCACCGCCATTGCTGCCGCCATCGACAACGACAACACCCTCGCCGTCCCCGTCAGCGTCAGCGCCACCACCGCTACCGCCGCCAGTTGACCCCAGCGGGCCTGAAACTTCCGCCGACGTTTGCACCGGGATAAGACTGCCGGCTGTCACTGTTGCTGCTGCTGTTGCTTCCGCGGCGGCCCTTCCTTCGCTTCCCCCCGCCCCTCCTCCCCCTCCGACTCCTCCTCCTTGAATACCGGCGGCTGATCGCACCATTGCTGCCGACGAAGAGGGGGGAGAGCAAGCCGAGGCCTGCTTCCCCTCTACACAAACACCACCACTCGACTCAGCCGCCAACCCCCTCGCCTCCTCCTCCCCTCCCTCCTTCCACTCACGCCCCCCCTTCCCCTCACGTCCCAACTTCCCCCCACGCTCCCCCTTCCCGAACTTCTGTCCGGCAGCCATCGGTTTCCCCGCCTGTATCGCCGCATCCGCCGCCACATTAGCAGCAGCAGCACCAACACCACCATCACCCTTCCCCACAAAGGCAGCCACAGCAGGGGAAAACGCGGGCGATCCATTACGCCCGCGGGTCCCCGTGGAAAACCTCCCAGGAGGCGTTGCAAACCCGGCGGGGGGGGGAAGCGGGGCGTCCCACGGGCTCTCGGGGGCGGAAGCAGCCCAAGCGCGCAATCCCGAGAGTTTCAGCCCCCCCGACCTCGGCTTGGGTGTCTTGCTGGGAGAAACCGTGGTGCTTCGAGCGAGGGCGACGGACCGCGTGGGAGATAAGCTTGTAGATCTCGCTCTGGCAGCAGACGCAAGTCTCGGGTCAGCGGCATATGCTGCTGCTGTCGCCGCTGCTGCTGCTGCTGTTAGCGCTGCTGCTGTCGTCGCTGCTGCTGTTGTCGCTGCTGGTGGTGGGTGTGATGACGGTGATGGTGGCGAGGGCGGTGAGGGTGGCGGTTGAAATTGGGCTCCGTGAGGGGGAGCGTGGTCGAAACACGCCTTTTCCTCTATGGCCGTAGCGGTGACACTATTGGTGGCAGTATTAATGGTATTGGCATTCGCGGTGGCATCAGTGGACACGGTTGATGACGCGCTAGCCTTTCCCGGTAGCGCAACGCCGACAGTCTCAAGGGAGGGCAAGCTTCGAGCAGATGCATCGCCTTGCTGCTGCCGTTGCAGCCCCGCCGCCGTTGCCGCCGCCGAAAAAGCTGCCTGCAAAGATCCAGCACCAGCACCACCAGTAGCACTACCCGTCTGTTGCCGCAATTCCAGTAGACCTGCGAACTTTCCCTGCCCTTGTTCTAGCCTTTCACCTTGGCCTTGGTCCCTCCGCGATACGGAAGTGCCCTCAACGCCAACGCTCTGCTCATTCCCCCCGTCTTCCCTCCCCCCGCTTTCCAGCCCTTGTACCGCCACTCCCCCCCCCTCCTCACCCCGCCCTTCCCCTTGCCTCAACACCGCCTCCGCCTCCTCCTCCTCCTGTTCTTCCTCGTCTTCCTCACTGTCTCGGTCGGCGACGTAATAGCAGCTCTGGGCTAGGTTGGAGCCGCCGGAGCCGTCAAGGGCTAGGAGGGGAGGGTTGCCGTTCCTTGGGGTGGTCAGCCACGTCTAAAGACGATAAGAAAAGCCGATGAGCAGATGAGAAGACAAAGACAGCTAGACAATAAGAAAAAAAACAAGGCCATCAGATGGGCAATCGAGCAGGCAGGCAGATTATCAATTGAGCAAACAACTAAACAAGAACAGTAGCAGCTCTGGGGTAGGTTGGAGCCGCCGGAGCCATCGAGGGCTTGGAGGGGAGGGGGGAGGGGGCGTCCTCATTTGTTGCTTGCCTAGTCATTTGACCATAGCATTGACCACGCATCCCCTTCGAGACGGAGCACCGTTCCTACTCCTAATAGAGACACCTCCAACATTTGGGCGCTCATTGCGCTTCTTCTATATACTACATATAACCTGTTTGCTCATCCTATCCTCGCCCTGTTTCGCCGTTTGCGGCCGGCTTGGAGGGGAGGGGTGCAGTATATTTCGGGTGGTCAGCCACATTAAAAGACGAGCAGAAAAGCGGACGAGCAGATGAGCAAGCGAGCAGACAAAAACTCAAGTGCAAGCAGACAAACAGAAAATAAAAGGAAAAAAGAAGATAAGCGGGCGACCTGATGAGCGATTGAGCACACCAAAAAACAAACCAAACAAGAGGGTGAGCAAACGAAGACAAGCAATGAAAAACAAAAAAAGGAATAGACAAGCAGGAGCATAGCGACGCAGGCCAGCAGACGGGCAAAGGAGACGAGCAGACCAGCAGACGAGCAATACACCAGTCAGGCGGAGGGGCAATTGAGCACACAGGCAGACAAGCGGATGAGCACAGAACCAAGCAAACAGATCCAATGGAGTCGTCGACGGGGCCGCAATGATGGCGGGGGGAGGAGGGAGAGGTGGGGTGGGCGGTGGGAGGGACGGACGCCGGTACTCGCGTGTACACCGCTGGTGCTGCCGCTGCTTGCAATTGCTACTGCTTCTTCAGCTGCTTATGCTGATGGCTGCAGAGTCGGTGTTTATCGCGCGGATATGGGCCGCTCGGTTGTTGCGCTGCCGTTGTTTGGCAGTGCACCGCACAGCATGATGTGTTTCGCAGTATCATACACCAGTAACATGGATTCACACCACCGCAGCAGAGCAGCACCGATCGTATTACCATTCCACCATCTCACAGTTTCACACGACCGCATCCCACCTCGCCACATGATCGCAACACCACACCGCACACCACACGAAAATATACTGCCAAAAGACGTTATCACTCAGTGAGGGTTCGGAAACACCATCGCTCACCTCGGAAGGGCTCTCGCAGATCACAGAAGCCAGCGACCCTGACCCCAGAGAAGACTTGCTATTGCGCACCATACGGCTACCAGAGCAGCGTCCATCTTCCTCCCCTTCCGCAGCAACTCGCAGCAGCCCCGGACTGCCCCCTGCCCCCGGCCAAAACACGCCACCACCACCACCGCCACCATGGCTAGGAGAATCTGCGCCAGAAAACCCATTATTCTGACCCCACTCTGGTTCTTCAGGGTTAAAGTCAGCGCGCCCAAGACCAACATTAGGAGCACCGTTAGGGGTTCCGCCGCCGGTGGAGGCGGTAGTTTCGCCGCCCAGTACGGTTACAGAAACGGCAGTTTCATCGACGCCGAAACTGTTACCGTTACCGGCTACCGTGGTTTCACCGCGAGTCCCACCACCATCACCGCCACCACCACCACCGCGCGTCCCGCTGGCGGGGGTGGTGTTAGCACTGCCATTGGCGTGAAGCCGAACGTGGTGGGGGTGGGAGGAGTCCGTGCCTTCAGCGTGGTCGTGTGCTCCTCTGTCCGAGGGGGTGAAGCAGCTGCCGCTGCTGCCGCGGCGAGACCGTGTGCTAACGGGGCTGGACTGCGGTAAGTCGCAGCTGCCGCAACCGCTTAGTGTTCGGGTGAGGCTTTTGACGCGAGCCCTCGGCCACAGCGCGCACAGGTGAACCCCGTGGTGATACCTAAGGTTGACCGAGAGCACCACCGCAAGGTTTAGCAAAACACAAGGAATCAAGCGGGGGAAAACACAAGGCATTTTCACAAAGCAAGACACCACCCGCGGGTCAAGTCAGGACATTTTCAAAACCTCGCGGGTTGGGTCGGATCAGGTCAGGAGAGGCGTTCCATGTCTCACGGATCAGGTCGGGTCAGGTCAGAAGGTTTCTCTTCTGCCGGGTTGGGTCGGGGCGACCTGTGAGGAGTGACCCGACCCCTTAAGATCCCTGGAACTGGAAAGTATGGGCCATATACTTGTATACGCATATGCGTTTGACCCGTACGGAACCGTACCCCTGTCTTCGGATCAAATTACTTGAAAATAGAATGGACTAATACATAAAAACCAACTTTGGAAAGGAACCCGCGCTTTTTGTAAAAAAAGTGCTTGAATCTAGCGCCGATGAATATTGCAGTATTAAAAGAGTAAAAGGCGGGCCGGCACGTAGAAAATACACTCCAGCTGTGAGATCGAAGATTCCGTCGAAACTCATCTCTGCAAGCCAATTGCGCGTATTACTGGGCGTGTCCTCATTAAGGATATAGGTCGGTGACTCCCCTAAGAACTACAGTGTAGCTTGTGCCAGGGTCAACAGCGTGATGTTGATCAATCTGTGCACGGAAACTGTAAAACCCGTTTTTGAGGGGGACAAAACCTGACGGCCGTGAAAGCAATGCATCAGTTTATCACGTATATCCTGTAAGTCGTGTAACCGGTGAGGGGAGGGCGGCATTTTTAAGGGGGGGGGGGGGGGGTTGGGGGGGTTCCAACAGTTTTAGGTCGAATAAACGTATAGGATCTTACTGTATGCGTGGTGCTAGGTCCAGGCGATAGTAGGGGTGGCGGGGAAGGAGGGGCCGCGTGGGGGGTTAATTTGAACTCGAAGACCATAAGTATAAATGCAATAAATGAATTCGAGCTACCGCATGGATGGTTCTAAAGGTAAAGAGGTTATATTTATTACATATACATGTCTCCATGTATCCATACGAGATACGAGTGCGCTTTGTTTCGTACGCTTTGTTTCGTACGCTTTGGGTGAGAAACTATCCGAAAGTAGCGTGGAAAATATAAGCTCAACCCCCGGAACCACAAACGTAGAGCTATCCTCCACTAGTCTATCAATCGTCAGCGGGCAGTGTCGTGCCGTCCGATGATGTGCCTCTGCTATACTTGACCAGCCACTTCGATGCACGCGACAAGAGTTATCAAAGGCACATATTTCCTTTCCTCCCTGCCTCTGATCATAATAAGCCACCCGTAGAGCCCCTGACTGTTAAAATATCAATGGTTAATTCTGGCGTACCTGGTACCTGGTATGTTAATAAAACTGATACTTCGAAGTATCTCATTCGCTTTGCGAACTTGAGATATCCTGCTTTAGAAATGCACCCCCGATTTGGTGAGTACTTACATTAACCTGATGTGGAAACAGGTAAGAGCAACCCCTTTGGAATTGCACACAGGCTTTAGGTAAAAAAATACTTGAAAATAGAGTGGAAAAATGAAAGATCAACCCCGTTGGAACCACACCCACGCTTTTGGCGAAAAATTAGCTGAAAACAGTGCGGACGAACATGGCACTATTACTAGTACACCGGTTGCAGGGGGGCGGGCATGATGGAATGATCCACGTAACTTACCGATTTAACTGATTGCCTTGCCTGTTTTCAACGAATAATTTGGATGAATATTTTGACTTGACTGTCGTTTTTATAAACAGTTTGACAAATTTACAAATTTACCCGACTGAGTCGACCAACTTTTTCGGCTGACTGAGATATGATTGACTGATTTAAATGGCAGATTTAGCCGACTCACCTGTACTGAGATGCCATCTGGGGAGGCATATCGATGCCGGGGACCTGAAACATGGACGGTTTTGACTATTAATATTGCGACCGACTGATTTGACTGCTTTTGAATGCCAATAATAATTCGTATTGTATGATCTGACTGACATATTCGACTTTGTTGCCCGCGTGCTCATTGCGGTTGGCATTGCATGGCCAAATCACCTTGTTGCTGTATTTGCGATGTGTATCTCCGTCTCGTAGTTTGCGACCACAGAGCTCGTCTCTCGAGGCATGAGCACGGACACTGGTTATGCTGGATGCAGATGGGTGGACATATCAGTTTAATATGAACAACACCCACTGCTTGATCCAACGGACTGATTTGACTGACTGGTTTGACGGACCGGTTTGACTGACCGTCTCGACTGACCGATTGAATGACCAATTCGATCGACTGGTTTGACTGATAGACTTGACTGACTGGTTTGACCGGCTCACCTGTACTGAGATGCCACCTGGGGAGGCATGTCGATGTCGGGGACCTGGAACATGATGGTTTCGCTCAGAAAAGGGAGAGGACACAGCGATCCGGGGCAAGGTGCTGGCCACTGTTCCATCGATGCGAAAACGGCTTCCAGCACAGCTGGTCCGTGGGAAAAGTAGAGCGGCCCGATAACCTGACCATGCGGCAGAGCAACCCATACGGACGCGCATATGTTCATCAGTGCATGCACCATCAATCAACACATGTGTGCTAAAATATGTGCGATGAACAGTACCTTCATCCCAACAGCACACCCAGTGTACGTCCTGATCCTTCATCATTAGTAACACTAAAAGTGTAATACTAATACTGGCACCTACGACTCTTCCTGCTGCTTCTTGCTATAGATAGTACTGCCGTTTCGTATTACTATTACCGCTACCACTGCAACGATACTATTAACCCATTTCCAACTCGTAAAATTATCCTAGTCCAACTCCAAGTGTTTCGTCCCCACATCGGGACTGCGGTGCTAAAAGCTAAAAGGGTTAATACTACAACCACCACAACGATCGTTGCAACACCACTTATTAGTAGTGTTTCACTGGTACAAAACAAATCGTTACCTGGTACATACGTCAAAAGTATATACCTGGTACCTGGTATATATTGATAGGCTTTAACATGGGACTGTGCATCTGGCTGTGCCTTCATTTTCCTCAAATTGGTTCTTGGGCCATGGGCAGAGCCCAGTCCCCCACCGAGAAGCTTCGCAGTTTGTTCGTGCACTCGGCACCGTACTATGTCACAAGCTCACCTTGACCAGGCGCTCGAAGAGGTTAACGTAAGGGTAGCGGCTGACCACCACCACCGACTTCTGGAACATTCCACGAGCACATTCCTGCTCGCCGGAACACACCGGGCCAGCAAACCCGGCACCAGCAAGAAGAAGACAGGGAAGGAGAGGATTGTAAGCCACAAGTCCTGTGGATAATATGGAAGCACCGGCCAGTTTTTTGGCCGCTCCTATAATATACTGTTATGATTGTCGTTGCCATTGTCGCGTAAGCGTGATGCAATCATTGGTACTGATGCGAGTATACATATTGCCTGTTTTGGTGCACGGTATATGTACACACCAATACCAGGGGTACCTCGTCATATTCTACATGATTAGACTACACGGCTGTACTATACGAGCCTCGTTCGCTTTGTACCTCGAACATAAATACTGGTACTACTGCTGCGCCAATATACTCCCGATTTTTACCTATTCCTGTTTGTGTACAACTTAAAACCTACAGTACAATATACCTCGTTTTCTACCCTTTCTGTCGTATACATGACCTTTCGCGCATAAACATTAACATGCTGTTGTTCATGTTTGCACACCATGCTGATGTATACAATGCCTAGTATACTGCTCCAGCTCTGCTTCCTGGCTCTGCGTACTGCTGTTCACGTTAACATTACAATAAATAAAAAATACACTCCGTCCAGCTGTGAGATCGAGGATTTCGTCGAAACTCATCTTTACATGCTGTGTATGATACTCCGATGGCGCGTGTTACCGGGTGAGTATGTCTGTATATGGTGAATGCGTATCATAATACATATACCTGGTACGCAATTTTTTTGCATAATTCATCTCCTGTCTGAAGAAGGCGTAGCAACCGTAACTATGGCCAAGCAGAGAGGACCTCAGGAGCGGTAACCGGTGCTTACCTCCCCAAAACACAAACAGTTTTAAATAGCCTAACTATTGTACTTAGACGTATACAACTATTATAAATACGCCAGCTGTGAGTTCGACAAATTTACTGTCGATACTCATCTTTGGAAGCTATTTGCTACCTCCACCACCCAAACAACCAACCAGCTACTAAACGAATCCCCCCCCTATCTATCAAGTACACAGGAGTACACAAGGTTCCCCTTCGAAACATGGTTGGATAGGAAGGAATCTCGGGGGTTTCGTAGCTTGAGAAAGGGGGGACGAAGTCTTGAAACGAAAAAAAAAAAAAAAAAACTTACGCATGGCCCAAATAACCCGGCAAGCAACGCCGACCAGCCCCAACAAGTGTGTAGTTTAGTCTACTCGTATGGTGTACCTTCGCCTACCTCGTTTCTCTCTTGCCGGAAGAACGCGTAGCAGTACTCGAAACTCTGGCCCAACAGAGAAGACTTCAGCAGCGGCAACCGGTGCGATTTCCTTGTTCTGCAGAGCAGCAATGGCACAGTAATAGTAAAGAGGGGGGAAACGCACGGAATCACGTACTTTCCGACGCAACTAGCTCAGCAGCGCAGCACCGTGCGGTGCCGTGCGGTCCGTGTCCTGCCCTGCGGTGGTGTGCTGTGCCGTGCTGCGCCGTACTGTCCTCTCTTTCGCATAGGTACCAGGTACCAGGTACCGGTTTGTACGTGAGTATCTGTGACCCGCATTATAAATACTCGTCTCTGCTTGCTTCTTCATTTATGTCTTCCTTAGTTTTTTTTGTAGTCATACCACGTATTTTTCCCGGGCTCAATCGCCAATTTGGCCGCGGTAAACCCACGGTAATTGGTACCTGGTACACGGTACGTTACCGTGATAAATCGCAATTACTGTTCCCATCCGAACCGATACCAAGCAAATCACATGCTCCCATTCCCATCCAAATCGTTACCGAGAAAATCATGTTATTCCATTCCCATCCAAACAACTACCGTGCAAATATCGCCATGTCTGTGGTTTCTCGTTACCACTCAACCAAATACCGCGCAAATGTACAGTCCCCAATTACCGTACCGTAAGGCAAAAATAATTAAATTACCGCAGACACCTCGATTCGATCTGACCATCTACGCCAGCGGGTGAGGCGGTCAATTTTGATGGACTAGCCTCACGGATCAATTCACTCTTGGCGACTAAACGTTTTTCATGGCGATTTTTTTTTCCTTCTAATTCTGAGAGCCCAGATTAACGAAGGGCACGGCAAATCGTAATTCGATTTTTTTGTTAATTTCACGAAAATACACGAAAAAATCAACCACTACCAAGGAACGGCGTAGTGCGTTCTAGAATTAAAAAACGCAAAAGGGTCAACGAACACCCGTGGGCAACGACCGAGGCGAGCGATGGCTCGCGCCCTCCCCGGAGCGCGGCGGCTAGCGGCAGATTGCTCTTGCCGGCAGCGGCTTGGAGGCTATGGCTCTAGGCTTCTCTTGGACGTGCTGGCGCCGCCCCACCGCCCCACACGGACAGCAGCGACGGGGATTCAGCGGTCGAACTTCTGAGCGAAGTCATCATGTGGTATTTGGTCGTGTAACTTTCGAGGTGCAGGGCGACGAAAAACTGGGTTTGCGGCGGTCTCGATTGTTTTCGAAGCGTCGAAGGCGGTCTAGGCTGTGCTAAGGGCCTTCGGAGGCAGCGCTGCGGCTGCTCTGGTGGTCCTACCTCTCGCGATGCTGGCTTCTCGCCTTTCAATCAGTCGACGATATGGCACCACTTCGTGTGGCCGGCTTCGGTCACATAGAACAAACATGTCATGCCTAGGTGCACAAACCCCCCAAATTGAATTTCGATTTTCGACTAAATTCGACAAAATACTATTTCTTTTACTTCTTTGTTGAATTTGTTTTTTCGTAATAATCCTGAGAATGCTTCCGCGGTGATCCATTTTTTGACCAATCACACGCAAATTAAAATCGAATTTCGATTTGGCAAGTTCCTCGTTAATCTGGGCCCTGAACGATATTTATTTTGGGACTATAAACAAACGTGTTATTTTGGTTGTTGAGGCGGACAGACACCCGCGCGCGCTGAAAGCACAAAAGCGCAAAGCACAAGCACAACCAAAACACGCGCGACCGAGGGCAAGCAGTCATGAGCGGAGTCGAAGCTGTTGGTCATGGTGATGGTGATGGTGACAGCAAAACGCAGGTGGAGGTGGGGTGGTTGCGTCTGACGCAGTGATTCCTTCCGCCGGAGGTGGTTCCGCCGGTGGTGGCGGCGGTGCTGCAGCCACACATGCTGCTGACGGGCATGTTGTGCCGCAGCTTGGCATCGTTTACCGTACTACGCCGCAACTAAATGTGGAATACAATTAAATGTGAAGGTGGCATCGTCAGCTAGCACACAGCACAGCACAGGGCAATCAGCTCTGCACACGTAGCTCTTGGCATTATCAAGTCGATATCTGCACCAAATCATGGGCCTCTTCTTTTGGCCCCTTTCACATTTAGTTGTATTCTTCCTTGAGCGAGCGTACCGAGCAGCGTCAGGTAGCCCTTGTACATGATACAACGTAACTGTTACTAGACTTTTGCGGAGATAAAATCTTTATAATACTGATGTAAAAATACCTTTCTTACACAATCGGATTTGTCAGTCGAAAACGGCTTTTTTCGACTGAAGCGCCAACGCTGGCTTGGCTATCATTGCTGTTGCTTCTCGCCGCAAGTCAGCGTGGCGTATTCCTAGCTCCGCTCGCCAGCGGCGCGTATCACACGACCACAGCAGCGCGCGGTATCGATGCTATTTTGCCAACAACGGCCACGCCTGCTGTAGCTTTGGCGGCTCTCGGCTGGGGTGCAACGCCACAAACGTAGCTTTGGCGGCTTTCGGCTGAAATCCAACGCCACCAACCCGTTTGACGAGAGTTCGTAGCGCGCGAAGCCCGCGTTGCTCGCGGTGAACGCGCGAAGCACAGAGCTGCTAACCGATTTTCGACTGCCATACAGCAGTACAGCAGCATGATTCTCCCTCACACCAACAGCCTCTAGGAATAGCACAAAACCCATAAAATCGGCGATCTTTTAGTAGGGGTGCACGGGGCCAAGAAAAGGAAAAGAAAAGGAAATTTTGGGGTCTACTTGCGAGTCTGCCGCCAGAACGAAATGCCACGTGGTTTTTCGACGGTCTACAGCAGTACGAACGACTTCCGATACACCCACCGAAGCACGGACTACCGGCCAATTGCGCGATCGACAGCTGGCTGTGGTTGTCACGCGTCTCTGTGCTGGGGGCCCCTGTGCCCTACCCCTTGTTCGCTTTTGTTCATGTAAAACCTGCGGTGTGCTCGATGGTCTCGCGGCAGCAGCACACCGGAACGTCCGCTCGTACGACGTATCATTCTTACAGGAAAAACTTGCAGGAAATATAATATTTTTTGTTTATTAATATGAACATAATACGGTCGTTATATATTGGACAGAGTGATGCGAGTACGACTAAACTTGCCAACGGCACTCGCACTGCACTTTGAGCTATCTGCTGTGGTTCTGGTTGCCACTAGTTGCTGCAGTATGTACTAGAAATTTTGCCCTACGGCTACTGCTGCTACACCTGCTGTTGTGTGTTTGCCAATGTCGTCAGTTGGCGTTCATGCTCATCGTACATACTGTTAAACAGTTGTTCTCACCCCGTACGTACGGATTTCCTCGTACCTCAAACGTGCGACGACAAGCTAAAAAAACAGAAGGAAGGTGACATGAAATGGCATGGACTATGGCCACAGAGAAGCGAGCACAACGGAATAGTTCGCTGCGGGTCAACCGCACTCGTTCATGCCTGCAGTAGAGGCTGCCTGAGCGTCAGCGGCCGTGCTAAAGCCAGCGCCAAAGGCCGAACAGACGGCTCTACGTGCTTGGTTTTGTCTCGAGATTCTGTGACGTGAAAATATCATGATTTGGGAGTTTTTTTGTAACGAAACGCCTTGCCGTCGGTAATTTGTGTCACGAAGTTGTTGGATATCGTCGGTAATTTTTGTCACGTTTTTGGTGCACCCACACTAAAAAATAGCCTTTCCAAATCGACTCGACTGACAATAACAAGAAGGACCAGCAGAATGCAGTCGAAAAAAAGTCCAGTCGAAGAGGGCCGTTTTCGACAGGCGGAATCCGACTGTGTAAGACATGGCCTAAAGGGTCTAATACCGAGGCCAACTATTCATGGGTGTGTTTAGCAGGGGAAATACTCCAGAGTAACCGGGTACAATACCTGGTTGTTTTGAATTTACTCGGGTATGTACCCGGGTACCCGCAGAGTGTACTTCGAAGTATTATTTTACATCTTCAACATACCTACTTGAAGTGCGTCGCCGCGAACAAACACAAGTCCTTCTTGCAAGAGACGAATATAATTTACACCGACTAAATGCAGCAATATATTATACGTCAGGAAATGTCTGCCAACGATGGCTGGGAAGCAATTCGTGGACAACGAACTCTTACCCAACCGCAAGGAAAACATCTTCAACTATGCCATACCCAACACGCCGAAAAAAATGACGGGCCAGCACTTCGACGGAGATACCGCAACGTCATGAAAAACACGGCATGACAGATATGTCAGGTTTGCACAATAGTTACGGTAAATTACGGCAACGAAGATTTTCCAGTTACGCACGGCAGTTTCGGCAAAATATGCGGACTGAAGATTACAAATTACCATCCCCAGCGTTTGCATGTTGTCCTTGATAAACCCGCTTGGAAAAACAATTTGTCTTTACCTGAAGCAGTAGAAGCAGTCCCCGATCTGGGTGGTGTTGCAGTCTGGCATGGCCAGCATCCGGATCCGCTGACGGTCGCCGTCATCCAAACTCTCCGGAGGGTACACCTGGGAAAATCCAAAGAAAAACCGAGGTATACCAAGTATGCGATACAACATTAGATATTGGTATCGGAAACTAGTACGGCTGGAATTGATACGATATCCGTATCGCACACTGTAAATGTTCGTTTTGGGAGTTATAGACATTTTTGACATATCTTGCTTCGATAAGAAAAGCCATAAGAAACTGCCATATATCATTGAAATCCCACGCAACCCTTTTAGCGCCCCAAAAATCTTCCCTATGGTAACAACTCCCAGTAATTTGTCTCCGACAGTGGGTTTCCAGAGGTAAAGGCTGTAAGCTGCACCTGGTACCAGGTATACTAGCATTCCTCCAACTACTGTTAATCTATTAGTACCTAGGCCATCGAATTCTCCATCGTGTTGCACCTTTGTTGTCTGTCAAGGTCTGTCACAAGCAGCAAGTGGGGAACCCCCTAATAACTGTAGCCACTATCATACCCCCATCGAAGAATGCGTTGAAAGATAAAATACCAGATACGGTCTTACCAAACGTCTAAACGGGACCTCGCAGCAGTGTGTATTCCTCACATTAAAATCATCTCCACCCATCTAACCTACATCCAGCACAACCAGTGTCCGTGCCCGAGGCCCCTTCCTACCATACATACTAATACAGGGAACGAGCTCTACGCCAACAAACCAAGACAGAGAGATATACACTGCAAATATGGCAAGGTGATTGGGCCATGCGATTCCAGCCGCAATGGACTCGAGGGCAACGCATATGCAAGGCAGCAACACCGCAATATATGCAAGAAAAAAACAAAAATAATAGGGTAAGAAAGAAAGAAGAGAGAACAAAGCAGTACGACTACCATGTATCGTATACCAGGTATATAACACTCAAGATAATCAATCCTCTGGAACAAACTTCCAGTCCGATTTCCTCCAAACCGAAGGAAGGGCAAACAGCACCATTAATATTGGGTGTGCTCAGTGCATGCGTAGCCGTCCGCAGTCATAACATATGACCATTGACCCTCGCATCCTTACAATGCCGAAACAGCACACGTCGGGTTTTTCACCGACTAGACAGAAATCGCGTGCAGCAGGCGCGAAGCGCCGTGTCGAATTCGGTGAGGGGCGTCAAGGGTGAGCTGCATGCTGCTAAGATGCACTTTGTCAGGGGGACTTCGGCGCCTTGTGCGTACAGGGGGCGCGCTCAACGAGAATGGCGGCTTCGGGATGATCCTCGTCGAGATCATTCCGCACAGAATCATTGCTCAGCGTCTGCACGCCTCGTTATCGAGAAAACCGGCTCGGAAACTCGTCTGAGGGGGTCTGTTATCTTGCGTGTTATGCGGTACAGCAGTAGAGATCCTTCTATATTGCCAATTGAGTGGAGCCGGTTGCCCCATGTGTAGCCATGTACAGTAGTGCCAAATCGCTTGGCACAGACGGGAACAACCAGTAATGCCAGTGTGCGGAGAAGTGCCGGTTGATGCTATAGTGCTCGCATTTCGGGCTGGCGCGTACCGGCACCATAGAGAGGCCACTGTGTGTGTTCTTCACAAAGTCCGGGACAGATATGCACACTGCAAAGACAGCAAGGTGGTTTATTTGGCCATGCAACGAACCGCAATGAACACGCGGGCAAAAAAAGATGCAAGCCAGCACACAAGACTATTTTCAACTACTGCTGTCGTATCATGCTGGGCACGTGTCGGAGATCTCCTTGCATTGTGGTACATCATTTACCCCAACAGCCCCGACTGTTTAATGTGTAACTGATGCTGTAACCGTCACTCTTGTTTAGAGGGGTTTCGACACTTTTTCCCACAGGGATTCGGGCTAAAATTACCCTCCAAACTATTAATAGACGTCAAGAAAGAATCCAATGCTCCCATGAAGCCTACGGCTTGCTGTATGAAGTACTACTAGTAGTACGTGAATATCCTCCCTGCTAACGTCAAGGTGATCGATTCACGTCTCACCAAGTGCATGCCATTGCTCGTAGGGAATTTTTTCTTGAGTAAAAAGCGACGAGCGATAAAGAGCGAGAGCCTGAGTTGGCAAAATTCGATGAAATCGACGAGCATAAAAACTGAAAAAAGGGAACGCTGAACCCTATGCGCGATAAACATGAAGGCATGCACCGGGGTGAAGACGGGAAGACACCTGTGACCACTGACCACGGCTTGCCCAGAAGGTCGCTGAAGGTAAAACCTCTCACGGGTGGAGCTTGAGACAAATTGTGATGGTGAAAAAAAGCGGGGAGTGACGTGGGCTCTTGATAAGATCCGACACAGGCTTTGGACCTGTATCAAATCGTATCACAAATCTAACAAGAACGAGGGTGTATCAGCAACGTTCAAATTACCAGTGGCTATTGCCCCTTGAGTTGAGCTGGGACCTCTATCATACATACATAACAGCAGTATATAACTGTGCACACACCTCGGAGACTAACAACGTCTTCGCTACATACCTTCACAATCTCCCCAAACGAATCCCGAGACTAACTACTTGACAATTAATACTAGTGTTAATCGCTATTAACAATTCGTAAATAAAAACGAATATCACGAGGGGATACATACTGCTAAGACCATCATACCGCTTATTCGACAAAATCGCTTGCTGCCTGCGGCCGGTCCTCGATTTTGGTCGTTGTGGGATCACGGTGCTCAGTGGGAATATTAGTTTCACTGAACGCAATACCAGGTGGGTATACAAGTTTCAGCTTTGGTGCCTCCCCATACGAGTGTATATCGTATCAGTGCGTAGACTGATGACGGACCGCAATCGCTCTTGCAAAATCCAGGGGATTCCTGTAACTTCAAAGACTAAAAACGCGCGACCGGAGCATCATGCAGTTTCTAGGTATTTGAGACATTTTGTGAAAATCACCTAACCAGGGCCAGTTTAGAGGGACACAGATTCGGTGGGATCAGGGTGGCAAACGGGAGTAGGGTGCAACTATGCGCGTGTTAACCACAGCTGTAAATTGCCTAGAGTCATTCAAGTTTTATGCAGAAGCAGTTTCATACCTGGTACAAGTAGTATACTATAAAAATAAAAAAGCACTCCAGCTGTGAGATCGAAGATTTCGTCGAAACTCATCTTTGCAAGCTGTGTGTAATACTCCGATCGCGCGCATTACTGTGTGTGTCCTCATTAAGGATATAGGTCGGGGACTCCCCTTGGAACTAGCTTGTGCCAAGGTCAACAGAGCGGTGGTGTTAATCAATCTGTGTGCGGTAACTGTAAACCCGTTTTCGAGGGAGGCAAAATCTGACGGCTGTAGAAGGAAATGCATCAGTTTATCGAGTATATCCTGTAAGTCGTAGAACCGGCGAGGGGAAGACGGAGTTTTTAATGGCGTGGGGGCCGGGGGCAGGGGGGGCGCGGGGTTTTGAAAAGGAAGGGGGAGGGGGGGGGAACTCAATCTATGCGCGGAAACAATAAAACCCTTGTATCTGATGGCACCAAAAATATGATACAGCACACTGGAAGTCATGCCCAGTACGACATAACAGGTACTATGTTTATACTGACAGAGTCATACTTACTGCTGACGCAGTCAGTATGCTGGACTGCATCAGTATGCTGGGTGGTTCGCAACGAAGTGAGAAATGCCGAGTGAATCGAGGCCGATTGCCACCCCTTCCGATGCTGGTGAGGGGGGGGGGGTACTCAGTTTGTGCATGGCCGTAGTCGTATGACCATAGACCCTCGCATCCCTACTATGCCGGGACGGAGCACGTCGGGTTTTCACCAACCAGGCAGACATTGCTTGCACCAAGGGCGAAGTGCCGTGAGGTGTTCGATGAGTCGCATGAAGGGTGAGTTGCATCCTTCCAAGCACTGCTTGTGAGACGGACTTCGGCAACTTGTGCCTACCTTCTTGCATATGGATGACAGCGCCAATGAGTTATACTTTGTTTCCTGGCGTGGCCACTCCAGAGACAGCAATGGGAATTACTATGTAACTGCCTCGTGGGTGCCTTAACATATTCGCACTACGTGATGCGATCATCCCCCTTGAGCTGAGTTTGGGTTCTCCACCTCGCACAACATGATCTTACTCGATAACCATCATGGTGACCACTAAAAAAAAAAAAAAAAGTACGCTGGTTGTCTAGCTCACGCAGTGAGTGGCATGTTATACAGCGTCGTTGCCAACCAACGCCAACCCAAATGTTCATATAATGTTTTACAGCGTCGGTGCCAACCGAGGCCAACTATTATATATGGGGGGGGGGAGTGTACTCAGTTTGTGCATGGCCGTAGTCGTGTATGACCATAGACCCTCGCAACCCTACTACGCCGGAACCGAACACGTCGGGTTTTACCAACCAAGCAGACATTGCCTGCACCAAGCGCGAAGCGCCGTGAGGTGTTCGGCGAGTCGCATGAAGGGCGAACTGCATTCTTCCAAGAACCGCTCGTAGGCCGGACTTCGGCACCATGTGCCTACTTTCTTGCTTATGGGTGACAGCGCCAATGAGTTACTTTGTTTTCTGGTGTGGCCACTCCAGAGACAGCGCTGGTGAGGGGGGGGGGGGGGGCTGGAAGCACCGCCGAAGGCCAAAAATCACGTGTGTTCGTTCGCTTCCCGTCACAATCGGGATTCAGTCCTACTGACGTGTATTGGCCGGGGGTGGTTGCGGGTATCGACACAGGTAAGAGAAGAAAAAACAACATCAAGAACATGCACTACTGCGCTACTTCGATACGAGCAGTGTTACGATTACCTCCGCCCCTCGCCTGCCTGAGGGCACCTTACTTTTGCTATTTCATTTCAGCCGTATGAGAGGCGCATGCAAGCCGGGGATGGAGGAAGCTCAGCCCCCTCCGTACCCTTGTTCTGAGACCATGTAAAAAATAATACGATTCAAGCATTCAAGCATGTTTGGTATAAGTTACAACAACTTTCTAACCATATCCTAACGCAATCAACCGGCCGTCTTCGTCTCGTACATAGCAATGTGCGTCAACCATGGTGTCGAAACAGTCGTACTATGTCGTAATCTTAGACATTACTATAGAAAGCTGTGCAGCAGTCGTGGTGCCGGGTTATATCGGTGCCCTTTAGTGCGGGGTGCCAGTTTCGTGCGGTGATAAAATCTTATACTGTAACGAGCTTGTTCTAACATAACACCGCACTAATAATAACCCACGAGAGTTCGAGGCTCAACAATATCAAAAGTGCTATCAATAGTGCGGTTACTGTCGTACGGAAAGG
Organism: Undaria pinnatifida; assembly: GCA_012845835.1. Classification (NCBI taxonomy): domain Eukaryota; class Phaeophyceae; order Laminariales; family Alariaceae; genus Undaria; species Undaria pinnatifida. The sequence goes on from JABAKD010000024.1 coordinate 9,726,940, forward strand.
CACCGCACCAATGAAGGATCACGACTCTGTACACATCCACAATCCAAACTCTCAAGTCCGCGTACACTTTGAAATCGACCGAATGGTTTACGTGAAAGGTGGAAATGTCAGTGTAATGTGAAATACACAAACATCTCACTGCTGCTGCGCATCACATGGACATGAAACCAAAAACGCTCGAGCGTCACCACCCCTTGTATTTAAAAAAGCCAAAACAAGGGCAGAAATTATGACAAACGGCTCAAGCTTGAATATGCCAGGAGTCAGGAGACGGCACTTTCACCCTTCCCTTCCTTTAATTGACAGCGTTCTTAGCTCTTTCCTGAAATGGCCTTGACAGACAACAACCTACTACCGCTATATATAGGTATTAGTGTGGAACACTGCACGGCCAACCGACAAATAAGCTTGCTGTTGTATTTGCGATGTGTTTCTCTGTCTTGTAGCGTATGAGCACAGAGTTCGCCTCTGCGACAGGTGAGGGGTTGGGCACGGACACTGGTTGTGCTGGATGAAGACGGGTGGAAATATCCTGGAAATATCAATTTAATGCGAAGAGCACACACACCCTTGACGAAAAAGATGGTATGCACCGGTAGGAGACAGCACTTTCAACCCGTTGCAGCGTTGTTTTTTTTTTCTCAATTATACCAGATACCAGGTAGCAAATTTTCCTATAATTTTCCTATAATTTCCGTGACAGACACGAGACGGCAAATGGGTCACTTGTAGTTTTATGTACATGTGAAGTAGTGTAGACCTCTCGGCCAACACCCCTGAAAGAGAGGGGTTTCCCTCTTGTGTGACGAGCCTCCTGACATCTTTGCTTGACAGATGACAGATACTGGTATGTACGACAAGTACCTGGTACAGCCGCACCTGGCAATCATACCTGGTGTAATATCATAGAGCATATTTTTCTTGATTCGGTTTGTCTGACATCAAACTACTACCTGGTAGTTTTTAGTGACGGAAAACCACCTCCCAGGTATACTCTTGACAGCGTGCATTTTCCGTTGCTTGACCTATCTCCCGACATGATATCATGATCTTGCCCAATGGCTTTTGAGGCTGAGGTGTGTATGTACGTTCTTCACATGTGAATGTGATTTCCCCAATCTACATTCCGTGCAACCAGCGTCCGTGCCGATTCCTCATCCACCATCCTACGGTCTAGAGAGAGGAAAGCTCTGTGATCACAAACGTACGGCTGTCATCCACGCCGACCTATCCCATTCGATCGTACGGTTCAATCGACACTGAAGCAGCAAAATGGTTGCAAGTGTTTTGCGATGTGTTCTTTCTAGTGATGGAACTCTTATCGGAAGTTCCGATCAAGCGTAAATCGTATCGGCAACATATCAGGTGGACAAGCGCCCCGATATCCGACAGGAACGCTTATTTCCAGCGGGGAGGGGATGCAGCGCTACCGTCCCCTCTCCCCCAGCTGAGAGGGTCCATGGTGAGTAGGTCAAATAATTCAACGTGAGATGACAGAAGAAGAGAAATTGACGGGGTTCCTTGGGCAGCATTGTATCATACCATGGGCTGTATTTCCGAATGACTGCGTCGCGTATCGATCGGAATCGGATTTTTTAGCGATCCCACGCGATCCGATAAGAATCGTTGTTGCTAATCGGATATCCGGTTGTTGGGCCCTACCGGATCGGAATCGATTGTGGTTCCGATATGAAATACTATTTCACATCGTATTTTACAGGACATATTGGAGCCGGTCGCCCCGGTGGTCTAGTGGTTACCCTCGAACACTACTGGCGTTAATGCTTGAGTTCGATTCTCACCGTGGTGAGATTTTGGCTTTACTTTCAAAAATGCAAAAACAAGAACCAACTGCTGAGAGCGGCTACGTAGCGGCGGGGCAGGTACAATTCGACGTGATTCGACGAGGGAAGAAAATGCTCGATTCTTCTCGCGATAAAAATCTGATAAAAACGAAGGCACGTACGTACGAACCTTGAGTGGGGAGGCGGGAGGAGGGCCCGCTATGTGACCCCGGATTTGAGTTACTACTCGTACTGGGAGGGAGGGCGAGAGTAGTGCGAGGATAGCAGTGGGATGAAGCAAAAATACAAATCTCTATATATATCCCCGTCATCAGGTTGGGTGGGGGGGTGATTGCTATTAATAGTGATTGCCAGTGATTGCTAGTGATTGGAGCCTGTGGCCTCTTCCCTCTAATGTAGGGCATAGAATGGGTCTCGTCGCTCGTTCGAACTCAGACGAATTCCTATTAATAGCGAGCCGATACGATGAATAACTTCGAAATTGGAACATGTAATTGGTCTCCCCGAAAACGACACCAAGCAAAAGGTATTTGAAATTTCCTTCGGTCGATTAGGTCCACAGCCCTATGTCATATCAGCTCCTAGCTTGAGGCTTTTGTTTATTCAACAGCAGCATCTATCCACATATAAGTTACCAGGTATTTGAACTTTCCTTCGATCGATTCGGTTCATAGCCCTATGTCATATCAGCTCCTAGCTTGAGGCTTACCAGGTACTGTTTATTCAACAGCAGCAGCAGTGCCATCTATCCAGCTATCTATTATGTACCCGTGGTACATACAGTAGAGTACCCGATTTAAGCGTCCTTGATAAAACGGATCGAAGAGCGGCCAAATCGTCTTGTCACGCCTTGCGGCGCCTACACTACCAAAACCTACCATTTGTACATAATCTCAGATAAGAGCGGCAAGGAGACAAGCGCATTAGCACTGGCCTCGTTCGAAGGGCTCTTGATTCGGGTGCCCCGCCGCTGCCCCGCTGTGTATCTAAATACTAAATACCAAGGTTGGCTATCTCCATTGTCTCCCATCGTGCTTGGTCGTCAGTCACACAGCAACGTCCTCCCCTTGGCCCTCGTCCCACAAATCGACCTTAACACCAACGGTTCGTTGTTCATACTTGACATCATCTCGTGCTGGCATCGGTTAATGCCGCTATTTTTAATAGCCACCATTAACAGCAGTATCAGGTACAGACTGCACTGCTGCGGTCGTTCTGGAATACCACCATATAACGTGAATGCAGATCACATACGATACAAGTTGATAGTGCAAGACAAGTAAATACCGGCAGTCTATAAATGCGTCTGTTGATAGCCGGCTATCGCAATACGCACTTTTTCATGTTGCGGGTTGGCTGAAGAGCTCACGGCTACTGCTGTGCGTTGTGCTTGATCTCGGAGGACGAACACCAAAGGGTACGATACAAACATGAAAACTGCTGTAGCATCTAACAAGTCAACGAGCCCTTCACACTCCGCAATCCACATGCTGTTTACTTAGTGATACACAGCTAGCGTTGGGCTGCGAAAGCAGCTGAGTTAAATCGACACACTACGCGTATGAAAATACATGGAAGTGTGGTGAGCTAAAGCTTTATTTTTCCCCATCCGCCGGAGGATAAAAAAAAAAAAAAAGATACAATGTGATACATCATCACAATGTGATACACCATCGTACGAGTACGTAATACATACCGGCGCTATACAGCGTCATAGGAGTGCATACAGCAGTAGCATGAGCAGCAGCAGCAGTGCGCCAGGTATTATACACAGCAGCAGTTTCGAGATGCGGCTAACGTATTAGGCAGTCCGACACCATTCCCATCACTCTTATACGCCCTACTCCCACCACCCACAGCGTACTACGGTACCCGTAAAGTACATGGGTAGGAGACAAAGCAGCAGCATGACCCGACAGAAATGCAAAACGCGCCGGCAAAAAAAAATCCTGGCGGTCGTTGGGTTGATTCGCTGACCCGGGTCCATTGGGAAAAATACCACCAAGAACACGCTGCGAAGCCACGCGACTGCCCCTGGCGACCTTCAGCGTCCCAATGGGTCGGGTTTCCCCCAAAATGTCGGGTTAGGGCTAGGGTCAGGGAAGAGATGGGCTTGCCTCAAAGGGTTGGGGTTAGGGTTAGGTGGACGGTTTATTCGGAAAAACGTCACCGAAACACGCTGCGGAGCTGCGTGACTGCCCCTCCCTGCCAACCGCGACCACCCCAAAGGGTTGGGTTTCACTGAAAGAGTTGGGGTTAGGGTTGGGGTTAGGTCGACGTTGAGTTTTAGAAAAACGCCACCAAAACACATTGCGGAGCCGTGTGACTGCCCCCGACGGCGACGAGCACCCCAAAGGAGTGGGTGTTCCCCAAAGGGTTAGGTTTAGGGTTATTGGTAGGTTGACGTTCATTTCTGGCAAAACGCCATCAAAACACGCTACGGAGCCGCGCGACTGCACCTGCCGACGACGAGCACCCCAAAAGAGATGATTTTCCCCATAGGGTAAGGGTGGGGGCTAGGGTTAAGGTTAGGTCGACTTTCATTTTTGGAAAACGCAACCGAAACACGCTGCGGAGCTACGCGACTGCTGCTGCCGACCTCGAGCACCCACAAGGGTTGGGTTCCCCCCGAACCCTTGGGGTTAGGGTTAACCCTTGGGGTTACGGTTAAGGTTAGGCCGACGTTTTTATGGGAAACGCCATCAAAGAACACCGCGGAGACGCGACTACCCCTGCCGACCTTGAGCACCCCCAAGGGTTGGGTTTCTCCCAAATTGTTAGGGTTAGGGTTGGGGTTAGGTCTGGGGTGGGGTTAGCCTGGACTACCGTGAAATATGTAAGTTGACCACCACCGGCAGGAGCTTTTCCGCAGGTGCATCCTGCATTTAGGGCGAGCCTAGCAGCGTGTATATTCTTTAGAGCAGCAGGAGTGCAATTCTTGGTTTGCGCCTGATGTAAATATCTCAGGTCCTTCTAGGTGTACGTGTCTGCATGCTGCATACTGCTCATGAATGATGATCGATTTTTGATGATTGATAATTGATTAAAATGTTCATTACCAGGTACGTGAAAACAGGAGTACAACACCAGCCGTCGACGCTTCTTATGCCATAATCTAGGCCGCGGTCGCGAAAAGACGCACGCGAAGACTACGAGGGTGCTGACACACATACCCGGTACGACGCTCGAATATTGAACTTTAGATATACCGTATGTAAGAGCAGGCAAGCGATAACGCTATTGTCTCCGTGCCGTGCTGGTCTTACCTCAGAGTGGCAGATTTGGAATAATATCATGTCGGTTTCAGTACAGGCGTCATAAGGCGTCACAAGCCGATTTGAACGCGTACTACGATACCCCACTAACACTTGCCACTGAATACACACGGTACACGCAGACCGATCGCGCCGAAAACACAGCAGTAGGAAGCGGTAGTATTTAGTTTTCGACCCAACGTGAAAAATCGTCCTTGTGCACTGACTGCTGTGTGCTTTGTTATTTTTGTTTCCACCGATCGGCATCCAGCACACCCGGTCGGTGTCCGTGCCGATGCCTCATCCTGGAGACTGGATAGACAAGCTCTGAGGCCACAAACGACGGGACAGAGATGTATACCCGCCGGTACATCCCAATATATGCACACGTCATGTAAATGCTGCGTGCGATACCCGTTGTGCACAGCTGTGCATCGCACCACAACACCCATATCATACTGCAGCAGTAGAAAAGAAAGCAGAACGTTTTTTTTTCGAAGTGCTGAGTGAGTATACATACGTTCAATGCAACAAAGCAGTCAACAAGGCAGTTTAAAGACATGGTTTTACCTCGCAGGAGTAAAAGATGTAGCACCCGGATGGGTTTTGCGCATATTTGCGGTAGCAGCATCAAACAGGAGCCAGCAGGTAGATGGGTTCCACGCGTATTTGAGCGGTTCTTGGAACTAAAAGGTATTCATTGTATTTTATGAAAAATATTTCAATTTATGACGGTAGTAGTTACCGAGTTTCAGCTCACGCTATCACTACAGCAGTGGGATCTGAAGGGTGCGAGGGTGCGCCAGCTATTAATAGCGTTGGGTGCGAAAGCAACTGAGAGTTAAATCGACACACGACGCGTATGGAAATACGTGGAAGTGTGGTGAGCTTGAGCTTTATTTTTCCCCATCTGCCGGAGGATGAAAAAAAAAAAAAAAATTACCGAGTTACCGCTCGTGCTGGTTACCACGGGTACTTCGTACGTCAGGCTGGGTATCGTAGCTTGTACCGTACGAGAGGACAATAGGATGCATTTTTCGTACACGTCGTAACAGTTCTGATACCCTTCACACTGATAGTTCGGCTAGATCCCGATAGCGCCTGCCCTCGTTTGAGTACGCCAAGGCTCGTGCTAACGTTAAACCAAACACAGAACAAAAATTGCATCGTGTACGATTCGTACGGCGGTGCTTGTGCAGCGCACGTCGTGCAGGCTGGGCACTCGGCAAGTCTTCAACTAAAACACCAAATAATCCTGTTCCCTGTTCAAGTGTATTTTCATACATGTTGATCAAGTCCTGCGCTAGCTGGCCTACCCTTCACCCCCGTGGTAACGACAGCACGAGCTGACCCTACCGGCGGTCACCGTTACTATTCCAGCAGCGCAAGCTGCCGTTGTATACGGACGCGCGAGTATGTCGACATGACTTGATCCATGGGGATTTGGTGCGGCGATAGTCTCTGGGAAATATGGGTGCAATTCCATGAGCAGCCGAGACAAGCGCGGGTAATACTAAGATGCATATAAAAAAGACATCGACAAACTACGCGCTAGTATGATATGCATGATGGCCGTATGTATGGCATGATATCAATGTAGAGCCTGCGAGCCGTTGCTGTCTGTCAACTGACCTATTTCTTCACATAGTCTCTTCTTGTTCTCAGGAGGTGCTCGCTAGTGGCTATCATAGTAGTGCTGTTGCAGAACACAACTATCATAACTCTTGGTATGCACCACCCAAAACCAGCCTCTACGAGCAAATGCAGTCAGTGATACACCCCATCCCCCGCCCCCCCCCGGTATATTATTGTCCAGGATCAATTCACAGAGTCTGGCCGGGGGATGCTATTTCATTTTACCGAAAAACACGAAAAAAACGCACTCTGACCTGCTCGAGGGTGTGCCCCGTCCCGACGTCGAACGTTGCCACGGCGAGCGCACGGACCCAACCTCCCCCATCTTGCCCTGGACCTGCCTGCTCGTGGTGGCAGACCCTTGTCGTATCAGCTCTGGTGGCATGTTGCTCAGGCCCAGTTGTTGCCGAGCCGGGCATCCTGTACTCTCTTTGGAACGAAAAATATATTGAATTCTGCTGTCGCAGGGCCTACACTCGTATGTCGTGTTCCAAGGGTGTTCCGCTACGGAAATGGGGGGACGGAGAGCGAAGCAACGAACAGCTGAGGTGACGCTGCTGCTAGCGTCACTGAGAGACTAATCAGTTCCTTCGGGACAAGTAAATAGCCCTTCCCCCTTCCCGCTGCTGCTGTCTGTGCGTAGGTAGCTGTTGTATCCGCACAGCAGCGATCCCTATGGTTGAAGGCTCGAAACCTATTCGACACAAATTTCTCACTGCTGCCGCTGTGGGAAAAAGCAAAAAAAGTACGCCCACGAGTATGCCTGCGCCTGCGCCTGAGAGAGCTTACACGAGCTGAACTCGAAGTCTAAGGTAGTGAAGCCTACTGAACGAACGATTCTCTGCTCTTCTCCTGTTGTTGACGCTGCTGGCGTGTGGTGTGCTGGAGAAGGAGCGATGCTGGTATCGACGAAAAACAAAAAAACAAAAAACAGGTCGGAAGTCGGAACCAGCAGACCAAAAACTAAAACTAACCAACCGGGTAGGGGATGAAAATTAATCATACCCTAAAATAGAACGCCTCAATATTAACGTGCAAAATGCAAGGCAACAAAAAGCAAGAGAAAAAAAAAAATGCGATAAAAAGCTTCTCTCTCGATTCTCGATGATGTCTTGTCTCCCTGGCATTTCAGAGTCAGAACGGCGAATCGAATAGCTCGGAGAGGCAAGCAAAGAGGAGAACAGGCGAGCCGGTGCCGCGGAGAGGATACCGCTGCGTGTTAGAGTTATTGCCGGGGTGACCGGTCTCGGAAGGAGTACCGCGGGCTCGCGGTCTATCGTCGCCAAATACCTACCTCCCAGGGTTTTTTTTATCACCCAGGGGCCCCTAAAACTGCTGCTTGCGCACACCGGGAGCGTTGGGCCCACAGAGACGCAGAGAGGGGGTCTTTGCGAGGCCCAGCGGGGGGGGGGGGGGTGAGTAACCCAGACTCCCACGATGCAGGCTGGAGATATCGTTGCCGCTATTGATCTGGGCACCAGCCGGACCGCCTATGCCTACACAGTGGTGGGGCGAGAGCACATCTGGCTCGGAGTCCCGGATTCCCCCGATGATGATCGCAATGTGAGACACAAGAGAAGACAGAGACGCAGACAGAAAACGTGATTGAGATTTTGTCAAGACCAGGGTAGACATTTTGCGAACCCGCCCCCTCCCGCATGATCCTCTCCTTCATTTCCTCCCGAGTGAAACGAGAGCAAATTCTCACCAGCAATGCCACCCCAGAGTAAGCGACGCGACGTGACTAAATTTGTATAACCAATGTACAACGTAGAATTTATACCCCCTAAATATCTCTTCGGTTTGTGCTGCAAAATATTATCTGACACTAATTCCAAGTAGTTTGCTCCCCAAAACGTGCCTACAGGATGTTGCCGCCACATGGTGCCGGTTGACATGTCTTGTCAGTGTTGAGTTGTGTGGGTAAAACTGCCGAAGTGAGGCTACTGCTGCTGCTGCTGCTGCACCGGCTGTCTGTGCTACTTGCGAGGTGTGGTCTTGGGCATGCTGTTCGATCTCACTTGACCGGCTTGCTGTGCGTGCTCCCGCGTCTACGTGGGGATTGGAGTGGGAGTTTTGCCGTTGCTGTTGTGCCCTCAACGTGCAAGAATTGGACGGGGGGGGTACCGTGGGCGGGAGCCGATGGTGGTACAATCCCGTTTGTGATTTTTCAAAATATCTTCGTTCTTGTGTGTATTTCACTCAACTTCTCAACAGATTTTCTTATCGACAAGTGTGATTGTTTTCGAACCCAGTACGACTTGATAGAACAACAGCAGCAGCAGCAGCAGCAGCAGCAGCATCAGCAGGTGCACCGGATACCACACAGACAAGGCCCATCCATATCTGTGCTTTGGCAATTTCACCAGCAGCAGCAGTGTATCAGACAGAGCAGTGCGCCAATGATGTCCATGTGTGCTGCGGGTTTTGCAGCAGCAGCGAAGAGTGTAACGGGTACCGGCCTTGCATCGGTCGTGGCGTTGCTCTAATCTGCTTCCTCGACCCATGGAACAGCACAGCAACACGATATCGGCTGTCATGTGCTTTGCCTGGTACCTGTGGGACCGGTTCGTCGTGTTTAGCGTTCCAAAAGACCTGAAATGTGCTGCTGATTGGGGCATTTCGCTTTCACTGTCGTCCTTGTCTTGCCCCTCGGTACAGAGCTCGTATCATTCCTCCAAGAGGAACACGAGTTTTTGAGCCTGGCGCCACCGCCGTACATACACTTTACAGCATCATAGCAGAACAGCCAGGCAGGATTATATCGTACACGTACTCACGCTGAAGCAGGTGCTGCTCCTTCTGCTATTATAGTAGTAGTGCAGGACACCTGATGAGAAGCAGGGTAATACGAAAGACAGGGTGGTATTTGCCAGATTTACGAAATCCGGGAGCCGTTATACTGAAGTTTGTGCGTAACGTAGAACATACCCTCTCAGGAAATCCAGCCTGGCTCACTGTTTTTGTTTGTTACGTACATGCGTAGGTGTCCAGTGCCGCTAAAGGTGCTGCTGCTGGTTGCCGCTGGTACAGCTGCATCGCTCTGATCGTGACCTGAAACAATAGCTGATAGAAGCATATAGATCAGATCACACCGGGGTATTGCGTACAAGTATGCGAATCGTATCGCTGCATGGATAAAGCTCTTTAGCGGGGTGGATCTGGCCATGTGAAGACCGAGACATGTCTTGGCGGCAGATCATGCATAAACCGCCGCAACCAGGGATTTTGTCCTTGGAGGACGCTCGTATCTCGTGCCGGTGACTCCGTGATTGTATCATTATATATATAAATACCAGGTTTCTGTTGTGTGTGTGTGTGTTCTTGACATTAAACCGTTCTTCTACTCGTCGACATCCAGCACACCCAGTGTCCGTACTGATTCTTCACCCTAGAAAGATCAGCTCTGTGGTCACAAGCTACGACACAGAGATAATGCATCGTAATGCATTCGACAACGCAATGTCATGCCCTAGTACTGGGTACGACAGGCACAACATACATACGTCAGCAACAGAAATACATTGGAAGAGAGAAATACGAAATAAACAAAAACAAAAACAAAAACAAAAAACAAAAACAAAATAAGAAAACAAATAAAAACAAAGATAAAAATAAAACAAAAAATGAAACGTTGTTGGTGGTTGTGTTGTGGTATGTGTGTTGTAGTAGTTTGGTTTTGTGCTCACGTTCACTCCATCGCCATGGTATACGACCAGCAGTAGTCCGTGGTTACTGACATAGCTCCAGTGACTGCAATCGACGAATACCTCTCAGAGACTGCTGTGCTTGGTTGTTGTACAGTAGTAGTTGTTGTTCTCACATTAACTCGCATGATCAAGTCCGTGGTCACAGGACAGGCTCCAGTCGCTCTGAAGCTGAAGAATACCCCAGGGAAAAAACACAAACAAACCATAGGTGGTACACGCATATATCACAGCTGACGCAATTCATGCCTCCACCAGGAACATACAGAAAGTGAAATCGGGGGTCAGCCTACGATGTGCCAGGTCCATACTGGTGCATACGTCTCACTACTCTCGCCTGGAAAAACCGACTGTACACCGCTTGCCACCCAAGACTACCACGTACATATTGCACGTAGTACCTATCACTACGCATACGCACGACAGACGCAAGTCAATTGGAACATAAAAACAAAGAAAAGAAAAGAAGATGAAGGAAGAAAAAAGAAAGCAAGATAAAAGAAAAAAAAAAGAAGAGAAAGCGCACAGGGAAAAAGGAAAGGAAAAAAAGAATGCTTGGTATCATATACCGGTTCTCGCTTATATTTTCTAGAAAAAGCCACCTTATATTGGAGTTTGTAGGAGGTTTACAGGAATGATGGCCACTAATGGTACGCTACAGCTTGCTGGTTCGTACCAGTTAGAGCACCAAGATGCAAGCGCGCCCAACAGCACACCAGCAGCAGTACAGAGTACGTGCGTATGATATTCACGCATCCCACGTGTCATACGCACGAGAACCGAATACGATCATACATTAGGGTCGGAAAGGGACAGCGATACGAGCATTAAGCACATGTACAACCTAACTCTATAGTCTATATATAACCCTTGGGCCATGTCGTACGGTACAGCAACGAGTACGGCAACAGCACCCTGGGTATCAATGATGTCGGATTACGTAATTACGTCCTTACGGCGAGCCGTTTTGGCGGTAAGTAATAAGACTGGGCCGGCGAAATTACGCTACGCCCCCAGTCCCCTATAAAGGAAAATCGTAAAAATATCTAGGAAACCCCCGCATTTTTGCTTCCCAGTAGCCAGCCACATTTGGACTTTGAGCTTGCTCTGTGACCCTGCAACCTGCTGCGAGCATGGCGATGGCATCTTGGATCGCGAAGAAGTCCAAGCACTCACGTGTACGCTAGCAGTTCGACCCCTACATCGAAATCCCTCCTGGCCAACCGGGCGCGGGTACCAACATGCGTGGCAGCTGCAAGTCATGCCGCCAAAGCATCAGCCTGACCCTTGCTCGGCTGGCGGCTCATTTCCTCAAGAAGAAGGGGCACGGCGTTGCGGTGTGCACAGCAAAGAATCCGCCGGAGGCGGCTGTGCTGGCGGCGAAGGCATACTACCGTCAACCTCACGAACGAGGGCGTCCTGACGAAGCGCGTCAGGGATGCCGCGTTTTCTCAGCAGACTATCCCTTCTTCGTTTAAGGGAGGTGTCAGGAAGGAAACACACCACGCTTTCGCAGCGCTCGTGTTTGGGACCGGCTTGGCGTTTGACGCGGGGAAGCACTACCTTTTCCACAACTTCGTCACAGCAGTGTCGAAGGACCCCGGATGGCGTGCCGAGCATAGGACGACCATCGCGGAGATTCGCCTCGCCGAGGCCTATGCCAAGATCGGAGAGGAGATGAAGACGGTTATGGACATGCGGCGCCTCGGTCCTCTCCTACACACGTCCTCTCCTAAATAATAGGTTATAAATTCACATAAATTGCGAAAAAATATGTGAAACAGTGGTCTGCACAATTTTGGACGTGCCTTTTGATCCTAGCGGGGTTGTTTCTTAAACGTCCCCTGTTTTTGCCGTAATTACCCGTAAGCACGCGAAAAACCCATTTTGCCGAAAAACGCGTAAGGATAAGCATCTCCAGCCGTAATCCGACATCATTGCTGGGTATCATATTCATATCGTAAAATTCCTGGTACGGGCACTCGTACGTTTCTTCGAAACAGGAAATGGTTCTTGTCAGATACAGACCAGTACGAGTGAAGGCCAATAATGAAGAATGGTCGAAGCACCTCCAACCGCCTGTTCTCCCACCGCTACTCCCACCCCTCCCCTGCTGGAAGTTCTCTGGGGCTGTTTTGCTGCTGCTTTGGGAGTTGGACAGCCCTGAAAATACGAAAACACAAAAATAGTATTGGCAGCCGGGATTCGGAGAAGTTTCCGAGCTCGGGTCTTCGCACTTCTCAGTCGCAGAAAGAAACGAGAAACTGGGAGACAGTAACGCTTTTTTCCCAAAACCGGCGTCGATTGCGCCAATATTCCCAAACTTGGCACCATCGACGTCGATTTTTGCCCCGCTGTCAGCAAGCAACCTCCACGCACTTACAAATTGGAGACTGAACTTTTGGGGCGTGTCAAGGCCTATTTGGGGCTTAACCCTTCTGCCGCTGCGCAATTTACAGCAGTGCTGCTGTAGTATCCCGTACCTGGTATTTTATACCAGACACGTACCTGATTATCACCAGACACGTACTAGGTATATTTACGAAATACTAATTCCAAGTAGTTTGTTCCCCACAACCGGTTAAGAAGTGGAATATTTTTCCACATCACTTTCAAGTAATTCGTCCCCGAAAACGTGGATCCAAACATGCGATACGTGCGAAGGATTGGGTTTAATAATTTGAGTGCAGGCGGGCGGTCAGTCAAGGGGTCAACCCGCGGCCGGATATTGATACTTTTCGCCGCGTCAGGGCCAATTTTTCAAAATTCGGGCTTAGCCTTTTGGTTCCACTGCGAAAATGCATCAAGTACTAAGTTCAAGTAGTTTGCCCCCCCCCCCCAAAGGGATCGATATGAAAGTTTTTGTTCGGGGACGTTCAGCCAAGAGTTCAAATTGCAGCCTCCTTACCGTATGCCGGTACCAGATGACCGGTACGCAGTGTATTTGCTTGGGTGGGACTGGTCGTGGTTAGGGATATGGTTGGACTGGGTGGAGTCGAGCTTGTTGAGACTGCGAAAATTGTCTGACACTACTTTCGAGGTCGTCTCTAGTCACATGGGTGCAGTTAAAGCAATTGCTATGTATATATGCTCCACTGCTTCGGCAGCAACGCTCAAAGAAAATTTCCTGGAATGATTGCACCCTCTTTGCCACCACTTCTGCAGCAATTTTCTTCTAAGGAAATTGTCTCGCACGAAGTTGCCCGCTCACTGCTGTGGCAGTCGGCGTGGGATTAGGGTGATGGGCGGACCCTTTTGGTGCCTAGTTATAAATTATATACCCGGGGTCAGTTTTGGAGGGATCAGGTCCGCAGTTTCGGGTCGGCGTGGGACCAGGATAGAGCGAGATCGGGGTGCCAAGCGCTATCAATCAGGGTCAAAATGTGCAATCATGATGATTACCCTGGTAGTTTTTTTTTTTTTTTTTTTTTTTTTTTCATCCTCCAGCGGATGGGGAAAAATATAGCTTCAGCTCACCACACTTCCGCGTATTTTCATACGCGTCGTGTGTCGATTTAACTCAGTTGCTTTCGCAGCCCAACGCTAGCTGGCGCACCCTTCGAGTCCCATTGTAGGTATAGCGTAAGCTGTCCCTATCATTGGTCCTCGTTACAACCCCGGCAGCGCAAGCTGCCGTTGTATACGGGTGCGTGTGTATGTCGACCCGGCCTGTCCCCTGAGGGTCAGGTTCGGTGGAGATAGCCACCCGGAATGTCATCTTTCCGGGTAGTGTGGGACTTGCGCAAGCTCACCCACTAACAAAACCCCTGGCCATGGGAGATAGCCTTCCGCCGGACTTGGTCCAGTTACGGTCCACCCTACCCATTCGGGCGTTGGTCCTCGGACTGGTAGTTTTTTTTATTTTTTCCCAACCCGCGGAATGATCTTCGGCCAATTAAAGGGAGTAAAAATCCCTTGGAAACCTGCTGCCGGACTGGTGATAAGAAACACCACTCGAGTCCAGTCGGCTTAGGTGCCCAGGGCTGCATGGATCCTGACATAATGCCACTACATGCAATGCTGTACCTCCGCTCTCCCCCGCCCCCGAGAATAGTCGACTATAATTCTACCGGGAGCGTCTGTGAAGGACTGTTGTGTTGACCTTGGCCCTGCTCCGAAAACATTGTAGAATAGACTTGGCTCTAAGCCCTGAGGTAACCCCTACCGCGTGAGAAGCTTCTCGCGTTGAACCTGTGATGGGAGTTGGTTGTTGTTGCCGATCTCACATATTGTGTCGTATCATATTCTACGAATAATCTACGAAGCCCTAGTCACGACAAGGCACAAAAGAGTCCACAGACAGGCATGAAAACAACCGCAACATGCTCAGTCGGGGTGTCGGAGAGGGGTTCGCCGAGCTCCTATTTCTCGTTCGCCGGGCCGACCTCATCGTGGACGCATGCTGTACGATAGGGGTACCACCTAAACTTCCTTAACGTCTTCGTTTGAGGAGCTCTCTATGTACCTCACCCAAGCACTGACTTTGAAACCGAAGGTGCAACCGGATACGCACAACCCCATGGCCTACGTACGTTCAGCAATACTTTTGTGAAAAACACAAATGAAATCTTCCAAGGTGTTCTATTCTTGCAGGGTACATACAAACCGTGCCCGGGATATTTACCCCGGGTATTACCCTACAAAAGAACTTCTGTGAGTTCTGTAGGGCATTCATACCCGTACCCGGAACTTCTGGAAGTTTTGAACGATATGCATACCTGTACCCGGAACTTGTGGAAGTTCTGTACGTCCGTGGCCACAATACCCGGGGTACGGGTACAGCATGTTTTGTACCCGCTCGGAACTTCTGTGAGTTATGTACGCCTGTGCCACAATACCCGGAACTTCTGTAAGTTCTGTAAAATCCTCATACCTTTACCCGGAAATTCTTTGACTCCTGTAAGACTGTGGCACAATACCCGGGGTACGGGTATGCCTTCGTTAAAATACCCGGGGAGCTCTGTATTCATTCAGGTTGAATCGGAAAACGGCATTAGACATTAGTGTGTTATGTTTTGTCAGTCACACTAACCGCGAACACCGTACACAGCACGCAGCAAGCAATACGTGTCATACAATCAGAGCACCTACATGTTGATGTTTCTTTCGTTTCTAAGGGCACGTATTAACGTATTAGTGAAGGAAACTTTTGAATCGAAATTGTTATTTCGTACGAGTATGAATCGAATTGAATTCGATTCGAGTTGTTTGAAACAACCCTTTTTTTCCTATTAACGGGGATCCATGTTTTTTGTAATGTTAATGTTTTTTTTCCGATCGGAATAATGCAGATCTCGCTATCATAATCGAAGTCTTGAACTATTCTCTGTGTTTTCGGTGGCTTTGCTTTGTCATGGCACGTGGCTCATCGAGCTATTAATTGTGGGAAAATTGGGCTTGGGACCGCCATTATTTTTTTAGGCGCCACAGCCGGGGTACGCTATGGTATGATCTGTGTTACGGAAGAATAGTAGTAGTAGTAGTAGTAGTAGTAGACGTACGTGTTGTTCCTTATGAGTGCATCAGTGTATGTATGCAGTATGCCAATCGCAGTAATTGGAAATGCCTTGACAATTGTCTTTTTTTTACCAGTCAAATTGTTGTTTTTTCGCCCCTTCTGAGCCGGGCGTTTACCCGGGAATTCCCCGTACCCGGGACTGCTGTGAGTTCTGAACGATATTCGTACCCGTACCCGAACTTTCTATTTTCGTTCTGTCTGTGGGGTACACACAAAACGATACCTGGGGTATTTACCCTGGGTATTACCCTACAGAAGAACTTCTGTAACTTCTGTAGGACACGTACCCGGGACTTATGTGAGTTATGTACAACCCTACCCGTACCCGGAACATCTGTGAGTTCTGTACGACATTCATACCCGTACCCGAACTTTTTTAATTTCGTTCAGTCTGTAGGGGTACACACAAAACCATACCCGGGGCATTTACCCCGGGTATTACCCTCCAAAGAACTACTCTAACTTCTGTAGGACACGTATCCGGGGTTTATGAGTTATGTACAACACTTCCCGTACCCGGAACGTCTGTGAGTTCTGTACATTCGTACCCGTACCCGAACTTTTTATTTTCGTTTTGTAGAATACACGCAAAATCATACCCGGGGTATTTACCCCGGGTATTACCCTACAAAGAAGTTCTATAACTTCTGTAGGACACTCATGCCCGTGCCCGGAACTTCTGGAAGTTCTGTACGCCGGTGCCACAAAGACCCGGGGTACGGGTACAGCATTTTTATACATGTCCGGAACTTCTGGAAGTTCTGTACGCCTGTGCCACAATACCCGAAAGTTCTGGAGGCTTTGTAAGACTTTAATACCCGTACCCGGAACCTCTGTGAGTTCTGTAAGACCCGTGCCACAATACCCGGGGTACGGGTACATCATGTTTTGTACCCGCCCGGAACTTCTGTGAGTTCTCTATGCCTGTGCCACAATACCCGGAACTTCTGCTGGAAGTTCTGTAACACTTCCATACCCGTACCCGAAACTTGTGGAATCTCTGTAAGACCCCCATACCCTTACCCGGAATCCATAAACCCTACAGAACTTAAGCGCGGAATCTTCGTTGTCATTATTTTTGTTATTATTACCACACAGCACGAGTAGAAACGCAAGTGATTGATGTGTTACCAATCTAACACTTGTTCATGCACGATAAGTAGTGTAATATGTACAAGCCAGTATCATTTATATTTGTTTCTGACTCATGAAACATACTAAGGACCCGAAGTAACGAGGAACTTGCCAATTCGAATTTCGATTGTTTTTTTTTTAATTGAATTCAATTTGCATCTGATTGGTAAAAAAACGAATCACCAAGCAGGTATCCTCAGAATTATTACGAAAAATCAAATTCAACAAAGTGAAAAAAGACTTTCTCGGTCGAATTTAGTCGAAAATCGAAATTTAATTTGGGGAGTTTGTCCACCTAGACATGGCTTGTTCTGTGTAGCCGAAGCCGGCCACGCGAATTGGTGCCATGTCGTCGGCTGATTGAGAGGCGAGAAGCCACCAACCATTGCGAAAGGTAGGACCACCGGAGCAGCCGCAGCGCGGCCTCCGAAGGTCGTTAGCACAGCCTAGACCGCCTGCGACGCTTCGAAAACAATCGAGACCGCCGCAAACTCAGGTTTTCGTCGCCCTGCACCTCGAAAGTTACACGACCAACTACCACATGATGACTTCGCTCAGAAGTTCGACCGTTATATCCCCGTCGATGCTGCCCGTGTCGGGCGGCGGGGTGGCGCCAGCCCATCCAAGAGACGCCTAGAGCCATAGCCTCCTAGCCGCTGCCGGCAATCTGCCGCTAGCCGCGGCGCTCCGGGGAGGACGCGAGACATCGCTCGCCTCGGTCGTTGCCGACGGGTGTTCGTTAACCCTTTTGCGTTTTTTTAATTTTTTTATTTCCTAGAACGCACTACGCCGTTCCTTGAGAAGAGCCAAAGTTGAATTTTTCGTCTATTTTTCATGAAATAAAAAAAAACGAATTACGATTTTCCGTGCTCTTCGTTAATCTGGGCCCTATAAACGGGCAATCGATGTAGTACGCAGCTTGCGAAGATGAGTATCGACCTAAGTTTGTCGAACGCACAGCTGACGTTGTTAAAATATTTTTGTAAAATGATATTCCAACGATATCGGGTAAATCCTTAGCTGAGGAACCCGCCCCGGGTATGAGATTATTTTTGGGTCGAAGAGTGCTCCAAGTAGCGATGCATCTACAGCGCTGGTATGTACCGGCTACTGTACCAGCCGAACTATCGGCACTATAGCAGCAACCGACTCTACTTCCCATACGCCGCTACTCGTTGTTCCCGTATTTTCCAAGCGATTTCACAGGCACTATAGCGGGCAAGCGGCACTAGAGAAGGGGCACGACTGCACCCGTATGGTTGTCGCACGCGTCTTTGGCGCTGCTGTTGCTGCTTTGGGCCTCCTCCAGTCTCCAGTCCCACCCGATTTGCTACGCGCCTCGCGTATGTTGCTTTTCTTTCCCAGTGGTTTCCCCTCCTTTGGCGCAAACACAGCAAGAAAAACCCTCCGCAAACAAAAAACACCCCTCGTTCCTATCGAACGAAAAAAATCACGATTCCTGACATCTTGAAATTCTTAAGTCTCACGTTTAGAAAGCAAACCACGTTTTTTGTCAGGAATCCTGGATCATTTTTTTGTGGAATGCTTAAACACTAATCACAAGCATGATTCCTGACAAATTCACGATTCGTGAAAATGTTAAATGTCAAATATTTTGTCACGATTCCTTTTTTGTTTTTTGTTCGTTAGGAATAACCCTAAATAACCTTACGTCTAACCTCAACCCAATCGACTAAATGTTCTAAGGCTGGTCCTATTCGTCTCGTACATAGTGTGCGCTAACCACAACGTTGAAGACCAGGTACCTGGTATATGGTAAGCTCTACTGAATCGTGGACAGTACCTTGTTGTTGTTCTGACATTAACTCGCCTAATCAAGTCCGTGGTCACATGACAGCTCCAGTCACTCCGGAGCTGAGAAATACCCGAGGGAAAAAAACACAAACCAAAGGTTGTACACGCATATATCACAGCTGACGCAATTCATGCCTCCACCAGAAACATATAAAAGTGAAATCGGGAGCCTACGATGTGCCAGGTCCATACTGGTGCATACGTCTCGCTACTCACGCCTGGAAAATCCGACTATACCGCTTCCAACCCAAGAAAGACTACCACGTATATATTGCACGTAGTACCTACCACTCCGCATACGCACGACAGACGCATGTCAATTGGAAAAAAGAAACAAAGAAAAGAAAAGAAGATAAAGGAAAGGAAAGCCTCACCACTTACCAAATGTTCGAGAAAATGATTGACATATGGTACACATTTTCATTTTATTATATCTACTGCTCTAACCCTCACCCTGTGTGTTCTTCACTTGAAGCTGATACCGATATTTCCACCACCCATCTACGTATCCGTGTCCGTGCCAATGCCTCCTATTAATAGACTATTAATAGAGAGATGAGCTTTGTGGTCACAAACTACGAGACAGAGATGCACAAATATTGCGAATACAGCGCTGCTATGTATGTTCTTGTGATTTTGGTGATACGATGAACCACAATGGACACGCGGGCCAAACAATGATGCATGCCAGCACACCAGACTATTTGCAATAAAAACGGAAAAAAGAAGACGATAGTACGAAAGACAGACGAAAAAACAACAGGAACATCATTGGAAACAAAGAGGGAAACAGGACGGCGCGAGAAAAGTGAAAAAAAAAAGACTCACTCAATCATACCCGTCAACCAAAGCAGCGATAGTTCTCTCCGTCTCGTGCACAGCAGTGTGCGGCAACGATTTTCGCGAATAGGTGATGAGCTCTACTGGAATCGTTCTTGGTGTAGGCTAATCATTTTTTGTCGACGCTTAGCCAAGCAAAGATGTCGGTTGACGGTCTAGTTTCGTCCCGTCCAGGCCTCGTTGGGCATATTATGCGAGTTTAGTATAGAGCGGTTGTTGGCGGTTGTCCGTGAAAAGTCCAGAGTGCCGTCATCAGACATATTTGCCAAGTCCTAAACACCGAGGCCACCCAATCAAAGCCAATCAACCAATGTAGGGATAAACCCCTTAGTCTCGTGCATCAGTGTGCCTCAACTCGCCACTATTTGCTCGAGCAAGTGGCAAGGGCTACTGCTCTCTCACATACCATACGAGTTTTGATGCAGCATTGTGTGCCTACCATAGTTTGGAATAAGCAATAAGGCCTAATGGAGGTAAGCGCTACAAGACCCATCAAAGCAAGCAATAATGCATGCACTGCTGTACCCCAGCGGCTCGGGCTGCTTCGTGTGGCCGATGCTGTATTTGTTTTTTCACCTGTTCTCCCCTCTGAAACCCCAAAGGGCGTTACTCATGGCCGCCGTCTAGTCCGTGGTCGCAGTGACAGGCACTGACTAATGCTGCGGTAGAGGGGCACCGTTTTTTCCGAGGCTCCTAGGTTGAATTGCTCCTCACCCAAACACTGATTGATTTTTGAGTAAACTGAAAGTGCAACTCGATGAACAGACTCATGACCTAGGTATGATATAAAAAACACGAACAGTGCAAGAATGACGTCCCGAAGATTTTGTTTTTTACTGTAATCGTTCAGGAAACAAATACGAGCCAACAAGTGCCGCCTCTATCATCGTAGCACACGTCCCCTTTTTTTTTTTTTTTTTCCCTTTTTTTTTTCTCACAATTTTACTTTCCAGCTTCTGGACAGGCCGTGGTCACAGGTGTCGTCCCTTCTCCCCCCCCGCATCTTGCCTTCAATTTTTAACGCGCATAGGGTCCAGCAATACCACTGCTCGTCGATTTTTTCATCGAATGTTGCTAACTCACGCTCTCGTGCTTTCCGCAAGTCAATTCGTGCACAAGAAAAAGTTGCCACGAATTTATACGAGTATGCACTCGGCGGGGCTCGTACTCACGAAACTGACCTATACCAGGCTCGAGGATATCCTGATACGCCGCCGTCGACTACACATCGTCGGCTGACTCCCGACTTCATTTTTATATATTTTTCTGGCGGAGGCATGAATTGCGTCAGCTATGATATATTCTTGTACCACTTTTGGTGTGCTTTTGTTTTTCCCTGGGATATTACTCCACTCCAGAGTGACTGGAGCCTGTCCTTTGACCACGGACTTGATTATGCGAGTGAAAGTGAGAACAACAACAACAACAACAACAACAACAACAACAACAACAACAACAACTACAACTACAACTACAACTACAACTACAACTACAACTACTACAACCACAACTACAACTGCTACTACTACTACTACTACATCTACACCAGTAGGCACTATTCGAATTCACGCCCGAGAAGTGGTGTTAGGCCATGTCTTACACAGTCGGATTCCGCGAGTCGAAAACGGCCCTTTTCGACTGGACTATTTTTCGACTGGATTTTTCTGGTCCTTGTTGTTGTTGTTGTTGTTTTCTCACATTAACTCTTGTCAAAAATCTAGAGTCCGTGGTCACACAAATTATCGCCAGTCGAGTCGATTTTATAGTTTTTGTGCTCTTGCTAGAGGCGGTTGGTGTGAGGGAGTACTGCTTTATGACAGTCGAAAATCGGTTGGCAGCTCTGTTATTCACGCGTTCACCGCGAGCGACGCGTGCTTCGCTCGCGACGAACCTTCGTCTAAGCGGGTTGGTGGCCTTGAGCTTAGCCGAAAGCCACCAAAGCTACGTTCGTGGGTTGCGCTCAGCCGAGAGCCGCCACAGCACAGCAGGCGTAGCCGTTGTTGGCTAAGTGGCATCAATAACGCGCGCTGCTGCCGTCGTGTAATACACGCTGCTGGCGAGCGGAGCTAGGAGTGCGCCACGCTGACTTGCGGCGAGAAGCAACAGCAGTGATAGCCAAGGCAGCGTCAGCGCTGTTGTATGATACTGCTGTGTGGTACCTGGTATGGGTGTGTGGGTGTGTGGGTGTGTGTTTCGCGGTGGGTTCCAGAGCAGGTGTAAAACTTTTTAGACTGAGTTTTTCGACTGGATCCGTCAGTCGGAATTCTCAGTCGAAAAAAGTTGAGTCGAAAACGCCCTTTTTCGACTGTGTAAGATAGCCCGATTTGGGCTTCAGTCGAAAACGGCTGTTTGAACTGACAAATCCGACTGTATAAGAAATGGTCTTAGTGGCCAAATTAAAAAACTCAAAGCTGCTGCTTTTGCTGTACGATGGCTGAATGCGCAGACCCCAAAGCTGCTGCACGACACAGCGATGGCGGCCTCCCGATACGAAAGTGGTACCTCTATGGTGCCGGTGTGTGCCAGCCGGAAACATTGGCACTGTAGCAGAAGCCGGCACTGCTCTGCATACTCCAACTGGTAGTTGTTTCCATGTGTGCCAAGCGATTTCACAGGCATTTTAGCGAGCGACCGGCACCACTCAACCGGCTCTATAGAGAGACCTCTTAAGGCCGCGCTACTAGTACTACCGCAATTCCCGGAGATTTTCGGTCGCGGCGCAGATTTTCGGCTTAACCCAACCAAAAAGCGGCCCTTATATTTTATGCGGCCGTGCAATATATGCAACGGTCTTCTCTCGCAATACACCCAAAGTCCGACTATCTCGTAAGGAGTTCTTACCACGCGCTCGCAGCACGATATGCCCCGTAACACGCAAGAGAACACACTCTCCGGTGAGATTTTCCGAGCCGGTTTTCTCAAGTACGCGGAGATCATGCGCACGCAACGAAGACCGATAGGCTTTTGGAAAGATCCCCCCGAGAACTTGCCATAAACGCATCTCTTAGCGATTGACGCATAGCTCAGCGATTGAACTTTCCCCGTTGTAGATATTACGAGCTCATAAATTCGTCGGGGGCGGGGTGTTATCGTGAGTGCTATTTTGTGCACTACTCGTACTTCCCTAGCACTATCGTAGACGTTTGATAAGACCGCACGCATCATTTTTGGGTAACCATACCCGCAGTAGTTTTTACACAGTGGTCGACGGGTGCGAGAGCGTACGGAGCTCTTGTTGGCCGAGGACCCGCTCATTTTTTTTCAACCTTTTTCCAAGGAAGTTTTTGGGAACCTCACGAGCCCTCTGCCAGTACATATTAATGGGTTTTAGATGAGAAAATTATATGGGTGGTGCGTCTTTCCAAGCACAGCATCAACGACGGCTCACTTCACAAGCCACAACATCCAAGCACCGGTCAACTCATAGCGTTCGGGTTAGGTTTAGGGTTAAGGTCGGGGTTAGCAATGCCGCCTCTCCCGACCACCACCCTGCGTAAGAAAATTACTGGAATCAGGTTGGTCTAACTTTCGTTAATACAGCCTCTCCTCTGCTCCCGCTTGATACCCCGTTCCCACCCTGAGTTGAGCCCTCCAAACTGAACCTGGATATACGTCCATACGTGGCTCCGAAAAATGTCCCTGGTAGCGTCTTACGACATGCATGATAACGACGCGCACCTATGATGAACTTCTGAACCTGTTGTCTCCGAAACGAGGCGGGCACACAACTAAAACGGTTGTTTTGGGGAGATCGTGTCGAGATCTGTCCGTAAGTGCATCGCCTCGCGGTTTCTCTGTCCTCGCTGTCGAGAAAGCCAGATTGGAAGTTTGTTGGAGGGGGAGGGGTAGGGGTTACATATCTGATGTCCTGATGCAGCCTGCCAGCAGGTTCCCCGTATGTGCGATATTACGCGTAAATTCAAGAAACACGCCATACCTCATAATTGACAATCACACAAATGCGTTCTGGGAAGAGAGAAGAGAGCTGACTTCCCTCGAACCCAGTACACTGGTGTAGTCCATTACTCTGATCGCCATCACAGCCAATAAAATAGTATCTACTGATGGAGGCTGCCGGTGCGCAGCCCTAGTGATGCGCGTATCCGTATATCCGAAGTCGCTGAAGACGGGTTGACTGCTGTGTAGTCTAACGGATAGGCTGACGGATGGACTACCACCGGTCTAACGGTTGAACTGGGTTTCAAAGTTATGCTGGTGTTACTGTGCCCCTGCTGTTACACGGTCAGGACGTGTGTGCTATTCTTCTTCTGTCGCCTTATGGGCGAACGCTAGAGCTATTTGTGCGCTGGAGGTTTTTTTTCCTCGAGGTTTGCAAACCGAGTTTTTTTTTGCCGAAATCGTGTCGGCTCTTCTCGCAAGTAATACTCCGCTGCCCTGTTACCACTGCAACATATATCCCTCACTATTTTCAGGTAGTTAACCCCTAAAACTGCGGGTGCAGTTCTGAAGGGGCTAAGGGCGAAAGCGACATTTCTATACTGGGCTGTGAGTTGGCTGGACTTGACGGCTAGTTTTCAGCTGGATGGCGAGTTAAGCCAATCTATTGACTTACCGTCCTGTGCTCCCCTTGGTCTTTCCTGTAGAAGCAAAGCAATAAAGTGTGGTCCGTTCCTTGCCCAGCGTTGGAGCCGAAAGAACCGCCTGGTGGTACTTTTAAGACTTGAGGTAACACAACACACCCCCCGGGACAAATTTCAGAGGCGATTGCCTCCAAAGCTAAGGAGGCATACACAACGAAGAGGGTCGCTTTCGAAATACCTCGTCCACACCTTTCCATAGGCTTATCGCTTGCCGTTTGATCTGTTCCCGTTTTCGAGAAAGTCATCCTCACGTCGTCCGACGGTGGCGTATTATCTTGCGTGTTGTACTGTACGAGTTTTCCTTCCGTCGCCGTATGGGCGAGCGCTTGGGCTGTCTGCGGCTTGGCTGAATTTCGCCGGCTAGTTAGTTTTGGATGGCACAGCAAGCCAGCCGAATGAATTCAGTGGTTTTGTTTGCAAAACTATAGTACTAATTTTCGATGCAAAACTGTAAGACACATTTTGAACCGTGTACGCATCAGACAGGTAAAAATAAACGCGAACATGTGCACATGACCGCAGATAGTTATCTAATTCCTAGCCGACTAATACCAGTATTGATTAAGGCGAATACAAAATAATGGTGTACAACTCTCATCTATCTAGTCCCTTGGCCCTGTCGTCGTGTTATATAACCAATGCGCCTGCTCGTACCTGATTCCTGGGTACTGCGGCAGCTATGCGGCAGAGCGTGAGAAACGCGAAGTGCCTTATTCCCACCCCCGATGTTCGGAGCGAAAAATGCCCGAAAAAAAAACGACGGTTACAGCATCGGCCGCACAAAGCAGCTTGGGCTGCTGAGTTAGGGGCTGTGTAAGGCGCGCGCGCGGCATGATGATGCTTCTGCTATTGTTGGACGCTCTTCCTGAAACGTTAACGACCACATTTGTCACTTTTTAGGTCGCTTGTGCATGGTTAACAAAAGGGTCTAGCATGTCCGTAAGTTCTTAATAACCCTGGTACACCGCAGTGCCTGTGCCTGACACCAGCTATGTATTTGAGGGTATTCCTGTTAGGTATGACCAACCAAACGGATGCCCCTCTCTATCGCTATGAGATCTGCTTCCCGGAACTCAGATCAGATCCCCCCTCTCCCCGATGTCTGCCTGGACGGTGAGAGACCCGACATGCTGAGTCCCGGCAATGTAGGGATGCGAGGGTCTATCATCTAACAGACTAACGCTGTGCATGAAGTAAGCACCCCCCCCCTCCTTCCCCATCACTCCAGATACGGAAACCCGAAAGCCGTTGTGATCAGACCTAACTACAACTTTGGTGTGCAAATGCAGCTTTGCACATCCTTACTTTGTACCCTGATCCCACACCGACCTGATCCAACCTGGACCTAGGCTCTCCAAGCTGACCCTGGATGTATTAGCTGCCGGCGCGACCCAACAAGGCACCCTTATCGCACTCCAATGGAATCCGCCAAAATCGAGGGTTTCCACCGCACAACCGCAGCGAAAGGAAAACACACATCACTATCAATGTCATAAGTTGAGGGCGTGCATACCTCTGTTTGCAGACCCTGCGTTTAGGGCTCGCATACAGTTGCAAGAGTTTTGCGTTTTGGTGTTGGCATTATTCCTTTCACTACTGCAGAACGTACCTTGTAAGTCGTTGTCCCTGAAACTTTGTTGTAGTTGTATACAGGAGTTCGTTGAAGGATGAAAACCGACACCCACCCACCGCCACGCCCACCCCCTTCGCCATACGTTTTAGTTTTTCGCCCACCCCCTCCTTCCTCGTTTTCTGTTCCCCATACTTCACTCGATAGCTCACTCTACTCTCCCCCTCTCCTTTTACCTTCCCCGCATGTCTCTCCAATGCTCAACCCATGCACTACCTTGCTAGCCAATACCTTCCGCCCCGCCCCCTTTCTCGCTAGCTGTCCCTCTTTTCGGCGAAGTGTGTATTTGTCCTATTGTAGGCTGACTGCCTATGTAAAACCGTCCTGTTGTCCCTAGTCGTATAAAAAAACCCGGGGGGGGCACCGACCTACCGGTACACCCTTCCCGTGACCGTGATCATAAACCCCGTAGCACGCCAGATTGAAGTACCACACACGGCTTGTAGATATTAATACTATAATAGAAGTTTCGACGACTTTTCCGATCTCACAGCTGACATGTCTTTTTTCTTTTTCGTGCTGTAGTAGACATAGCTGGAACTCTTATTACTCTGTACCAGGTACTTCACATCACATGTTACGCCCATATATTCTTCTGTATATCTTTGTGTCTTACCTGCCCCATCCATACCTCGTTCCTTCCTTACCCCCACTCCCCACTCCCCTTCCCCGTCGCCTTCTTCGACTTGTTTTGTCTCTCGTCATATTGAGGTAACTGTAATACCTATCCAGCCAATAAATATTTTTATTCTTCAACTTACTATGAATATTGTCCGCCAACTCACACCCCTACCGATCTCGCAGCTTACCACTTTTGTTTCATGATTGTGTCCGATTATTTGGTGGAACGCAAAACCGTGACGGCGGTTTTGATGAAGCAATGTCCTGCTCTATATGCCTTGCTTTTTGACCACGTCTCCGTATATTACTCCACATTTCACCTTATATCCTGCCTTGCTCGTGCATAGCCCATAGCTTCCTTACCCGCTCCCCCCGCCCTCCTCCCCCTCTCTCCCTGTTTTCAACAGTACGGCTCATGTATATTCAATATCGTGTAAAATCAATCCCCTTTCTCCCTTTTCTCTGTTTTCAACGGCCTTGTCCGGCTTGTGTATCTACCCCATTGTAGGTGGAGCGCAAAACCCTGACGGCGGTTTTGATGCAGCGATGCGATGAGGATGAGGCGGAAGGTGGTTGGCGTGTTGCAGGGTTCGGGGACACAGCGGAGGAAGATTATCTCACGGCTAAGGCAGATGAGTCGGAGGAGGAGCGAGGGAACCTCGTGCTCTTTAAGTTTTTCAAGATGGAACTGTATCAGGGGGGAAGGTGAGCTTAATCGCTCTTGATTGGCCGTAGTTTGATTGGTTGCTTCTGGGGGACAGGGGTTTTTGCTGGCTTTTGATTGGTTGGTGTTGGGCTGGCAGCTATTCGGTTGGCTGCTTCTCGGGGGTGCGCAAGTTTGCTTGTTTTTGACTGGCCGTTGTTGATGAGCTGTTGTTTGATCTTGATCGGGCGGTTGCGTCGGAGAAAGGGCGAACCTCGTGCTATTTGAGTTTTTCAAGATGGAGCTGCATCAGGAGCGAACGTGGCGGTGATTGGCTTTCATTACGAGCGAATCTAGTTGCGCTTGTGCACGGTGCCCTGAAGTATTGAGGCCCCGATTGAGCTGGGCGAAGCCGAAATTCTGTAGGAAATATGAGGCCGAGATCCACGGCGTCCGGCGGTAGTTGTCGTCGTCGGGGTCCTAATAGTAGTAAAAGTAGTAGTACTAAATAGTTATAAGTAGCAGCAGCAGTGATATTCGTGTTAGTCGTAAGGTATTCGTATTTATGGTATTAAATAGTATAGTTCGTAGGAGTGGACGTTTGGATGGTGGTATTAATAGTTGTAGTAGCCTTCAGTAGTAGCAAGTAGTAGTAGTAGTAAAGGAATTGATATGAATACCTGGCACAGTAGTAAATAGCAGTATCATAGATGCAGTGGCAGTAGTAGCAGGAGATGGAGCGACCCTTGCCATGATGTCCAACCCTCCAACGAGGGCAGCATCGTGTCAGCACGTCGTTGGCATGGAGTAATTAGCTCCAGGTAGTCCTTGACTCTGCTACTCTTGCTTCTGTTGCTCGACGTTTTTGCAGCGCCGGGGTCAATCGTTGTCAAACAAAACCTTCTTTTCCCTGTTATGCTGACCCGTCCCAGTACGAGCTGGGTTCGGCACTTCCTCCGTCGGTTGACGGCAGGTGGGGCTGCACGATTTTTGTACAGTAAGGGCACTACTATTGTAGACCAACCTTGTATGTAGAGCGGAGATGGAGTGACTATGCACGCACGAAGGTAAAATGGTAGGCAGGAAGGCACGAGTCAGATTCAAAACGATCGGAACGAGTGCAGTGTGTGTAAATAGAGCCGCCTTTGCCGCATTTCTGAGTTTTTATCTGCGATAGAAAAAAGTATGAATATCGGTGAAGTTGGTTTGGCCCACGTGTGCTTCCCGTATTATGACAAGGAAACAATAAAAAACTGCCCAAAACATCACTTTAGACCCTATCCCTTACCCTAATAACCCTGACCCTACCCATACAAATTATGCCCGGAAACAATCCTGCGTTTTTGTTGAACAAAATCGATCGACCACAACACAACTCTTGACCAAATATTCCCCGATTTCCGTTCTTCATCCTATATAATAACCCAGACGTCTCGTGAAGGCTACTGGGCACACGATCCCAACGTGAAGGAGGGTCTCGATCTCGGAAAATACACATAATGCAAGGTTCCCCTCCGGGAAGTGCTTGAGGGAGTGGCGCAAGAACGAAATCCGAGCATCCAACATCTGACTGCATGTGGGCAAATACGATGTACCTGGTGGCAGTGAAAACTATGTTCTTGTCCGCAGCTCGAGTGGAGTGTGGGGAAGCGCTCTCCCGGGGACGGTTCGCTCTCTCCCCGTCGTGTTGGAGAACCGCAAAGTGGTATTCCCATCAGCGCGTGTACAGCACGAGTACGTTAAGGACTTTTGTACGGGCGACTCTTATATGCAGAAAAAATTGCGTGAAGAATAGGTGGACGAGAGGTGGATTTTCAACCGGCAAACAAGAAAAATAGCAGCTGTTCCGTGCGCGGTCTCTTTTTCGTGGTTTTGCTTTTTCTAGATTTTTGACCTCCACGACGAGTGATCCGCGCTAGGGCAACCATCCCCCTTCACCACCTCGTCGCAGAAAGTGCACGGAATGAGGAAACGGAGACAGAGAAGCCCTTTCTCATGGAGCATCAGCGCCTGTGTCCACTGATGTTTGCTATCTAGAGTAGAAACAAATCACGCTGGATTGTTTTGATCATCGTACGCTTCGAAAGTGCCCTCTCGAGGAGACGAATTTACTTTTTTGCGTCGCGAAGTTCAGGTCCGAACCAACGCATCGATTTGCTGCTATACGTATACTGCTCTACTGCTGTGTGCAACAGCCACAGCAGCAGCACGCCACGTGGGGGTATGCCACACGCGCATGATGATGTTGCCTGCTGTTGCTTGTGCTGCTGGGCATGGTTGTAGCCTTTTTTCTGTGCTATCTGCATTTTCACGGTTTGTTGTCTACCCATGGTCGCGTGGAGAAAGAAGCACAAAGTGATGATGGGAAGTTTACAAAACCATTGATACAAAAAGTCTTGAATCGAAACGGTCCTAATATTTTCGTCCAGACTGGCGATGCCACCCACAGCAGTAGCAGCAAAAGACAGGTAAACGATTACAGATACGAAGCAGGCCCTGAAAAATCACCTCGCCACAGCAGAACGGTGCAGATGGATGCGCCACACACGCACGGTGTTGCCTGCTGATGCTGCTGGGCGCAGTATGGCGGCAGTATTTTGCTCGCTGCGTGTTGGCAGTGCCCATGGCTGTGTTCATGAGAGGGCAAAAAACAGACCGAATGTTGACCTCTGGGTCTGATACGCGCGCATAATGTGCGCGTAATTTTGGGTCTGCATCAAAGAGATGCGTAAACGCAATCCCCGAGGGGATGCGGAAGCCCAATCCCCGGGGGGATACGGAAACACCATCCCCGGGGATGCTACGAAAACCCGGCCATTTGCCTTATCCATGCCCAAGGCCAATAAAGTTTAGAAGGCTTACCACGCGCGACACACTGCACCGATCGCGCCCAAACCTTCCGCATCGTGACCCCAATGGTCGAACTGTGCCCGCCCCCCCTAAACTTTCGGATAAAGGTGCGAGCACGAAGACATGTGCCCGAAGAAGAAAAAAATGACAATTATACGTACACATACATATACATACCATGGTACAGCAAAGCACACACAGCGCAGCTCAGTAGAGTACGGTACCGTAAAGTATCGTGCAGTGCTACAGCAGTGGTAAAGGTGCACTGTTCACACAACAGGATCGACGGTAACAAAACATAACGGAGGCCTCCTCGCTCGCTGTCTCGGTGTATTCAAGGTACAAGCATCAACCAATATTTCAACAAGCAGCCCGGCCGTCGCCTTGCCCGTACCGTACAGTAATGGCAACGGTCTTGATGTACAGCAGTCGTGCAACCCTTATAATACCCTGGCTACAACAGCAGTGCTCTCGCTGTACAACAGTTGCGTTACTGTACAGCAGTCGTGCTACCCTCACTGTGCCCATAGTGCAACAGCAGCGCCCTTTCTGCACTGTAGCGCCCCTAATGCAATGGTAGTGCCATTACCACACATCAGTAGCGCCCAAAATGAACGGTCATCGCGCTACCCTACTGTACACTAATAATAGTAGTATCCTCACGGTGGTCGCGGTGCCGTTGCTGTGCAGTAGTACCCTCTTTGTAGAGGCAATACCCTCAAGTATTGCCCATATTGTACACCCGTACTGAACGCACACGATGGCGCCCCTCTCCGCTCTACATACAAGGTTGCTCTACAGTAGTAGTCACATCGTTTATTTTGCGGAGGAAAGTGTTGTTCCGTATATTTATTTTGTTCTGATATTTTGTTCTGTATGATTATTTCGTTCGGCATGATTGTTTTGTTCTTGGCTTGCAGGGAGCAACGAGCGCGTATGGACGTGGACGAGCCTACGGCGAAGGCTGTCGGCGGGGAGATTCTACCAATGATTTTTGTCGTGAGCAAGGCCATCGAGTACATAAAGAACCAGATCCTTGACAGGGTGGTGAGTCATTGTGTATATTATAAAAATATACTGTGTTCACGGATTTGGGGTTGGTTTGGTTTTAGGCTCATGCCCGTTGTTGGCTGACACATTGGCATAATTTTCTAAACATATTTCAAGGACGTCGGCCGTGTGTTCGACGAGTTTCGGGTCAATACTCATCTTTGCAAGCTGCGTTTTTGGTACTTGTAATAAAGTACTCGGAGTATATGTGATTGTGCGTTTTTAATTCAAGACCGTAAAATTCGTGATGAAATAACTTCACTGGACTTCTGCTGTGGTTTAAGTCGTGAGCAAGGCCATCCAATGCATAAAGCACCAGATTCTTGACAAGTACTTACGTCGCACTTAGGGCTGTGAGTGGCTGACGTCGTACTTAAGGCTGTGAGTGGCTGACGTCGTACTTAGGGCTGTGAGTGGCTGACTACCAGCTGTAAGTCGCAGACTACCAGTAGTTTTTATTTGGCTTAGTATTGCAATTTGTGGAGGCGGCGTTTTGCGTGGCTCTGCGTCTTTGCATGTGTATGATTACACCCCCTCCCCCCCCACCCCTACCCCTCCGCAATCTATGGCCTCCGATATGCTCGTATCTGTGGCGTGTTTTTGTTTTTTGCGGGGAACAGTCGATGGGCGCTCACTGGGACGACGCTCGGCTGATAAGGGTGGTCGCAGCAGTGCCGACTATCTGGTCCAACTTCGAAAAGCAAAACCCATAATTGTGTACCCCCTCCCCCCCCCCCTCTCCGACCGTTGGCAAATTTCTGCCCCTTTTGTGTATTTGTATGACGTATTTTTTCATCCCAAGCTGTCTATGACCCACAGCCGCCAATGCAGGCTATGTAAAGAAGCATGTAGGATACTGTACAGAAAAAATAGTTTCTTGTGTGTACGGCGTATGGTTTCTACATTATGGGAAGGGGTTTTCGATAGCACGCCTAACCCCATCCCTAACCCCAACCCCAACCCCGGGCCGAGCTGTATTGGAAGTTGTCCGAAATAAATCAGGCAAGAAAATATTTTCGGAAAAAATGTACACCATAAGAAAATGTGCGCTTTGGTATGACCATTTCCATACTAAATACCATACGCTTATTTACGGGCCCCGAGTATACTACTGATGGCCGATAGTTATACCTCCCCCACCCCTGGCGCAATAATGCATCCTTATTGTGTGTAATGTGCGCGTGCGCGGCATGCTTAGTTTTTCGTCTCGTGCATTTTTTTGGCAGTGACTACTTACCCTCAACCCCCCCCCCGCTCCCCTCCCACCCCTTGTCAAAACACTGCCTCCTTATTGTGTTTTTGTGTGGCGTATTGTATTGTGTCGGAAACAGTCGATGATCGCCCAGGAGGACGACGCTCGGCTGATGTGGGTGGTGACCGTGCCGGCCATCTGGTCGAACTTCGGGAAGCGGTTCATGAGGGCTGCTTCCCACCGAGCCGGCTTGATCGCGGATGAGAATGACATGCAGGGCCTCAAGCTCTGCTTGGAGCCTGAGGCGGCGTGCTTGGCGGTGGAGTCTTCCAACCAGGGGGTGGGCTCTTGGCACCCTGGGGATAAGGTAAGAGGTTGTGGGGGGGGGGGGTTGCGGGGGTGGATGTGCATGGTGGTGGAGTCTTCTAACCGGGGGGTGGGCTCGTGGCACCTAGGGGATGAGATATTCCCGCGGTGGGGACGGTGCGGGGGGTGGGGGGTGATGCTGAAAGTGGTGGAGGGGATTGATGTGGGGGGGGGGGAGGGTCATGGTGGTGGCCAAGGGGTGGGCTCGTGGCTCCTAGGGGATAAGATATCCCCCGGTGGGGGTAGTGATGGTGGTGGTCGGGGTGGGGATGATCCGGCGGTGGTGGAGGTCGTGGTGGTGTTGGGGAGGGCTGGAGGCTATTGTGGTGGGGTGTGTGGGGGGGGGGGGGGGGGGGGCTTGTGGTAGTGGGGTGAGAGAGCGGGAGAAGGGGCGGTGCTGTTGGGGGGGGGAAGGGGGGGGGGTGATGGGCGTGCTCGTGCTGATGCTAGTGAAGGCCGATGTGGTGGGCGAGGGGGGAAGAGGGGTGGTCGCGGTGCAGGTGCTGGAAGAGGCGGCTGTGATGGTGAGGGGGGGGGGGTGTACTCAGTTTGTGCATGGCCGTAGTCGTGTATGACCATAGACCCTTGCATCCCGGCTCCGCCGGGACGGAGCACGTCGGGTGTTCACCAACCAGGCAGACATTGCTTGCACCAAGCGCGAAGCGCCGTGAGATGTTCGGCGAGTCGCATGAAGGGTGAACTGCATCCTCCCAAGAACCGCTCGTAAGACGGATTTCGGCACCTCGTTCCTACTTTTCTTGCTTGTGGATGACAGCGCCAATGAGTTACTTTGTTTTCAGGTGTGGCCACTCCAGAGACAGCGTTGGGTGGGGGAGAGGGGGTGAGGGTGATGGTGATGGGGGCAGTGGTTGTGGAGATAACGGTGGCTCCTTATGCTATTTTGCTCTTTATTTCTGTGTTTGTAGTGGTGTTCGTGGTGCGATAGGGTCTATCTTTCGGCGTAGGTGGCCGTCAAATTGATAACTAGCTGCCCTGCTGCGCTGCTTGCTGTTCAAGCGCATTCTAGATGGTTGTTCTTGATTGCGATGGCGAGAGTATCGACATAATGCTGCACCAATGTTACCATACACCATCACGATTTACCTAACGGTACTGCTGTGCTGCCTTTGGCTTTTTTCGCTGTAGATCATGGTGCTGGATTGCGGTGGTGGGACCATCGACATCACGTCGCACCTCGTGGAGAGCTCGGACCCGCTGCAGCTGAGCGAGTTAGCGGAGCCGTGCGGTGGCGCTTGGGGAAGCTCCATCGTTGACGCCAGGTTCAAATCGTTCCTTCAGGTACGCTACCATACCATGCATGCCATACTATACCATGCTATGCACCGTAACATGCCGTACCATACCATGCCATGATATTATATGCTTTACCGTAGCCATGCCATACCATATCATAAGAAACTGTAGCTCTCGCGAGGATCTCGCGCTGGTGGATATGTATAATTGTCAACTGTCTGCGTTGGAGAGCTGGAATGACCCAGCCCAACCCCGACCCAGCCCAACACTGCACAGCACGCAGCACAACACCACCCAAATACAACAAAACACAACTCCTCACAATACAACTCCCCACACACCAACGTTGCTTAGAGGTCGCACGTCATTTCTGCTGTAGCATTGCGACGTAGCTTAATTCGCATATAGTTTAGGATCAATGAGGCTTCTCTGCTGCGACCAGCCAGAGACTCACCCAGGGTTCTCCCGCGTTGATTCCCTGCCGATCAACGTGGCACCTCGTCTCAGAGTGTAGACACCCCGGTAAAATTGACACTGACAACACGGATTTCGTTGTCGACCGTACACCAAGCCAAGAACGACGGGCGGGCGTGATGGTCTGTTTTTTATGGTAACCTCCCTGTACTCGAGCTGCTCCCGTGTACCGATGGCAACCACGAAGTGGGCTCACCGCACTCATTCTCCAAGTAATGTCAAAAGGCTTTTCCGAAAAGGGGACGCCCTGGCTGGCATCCCCTCTGCTCTGGTTTCAGATCATCGTTGTAACATATACCAGGTAGCTTGATTCGTATATAGGTCGGCATCAATGAGCACCCATACTTGTTGCCCCTTCCCCATTATCTCAGTTTCGTCGCTCTTAATATGGAATTTTGAATTTAATTTGATTATTTTTTTGATTTTCACCAAAATTCTAAACGAGCCCCTCAGGGGTTCGGCTGCCGTTTGTCCTCCCGAAGGAACGCCGCGTACAAGTCCACTAAACCCTCCGGTAGTGATGAAGCGTTTGCGTCTATTACCGCGGATTTCTACTCAAACTAGTGTTCCCTTTCGGAGATTCCGAAGGTTCCGATCGTCGGATGGGACATGAAAACGTCGGGCACACGAGGCTGGAAAGGAGCCACTATTTTTTGTTGGCGCTGTCGGAAGTTGAAAGCTCATTTACTGTGCCATGCTATACGCTGCCATTCCGCACCATACCATGCCATACCATACCGTACTGTACGCTGCCATACCGAGCCATACTATACGTTACCATACCGTACCGTACTACCGGAATACGCTGCCATACCGTACTGTACCATACCGTTCCATACCGTACTGTACGGTGTATTTGTTTGCTTTTTTTTTCAGTTGGTTTGTGTTTTTTTTTGTTGACCTAGTCGTGTCGTATCCCATGGAAATTCTTTGACGATGCCTTAGAAGGGCTGACGTGGTCGGAGCAGCAATAATGATCCCACACTCCCATTTGTTTTATCCCCATTGTATCACAATTAGTAATATACACCCGACATCGAAAATTAAATTTTCGTCGAAACTCTTGTTTGCCAAGCTTCGTGTAAAACTCCTTGTATCGTACGCGTACGTCACCGGAGTTGTTTCACCGTTATTCTGGAGGGCTAAATTTTTACTTTTTTTTTGTTTTGTGTGGTGCTTTATCTGCTTTTTTCGTATGATATCTCGCAGGAATTCTTTGACCGTGCGTCAGGAGGCCTGACGCGGTTGGAGGGTACGCATGAACTGTTCGCGGTCACGGTCGAGTGGGAGCGGCAAAAGGTGACCTAACCTTTCAACAGTACTCGACATAGATCCGTACATTAGCTTGACGCGGAGTTGTCTGTTGTTGAGGTTGTTATCTCACATAAACACTTGTCGATAATCTAGAGCCCCGTGGTCACATGTGAAATGTGCTGGAGCCCTAGGAAGATCCGAAAAAAATGTTTTGGAGTCAAAATTCGGCCGAGAAACACTACGCTTTCCCACGTAAAACGCACGAGACGAAGAAGGCGCACACGTGAAATGAACCCATGTGCAAACTGAACTAACACTGAACATGGCCGCGGATATCCACTCAACTACAACGAAAATACGCGCAAGTGTGGTGAGCTAAAGCTTTATTTTTCCCCATCCGCCGGAGGATAAAAAAAAAAAAAAAAAGCAGAGTCTACTATACCCCGACCTGGTGTTTTTTCGTCCGTACATGGGCCACCCGGGGGTGATTGTATTTGTCCCCTCTTCAAATGAGGCCTTCTTGTCAGTGGACGAAAGGAAATTGGGGGAAATGATCGAAAGACTGTTTCAGGGAATTTTATTGGTTGAAAAAGGCTGTTTCAGTGAATTCTATGGGTTCGGATCGAGGAAACACGCATCCATGATATTTATAGTCGGCGGTCCGGCAATAAACGCTTCGTTACGTGGCTTGACGTCGGCGGCTGCTATGCTTTTTTTGCGGTAACTGTAGCCTCTTTCGTCGCCGTCGCAGTGGAGTGCGAACGGGGAACGGAGACCCAACGATACTACGATGCAACCATGCTGGCCATGGATCCGTTGAAGATATTGTCGTAAACAAACGTTGTTGTTGTTGTTGTTGTTGTTGTTGTTGTTGTTGTTGTTGTTGTTGTTGTTGTCGTTGTCGTTGTCGTTGTTATTGTTGTTGCTAACGCTGATGTGCTTCGTGTAGATTTCCATGTTTTTTGTTGTTTTTTGTTGTTCGGGGCCCCACTGTCATGTTCAGTGGCAGTTGCTTCAAATAGCAGCTTTACTGGCACTACGCTGAACGAAAATATTGTCCGAAAAGCGCGAGATACGTCAATGCTGTAGTTGTTAATTCTGGTATTTCCGTTGTATTTGTTGTTACCTCTGCTTGTTGATGTTGATGCCGATATTCTTTTGTTGTATGCCTGTTGTTGATGCTGATATTGCTTTTGGTGTTTGTTGTTACTTATGCTGATGTTAATTTTTTTGGTGTTGTTTCCTTTTTTTTGTTCAGACGCGCTTGGCGAGGGGAGCGTCTTTGCGTGTGAGCATCGGAGACATCGCGGACCTGTTGGAGCTATCGCCGCGCGAGATCGAGGAGCTCCGGAAACTTCACAACGACCCTAAACCGAGAGAGGTGATTGGTTCAACATTGATTCGTGATGGGTGATGGACGGTTTCAGGTTGGTGATGATGGGAGGGTCGTTGATGATCGTTGGTGACCGGTGAGTCGTGATGTTGTATGACGACTGGTGAGGCCTACCCTAGCCCAACCCAACCCAGTCTAACCCAAGCTCTGCTAATCCCAACTTTGTTGTTATTGTTGTTCTCACATTACCTCGCATTATCAAGTCCGTGGTCACAGGATATCCCAACCCTAACCTATCCTCTGTTTTCCACCTTGTCCTTTTGTTTCCTCACCGGACTTGCGCAGCTTCACGTGGGAGGCACTCGGCGGAACCTGGTACTGCCGCCTGCGCTGGTCGAGAGCTTCTTCCGCGGCGCCATCA
Organism: Undaria pinnatifida; assembly: GCA_012845835.1. NCBI lineage: Eukaryota > Phaeophyceae > Laminariales > Alariaceae > Undaria > Undaria pinnatifida. The sequence continues at coordinate 9,764,337 of JABAKD010000024.1, forward strand.
GTGCCATCAAAGACGAGGTACGAAATTTGTAGTATTGCGCTCTTTCAATGTTATTTTATCCGGTGGATTATAGTTTGTATGATGTGTTGACGTATACTTTCTGTGGTATATGTATGGTTTTATTATTTTGTGACGTTATGTGATTGCGTGACGGTCCATGTACATGACTTTGTCTGACCTGTTAGGTTTTCCGTCCCCGGCTCTGATTTCAGTGTTGCAAGTGGTCTTGAAGGCGTCGTTCGGGTGAGTATCCTGCGCGCGGATGACGTTTTTGTATATATTTTTGCTTTGACGTCTAACCTGGTAGTTCTTGGTTGTTCGTTTCTTTTTATCATTATTCCGCGTCGGACTCTTATGTTCCCTTTCGATTTCGTGATGTTCTGTTTTGGTTTTTGTGATGTTGCGTTTCGTTTTCTTGATGGTTTCGTTTCGCGTTCCTTGATGTTCCGTTTCGCGTTTTTCTTCGGTTCGTTCCGTTTCGTTTGTCCGCGTGCAGGTAGCAACACAGCTATCGACACCAGACCTCCAAGACCTGTGCTACATCTACATGGTCGGAGGCTTCTGCGCGAGTCCGCTTTTGCAAGACGCCATCCGCGAGGAGTTCGACGACCCTGGTAGGGATTTGAAGGTCGTCGTCGCGCCGAGGCCGGGACTCGCTGTGGTGAGCATATACGTCGGTTGACGGCACAGTGGGCTACCCGGTGTAAGAGCCACCGTAATATGAGAAAGCGGACTTAAGAGCGGTCTACTCGGCTTGTCATGCCTTGCGACGCCTGCACTAAGACCTACATGATTGTGATGCCAATGCCTTCATTATACCCAATGTGAGATAATAGCGGCACGGAGCTAAGAGCGGTTACAATGGTCTGCTCCGAGGGGCTCTTAACCCCGGTGCTTCGCTGCATTGAGGTAGACAGCCTTGGTAGACAGCGGCAAGGAGCTATCCACACTATAAATCAAAGATATCGACTGACCGCACTCTTGCCCGTTGACGGACGGCCGTCAAGGAAGGAACTCCACGCACTACAATTAGTATGATAAGTCCATGGACTCCTTGACGGGTCAAAACTAGACCGTTAACCGATATCTTTGTAAATTTTATATACCAGGTATAGCCTAGATGGTCTAAGTAGACGGATAGCAGCGAAGGAAGCACGCACGCTTTATGCTACTTGGTATGTATTGAGTGTTGAGTTGACGGCACTGTTGCCCCGTGACAGAACCCGTCAAGGACAGTCGTCAAGGAAATCTCTTTAATATAGCTAGCATGTTTGGTCTAAGTTGACAGCACTATTGCCGCTCGACAGTCATCCATCGAGGACAGCCGTCAAGGAAATATCTTGAACAACCCTAGCATATTTCGTCCAAGTTGACGGCACCGTTGCATCTTGATGGACAACCGTCAAGGACGTCTGCCGTCAAGGACCTCCGCCGTCAAGGAACTACGCCGTCAAGGACCCACGCCGTCCAGGACCTCACCACATGAAAGCTTTAGTTATTTATTTTTGTTTCTAATACGTTACTTTTACTCTCCAGCTCAACTCGTGAGTTTTACCCGCAGCGACCTTCTGGACGAGCCGTAGTCACCGCTGTCTTCGCTTCTCCCCCCGCCCCGGCACTCGCCTTCATTTGTATCACGCATAGGGTTCAGCGTTCCCACTTTTCAGCTTTGTTGTACTCGTCAATTTTCATCGAGTTTTGCTAACTCACGCTCTCGCGCTGTCCGCTATTGTAGTAGTTTATTTATTTTTCTCCACGCAAGAAAATATCTCTACGAACACAAGTATGCACTCGGGAGGATTCTAACCGGCATCACTGACTTTAGTAGACACGATGATCACCTGCTACTCCGCAGGAGACGCCTGCAATGTCCTCTCCCCGAATACGGAAATGTTAAACAACTATTTACTGATGTTAACATAATCTATTTTTCGTCGTTGGTTTTGTTCGTTTCGGTGAATGTCGCTCTTTAAGGTGACGGGCGCGGCTCTCTTCGGCGCAAGAGGCACCGGGGCGTTCGTATCGCGAAAGGCGCGCCTTACTTACGGGGTTAGGGGATCGAGGCGGTTCGATCATAACGACGCAGATCACGTCTGCCGCGAAGAGGTAAGTTGGCTCAACCATCATTGTCGCTCTGTTTGCCACGTGCGCTACTTGCGTACATACTCGTGTTGTATATATCATACTGGCATTGTGTTTTATGGGGTTCTTGTGGCCCGTTAATATGCACAACAGGGTGTAATCCAATAGTACCTTACTCGCACGTACCGCACTTGCAAACTTTTTGTATTTTTTCGGGGGGTTGCTGGGGGCGTTTCCCGGCCGCGGGCGTGTGTGCTAAATTTTGTGTTTTGCCCACCGTCTGTGTGTTGGGGTTAGGTGCTTGTGTGCGTGTGTGCGCGCTAAATTTTCTGTTGTTTTGCGCAATGTTTATGTGTGTGTGTTTGGTTTCGTGCGTCGTTGTCGTTGCGATCGTCGTGATTGTTGTTTCCAGCAAGCGGTGGTGTTGGGGGACGGGAGCCGCGTGCTTCACTACTTCCGTCCTGTGGTGGAGAAGGGAGGGGACGTGCCTGTCGGACACGTCGTGGAGAAGCCCCTCGTGCCTATGCACGAGGCACAGGTGAGATTTGTGGAGTTGTTCGTTTTGGTGCTGATTTTGATGTTGATGTTAATGTTGATGTTTTTTGTTTTATGTTGATTTTTGTTTGCTTTAGGATATTGGCGTTGACGTGTTTGGCACAATCCTGATCTTGATAGGTTTGTGGTGGGATAGTGTTTGATCGTTTTATGTTTATTTTACTTTTGCCTGTGGTGGAGATGGGAGGGAACGTGTCCGCGGGACACATTCTGGAGAAGCCTCTCGTGCTTATGCTTGGCACGAAGGTAGGAGGGGGGCGTTGATGCTCATGTTCATGTTGACGTTCACGTTGATATCTACTAGGTATGCATCTTGGTGTCTGTCTTGATGCTGATTGTCGTCTTGATATTGATAGTTGTCGTGATTTTACCTTGATCTTGAGTCGACAGCAACCACGACAACGCCTGCATGTTTTGTTACCGGGAGGCGGTGGAGGAGAAGGGAATACACCTATGACCACGGCTTGTCCCGAAGGTCGCTGAGGGTGAAATCTCTTCCAAGTTGATTGAGCTGGAGAACAAAAGTGATGATTCGCCGTTAAATGTCAACACTATCGCCTTTCGTGTGTGCTGTGTTGAAACTAATGGGGTTTGTTTTAGGTGTTTGTTGGGCTCCATCTTCTGGTGACAAGGCAGGAAGGAGTGCTGTTCCTTAAAGACGAGGGGGTTTTGGTCCAGGAAATTGCATCCGTCAGGGTGAGTCAAGGGCTTGTACTGCTGCTGCCGCTGCTGCTATTGTGTGTTCGGCGTTGTTGTGTTTACAGGTTAGGTTTTAGTGATAACTGTTGTTTCGATAGCTAATATGATATCATACTCGGAAATATTGATGGATATTTGTGAACCTTTTGTTTTGTTCTGTTCTGTTCTGTTTACCCACTTGAGTACTCTATTCGTGTCTTGTTCATTTTGTGTTGATTGTTTTTAGTCATTTTTCATGTGCCTGTTTTACGTTGGTTTAATTTGATAGCTTCTTTTTCTTTATACGTAGTATTTTGTTTTGTGTGTTGAATGGTTTTCCGTGCACAAAATCACCCTGCGAACCCTGGTGCGACAACAGCGTTAAATGGAAACCATCACGTAATGCTGGTAACAATATCTGAAACCGCTACAGTTTCTGTGACACCAAGTACTTTAATCCCCACCATCTCTTGTTGGGGCTTGCACCACTCTCGCAGTAGCTTGTTGCAATAGCTGCTGTTCGTTTTGATGATGAAAAGTTGCCTTGACTCCCCCCCGCCCTCACCGGTATTAACTCTACGTACCAGGCATGAAAAGCTGGTGCGTTCCACAGCCGTCAGGTTCTGTCCCCCTCAAAACGGGTTTCAAAGTTTCCTTGCGCAGATTGACTACAGACTGAACATGTTTGTCTCACTGTGTTGACCCTGGTACTAGCTATAGCCACTTGGTAGGACTAGGGGAAGTCTCCGACCTATATCCTTTATCCTTTATGAGGAGAATCCTGCATGAGGACATGAGCACGCACCCCGTAACGCGCGCGATCGAAGTATCACACACAGCTTGCAAATACTTTTTGACGAAGTCCTCCATCCCGCAGCTCTCGTGTATTTTTAGTTTGAATTGGTATTGTTTTTTGGTTCGTTTTGTTCGCAGGTACCCGTTGACCACGCAGTTGTGCTGCGCGAGCGCGGGGTGGAGGTTCGGATGGAGTTCGGTGGGACGGAGATCGCGGTGTCCTGCTACAAGCAGCACGACGGCGACAAGCTACTCGACGCGAAGGTGGGTGACAAGACTTAAGGCGGTGTAAGGTGGGGGGGGGATGTCAATACGCCATGGTGTCATTGAAATAGTAACATGGTGTCCGGGTGTCTCGCAAGTAGTAGAATGGTGTGGAGTAGCATGGTGTCTCGTTGTTGGAGTCGTGGGCGCTGCGACTGCTACAGACAAGGCGATGGAGACAAGCTTCTCGATGCGAAGGAGGGTGACAACACTTGACGCGGTGTAAAGTGGGGGGAAAATGTCAATACGCCATGGTATCGTTCAAATGGTAGCATGGTGTCATGTCTCCCGCAAGTGATAGCGTTTTGCTCGAGTAGCATGGCGTCAGGGTGTCACGCAAGTACTAACGTCGTGTCGAGTGACATTGTGTTCATTGGGTTGCGAAAGCAACTGAGTTAAATCGACACACGACGCGTATGAAAATACGTGGAAGTGTGGTGAGCTTGAGCTTTATTTTTCCCCATCCGCCGGAGGATAAAAAAGAAAAAAAAAAATATTCGATGAAAATGAACGCGCATGAAAGCTGAAAAGTGGGAATACGGAACCCTCTGCGCGATAAATGTGAAAGGCATGTACCGGGGGGTAGAAGGGAAGGCACCGGTGACCGTGACTTGTCCAGAAGGTCGCTGGGGGCCAAACTTCGTACGAGTTGAGCTGGAGAGCAAAGGTGATGGTAACCAAATTAAATAAAATCAAATGGTGTTATGATATAATTCAAGTACTTGTAGTTACAGTAGCTATGCTGTCATGGTACCATACAAGTAGTGACATGGGGTCCTGGTGTCGTGCAAGCAGCCGTAGGGGATCGTGATGTCATTTAAGTAGCAATACGGTATGATGGTGTGATGAAAGCAGTATCATCGTCTCATGAATCGTTCCCGGGGGCTGTGGGTGTACTACTCCATACGATGTGCGGTATACGGTGGGGCGAAGTATACTATTCCACACCTTGGTGTGATGTATGTATGTATACATTCACCGCGAATTATTTAAAGGTAGGTTGTAGTATACTGGGATTGTGTACTTTGCCCTTTAATATGTATACTCATTTTGTGCACAGTACTGTATATGAATATACATATTATTCGTACCGCTGCTGTTGTTGTGTTGTTGCCCCCCCCCCCCCCAAATCCCAGAAATTATCATGTTTCTGGCGTTGTCGTTAAACGTCGATGTTTGTATCGACTTGTCGATGTTTGTACCGACTTTTACCCGTCCAGGTGAACTTCTTTGACGACTTCGACCCAGGAAATATTTCCAAGTAGTTACTAACGTTGACTAATCGAATGATAGTACTTGTGTATACCAATGCCAACTGCTGTAGCTGGTAGGTTTTGCACCCGATAATACCCTTTCATACTTTCACCCGTACCAAGTATGTCCTATTTTTTTGTATGTAACCGCTATTGCGACTTGTTTAATGTTCCTCGTATATAACTATATACCGGTGTTTACATCTATTTTATTTGTTTATTTGTTTATTTGTTTATTTGTTTATTTGTTTATTTATTTATTTTTTAATTTTTATTTTGTTGTTTATCTTTCGAATTGGTTCATCATTAGTATCTGTGACGTTTGGGAGGGAAACTTCCCATGCCTGGCCCGTCTACCGCAGCAACCCGTTTCTGCGGTATTTCCTCGTGCCAGGCAATACACCCTTGTCTCCCTCCCCTTAACTCCGATCAATCCTACTGCCAAAACACAGTCTCGGACAGCCGAGACCCCCAAGATGGTACTATACCATCCAGCTCCCCGCCACAGATACCAATGAAAAAAAAAAAAATGAGAATAGACAACTGGCCTATGATTTACACACACGCGTAGTTGATCTCCGTTCCCCCACCTTCGAAAGAAAAGCGGCGGGTGGGCGGGAGAAAAACCACTGGCTAGCCAGTCACTATTCTTGCGTAGCTGCCGCCGTCCGCTTCCTCCACCGCACGCTGTCTTTGAGTCGTGCGATCAGGCGGCCCTACGCGTACCCCTTCTGCTGTACGTATTGTATACTCCCACAACAGCAGCAAGGAGAAGACTGCTCAAAGGTTGACTGTGTCCTCGGTACAATACGTCACGATAACCAATCATGGAAGAACACCTCAATTCTCACTTTCCAACAAAATCCAGATTGCGTCTGCGACCCAATCTTCCACTTTGTTGTTTATCTTTCGAATTGGTTCATCATTAGTATCTGTGACGTTTGGGAGGGAAACTTCCCATGCCTGGCCCGTCTACCGCAGCAACCCGTTTCTGCGGTATTTCCTCGTGCCAGGCAATACACCCTTGTCTCCCTCCCCTTAACTCCGATCAGTCCTACTGCCAAAACACAGTCTCGGACAGCCGAGACCCCCAAGATGGTACTATACCATCCAACTCCTCCACCCACGAGGCTAGTCCAAATGACTGTTTATTTATGGCCCCACTCCGTCCCTTGTCCCGGCTCTCTTTGGGGACACCTGTCCTGTCGAGCTAGTTTTCGTGACACTTGTCCCGAATCCTCTATATTACTACGAGTAATACACCTTATTATACGCATCCGATTTCCACCTCCCTTCTCTCTGTATTACCCGTTCTGACAACCCCCCCCCTGCCGCCAAGCGCGACGCGCCCCCGATCCGGAGCGAGTGTAGTGCAAATTCCGCTGGGTCTTGCCTCGACTTTGCCACTACCTCTCGCAACGCCCGGAGTGCTTGCCCGTAGCTCCACACTGCTACCCGTCCCGATTCGCGGAAAGACGCTAACGGCGCCGAACTCGGCAAGTTAGGGTGAATAGACAACAATTCCACAAGCAGCGCCACGGTTCCACCCCCTTCGCGCAAGCTCGAGCCCAAGCCCCGAACAGCGTCTCGTGTTCGTACTAGCACGTCGCCTGCTTGAAGCTGGTCCCCTTTATGACCGCGAAAACGAATCTCTACCGTACGCGCCTCCCGCCACCGCAAAAAGGGCAACTGCTCCCCACCTGAGTAAAACGCAACGTCCCTCCTAGTCAAACAATGCACCTGGTGCGCCACGCCGGCGTCTGTCGCAAATAATTCGTCGGATCGCGTCATCAAAAAATACCCCAATGCCAGACACAACCAAAGGATTCGGCCGCCACTGCCCCATGACGGTATCAATGTCTCCCCGTCCAACAACATTTCCCATGACACCGGGCGGCGCACCCGCTTCTCCGTACCCGCTACTGCATGTGCCCGCGATATCCCGCTGAAAACGCGTTCCAGCAGGGGCGATTTAGTCGGGAGCTCCGTGCCTATCTTCACGCGATGGAAATATTGCACCGCCGCTATCTTACTTTTAATCGTACCGACTTTATTGCCTTCCGACGCACAACACCAAGCCGCAAAGTCTACCAGCGCCCATACCATATCACTCTTGGGGGTGTCTTCCGAAAAATACAAAACGGCGCTCGTCAACCCGCGAAATTTAGTCCAAGACCTGAAACCTGACGCGTAAGTGCGCTCAGATGACTCCGCAACTGACCCGCGGATGTACTGGACGCCAATATCCCTGTACATAGGGCCCTCCCCGTCTCCCCCAGGTCCTGTTCCTGCCATGTAATGTCCGGGCGAGATTCGTGAAGGTGTCTGTTAACATCGATTCGTTCCCACCGAGAAATACCGTCGGCCAGCGTATTCGCGATTCCTTTCACATGTTTCGCCCGAAAGCACCACCCACTACGCATTTCCAAGCATCCTAGCATACGCATCAGAGCCCCAGACCTCGGCTCAGTCCCCCCCCGACATTTTCCTACCCAATGTACCGCGGACATGTTATCGCCCAACATCAACACGTTTTCGCCCTCGAACCTAGGCTGTGATCCAGCGCCAACGACAAACATCCAAGCCGTGATTACCATCCCCAACAATTCAAGGACGTTGATAGACAGATCGTTGTGGTCCTTGACACGTTGGCTCAAACGAGATTTTGCGTCCTGGTCTACCTCAAACCGCCACCATGCCCCTGTCTCCAAGCAGTAGCCTCCCACGGCCGTCCCCGACGCGTCTGACACTAGCGTACGAGAGTGGCGCTGTAGGAAACGAGTATACAGCGGCGAGGACAACGGTAGTGCAAGTTCCTCGCTCACCATCAACTTCCAAAACCCAATGTCAGCGTGAAACTCTGGGCCGAGGGGTAGACGGCGCGGTCTTCGGTACCGCTGGCCGCCACCCCCAAATTTCTCCTGCCACCGCTTCACGGGGGGCAGACCAAGCATGTTCAGCATACGGCGTACAAAAAACTTGCCCGGCCGCACCACCTCGCTGGCTGTAGACATGCGACGGCCACCTCCCGCACAAGACCAAAAACTTCCTTTGGGTTGTCCTTCCAGGCCCCTTTCATTTCGAGCTGATGCTCCACCTTGAGTTTGAACTCGGGGGGATTCAACCCAGCCACCAGCGCTTTACTAATGACGGCTGCAGGACCTCTTTTATAAGCACCCAGCGTGTCACGGAAAACGCGTTCAGCACTGGGGTTTTCAAAGTACTGTTCAAGGCGGCTATGGACGGCGTCAATCCGATCTACAGCAGTAGCTTCGGACCCCATGGTCACCCGACGGCACACCTCCGCCGCCGCAATAGATGGGTCGACAGAATCGTCGGTCCAACATTCCGCGTGCTTCGCAAGCGCCTAGCGTAAGTCGTCTTCCTGTAATTCAGTCCCATCAAAATAAGTCCGCGACAGGCACAAACGGATGGACTGACGCAGCAGCTGAGCAACCGACAGCACAGGGCGCGAGATAGACTGTGCGTTGTTGCTGAGTTCCATCGCCCGCTCGTACTCAGGGAAAAAACCACTGGCTAGCCAGTCACTATTCTTGCGTAGCTGCCGCCGTCCGCTTCCTCCACCGCACGCTGTCTTTGAGTCGTGCGATCAGGCGGCCCTACGCGTACCCCTTCTGCTGTACGTATTGTATACTCCCACAACAGCAGCAAGGAGAAGACTGCTCAAAGGTTGACTGTGTCCTCGGTACAATACGTCACGATAACCAATCATGGAAGAACACCTCAATTCTCACTTTCCAACAAAATCCAGATTGCGTCTGCGACCCAATCTTCCACTTTGTTATTTATTTACTTATTTATTTATTTATTTATTTATTTATTTATTTATTTATTTATTTATTTATTTATTTATTTATTTATTTATTTTTTATTTATTTATTTATTTTTATTCATTTATTCATTTATTCATTTATTCATTTATTCATTTATTCATTTATTCATTTATTCATTTGTCTTTTGACTTTTCCAGGTTGACTTCCTTGAGGACTTCGACCCGGGACAGCTTTCCGATCAGGGAGGCGTCGGTATGGGGGGTGCGGGTGATATTACTTCCGGAAACCATCGGGGAGGAGTGGGCAAGATGGGCGCGGCTAATGGGTATTCGGGATCGGAGGAGGAGAACCCTAGCCCCTACGCGCGGCAGCCGTATTGATTGATCGTTCGATTTCATGGCTGGTGGGTAGGTATAGACCGATTTGATCGGTTTCGTAGGTTGATTTGATGTGGTTGGCTTATTGATTCAGTGATTGATTGATTGATTGATTGATTGATTGATGGGCTGACTGATTGGTTGATGGATTGATTGGTCGATTGATGGATTTGATTGATTGATTAATAGATTGATTGATTGATAGATTGGTTGATGGCTGGTGGATTAGGTGGTTGATTGATTGATTGATTGATTGACCGATTGATTGATTGGTTGATTGATTGGTTGATTAATTGATCGACCGATCGATTGATGAATCGCTCGAGTGATCTCGCCCGGTCCATCGAGTGACTGAGTGATTAACGAATCGATCAATAGCTGATGGGTCGCATCTTTTTTTTTTTGGCGGGTTCGTTCGATTTTGCCACTGTTTCGAGACGGGAGTGGGAGTAGGTGTACGGTGTACCTGATACGTGATAAGGGCGAGGCGCCCATACCGGGGTTCCCATCGGGCTGCACCCGGGGATGGGGGGGGGGGTCCAGGCGCCCAAGGGAGGTGCTCGGGGGAGATTGATGATTCGCCACGACAAGGCCGGGGGGGGAGGTTCCACGTGACACGATGTGGGGGGAGGACTTGGAGCACATATATTACATGTGTACGTTCTAGGAAAGTGGACTATACACAGATGAGAGGGGGGGGGGGAGGGGTCGCTAGTCGCTCGGGACACCCATCATGTTGTGCAATACGGTTCTCGACGACGACGATAGGACGGGGAGGGCTTAACTAACGCAAGGAAGGGCTTGGGGTAGAAGCAAGGATAACCGCGGGGGGTGGGTGAGGTAGGTGGGTTGGTAGCGCGAAAAGGGTAGATGTGTCGGGGGTTAATGTGGGAGGAAGGTCGAACGATTTTTCAGTAGCCGACGTCTGTGATATATACTGCTGGGGTCGGAGGATTGTCGTACGACGTGGGACGATTGCATATAACCAACGGCGTTTTTTACGTCTATGATAGCTGCTGGTCGGGTGGGAGGGATGTCGAATTATTTCTTGTGGCCAACGGCATTGCTCGTGTGATATCTACTGTTTTGGTGGGAGGGAGGTCGAATGATTTTATGAAGCCACCGTTTGTGACATCTACTGGCATCTTTTGTAGTTTCGCTGTGTGGATGGGAGAGAGAAAGGGGCCAGGGTTTCGCCCACCCCCTCCCGCCCGCGGCCACGTATTGGTTGATCGATAATGGGGAAACAGAAACAGGGTCGGGTTGCTTGGTATTTTCAACCCCCACCGCACCCCACCCCCACCCCATCCCCCCGCGCGCTCTGCCCCCCAGTTTTGGTTGAATCAACCGCTTCCATAAGGGGCAGCGTTTTCTCCTTCTTTCCATCCCCATCCCCGCTCCCGTAATATTGTGATTGCTTCCATACCGATGAAAGTGGGTAGGGCTGTTTTTCACCCTCCTTCCCGTCGCCCTGTGTTGGTTGCTACCAAAACGGAAAAGGTGGGCAGTTATTTTCATGTCTTTTCACGGATCATGACCCGACCCGCCGGTCGGGTCAAGAGGCTTTCAAGATATCACGGGTCGAGTCGGGTCGGGCCCGAAGGTGTTCGAAATATCACGGGTTGGGTCGGGTCGGGTTAGGTTTTCAAATGTGACGGGTCGGAGGCTTTCAAAATCTCGCGGGTGGAGTCGGGTCGCGTCAAGCGGTGTTGGAAATTTCACGGGTCGAGTCAGGGTCAGGAGGTTTTCAAGTATCATGGGTCCGGTCGGGTCACCCTGACTCGTTGGAAATCTCACGGGTTCAGTCGGGTCGGGTGAGGAAGGACGTTTTCAAATCTTACGGGACGGGACGGGTTGGGTTACCCTTATCCGACCCGACCCGACCCGGCCCGGCCCGACCCACGAAATGTGACCTGGCCTGTGAAAACCCTGGGTTATTCCCACCGTCTTCCGCCTTGTTTTGGTTGCTTGAAGAGAGGGGTAACGGCAAGAAAGGAACCGACCCGACCCAAACCAACCCAACCGAACCCAACCGGCGAGGAGTGGCCTGGTCCGTGAAAAGCTGTAGTTATTTCCACCCTCTTCCGCCTTGTTTTGGTTGCTTGGAAGAGGGGGGTAACGATAAGAAGGGAAGGGAAGGAAGCGTTCGAGCCCATCGCTTTTGTTCCTCCCTCACCCTCCTAGCGCGACAGACACCCGCTACAGTGGTTTCTCTGCAGTCTATAGTGCCGGTATGTGCACTGTAGGGGGAAATACTGGAACAGTAGCGGCAACTGGCACTACTCCGCATATCGCCACTACTGGTCGTTCCCATCTGTGCCGAACGATTCCACAGGCTCTATAGCGGGCAACCGGCGCTACTCAACCGGCACTATGGAGGTGCGTATACTGTACCGTAGTGGCGCGCCACAGCGTTTGACCGTGTACGTTTCAGCGCTGTTCTGGCACGTGGGTTGTTGTCGTTGTGATGGCGTGTTTGCGAGGATTTGTTTTCTCTCACCTAGGTGGTTGTTTTGGGAATTTCCGAGGGAGGCAGCGGGAGAGAGGGGGGTTTTGCCAAAGTGGAATGGTTGCTTTGATTTTCTGGCCAGACTTCCTAGCCCCGTTATAGCTGTTGGACGCGGGGAGGGGAGGAGCCTTTGTTGAATGGTTGTTTTATCTTTTTGAACGTGCTTCCTATCTGAGTTGAAACCCTCGTGGGGTGGAGGGGAGGTCGGTTACGCTCAGAGTGGAAGGGCTTGTTTAGTTTTCTGGACTTCCTCTTCTGCCTGTCACAGCGGTTGAACCGCGTATAGTGGTTTGAGTTGATGCGATGCCAAGCAGGGGGGGGGGGGGGGAGGGGGGGGTGGGCCATGAGGTTGGTTGTGCCAAAAGTAGAATGGCTGTTTTGATTTTCCAAACATCCTTCGTTGCCTCTTGTAGTCGTTGCGCTGGGGGAGGGAGGGACGAAGCCGGTTGTGCCACTATAATGGAATGGCTGTGTTGATTTTCCAGCATCGTCCCTTACCCCCGTAAAGCCGTTGAGTCTCGTGTAGCGATTGAATTGGTGCGACACCAAGCCGAGGGGGGGCGGGGAGTCGAAGTCGTTGGACCAAAGTGGAATGGATATTTTGAAATTCTGAACATCCTGCCTTGCCTCCTCGCAGCCATTGAACTGATGCTCATGTGGGGGGAGAAGGTGTCGGTTATGGAATGGAACGGTTATTTTGATTATCTGAACGTACTCGCCTAGCCATTCTTGCCGTTGAGTTGGCGCCGTGCTGGGGGCTGGGGGGAGGGGGTCTGCTGTGCCACAGTGGAAGTGTTGTTTTTGATTTTCTGAACATCCATCCTTACCGCTTGTAACCGTTCAGTTCATGCGCTTGTGGGGAAGGGGAGAGGTTCGGTTGTGGCATGGTTGTTTTGGATTTCTGAACATGCTCGCTTGCTTACCTCACATAACCATCGCGTGGCGAGAGGTGGGGAGGTCTGTTGTGCCACAGTGAACTGCTTGTTTTGATTTTATGAACATCCTCCCTTGCTTTAGACTATGGCTATTGAGTTGAGCCTCATGAAACCGTTGAGTTGATGCGACGCCAGGCAGGGTGGGTGGGGGGGGGGGGGGGGGGCGAGGTCGGTAGAGCCACAGAGTGGAATGGTTGTTTTGGTTATCTGAACTACTTTCCTTGTCCCTTCTAAAGGTTGAGCCAACCTCATACAGTCATTGAGTTGATGCGTGCGAGAGGCGTCGCGAATATGTTTTGGGCGCTCTTATCCAGGGTGGGAAGTGCTTTTCGCCACGTACCACGTACTGTAACGCACTCACATCACGTACGGGTATCGTAGAACGACTACAGAAATAAAAGAGAAGAAAAAAAACATGAGGAGGAGAACAAGTTTAATACTTAACCAATGGCGCTATCGGTCTGTCGTGGGTCCCCGAGCGACGGTTTTGTTCGTTTTTTTTATGTCCGGAAGTTTTGCAAGCGCCGCGGATTTGTTCGAAATGGAAAAACTCGGCAGTGTTTTTGTGCCGGCTTTTTTCGCTTGTTTTACATTGCCTGTTGTGTTGTGTTGTGTTTTTTTTTCTGCTTGTTTGGTATTTTTCCTTTCCTCTTTATATATATTTTTTGTTTTCTGCTGCTCCGTTTTTGGGTGTGTTTGGGTGTGTACCATATACCGGCCTTTTGCCGTGGACAGACCGCGGTTGCAGCCGACGGAGATTGTTTTAACAGTCGCAAACCCGCATTAGTGCGGTGCTCTTTAGTGCGGGTCCCCAGTTTTAGTGTGGTGAAAATCGCTTGTCACGACCTCGTCCTACGGAGTAGAGCACTGTCCTGGGATGGTTCGGGGTCCCGCTATAGTGCTGGTATGGTCGTCTGGCGAGGCACCGCACTGTAAAGGGACCACGACTGTTCCTGGTATTGTAGAGGGGGGCCGCGGACTCGATCGCGACTGGAAAGTTAAGCTGTTTCTGCTCTCCTAATGAAAAAACATGCCAGGTATATGACAAGACCCGCGGACGAACCCCCCGGTCGTCGTTTTGCTCTTTCTCGAAGAGGAAAGCGCGTATTTTCGGGGGGAGAACGATCTGGTTTGTCCATCCTGATACGTTTTGGTCTATCTAATCCTCAGTGGGTACCGCTGGGGTCTGGAATTTCGAAGGCATTTTCCTGTCCGATCCATGTCGCCTCTAAAACAACGCATCCATCTACTTCGTACCAGGTATCTATCGGTCTGCGGTATGCATCTATCTTTAGTCCACCTATCTAGGCTACGCATCTATCCGTGCACTTCGTATCTATCTACCTCTTTGTCTACCCATGTACAGCTCTTCCTCGTGGATGCTCGCCCGTGCGCGAGCGGGCCCCTTGAATGGGCTTAAAATAATCCCTGGAAATGATTCCTTGAAACAGAGACATGCTGCGATGGAAGCATTTATAGCACTTTGTGGCCATATTTTTATTTTCTAGCGGACGGGGCTCGTTGGAACCCAAAACCGTCGGAATGTATTCTTGTGTCGCAAAATGGCCGTTTTCTTTACCTGGGCCACGGATTTGTTCATCAGATTGCACATTGCGTTTTCAGCTTTGCTCAAAATCAATCAGTTTGTGGGCGAGGTGTAGGAGCGCCTCAAGAGAAAAGGAAGGAGCCCCAGAAAAAAAACGAGGCGCACCTCCACCATACATACAGATGTGTCAAAACATTCCTTGAATGACACATGCTACGTATGGTACAGGTATAATACACCATTTTTAATTCTGAGGGTCCGACTGAGTCTACGATTGCCCCCCCCCCAAAAAAAACAGCGTTTTTCTTTGACGAACGTCTCATGGCTGCTCGACACCAGGAAGGATGCTATGAAAAAGATACCTTCGTACACTTTCTTGTTTGCAAAGGAAGGACTACTACTACTACTACTCGTACTACTAGTAGTATCGAACGATGACGTCGGGGTGGTAAGGGGCACCTTATTCCGGGAGATACGGCCGGGAGCTGGTTTCAAAAAGCAGCGATTTCGTCAAAAAAACTACCTGGTAGCTGGGAGCGCTACCGTAGACCGACTCATCCTCGCTAGAGGAGCCCAAATGATCATCCCCAAAAAACACAATTTTGAGAAAAAAGGAAAGTGTAACCCGATGAACTAATTAAAACATGTGCCTACTGTAGGTATACAAGGAAAAAAAAATCTCAGAAAAGAACGTCGTCAGCGACGAAATTGGGTTAAGGAGCCCCGGTCATTCAGAAAGAAGAAAAAATGGTCGAAAAGCGCTACCTCTGTCGAGGTAGCACGCGTCGAATTCATGCCTTGCAATGCCGGTCGCGCCAGTGGTCTAGTGGTCACCCTCGAATGCTCCTAGCGTTGTCGGTCCTTGAGTTCGATTCTCACCGTAGTGAGATTTTGAACTTGACTTATTTAAAAAAATGAAAAAAGGAAAAGAAAAAAGGATCAACTGTTGAGAGCACCTAGCAGCGTGGGTAGGCACAAAAATCGACGCGAGTCGACGAGGGAAGACAAAAGACGACCCAAGGGATTTCTTCCGTTTAACTATCCCTCTCTCTTTCTCTTCCCATCCATATCCCGCGTGTTCTCTCTCTGTCCGTCTCTCGTTCTTTAAGCCCATGGATCGGCCGGAAAAGAAGCACAAAAATCTCAACGAACAGGTCACGAGCTGCGGCATGCGTTCATGCGTTATCGAGACACCATGCTACCGGGAGACTACCACCGATGTGGTACCGAGAGGAATGATTAAAACCATCAAGAGATCAACGTAAATAAAAAACAAGCGCACCCATATTTTACGGAGTAGTCGTTACAACGTATGCACGGAGTATAGTTATTACCCATAATTCAGTTGGATGGTTTGCTTCACCACCCAACAATCAATAGTAATAGTAACTACGCCATGATAGCCGCCAAGTCCAACAATCTCACAGCCCTAGATATGCGAGTTTTTAATTTACACCGCGACTTAAAACAGGAAGTTATGAACCCAACACTCTGTTGACCGCATTGGTAGTATGGACTATACTGTACCAGGTAGCCCACAAAAATCGTCCAAACCAAGGCTGGAGAACGATCGACCATACCGTACGCAGGGCGCAAGAACACCCCCCACAGACTCCCAAAAGATGAGCAGTGCAAAAGAACAGCCCCAACACCAGGTATCTACAGCAGTAGGCTATACACCCACCTCCCCTACACTAGTAGAGCGTACTACGTGTTCGAGAATACCCAATCATTGGTCAAGTACTGACACTCCGGGGTGTTTTATTGGTTAACACACGCACATACACAATTTGGCACGCTGTTCTGTCATGGCACCATGAACCCACCCAGACTTAATTCCACCCGGACTTGAGCCCTCGATACCGACCCTGGGTATATGAGTAGCCGCCGGCGGGGCCCACCTAGCAACCTGATCCCACGCCGACCGAAATCGAAAGCCCGCCGCAGGAAATTTGAGGACCGACCACAGCCAACACAAACAAATCTCGAACAACTGGTACGCCACCTTCCCCTAAATGCCACCACATTTGGTTATACAGTGGCGGCCTCCTAATAGTGGCGGTACGTACCCGCCAACAATACCCGCAGCGTACCGGACACTGGCACTACTAGCTATAGTACCGATACTCGCACCACTTGAAAGTGGGCTCAAATCGTGTCAAGCAATTTCACCGGCACCGTGCCGAAAATAGGCACCATATAAACGGCACTATACCGTAAATAGGCACTATTCAACCGGCGTTATAGAGAGACCCTCAGTGCACTACCCATACGACGCACAGTAGTACGTTGCTCAGAAGCAGCGGTCAAGAAAAAACAGGCTTCTAACTGGCTCTCTGCACGCGTCAACCTTCCCCCCGATTGGAGCGGGTCGTTCCCAGGCAAGGCTCATGAGGCTCATGAGGATCACGCGCGCTTCAGCGAGTCGCGTCTTAGTCTGGAGTACTCCATGTACACCGACTTCACCTGAATAGGAGTGGGTACACACAAAGATATGAAAACATGTATACATGAGAAGATAAATATAGCATTAAAAACAGCGGTTTCACGTGAATGTGCGTGGGTACATGTGTAAGTGTCAGAAGAAAAAAAATCGTACAATCGTAATATTACAGATGACACCTGGATATGAACGGGTACATATGGCATATGATACAGTATGTATACGACGCGTGCTGCGGCAGAGGTGGCACTTTTTGTCCAAAGTATTGTCTGGATGACAAAGACCCTTACCCCCTTCAGGGCCCCAAAATCCTCCCCTATACTATTTCCAAGTTTTTTTATCCCCAAAATGGGTTTCCTGTTGTAAATGCGTTAATTGAATATCGTGGGAATATCATTCTTGTGTTTCGTAAGAATTGTGTGTTGTCGGGTCACGGGTTCGTTCACCGGATTGCACTTTCAGTTTACTTGAAACCAGGGTTTGGGTGAGGTACAGAGCGCCTCAGGTGGGGAGCTCCAGAAGAAAAATGGTGCGCCTCTACCCTACTGTTAGTACTATTATTACTATTAGTACTATTAGTATGCCATTAGTAGCATGTGTCATACTGCAGAAGATAAACACAGCATTCACCATTCGGCAACGGAAGCATTGCTTCGAAGTGGCAACCATTGGGTTCATTGGTTGGTTGGTTGGTTGGTTGGTTGGTTGGTGCAGTGGTTGGCTGGTTGGTTGGTTTGGTTGATTGATATATTGGTCAGTTACAGTTGAAAGACGACACCAATTTGCCAGAAGCGGCACGCAAAAAACCAGGAGTTACTCCTGTAGACTACAGGTACAGCTACGAGTACCAGCATGACAGGCTCACCCGGTAGTGCAGAAAATGCATCGACCCCGCGGCGAGCATGCTCAGCCCAGATGCCGCGATGATGACCACGGGATACCGACCACCCCCGCCCCCGCCTCCGGGGGGGTTAGATTCGTGCAACGACCACAACCCGCGCCACGCCAACACCTGCCAAGTAGGGGGCGACAACCACAGCGGATGGCCAATATAGAGTTAACAAAAGCTTTAGTTTTACCCATCTGCCGCAGGAGCAAAAACACAAAAACAACACCAACAACAACACCACCTCAACCAACCCCAACACCATCATCGTCATCACCACCATCACGATCGTCAACAACAACAGCAACAACACTGCCACCGACACCAACACCACTACTACCACCAACAACAGCGCCGACACCAACTCCAACGCCAAAGCCAACGCCAACACCAACACTAACATCATCAACACCAACACCCACGCCACCAAGTACAACATATCAAACAGGAACAAGAACAGGAACAGGAACAAGCAGGAACAAGAACAACTGCTGTATCTCACCGCAGACATGGCCGCGGTTATCGCCCTTCCCATGTGCGTGTACTTGAACAGATCGTGCCAGTTCGCAACCACGCAATCCCTGCTTCGGTCGAATCGACAGCACCGCCGAACCTGTCACACAACCAGCCGCGGGGTTTCCAATCATTGTTCATTGTTCGTGATGTCGCTTTGGAATGTTGCACATATAGCACCGGCCCTCGGGCAGAAAACCCAGATATCGATATAGGGTAGGTTTCTTATTTGAGACAGGGCGTATCCTACACCAACTTTAGTAAAAAAACTGTCGGATTTCTTATTTCCACGTAATTTTTAAACCAATTTCTTGTGGGGCTCTTCCTTATGGGAGGGCCATTAGTGTAACTTATTGAATCACTGAAGACAATTTCATCAATGCCTATGAAGCTCCCAGATTCCAAACCGTCCGCCATTACGTACTGTTTACACCACACTACCCCATCACGCAACTTCAATGAGACTCCCGCACGAGGAGGAGCCATACTGACTGCTGCGTTCTATGTGTGCGGCTGTGCTGCTACGTGTGTGGCTTTAAGCTTCGCAAGGGATGTCACTGATACATGGAAGCGTTCTCATACCGGGGATGGGGGGCACATTAGGGTACGGCAATCTTCTCAGTGAGGTACGGCTTACTTTGTTACGGGTTACTATCCGTAGCCAGGTAACAACCATCCCTATTAATAGTAATGGCAACTCGCTCCCGACTCTCCATTCGCCACAGCAAGCAGCATGACTATTCGTGCATTCGCATGAAACAGGTTGCCGGGTGGGTGCTGTTATCGCCATGGGCCACACGGTCGGATAGTTGGCGCAGCTGCAACTGACCGTTATAACGACTACTACTGCTGTAGTAGCTGTAGCCAACTTTACGACTTTTAGTTAGCCAACTCTGCTACGACTACCTCTAAGAGGTTTTATAGTTTCCGCGCACAGACTGACTAACATCACCCTGTTGACCCTGATAGCTACACTATAGTTGTAAGGGGAGTCGCCGACCTATATCCTTAATGAGGACACACAACCTGTAATACGCGCGATCGGAGTATCACACACAGCTTGCAAAGATGAGTTTCGACAAAACCTTCGATCTCACAGCTGGAGTGTATTTTCATTTTTTATAATAATGGTCATGGCAGTCGGCAGCCAACTCTATTATATCATGTGATACAACGATTTTGAACGATGACCGAACGAAATAATGCTGGAAATAATGTTTTTTACACACGACGCGTTGGTCGGCGGACCGACGTTGAATGCAGCAATTCTACGACGTAGCATCCCAATGTTCAGAATGCTGACATCAAAATTTGCATAATGACGATTTTTTTTTTTTTTTTTTTTTTTTTATCCTCCGGCGGATGGGGAAAAATAAAGCTTTAGCTCACCACACTTCCACGTATTTTCATACGCGTCGTGTGTCGATTTAACTCAGTGACGATATTGCGAAACTGCAGTGAAGAACAAGGCCGAAATTAATCTTCACCAGGTAGAAGGGTTATTAATACTACTGATTTAATTAGTTGTATCGTCGATCTGTATAAAGTCGGCCAACTCACAACACGACCCGTGTTCCGCGACTCCGGTACATCACCAGCGAAATCACGCGCTCACCATCACAGCAACCAGCAACCCCATCACCCCGGCCGTGGCCAACCCGAGAGCACCCGATCTTCTCCTGCCCATGTCCGCCGCAGTAATCCCTCCCCATTCACCCCCCCCTACCCAATCCCCTCCCAATGCCCCCTGTCGCAAGCCCAGCAGGAGAACCCAGTAAGGTCCCAAGACATCTATAGCCCCCACCAAAAGCAATGCCCCGTATACCAGTCCAATGTTCACGAAAAACTTTGTCCATCTCAAAGCCTCGTGGTAGATCTCATGGTTGGAGTAAGACATCTTGTGGGTTGATGTCATCTTGGGGGTAAGGGTGAGTATGGTCCGAGGACTGGCGAGGTGTAGCGTTTAGACTCGAGGGCTCGAGCGTGGGCCTGACCTGGTTGTTCTTCAGTTGGAACCATTTTTGAGGGTTTCGACTGGTTCTCGAGGCGGTTTTATACGTTTCTGGACTTTCTGGAGACAGAACTTTTGAAAAGAGCAGAATTATAAAATCCGTTGTTATGCCAATATTAAGATTAAACAGTCCTTAAAATTAAATACGTACAGTAGTTTCGTGCGAGGTTGAGCTCGAGAGCTTGCTTGTTAGCCTGTGCAGGTAAAACGAGAGGGCAGCCAAGCTGCACTGCTGCATTGTCACCTAAAGGCCTAGACCGGGGAAGATGCGTTGGGCCGACATCATGGTGTTTCGAGCTGCGACGCTCTTCCTTGCGAGCTACTGGCGGATAGCTTCTGGCAGCTACTCGACCAACACCCTTCCGGATAATCAGTTTGAGACGCTAAGCTACTCTAGGATAGTGCAGGAGATTCAAGACCTCGCCGAAGGCTATCCGCATCTAGCAAAGGTACGAGTACAGCAGTACCAATGGCCCCTCTCTAGTGCCGGTTGAATAGTATCGGGTGCCCGCTTGAGAACTGTCGCTTGCCACAAATAGGAACAGCCAGTAGTGTGGCAGGATCCCGAGCAGCGCCGGTTGCCCACACGTGGAACATGGTCCCGGTTTTCCCGGCTGGCACATATTTTGCCACATACCAGCGCTGCAGAGGGACCACTACTCTGTACCTGGTGTTGTCGAGTGGAAGACAGCAGTTGCCAGACGCTGTGTCACACTCGAGAGCGGCAACATGGTGTGTCAGATAGGCGTGGAAGAAGCATCGTCGTGTCTGGCGGTGGGAAAGTTTGTTGGTCAGTCATCCGAAGGTAGAGGTTGCACTTTTTGGGCCAAACATTTCTGGCCGCCTAAGCTCAAATATGAAAGTATCTGTCAACTGCTGTTATAACTTTTTCACCCGCGGGGACGTTGTAGAGCACACCCGGTCGCCCCGGTGGCGTATCAAGTTATCCTCGAGCCCGGTATCGGTCAGTTTCGTGAGCTCGAATTCCCCCGAGTGCATACTCGTATAAATTCGTGGGGACTTTTTCTTGTGCACAAATTGACTTGCGGAAAACGTGAGCGCGTGAGTTAGCAACACTCGATGAAAAATCAACGAGCAGTGGGATTGCTGAACCCTACGTATGCGCGATAAAAACTGAAGGCAAGAACCGGGGGGGAGAAGGGACGACACCTGTGACCACGGCTTGTCCAGAAGCTTGAAAGTAGAAGTGTGAAAATAAACAAATAAATAGCACACTCCCTGCTTTGTCATGCCTCGTAATGGGTACCGTATGACACCCCCATGCTCCCGTGAAATGCAGGACGGGCACGGCAACAACCTCCCGATCGGCCGTTTGGGGCCAACGTCAATCTTGCACGTCGGCCCGGACAAACTCGACCCTATACCTAACTCTAACCCTAACCCCAACCCTGTGAGGGCCTAGACGTCACCAGGGTCAATCGCGCGATTCCGCGACTCCGCAGCGTGTTCGGAGTGTGTCAGTTAGTCAGTCCTTTGCAACCAGTGTTATCACACCCCAGCAAGGACGCCAAGAGCGATAGAGTATGCCATCTCGCTCGGGAATGCGTTTTTTCACATCCAAAACGACAATCTAATATATCGCCGGGGGATGCTGTATAACACCCCTGGAGTATACCACACCAGGTGACCTGGGAGTATACCGCACCAGGTGATGAGTTTTTTCGAGCATTCGTAAATGTTTTCACTGGGGGTGTCGTGTACACCGTCATATACGGTACCTATAAGTAGTACTGTTACCTATAGCGATCGGAGTATCACACACAGCTTGCAAAGATGAGTTGCGACAAAGTCTTCGATCTCACAGCTGGAGTGTATTTATATTTTTTTAATATAGATCACACACAGCTTGCAAATATGAGTTTCGACGAAATCTTCGATCTCGCGGCTGGAGTGTATTTTTATTTTTATAGTAATGATCATAATTTCAATTTGTTTACTAGTAATTGGTGTTGTGAGGCCCGGCCTCAATACGTGCAGTATTCATATCTGCGATGTATCATATATTAGTTTCGACAAAATATTCGATCTCACAGCTGGAGTGTATTTTGATTTTTATAATATTATGGAGTTCCTTGTATTGTATGTGCGGCGGAACTAGCTCTACTCTTCTTGTGGATACCGTTGTGTTTGACAATTAGTCACACGAAGGTAACATGTAAGTGCGCAGAGCAGGATTTACATTAAACAAAAAGGACACTCTTGAGTGTCGGATGATTGCATAGCTCGGTCTGTGTTGTACGCACCAGGCAAAATCAGTAGTACTGCAGTTGTACTGGAGTTCGACGTGTGCAGCAGAGATGACAAATAACTTTAGGCAATGAAGCACATCTGATGTTTGCAGCTGTATGTGTGGGATTACTTGTGGGTAATACATTGTGCGGCGGAACTAACTCTACTCTTTTTGTGGGTACATCGTTCGGGCGAACTAACTATGTGCCAACGTTTCTGGTACGATGATACTTCGAAGTACGATGTTTTGAACACTTGAAAAACTTCATGCTCTATTATGATGGGAACCCGGTTTTGGTGCCAGTGAAAACACACGTTGCCGCACTTGCCTCGACGAACTCTCAATGACTTACAGCGAAACCAGCTCGATAAGAGTTGCCTGCTATTTGTGCGTGCACGGGACCCGTCGGGACTGGCCTTGGTGCCGTGTACGTTGAGTGTGGTGGACAAACGTGGCCGATACCAATGTTGGCTCACACAAAAACATCCACACACACAAACAGAGAAAGTAATTCAAGGCACCCTGCCCTCGTATGCGATCCGATATGAAAAGGCTTTTTTTCCTTGGAAAACCAAGAAAAAATGGCTCGCACTGCGCGCTTCGCGCGCCTCATCATTATATAGTCTTCAAGTTCAAATGAACCTCCCCCCGCCCCCTCCTTCCCTGCCCGCCCCACCGTCGCCTAGACCTATACATTTATGCGACCTAAAACTGTGGCAACCCCCCCTGGCACCGGCGCTGTAGAACATTATATGTATATTGGCGTTGGCGTTGGTTGGCAACGACGCTGTAAAACATGCCAGTCACTGCGTGAGCTAGACAACCAGGGTATTTTTTTCTTCATTTTTTTTGCGGTTACTATGATGGTTATCGAATAGGATAATATTGTGCGGGGAGGAGAACCCAAACTCAGCTCAAGGGGAATGATCGCATCGCGTAGTGTGAATATGGTAAGGCACCCGCGAGGCATTTACATAATAGTACCCATTGCTGTCGCTGGAATGGCCACACCAGAAAACAAAGTATAACTCATTGGCGCTGTCATCCATAAGCAAGAAAGTAGGCACAAGTTGCCGAAGTCCGTCTTACGAGCGGTTCTTGGAAGGATGCAGTTCACCCTTCATGCGACTCGCCGAACACCTCACGGCGCTTCGCGCTTGGTGCAAGCACTGTCTGCATGGTTGGTGAAAACCGGACGTGCTCCGTCCCGGCATAGTAGAGATGCGAAGGTCTATGGTCATACGACTACGGCCATGCACAAACTGAGTACCCCCCCCCCCCCCTCTCCTTTTCAACCCCCCCCCTCCCGCCCCCCCCGCCCTAAAAACCCCGCCCCCCCCTCACCGTTGTACGACTTGCAGGATATACATTATAAACTGATGCATTCCTTCCACAGCCGTCAAATTGTGTCCCCCTTAAAAACGGGTTGTATAGTTTCCGCGCACAGATTGACTAACATCATCATCACCCTGTTTGACCCTGTTACAAGCTACACTACTGCTGTAGTTCTAATGTAGTTCTAAGGGGAATCACCGACTAATATCCTTGATGAGTGCACACATCCAGTAATACGCGCGATCGGAGTATCACACAGCTTGCAAAGATGAGTTTCAACGAAATCTTCGATCTCGCAGGTGGAGTGTATCGTTAATTTTTATAATATCATATTCATAGTATCATACCGACCCGCCGCAAATTTCAATTTTCAGGCACGGGCGTCGTAGCTGCGCTGCAACCTGTCAAATAACTCGGGAAGGAGGGGCGATCATTGGTACTTGTTTTGTGGTTTTTGGTTCGATTGCTCTTGTTTCACTGCATGCTCGCGGGTCGTCACTTTGACGGCACTCCAGACAGCAGGCGCGTTTGTCTATACTCACGATTACCGTGCGGTTCGTACGGTGCAGGCAGCCCAACCGCTGTAGTTTGTAGCCGCGAGTTGGTTAGTTGTGGGAACGGGGGAACTCTATGCTGTAGTTGAGTGGATACCCGCGGCCATGTGAGTTCAGTTTGCACATAGGACCTTTTCACTTTTGCGCCTTCTTCCGTATCGTGCGTTTTACGGCGGGAAAGCGTCATTTCCCGGACGAATTTTGATTTCATTTGGTTTTTCGATCTTCCTAGGGCTCCAGCACCTTTGTGTGACATCTAAATTTTTGGCACGACTTAATGTGAGAAACAACAACAACCTGCTAACAAGGCGCTTCGCTCAGGAAGGAACAATATAACAAATTATGTGAAGCGAACAGAGGTCCACGATTGATTGAAGGTTCAAACTGGCGACTTGACAATGCGAAGGTCCTGGCCGCCATGCTCCAAGCAAACAACCCGGACGCCATGTGCATGAGTGTACCGCATATGTGTACCTGATATCTTGCTTTTTGGTACTAGCAATGTATTATAATGTCTGTCCCGAATTATGTTACCACAGAGCTTTTGCATCTCTCTAGGATGACAATTCGTCACGGACACTTGATGAGCTGTTTAATTTAAAAAATTCGCACGGCAGCGTCGAACATGTGGTTATAGTGGCAGACGGCTGTTTTTGGTCACAACAGTGACACCTCATGTTCCATACTAAATATAGTATGTTTGACAATTGTGTGGCGGTCCGTCACAGGGCCGAGTGCCAGAAGTACTAGGAAAAATACAAATTAGTTCTTGGTGGCTTTACAACGCATTGTGCAAAAAACGACAAGAACAAATAGGGAAAAAAGGACACATAAACTACTCATACGTACATGGTGGCTCTCGGCTAAACGCTTGTTCTTGTCTGCTGACTGTCGAACTCTACTGCCTGGTCGACACCATTAATAACGTACTGCTGTACCACAGGTATGTACTTTGCTGCTCTGTGCAGGCGCGATTGCAGGCTGTTCTGCTGTGCTTGCGATACATGGATACTGCTGTGTCTGTCGGAGCTTAGTTTGTGCCTCACTCCGGGGTGTGCCGAGAAGAAAGTCAACAAATGAAACAGGGGAAGGGAGAACGATTTAAAAAAGAACAGTTCTGGGACCGGTCTGGAAAAATAATTACCCCGTCGGCAATTAAGGGCGGAAGGTAGTCTGAGAGGCCAGAGAACTACCGAGGGTGGACTCCGGAGGTACCGACCTTACACTAAGTGCGCCTATCATACATACCACAGATATTTCGTAGCAGCTGCCCCGTGCCCCGCGGCTTGTACTTCGAGTACGAGACCTCCAGTACTGGCGGTGCTGCTGTACTCGTACGTGTAGAACGAAATGAGAAGTTGTGTCTAAATCCCAGGATCGATTACCTGTGATCTGTGACCTATGGCGTTTGATCTACTTGCGTTCTTCTTTCTGCTTTATTCGTGTTTGACTTTTGACGACCCAAAACTCCAAAATCCCTTGGTACCGCGTTTTGGCGGTATATGTCTTGTCGCTGAGTTATACTGGACGCAAGAGAGATACAAACTAAAACAACTACTATATCTACTACTACTACTACTACTGCTGCTACTACTATTACTACTACTACTACTACTACTACTACTACTACTACTACTACTACTACTACTACTACTACTACTACTACTACTACCACTACTACTACTACTACTACTACCACTACTACTACTACTACTACTACTACTGCTACTGCTACTGCTACTGCTACTGCTACTGCTACTGCTACTGCTACTGCTACTGCTACTGCTACTACTACTACTACTACTACTACTACCACTATTATTACTATAAATACTACTACTACTACTGCTACTACTGCTGCTGCTACTACTACTACTACTACGACGTATTATTCCTATAAATACTGCTGCTACTACTGCTACTATTAATACTATTCATGATATACGTGGTTCACATTTAATAGATTAATTGGTGTATGCTACAATGTACTGTTATGTATGATACGAGGTATTTCATATGATAGTTGTGGCGTGTTTGATTTTTGACAACCCCCAAACCCCATGTTTTCCCCTTGCTACGGCTGCATCAATTGTTCCACCAGGTATACTCAGCTCAGGAGAGGTACAATCTCACCTCCCCCGGGTCTTGCTCTGAGGATGGGAAGGTGCAGTGCGAGCAGTGGGTTTTGCACATCTCGGACCACGCTACGCTGGAGAAGGACCCGGAGAGGCCTGAGGTGCGACAGCAGGCCATCCGTACATCAGCCGACTACTATTACATCAGTAGGCTAATCGTACATCAGTAGACTACTCGTACATCAGTAGATTGTTCGTATCGCAGTAGACTACTTGTACGCTTGTACACCAGTAGACTTTGACGCATACATCAGAAGGAGGTTCGTGCACCAGTGAATTCGTGCTGCTTTCATGTTAGTAGGCTACTCGTACAGCAGCGAACTGTAGACTATTCGACATCTGTAGACTACTCGTACACCTGTAGGCCATTCGTACACTAGTAGACTACTCGTACACAGCTAGACTTAGACGTTAGACGCAAGACATACAGCAAACTACTCTTGCACACTGGTCTAGCCAGTAGATTGTTCGTATTTCAGTAGTAGGCTACTTCATCAGTAGGTTATTCGTGCATCATTGGACTACCGGCACTTGTACGCCTGTAGACTTAGACGTTTGACTCATACATCAGAAGCAGACTCGGCCACCAGTAGACTCGCACTACTTGTATATTGCAGACTAGCCAGACATCCATACGTAGACTGTAGAATATTCGTATATCAGTAGACCGCTCGTGCACCAGTAGACTATTTGTACATCAGTAGGCTACCAGTACACTTGTACATTTGTACACCAGTGGACTTACTCATACCTCAAAAGTATGCTCATGCTCATGCACCAGTAAACTCATACGAATCGTACTATTACATCAGTAGACTACTCGTGCAGCAATGGACTGTAGACATTTCGTACATCTGTAGAATACTGTTAATAGTACACTTGTACACCAGTAGGCCTGTAGACTTTCTCGCACCTCAGAAGTAGGCTTGTGCACCAGTAAAATTCTTGCGATATTGTTCTTACATCAGTAAGCTACTCGTACAGCACAGGACTGTAGACTATTCGTATCGGTAGACTACTCGTTTATCGGTAGAATGTTCGTCATCAGTAGACTATTCGCATATCAGCGGATTACTTGAATAACCTGAACAATAAAATACCATTGTCTGGATTGTAGTATCAAGCGATATGGTTTGGAACGAACTGCTATGATTCATACCACACGAACATGGACGACCCAACATCATCATAACATTGATATCACACGAACACATCCGAAGTCATGTCATGATGACGATACAATATGAACCCATAGCCACGAATTGGTTCAATATAAGAACAGCTTCACACGAACATGCATGCATGTGCGTACTCGTATCGTACGAACGACGTCATAGAGTAAACTACAAAACTCTTCTATCTATGAATAGTCGGTGTCGTTGCCCGGTTACTTGTGCGGTGGCTAACTACTCTTTCTTTCGTTTTCAATTTATTTTTCGTGGCACATCTGGTATAGCTCATAGGAACGCCTGTGTTCCCGTTTTCAACTCAAGACACCTCCTTTTGAACCAAGCCAACAGGATCCAAAAGGGGAACCTCGTACGAATTTATACCATGCCAGGTACGAAGTCATACCGCATATTCTACAGCATATCATACGATGCGAACTGATGCCATGAATTGATATAGTTTGTCGCGGCAGGTGTTCTTCAGCGGGTGCTAGTCGGACCCACAACGGCCGTCGAGGTAGCAAATATTTTTTTGTATTCGAGCTCATAACACGATCATGTCTGTTGCGAGTTTTAGTATGGCACGAAGTGTATCATGCCATACGAACGATACAGTTCGGAGTTTATCATGCCGTCATCATATTATTCGAACTGATGGTATCAATTGATACGATTTGGCACCGGAGGTGTTATTCAGCGAGTGCCTTCACGGTATTGTTGTTGTCGAGACAGCAATTCTTATGGTCCGAACTAATTCGATGCCATTTTATATTATATCAGGTTTTGACTCACGAAAACTTACTGAAAACGGACGACGACCGATGCATTATGCAGCTTGCAAAGATGAGTATCGACCCTAAATTTGTCGTTTTACTGTTGACGTTGGAATAATTTCACAAAAGATCACACGAAATATATCGTGTCATACTATTCACATCATATGTCACGAACTAACTGTTCTGCCTCATACCAGGGCACAAAGCAATATCACACGAACTACTGTACCGGCAGATAATATAATTCGCACAATAGAATACGAATTACTGTAGTATCAAACGAGCCAGTATTGCATGAAATGTATTATATCATACGCACTGATGATACGGGTTAATATAATTTGTCGCGCCAGGTGTTCTTCAGTGGGTGCCTTCATGGTGATGAACAGGTCGGACCTACTACTGTCGTCGAAACAGCAAAGCTTATGGTCTACGGGGCTATGTGCCAAGCCGATCCAGCCGCGAAGGTGACCCATTACCCCCTCCACTACGGCCATGCATGATAACGAGTACTGAGATGGTGTATAACACCCCCTCGGCGATAACATCTCGGGCTCTACACAACGTATCACCCGTTGTGGTATACGCTAGGGGGTGTGGGAATTAACTTAAACCCGGGTGATAGTCAAGACGATCCTGCCTCTATGATGAGCAATTCACGCTCGTGTCAAAGCTCTATTGGAATGATGACCACCGTACACGACGGTGTATATCACACCCGCCCCCGGTAATATCATTTGAGGCTCTAAAACCCTATCACCCGGTGTGGTATACTCTAGGGGGTATGGTATGTAATGTACCCCGGGTGATAGACACCATCGCACACACACCATCGCATACGGTTGTGGTATCCCTTATGGGACGCAGGTATAGCGACCTACATACCGCATAGAAACATATGGTCTACGCGGCAATGTGCCAAGCTGATCCTGCCGCGAAGGTGGGCAATGCATTTCCCGTGATAAAACGTTGTGCAGTTGTTGCACTGAATGATAACAGCAGGCTGCAATCGGACGATGTTATTTCCGGCGCGCATCGCCTGTAGCCGGTCCACAATGTGGTTTGTGTTGTATATACCAGTTATGTACGTGTATTGCACCTGGTATACGAGTACGGTGGGGTGCGGGGTTTAAGAGCGTCCGTACTTAAAGAAGACGCGCTTAAGAGCGGGCAAATCGACTTGTCACTCTTTGTGACGCCTATACTAAAACCCATATGATATTAGATCTGAGATAAGACCGGTGTGGAGATAAGAGGGGTAACACTTTCCTGTTCCAAGAGACTCTTGAATCCCCATCATGCATGTTTTTTTTACTACAGTAGTTACGTTGCCTTCCGACAACATCCACATCCACAGCAGTACATAATTATGTACTTCCAAAATGCGACTAAAATTTGGTGCGTTGTTGTAGAGTTATAATGAATAGAAATACTTAAGTTGAAGCGTGACCTCGCGCTTTGATTCGTTTTCTTCCTTTTGTGGAGTCAGTCTTCTTGTTTTGAAGCTTAACATTGGGCTTTAATCGGTTGTGTTTTCCGACAGGAATGCGACGACGACGTGCTTAAGGCTTCCCCGGAATCGGTTCCCTGGCTGGCCCGCCTGGCCCTCAGTCGCAGCACCGTATTTATCCCCACGACCAACTCCATCGGATACTTCCAGAAAAGAAGGTCAGACTATAAAGCTAGCAGTGCTCGGGGCTGTCATTTGGCTGGACATGACAGCTGGTTCATATTTCTTGGCTGGCGGAGTAAAAACAAACTGTTTGAATCAGTCCTGACTACGAAGTGCCACATGTCACGGGTTGCGGAGTAAACCGTTAAGTAACTTCGTCTGCTAGATATTATTCTAGTTGGGTAACAGCGTAAAAGCTCACGGACTGACCTTAGTCGTGTTTGCTAATAAACACCACATTATGCGTTAGGCCACAAACGCACCAGTCAGGTGCAAAGGCGCAGAGCTCCGTGAATAGTCGCACGAACTAGTTATAACACGCTACCGTAATACACTGCAATACCTAGCCAACCAATTACTGATAAATCGGTGACCTAATATTAGTATAGTCTAGTCAGACAACTCATAGCCTTTGCAGCAGCGCAAGGCAGCAGGCATTTTGGCATGCCCCGCGTACATCAAATCGTTGAACGGGTTATGTAGTTGTTTTTATGTTCCGACAGATTGGTGAAATAATGCTTGAGCTCATCACACGCTTCCACATGTTTCCGTGCATTCATATGGTGCTTTGCTCGTAGAGTGTTAACCGGTTCTTAACTGCAGAAATGGTCGTACATTCGTTCCAAGTACTCGCAGTTTGTCCCTTAAAACGTTGGTGAAGTTCTACAGGGGGTACGGAAGTCGACTGCAGGCAGCAGTAGCGCAAGCAACCAGGTTCTTCGGCCTTCCTCGCGTGCGACGGAATTTCGATTGCGTACATGAAACGTCGGACGGGTTATAAAGGGGATAACCGATTTTAAGAGCGCGCGAGGTAAGAGCGTTCCGGAAGTAAGAGCGGTCAAATAGACATGTCCCGCCTTTTCTAAAAGGTGTATTTTTTTCACAATACAGATGAGGGCAACGTGTAGAACGCCCGCTTCGGGTTGTCACGGGGTGCTGTTAAATCGGGGCACACACTGTGATTGGAAGTACATTGCCAACTCGTATGACATGATAAGAGTGTTGGGGAATTGAACCTGGTGGGGTGGGGGGGACGTCGATGATTGGGCTTGTTTCTCGACCCCCGACATGTTATAGCAGATTATTTTGATCTGTCGTCTGGCCGAGCACTAGCCCTAGGCGGTGAAATTATGCGAGAACAAGAACAGCGATGGCGCTTGCGAGATTTTGCCGTTCGTCACGGGTAGACCCGGGCGCTGCCCTCCGGACATGTACTGCTTCTTTTGTGACGTTTATGTCGCTCGCACTCTACGAGTAGTAGACTATATAAAGTAGTAGCGTTTTTTGTTGTTGCTCCCTCAGAGAATGTTTGAGCCTGTATTTCGACCACTGCATGGTGGTGTTGTCATTACGATGAAATTACGTGAGAACAACAAAGACAACAACAATAGTATTGCATTGTGCAGTGGAGCAATAACCCCTGCCAACGTCACTGGCGCGCGTCCTCTTCGTCGTTGTGCCTCCCTACCGCCCCTCTACCTTGACTGTCGACCTCCAGGGCGGAAAATGGGTTGGACCCAAACCGCGACTTCCCGTATCACCAAGAACCGACTAAATGCATGACCACCATCACGGCTAGGTCAGTTCCATGTTTACTCAATCAGATCTTTGATAAAGGCTTCCGTTTCGACTCGAGTTAGATGCAGAGCTAGGCTAGTCTTGGGCAGGATTGATGGGGCTACGCCAGGCTGATCAATGAAACGGCGTAACAATAAAACAGGCAAGTAGCACATTGGAGGCGGGTATCATATGTTCTGCACTGAACGTGCGCTTGGTCTTTCCAACGATGGATACATGCTATTTAGTAGCTAACACATACCAGTAGCGCATTGAAAACTGATGTCATACGTTGTCCACGTAATGCACGCTTCTTTTTTCCGAGGGTCAACACATACCAACTAATCCATGCCAGTAGCGCATTGGTCGCTGATATGACACGTTCTGCCCGCAGCACGCTGCATGTTCCATCGAAGGGTTGTAAAGGAGGTGCGGAGAGAGTGCGTTCCAGCTCGATGGTGAATCACGACCACGTGATTAATATCAAATAGCCATGAGTAATGTGCCAACATCCCGACATAATCAATATTCAAGTCGACACCTCTTTTGTGTTGATTCCCAAGGTGACACGTACTAGTACCTGCTATCGTGCGTTTGCACGAAATGCACGCTTGTTCTTTCCTTCAGTGAATACATACCAGTAGCGTATTGATGACTAGTATCATACGTTTTACATTTCTTTCGTTCGTGCTTGTTATTTCCAAGGGTGAGTGCATACCACTAACGAGTTGAAGACTGATGTCGTATGTCCTTCACAAACTGCGCTGCTTGCTCCATCGAAGGGTCGTAAACGAGGTGTGGAGGGAGCACGCGTTCCAGCTCGCGGTTACTTTTCACGGGGGTATGGTGGGCATGGCCTACGAGTGGGGCACTCTCGACCACCCCCACAAGAAGGACAAGGACGGCTTCTGGCAGGTACTAATGCAGCACCTGGCACCGTAGAGGGTACAGCAGTAGCTGCTGCTGGTATTGCCGCTATATGGATCACCTTCTACTACCATGTTACAATATTGATACTGATACCGGTATAACACTTGTACTGATACTACGAGCGGGGCACTCTCGACCACCCCCCCAAGCAGGACAAGGAAGGCTTCTGGCAGGTACTGTAGGTAGTACGGTAGATGTTAGGGTGTTGAGGATACAGCGGTAGCTGCCTCTGCCACTGATAGTGCTGCTGCTATGCACTATATCTACCTACTATTGAGGTACTGCTTCTGCTACTGATATACTGGTACTGATACAGATACAGATACGGATGCGGATGTTGATGATAATGCTATTGTTGCTACTGCTTCCGGTACTGCTGCTGTAGTCAGAGCGGTAGAGGGTCAGTTCGATCGAGCATTTGTGCGCGTGAGCTGTACGCATGGGTGGTATACATGGGTTGTAGGTGCTATACTTCATATGTGCTGTATTAGCTGTATATGCGCATGAGTTGTACGTGTCGCATGTGTTGTGTGTGTTGTATTTGCTATATGTGCACATGGGTTGTATCTGTTGTACGTGTTGCATGTGCTATATGAGCGCTTGAGTCGCATGTGTTGTATGTGATGTACGTGCTGATTGCGCATACGAGTGGTATGTGCTCTGTGTGCGCGTGCTTTTAGGTGCTGTACGCGGTATTTGCATACGAGTTGTAGGTGAAGCATGTGCACATTTTTTTCATGTGCTGCTTGTGCACATGCGTTGTGTGTGCTGTATGTGCACACGAGTTGTATGTGATGTATGCATGCATTAGTTGTATTTGCTGTATGTACACGTGAGCTGTACCGGTATGAGCTAAATGTGCACATTGGTTTTGTGTGATGTATGTGCGGATGAGTTGTATGTGTTGTATCTGGTATGTGCGCATGAGTTGTATATCCACATGTGCTGCGTGTACGGATGAGTTGTATGTGCTGTATGTGCGCATGAGTTGTATGTGTTGTGCGTACACGTGAGTTGTATGTGCAGCATGTGCACGTGAGATGTATGTACTCTATGTGCACGTGAGCTGTTTGTCATGTATGTGCACATGAGTTGTGTGAGCAGTTTGTACACATGATTTGTATGTGCTGTATGTGCATATGAGTTGTATGTGCTGTATGTGCACATGACTTGTGTGTGCTGTATGTACACATGGGTTGTATGTGCTGTACGTGTACACGAGTTGTATGTGCTATATGTGCACAAGCTGTGTATATCCACATGTGCTGGTGGTCCTGTATGACCACATGGGTTGTACGTGCTCTGTTTGCTTTATGTGTGCACATGTGAACGCCTGTTGCCTGTTCCCCACTACCCATCCAGTGATGACGGTGGCGAGTCGCAAGAGCGCGGGTGTCTTAAGTTCGATGTTTCCCACGAGGAACCACTACTGTTTGATTGTGCGTTCGCCGACTAGTTATTAGTTGGTTAGGTGTTTCAGCCACGCGCATTATATGGTATCAGGCATATACGAAGTATCGACATATCCCCGCATTCTTTCAATATGTATTATATTAATATATTTGACGGGAGCCCCTCTCACCCCTCACCCGCGATGCTTCAGGACGTCAGCCCAGACAATGGAGCTCAGGAAGAGATTACCGCGGGGCTCAGCGGTTTCGCCGGAAGCTTTAAAGCAGACGGGCGCAAGTGAGCGTTCTTATTATCATGCCGCATGCAGAAAATAGAAAAATGACTAAATATAAAATACGCTGTTTTTTTGTTTTTTTATAACAAATCATCGTGACGGATGGCTGTTGAAGCGTCCGCCGCCCTGCTATGCTGTCGTCAGTTTCATAGCGAACGGGCATTTTTTTTTTATTGCGCCTCATGCGGAAAATTTCATGGCAGTTGAAGCGGATGCCTTGTTGCGTTTCTTATCAATACAACCGTGGACCTTTGTTGGTGCGACACCCTTTGGTGCGGGGTACCAGTTTAGTGCGGTGAAACTCGCGTGTCACGGCCTTGTCCTAACTGAGTACCGCGACATCCCTGGATAGCGCGGGGTCCCACTGTAGTGCGTTGTCCGGCAAGGCACTGCACTAATGAGGGACATCCAAGTCCCACTTTAGTGCCGGTATTGTCGTCTGGCAAGGCAGAGGCACCGCACCAACGAGGGGCCACGACTATAGTCTGCTTACGCATGTATGTTGATTTGGTTGTATCATAACCTTGCGGAATTATTTGACAATTTCTTCATTGTTTGCGTCGTGTACTGTGCTGTACTGGAAGCGAATGCCTTTGTTGTGTTTTTGGTTTTTATTGTGTTTGCGCCTGTATGTTGATTTTGATTATATCAGTAACCGTGCGGAATGTTTTTTTGCGGCTTCTTTATGTTTTGCGTGGTGTACTGTACTGTGCAGGAAGCCGACGCCTCGTTGTGTTATTTAGTCTGTGCCTGTACGTAGTTGATTTTGGTTTAATCATAACCGCGCGGGATTGTTTGGAACTTTCTTGTTCCGCGTCGTGTACTGTACCGTATACCAGGTAGTACAGAATATGGAACCCGCCTTGTTGTGATATTTATGTATGAATACTCTGTTTTTGCCTGTGCTAGATTTTGGTTTAGTCGTAACTGTGCGGGATGTTTTGGCAGTTTATTTGTGTTTCGCGTCGTGTCCTGTGTACCATACAGGAAGCGGACCCCGCGTTATTGTGTCAATTATGTAGTCCGTTTACGCCGTGTGCTGATTTTGGTTGTATCGTAACCGTGAGGGATGTTTTTGAGTTTGTTTTTTTTATTCAAGTATACTCTTACTGTGTACTGTGCAGGAAGCGGATGCCTTGTTGTGTTTTTAGTTTCAGTCTGTGCGCGCCTGCATGTTTATTATCATTGTGTCATACCCGTGCGGTTTGCTTTGACGGAACGTTTATTGCTCGCGTCGTGTACTGTACTGCACAGTTTTCCCTCGTACCCAATTGGGCGGATGAACGAGCTCGTCTACCCAGTCGCTGGAGGCATGGAAGACTGGGTGAGCACAACGTAGGTCATCCGAAGTAGTAGAGTACTGGTATTTCCCATGGTGCTGACGATGAGGATGGTGGTGGTAACAGTGATGATGGTAATGATGACGATGATTATGTTGATGATGATAATGTTGACGATGATGAGGATGACGGTGTTGATGGTGATGATGGCGATGGTGATGTTGATTATGACAACAATAATGATGAGGATTACGGTGTTGATGGCGATGATGACGATGATGGCGATGATGGTGATGGTAATGATAATGGTAATGGTGGTATTGGTGAGGATGATGATGATCGTGATGATGTCGATGTTGGCGAAAATGCTTTGGTTGTGGCGCTTGACGCGATGAACAGGCGTACGCTGGTTCGTGGGGAGACGGTGCCATGATGTGCAAGCCCACGGCCAACGGCGGATATCCCGAGGAGAAAACCAGGCAAGCAGATTATGGAGTAAAGTTACCACATATGGGACAGATCGCGATCTAGATCATTTTGACCGGTTTTCATTTGATGTGTAGGATCTGCGTTGTGCAGGCCATACGGCTCCCATCCAGCAACGTTATCTAGACCATGCAGATCATGTATAAACCGGGGTATATCTGCCCTGAAAGACACAGACCTTGGAATGGTATCTGATCTATCGAATTAATATTGACACTAAAAGGATCGCAATAGTAGTACTTGTAACTTGAGCCACTTTTGCATGCCTTTTGCATGCTCTTTGCAGTAGAAACGGCCTGGGGCCCATACACAGCGATGAAAGTAGTGAGAAGCGTGGTTTTCGGATGGTGTAGACCAAGCATGCGACATACGACAGCAGCGCAAGCCACGCGCGCGTGTTCTTACTTGTATTGGCGTCGGAACCCGACACTACCAGGTACACTACAAGACGCGTGCTACGGTAGGACTGCACCCTTTTTTTTTTGTCTGGGCCTCCACGCTTGAGAAGCGTTGTACTTCACCCGAA
Source organism: Undaria pinnatifida (assembly GCA_012845835.1). Lineage (NCBI taxonomy): Eukaryota > Phaeophyceae > Laminariales > Alariaceae > Undaria > Undaria pinnatifida. The sequence goes on from JABAKD010000024.1 coordinate 9,801,336, forward strand.
AAATGGAATTTGACACGAAATGAATGTGCACCCCGATGAAGAATTACATGGCCTAGGCGCACGACAAATGCTATTTAGATATTTAATGAAGAACCAACATTTACGCCAGCTGGGAGTGCTCGATCGGTTGAGTGGTCGGTACTCATTGTAAAACATGAATGAGAATTCAGCGACATGTTTCGGCTGAGGAACCCCCGTAGGTTCGAGATAGTGTGGCCGAGAAGGGCTGCCCGTCTCGTAATATAGGACGTGTCAATACCATCGCCCTCTAACCCAGTGGCGGCTTCCGATTGCCCTGTTTATTGTTATGGCTCAGCTACAATTCTGCCACCCTTCGCGCTTTCAACATCCTGGTTGAGGCTAGCGACAAGAAAAGCCCTCCGCAGGTGGGATGTGGTAACGGTGGTGGTAGCGGTTACCGGTCCCGCGTTGGTGACGGTAGCGGTAACCGTGTTGGTGACAGTAATGGTAGCGGTAGCGGTAGCGGCAGGAGTACAGTGGTGGTGTCCTTATAGTGCCGGTATATGCCAGCCAACAATACCGGCAGTAAATCGGACACCGGCACTATTGGGCGTAGTACCGGTACTGGTACTATTATACCGGTTTCCGGTCGGGCCAACCGATATCATGGTACTATACCGGCAATAGGCACTATTCGGGCTCTGTAGGGAGACGCCTGCTGTAACGGTAACGGTAGCGGAAGCGGTAGCTGTAACGGTAGCAGTAGGGGCAATGGTAGCAGTAGCAGCCACCGTATCGATGTCGGTAATAACGGCAGCTGTAACTGTACGGGTACCGGTAGTGCCACCCATATTGATAGCACTATAATTACCGGTAACTGTGTTGGTTCCGGCAACGGTTGCGGTAACTGTATTGGTGACGGTAGCGGTAGCAGTGGTGGTAGCGGAAACAGTTTCAGTGGCCATCTAGCGACGATGTTAGCGGTAGCCGTAGCGGCAGCGGTAACTGTATCTGTAACGGTGACGGTAACAGCAGCGGTAACGGTAACGGCAGCGGTGGCGGCAGTGGCAATGGTAATGGTAACGACGCATCATACGCATCATACACCCCGACCACCTCATACGCACTCCAACCACGCCATGCACCTTTTATACCCTCAGTCTTTGCTGGGATCTAGACAGGGGCTGCTTGACGCCGTCCCCTCTACGGCGGAACACGCCAACGGTCACGTCGCTAGGAACATCCGGCTCTCGCTAATGGTAGTGGACCTCGTGCAGCCGTACGTGCAGTGGGCATCCCGGGAAGCTCAGGCTACGGTAAGCCGAAAGCATCTATTGCATCTACCGTATACAACGTCGTACACGGTGCATGCAGATCCGGTATGGGCTTCCCAATAGCGGGGTCTGAGTAAGGCGGTATCTCGATATTGGGAGGCCAACTCGTTTGGCGCGACTGGGGAATTGCACTCGCAACCTGGAATGGACAAGGCGGCTTCCCCCAATAAGGCGGTCATATTGCTCTATCAATAGCACACCGACCCCTACTATCATACTATCATACTACTGTACTGAACTGCCGGGAAGCTCCCGTATGACTGTCAAGACTACCTGCTGTCTACAGTACCTGGTATGCACACTTGGCCGACGTACCAGGCAGCATGCAAAAGTTGAGTGTCGACCGCTGATTCGGTCGCACTCACACCTGAAATACCTGTTATGTTTTTATAACATGTTGAAAGAAGGGGGTATCTCCCGTGTAACTCCCATGAATATCCACTATTAGCCGTACCTTGATGCACAATAGTAATTGTTGAAAGGCGGGGTAACTTTCGTGGAACTGTCAATACTATCTACCGGGACCTGATGTTTAAAATGGTTGAAAATCGAGGTATCTCCGGTGCAACCGTCAAGACTTTCTACCGCACCTGGTGTACAGTACGCAAAGGTTGACGTGCGGGCAACTCCTGTGCATCCACCAAGACTGTCTACAGAGTACCGCATACATGTATACAAAGGTTGGGTGGTAACTTCTGTGTAACTGTCAAAGCTATCTACCGCAGCTGCTATACACTTGAAGGTAATGCCCCGAAATCATGGGTGTGGAGGAAAAAAAATGGCCGGTAGATCGACCAGATCACCATGAACATCGCTTTCCTCTTGGCCTATCGGCCAAGCATGGATACATGAAGGATGTATGTCTACTTACTTTGTCATCTTCTCCGAACTGTCAGCCACAGGCCGTTTTTTATCATTGACCCTACAGTAGTGGCCCCTCTATAATGCCGGTTGAATAGTGCCGGTTGCCCGCTATAGCACCTGTGAAGCCTCCTGGAACAGGTAGGAACAGCCAGTAGCGGCAGTATGCGGAATAATATGCCGGTTTCAATAATAGTGCCCGTATTTCCGGCTGGCACTTACCGCTATACGTAGAGGGACCGCTGCTGTATGTCCTTCACAAGAAATTATAAATGTAGAACACGCGCGGCCTACGTTTCACTTCGCTTGCAAAGTTGAGTATCGACCTTTCAACCAGCCGAACTCACAGCTGACGTATTTGCACACCGTACAGATCACGACCTACATAATCTAGATCATCTACGATAGATCCTGTATTAGTAGTCGTGATGTTTTGTGCAAGATCAGTGTACTGTAGTACGTGTCTAACCCAGGAAACACGTGCTAGATCGTGCAGATCACCTGGCTCTCACCCCGCAACATGATCTATCTATGGCCGATGCAGATCATGTTGACCAAGTATCTGTCTGCCATGAACGGAAATGATTAGGGTTAGGGGTAAGGCTAGGTTAGACATAGTTTAAAGTGTACGTCGACCGTTTTCTCGAATAAATGGTAAGGTAAATTACGGGCAGCGATCTGATCTGTGCGATATTTGGACGCATTTGATATACTTTTTGAAACCCGTGTTTTATGTTCCATGTGTGTATCCAGGATGCCGGCGATGGAGGCTTCGGGGTTGTCGCTGTGGACGAGAATGACGGCGTTGACGTGGAGTGGACGGTGGGGGGCGCCTTCCAAGTCGACAGCACGCAGGTGACACCCTGTGGTGGTGATGGTGTGAGGGTGATGGCGGTGTCCGGGTTGGTGATGGTGGTAGCCGATAGCAGAAAAACAGGCGACAGTGATTGTGATGTGATGGTAGTGGCGATGGTGATGATGGTAATGGTGGTGATACCAGCTCGCAGATGATGGCGGTGGTGATGGTGGTGGTGGTGGTGGTGGTGGTGGTGGTGATGATGGTAACAGCGAGAGTAATTGCGTTGTTAATGATCATGGTGACGGTGATAATTGTGGTGATAGCAGCGCGTAGGTAGTGGCAGCACGCAGTGATAGCATCATGCGGGCGATGGTTGTGATGATGGTGATAGCCATGCTCATGTGTTTGCTCATGGTATTAGGATGATAGTGATGTCGATGGTGATAGCGATGGCAATGGTGGTGTTCGGGGAGGAGGGGGTAGTTGCAATGGTGGTGATGGTGATGGTGATGGTGATGGTGATGATGCGGCGGCGATGGTAGTGATGATGGTGATAGCAACACGCAGGTGGTAGCAGCACACAGAAGATGGTGAAAGTGATGGTCATGCTCATGGTGGCACGCAGGTGACAGCAGCACGAGTGGCACGCAGGTGACAGCAGCACGACTCTCACTGCCACTCTTACTTTTTGGCTCATCCCCTTAAAATATTACTTCAACTTGTGTCCTCTAAAAATCCCCGCTCTTTCTTCTACCTCCTCACTGCTAGTTTTTACTCCCTCTTTCTCCCATACCCCCCGATGCCCCATTTCCGCAGCTCGTATGGGGTGCATGGCCACCTGACGCCGACACCCTATCAAAGCAGGACTGGGAAGACTTAATAGCCGAGACACACGCTAACCACCACACCGAAGCAAAATCTGGTAGATCTCGGTGGGCGGGTGGGGAGGACAGCATCGGAGAGGGTACCCTGTTTAGGGATAGATTTGAATTCGACGATCCTGGTGCTGAATCAGGCTCTGCTGCTAGTGAAATAATGGAGTTCTTCTTGGTGGCTGTGGCGAGCGTGGACCAGGCGTGGGGGGACAGGGTGAGGAAAGTTTCGCCGGATGTGGGTCCGCAGGTGAGGGGCGGTACGAGGTGGGAGGGGAGGGGGAGGGGAGGGAGAGGAGGGGGGTTGGGAGGAGGGGGAGAGGGGAGGGGAAGCGAAGAAAAAGCGGGGGGGGGGCAAGCGAGCCGTCCCCGGGAGGGCGATTTCCACGCCCCCCCCTCGCCGAGGTGGGGCACCGACGGCCGTTCTTTCGCCGGCATGTCGTAGTGCTGCTGTGCGGATGGGACGTGGCGGCACCGCGAGGCCGCCTGAGGCCGAGTGGAGCTCGGGGGGGAGGACAGGGGGCGAGAGGAGGGGACATTATTATTGTATGAAGTAGTTTGCACTAGGCTGGGTGGGATGTGGGATGCTATGGGCTGGGATGGAATGGGATGGAGTTTGACGACTTTATATGCTATCAACTTTGTTCATATTGTACAAGATACGGCAGATAGACAGGCAGGTTACGCTTTGATGACATGGTAGTATCTAACCGGTTGGCACTACCTCTCTTACCCCACGCTGCCCCCACTTTCTCTGGCGAAACAAAACGACCAAACAACCGACAGAGCCATCTGGTCAACGCGCGTACGTCCGAAGATTGGTTCGAGCAAAACGCCGGGCACACCGTCAGGGGGCGGCTGAGGTGGCTGTCCCCTCCCGTCAAGGTCGTCAGAAATTCAAGGGCCCAATCTGCCACTGCCTTGAAAGGTCAAATTTCCGTCGATACCAAAGCTCAAAATTCCGTGGAAGGGGAAGGAGAAGGAGGGGAAGGAGGAGGCGGAGGCGGAGAGGGGGAGGATCATGTAGAAGATAAATCGGGAAGTTCGTTTCGGACACGTGTTCCGGTCGTGGATGAGAGGCCGAGGCCCACGGGGGCTTCGGTGTCACTTACGCCCGAGGTAGAGGAGGAGAGCAATTCGAATATGGTGCGGTTCACGCTGGTCTTTTTGGCGGTCGGGATGCTGGCGTTCGGGTTGCTGGTGCGCTCGAGAAGGAAGCTCTCCGGCGGCGCTACTAACGGCTCAGCGGTGAGTTAGGGTTAGATACATTCTGCACATCCCCGGGTCAACCAATGACTGTTTTAGCCCTTTGTAATGTCTGCATGGTGATACAATTATAGCGTATTGTTAGGTTTACGCGAACAGTACGCCATGAATCCAATTGCAAATCAGGCTTAAATTTTCACCCGAACGCACCAGGCTTATATTTACGCCCAGACTAGCGTACTTTTTGCTGGGTATGGAGCACTAAGGCCACCAGGTTTCCCCCCAATTGTACTCGTTGTGCTAAAAAAAACACTACCTGGTACGTAATTATGCTACTTTTATGTTTTACAATTGCTCCATTATGCCAATAAAATGCTTGCTTAATGCATGTTAAGTCTGGCCGTGAGACGACTTTGGGGGATCGTGGGAGTTGCAGTACGGGGAGGGAGATTGGCGGGATCCGGGGATAAACTCTTCCGTGCTGGATATGTACCGTGCTGCAGTTGGGCTTTTGGTTGGCTGTTTTGCGCTTATATGTAGGCTATGCTGCAATTGCGCTCTTTAGTTGGTTTTGAGCTTCTCGTATGCTGTTGATTTTGTTATCCTGTGACATTTCTCCTGAGACATTTCATTTGCGTACCCCCGCTAGAGACCAATTTTCCATGATACTGGCGGAGCAGTCACAGCCCCCCCCCCCGCCAACCCATTCGATCATCTCATCCTTATGCAAGGAAATACGTACAGGTACAGCGTGCCGAAGTCCGCCTTACAAGCGATTCTTAGAAGAATGCAGCTCACCCTTCATGCTAATCGCCGAACACCTCACGGCGCTTCGCGCTTGGCGCAAGTAATGTTTGCCTGGTGGGTGAACACTCGACATGCTCCGTGCTGGCATTGTAGGGATGCGAAGGTCTATGGCCTGGCAGACGCTATGCATGATTATTACATTTACCCCCCCCACCCCCGCCCCCCGCCCCCCCGCTTTGGAAAGACAAGAGGACGCATGTAACCCCTTCCCGCCTCCCCACCCCACCCCCCGTGCGATTGGTCCAATGATACTTCCGTTACTTTTTTAGCAAAAACGGCCAAGACGAGGAAGTGGTGGTGTGGTTCCAGGCACGATGGAGGGTGGGAAGATGCAGTCGGGTAACCGTTTGCAAGGGGACCACCTACAGCGACGGCGAACCCAGGATGGTTATGGGGGGGAGGGGGGTACGATGGAAATGAGAGGTCTCCTGTCTCCCATTGACGAGGCACCATAAACAGCCTCGTCTGTTCCTTCCTTCCTTCGCAGTTGCGCTACTAACTGTGCGTTTTGTTTCCTTCAGGCGATCCGTCCTTCTGTCTTTCCTGTGCGATGATAATATATATATGTGTGCTTTCCTACAGTACACCAAGATGGCTATGGCGGGGAGTGGGGTACCATAGAAATGATAGGTCTCCTTTCTGTCATTGACGAGGCGCCTTAGTGGCTTAATCTATTCCTCCCTTCCTTTGTACCTTCCTTAGCAGTTGCACTGGTGCATCTTCTTTCCTAAAGGCGATCCGCTCGTCTTATTTTCGTTTCTACCATGCTACATGTGATAGTATAGATGTATGCAGCACTATTACGGCAGCATGGGTGCGTATGGCGGGGAAGGGGGCACATAGAAATGAGAGGTCTCCTTTTGCCCATTGGCGAGGCATCATAGCGGGTTAATGTATTCCTCCCTTCCTTCGTTCGTCCCTTTGTTAGCAGTTTCTCTTGTGCATTTTTTTCCTTGTGCATATTTTATTATTTCTTTTCTGGGTTCAGTCTATGATGGTTTAGATGCATGCATTACTACGCCAAAGAGGGCTATGGCGGGAATTGGTACCATAGGAATGAGAGGTCTGCCCTCTCCCATTGATGAGGCACGGTAGCGGCTTAATATGTTCCTTTCTTTCTTCATCCTTTAGCAGTTGCACTGATGATACCCTTTGGCGGGGGGGGGGGGGGGGGGTGCGATGGACATGGAGTCTCCAAAGGTGTGCATGGTAATGTGTATACACTGGGTCCCCACGTACCAAGCCTGATCGTTTGGGCCATTCCTGGTACCAGGTATCATACTGGGGTACCGTATTGACCTCAGAGCTCGTCTCTCTTGCTCTAGGAGGCATCGGCACCGGCAGTGGTTGTGCTGGATAAGATGGGTGACAATATCAGCTGAATGTGAAGAGCACACCCACCGATAAAATATATAACATGCAAGATAACACACACACCCTAACACCTCTCGGACGATTTTTGACGCTGATTTTTGTCGACAGCGGGGAGAGCGTAACCGTCCCTAGAATGTAGAACAGATACGTATGTGTCTAGACTATGGAAATACATCGAGCCGAGACACTTCCAAAGCTTTAGTTCCGTTCACGTGCTAAATATGATTGTGAATTATTGATAAGAGATAATCGGCTCTGGACTTCATCTTGTTAGTAAGAGGGGCGTGTTATCTTGTTAGTAAGGGGTGTGCCATCTTGCATGCGTGTTGCACGGTGTGTCCCCGGGTACCTCGAGGCCATACTCTCCTTCAAAACACGCTGTTGGGTTTTTTTCTCTCCCGTTGACGAGACACCGCATGTAGCGGCTTCATCTGGCCCTTTCTTTCTCAATTCCTTAGCAGCTACACTGGTGCATTTTTTTTCCTTCGTCCATAGTCTCGCCGGAGGCGCAACACAGGCAAGGCGCCTAAAATATAGTATTGTACATGCTTCTCGCGGTTGGTATCGGATACGAACCTGGTATACCGACACAGTTCACGGTATGATTCCTTCGCGTGATACGCGAGTATTTGTTATATTTCCTGCGCTGTGTTGCGCTGTGTATTTGTACGCGTGCCCTGGCCTTGAGTGGCTCGTTCTTTCGGCCATGCATATGTTGGGTTGATTGTCCCAGACTGTTGTTTCCGACTGTTGTTCCCGATGCATGCTACGGCAGGTTAGGGTGCTCGTAACCCCTTTATAGCCTCAAACCCCCTCCCATTACTAATTCCAAGTAATTTGTCCCCCAAAACAGGTTTCCAGTTGTAAAGGCGTTAACATTTATGGTAGGTTCCTTCTTTGAGGAGCGCTAGACACCTCACTTGACCCGATGAAGAATCCCATGGCCTAGAGGCAGGATCTTTCGTGGCCACAAGTGCTATACCCCCATCGTAACATGTGTCTCTCAACTGTGATGTTCGAAGTGCGGAGTCTGGTGGTGATCAATCCCCCCCCCCCTCCGGAGTTAAAACGAACTTTTTTTTTTGGAAAACCCCCCCGGAAAAGTCAAAATACAAAGCGATGCAAGGCCAAAATAGATTGCGTTGGGGAGAGAAGAGCTCGGGGGAGGAGGTCGCCCAAGCCCAAGGTCGACACATGGCCTGCCGACGACGCCAAATATCACGGTACTCCGAGTGGCGGATGCGCGGTTGGTCGGTGTTAGGAAGCGCGACCCTCATGGGTTCCGGTGTCTTTATTGGCTCTCCAAAGGCTTACTGGCTAGACTCAAAGCTCACACATTAGTTCTCTATATAAAACGCTAAAAGACAGACAGAACAAGGCAAGGCAGGGAAGGGCAGGGTGGTAGGTGGTAGTGAGATGAGGAGCGTCCTGCTTGTCACATCATCGTCACCTACTACATTAATTATCGCCCATCTATGATGGCCTTGACGTACGTGAGTGTGACATCTAATATCACGTGGTTTCACCTCAACCATAACATGGTTTCACGTCGAATTTGTAAACCATCCTTTTACGGAGAGCACTCCATTACAATCGGCGGTGAACTCGCTAAAAAAAGGTGGTTCCAAACGAACAGAAACAATCGAGACATAATAATTCGTCAAAGATTGTGATATTTGTCACTAATCGTGACACGAATAAATTGAAACATCTACGACAAAAACCGATGCCACAATTTCTGAAAAACTAAGTCAACATAATACAGTACCTGGTACCTGGTATTAATAGTAGTGTCTTAGGAACCAATGGTCGCCACAAAACGGTACACTGTGGAGACTCAAGTAGGTGTACCGTAAAAGTTGGTTGGTTTATTGGGCCATGAGCCGATTATTGCTTCCTCTATACCGTAAAACGGCGTACGAAACACCGACATACCGTTTTAGACTAGTCTAGTCTAGTCTATGGTTTTAGGTTTTTGGTCAGTTCGACAGCTTGGAGGTTTAGCTCACAGAGAACATCACCATGCTCGTAACGTGAGGAACTACAGCTACTTTGAGCGGGCGAACGGGTGACGGCGCGCGATCGAGCGTCCCCTTTGTCGGGCTGCACCACCATCCAACCATAACAAAAGGGCGCCTGGGCAGTTGCAGGCCAAGGTATTGGCGCGGAATACAGCAGCGGGAACAGCTTGGAGGTTTAACTAACAGAGAACACAACTAGATACTATACTCGTAAGTAAAGTGAGGAAATACTGCGGGCGAACGGGTGACGGCGCGCGATCGAGCGTCCCCTTAGTCGAGCTGTTCTACCATCCAACCATAACAAAAGGGCGCCTGGGCAATTGCAGGCCAAGGTATTGGCGCGGAATACAGCAGTGGGAACACGATGCGAGCACATTGTACGATATACCTTCGTTGTGGCTCTCTCTCTCTCTAGCTCTCTTTTGTCGACGAGCGGAGTACACAAACGCACTACATACAGCACAGTACCACTGCTGCCATTCATTACACAAACAGCAAATTCGTACAACAATGCGGCTCCGTCAAGCAGCTACTACTGCCCATACAAGCAGCACTTACATCAGACATATCACACGCCACGGCTCACGCAAGCAGCTACGGATCATACAAGCAGTTAATGTTCATACAAGCAGCATCAACGTCCAACCGCCTATGACCCACTCTCGCATGGTCTACCCCGCGAATAACAACACGCGGCAGGCAGCTAAGGCAGCCCCGCACCACGCCTGCGCAAGCCGACCCAGTGCATTCGACTACACAAGTACTACGAACAACCGCTGGCTCTGCACCTGCCAGCAATGATCTTAGCCTGAGCAAGAGCAGCGGGCTCGAATGCTCGGGCGGGGCTATGACTCGGGGTCTTTCAGAGACGGGTGCGGGGGGAGGATTTCGGATACATTTTTGTTAAAAAACGCCTTCTACATGGAACACCATTTTTTCTCGCACTGCTTGACCTTGCAGTCGACTGCTTTGGGCTTTGGAGAGCGCGTGTGCTTGGCCATGAAGAGCTGGCTATGGTGAGTACATAGGAAATAGTTATGGCGCTGTCACCCGCTGCACTCGTCCCAAGCTTGCTTTGGCGCAGCGGTTGAGCTTGCAGAGAAAACTAACGCCAGGTGGAGGTCAAGTTGACCTATTTTGTCTTTTGCCTGGATTTTCTGGTGCAAATATTTAATATTTGGGCTGACGGTAAAATGACGGCAGTGTTACCTCTGGACCGACACCCGTCAATGGTTGACAGCCATCACCTAAAATGTTATACTAAAAATGATTTATTCATGTCAATATTTTATTTGACGGGTCAATATGGTTGTTGACCGCAGAAGGGTGTATTTGCTGCTCTGCTCGTTTGTTCTCGCCGAATTGCCTCGCTTGTCCCTTCGCAACGCAACGCATCTCATAGGCGATACAGCGTCAGCGTCTGCAGGCGACCTCGCCAGGTCATTGCTGCTTGTGTGGCGGTGACGTTGGCGTGCTCGCTTGGCCTCATCCGAGTGCAAGTGATCACGAACCCTGAGCTTATCTGGGTGAGTCATCCTCCGCGGTACCCTGCAGTGTTGTACGGGTATTGGCTGCTGTACCGCTCATCGCGAAGTGCAACTTGGTATTCGATGCTGCGTTCTGCCCCAATACCGAGGCCTAGATACACCTTGATGGCGAATATTCAGGGGTTATTTGGTCGACCACCCAACCCTAACCCTAACCCTAGCCCGAACGCTATGGGGTGATTTGTGATTTGTGCTTGGATGCTGTGGCTTGGAAATGCTCTATTAATAGGTGATTTGAGCCGCTTATAAAACACCCAACGAGAGGAACTGCGAACCCGGCACCTGCTTGGTTGTGTAGAACTGCTGGTGGGCTGTGAGTCGACTGGACTTGACAGCTACTGCTCGACTACAACAACTACTGTTTATATTACGAGTAAATACCAGGCATTAATATTAAGAGAAGGGTGTGTAGCGAGGTGACTCAACCAACATACACAGCGTACGTACGCGGCAGCAAGTGAAGAACTCCTGGCTGCTCAAGGTTTAGACGATTATAAGAACTGCCCTCTTTTTTACTGTAAATAGTGCAGGACACACCCTCCCATCCCATAACCATTCCGGCCTGGCCACAAATAAGAGATTCGTAACTGGTGTCGCATATTGCTGCACTTTTGTATTTCGATGTAACACACATTGCGAGCCACAACCGCAGCAGTCAGATACTCAATCGCTGAACTCCGCAATTCAGTGTGACACGTAACGACCAGCGAACTATAATAGAAATACTGAAATAACTACCATAATGAATGAATGAATAAAGGTAAACGACAGCTGCCGACGTACATTCAACTATTAATATTGTTAGTAATAGTAATAGTATTGTCTGCCAACTCACAGCAGACGAAAGACCGATCATATCAGCAACATCAGAATAGCATACTGGCACCGGGCAAAAACAATTCGAAAGCACCTGTCGTCCAGGCCAGTTGCTTTGCCCTGTGCCGTGTATGCCGTGTGCCGCGTTTTCCTGGGAGTGCTGTTGTGTGGCTCCTCCTGCCGATAAGGCTGGTGGAGACAACGCGCAGCACACAACACACAGCACTCAATAACACACAGCACACAATACATACAACGCATACATCAGATAACACGCAACACATACGACACATGCAACACACAACGCAACACCCGTGTTGTGGCGGCCGCAGGGACCGTACGCTGCTGCTGTCCGTCGGAGGCACACTCCAAAGCTACTCTGCAAGCCATCATTGCAAGAGTGTTTATTAATAGTGCGGTATATACTTCGTTGCAAGAGTGTTTAGTGCGGTATATACTCCGGAGGTACCCCGGTACCTACATACAGTATTTGGTTTCCTTGGTATGCCGTGTACTCGGTTTCAGTTGGGGCCTTGAACCTATAATATGTACCAGTATGAGCCTGATACGTACATACACTGACGTCCGATTTCACTTTTTATGTTTTAGCTGATGCAAGACTTGCTTCACTTATCATATGGTTTATGCGTGCGCCACTTTTGGTTTGTTTTATTTTTCCTGGGGTATCTTCGACTCCAGAGTGACTGGAGCCTGTCCTGTGACCATGGAGTTGCTCATGGCGATGATGGATGATGATTTTTTGTGACAATAATGAACCGAGTACAGCCTAAACAATGCAGCGTGATACCCGGGTTACCCAGTATATACCAGGGCCTTAATTAGGGTCTGAGCGCCTGCTGTGCGCGCAACAGGCACCTCGAGCCGTGTTGCGGCTCCCGCAAAACGCGCCGTCCATGCCCCCCCGAAGACCTTTTTTTGTTAACAAGTGTGTGAATATAAGCCCGAAAATCACTTGGCAGCGTATTTTATACGTTCATTAGTAGCATTTCCTCCCCGTTGCCTGTGCCAGCTGAAGCTCGAGTGGCCTCTTCGAGGAAGCTATCTTCTTGGCGATGCTCAGTTGGCGTCTGACGCCGAAAAAAAGGGGACCACTCGCGTTGTAGCTTTTCAGGGTCAACGCACAGCAGTGGTAAACCATCGTGCTTCTTGCCGTAGTGCTCTCCCAAGACGTCGATCTCGACATTCGCGGCGAAGATGAAACAAGTCCCACTTGTTTTGGGCGAAATAGATGCCTTTTACAACAACATTTCCTGCGGCGGAGGAAAGTTGCGGCGCCGAAAAGCCGTCTTGCGGGAAACAGCCATTCCAAACAAAGTGTTGCGCCAGCGCAACAGCGCAACAGCTAATGAATGCCCTGGTATATACCCTGCTCAACACACGCTTGCATCAGTACATTGTTCTTCACATGCATACCTCGCTCGAAGTATACCCTAGTATCGATAGGAGTAAGCGGGAAGCACCTGACAAAGTGTGTTATGTACCTGTGTTGTGTACTAGTGTTGTGTACTGCGTAGCGGTCTTGTACGTTGTCTACCGGTATTGTGTATCGTGAACTCTAAAATCCAAGTTTTTCTTTAGGATCTACGTAGGATGATCTTCCTGGGTCGGGGTATTGGTGGCCACGGTTGTTTGTGCTTTAGGCTATAGGAAGCACTTCCGATGACGGGGTCAAGGCACGGGCTTAGACCCAAACGAACCCCTGAACCTTGACCCTAACCCTGACCCTGACCCCAACCCGGACTCAAAACCGACCAGAAACGGGCGAGAAACGCGGTTGCACCGCGAACGCGACGCAGCCGTGTTCACTTGTTTATAAATTGTTCCGGTCTGTCGACCACGGTGTTATTATATGAGATTCAATGTGGTCTACCTGCAATTGTTTGTCGTACCGGCGTTGGTGGCCTCAGGTACCACCGAACAGCCTGGCGAACCGCCAGAAGGAGTTTTTCGATGAGGCGTTTTCGCCCTTCTTCCGGGTTAACCAGGTTCGGTCACACGTTATGGTAGGCAATCAGTCGACTTTGGGGAATTACGCTATTGTTATTTTGAAAAAGATGTAGCATCAGCCGTCGACGCGTAGTCAACTAGCTGAGGGTTTAGTTTTTTTCGGCCCACCCGCGAAGGAAACGCCGTCATATTGTGCCATCTTCCTAGTGGGTAGGGTTACATCCTTTCCGTCGTGGTGGGGATACATGTACTGCGGCCGCGATGACCGCGATGGTGTGTGTGTTTTTTGCGAACCGCTAGAAGGAGTTCTCCAATAAAGCGTTTTTGTTTTTCTTCCGGGGCAACCAGGTTCGGTGAGACGTTATGATGGACGATCAGTCGAATTCGAGGAGTTGTGCTGTCTTGTACGGCCGCGATCACCGCCATAGTGTTTTTTGTTTTCTTGTTTTGCGAACCGCCAGGAGGAGTTCTGCGACTATTAATAGGCCCTTTCGCCCTTCTTCCTGGGCAGCCAGGTTCGGTGGTGGGTCATTATTATTGGAAATGTCAACGTCAAATTTATCGGTTTTGATGGTCTAGTTTTGTCCCTCCATAGCGCCGGTATATTTCGTACGCAAGTCAACGAGGGAGGAGAATGCTGATTTTTTCTCGCGATAAAAATGCAGGCACGTACGGTAGTCGGGAGGGGGGAAGAGGGCCCGCTATGTGACCCCGGATCTGAATTACCACAGGAGGGGGCTCGAGAGTAGTGCGAGGACAATACACAGGATGAGGAAAACAAAGTAGCGCCGGTATGTGCTATTAATAGTCGGAAATACTGGCATTATAGCGGCAACCGGCACTACTCCGCTTACTGCCAAAACTAGTTGTTCCCCCGTGTGCCAAGCGATTTCACAGGCACTATAGAGGGCAACCGGCACTACTCCGCCGGCATTATAGAGGGACCACTACTGTTTGCTAGTTTTAGTTTTAGTGTGGGGAGTACCTTAATGGCTGTCGGTCAAGAGGCAAGAGTGCCGTCAACAGACATTTTTGGTCGAACCCGAGAGTTTATTTTTCTCTTATTTCACGGCCGCGATGACCGCCATGCTGGATGATAGCGTTACTGCTGAAATAGCGAGCTCAGATGGTGTATCATAGCGGCGAGTGTTATAGACGAGCGTGGTCGGGAGGGGATGCTGACTTTAACCCAATGCTCGACATATTTGGAATGCATTGTCTAGTTGGGGATTCGAATGTTCGACGGAAACAGGAAGGCATTACCTGCTCGGGGTAAGGTTAAACTAATGGAGCGCCAATCGTTTTTGACAACCGGCTGGAGTTTCAGGTATTTTTCGTCGCAGAAGCGGCGACCGACGGTTCCTCGGACATGCTCCAAAAACAGTACCTGCAAAGAATCCTGGGTGTCCAAAGGGCCATTCAGGGTAAATCCTTCGTCAGCGCAGTGGACGGCGAAATCAGCGGGTTCGAGTCGCTCTGCTTCAAGCCCATCGAGGGGGAAGGTTGCCTCGTGGAGTCGCCGTCGCAGTACTGGCTCGACGACCCGGTTTTGCTAGCGGGAGACCCCAGCCCCAGTCTTACGGCGGCGTGTCAGACCAGTGACGCCTTCTTGGCCACTAGAAGCCCCTGCATGGACAAGGTAGGTGCTAGGTGCTTCGCTCGTTTTTTTCTTTCTGCTGTTATTGCTTTTTTTTTTCGTAGCCCTTTTCCTACGGCAACAGTGACCACACTAACTCCTAATGTTTTTCACCCTAAAACATGTTTGTGGTCGACGTTGGATGGCCCACAGAGTCATCGCGTATGTAGCTCGTGATAGTACGGTACTGCTATTATAGAAATGACAGTAGTTATTGATGCTTCATTTTTTGCTATTACGAATGACGCTTTTTTTTGTTGGTGCTGTCTTGGTATTTTTGACGGCAGTCATTGGTGCTGCGTTGTTCGAAATGGCGGTAGCACACCAAGGAATGACACGCGCCACGCTATGGTTGTAAAACGTGAAAAAAAGCGCCATCGTTTTAGCAACAACGAAATAATTTTGTTCTTTTCGTACCAACGAAAGTCGTGCTCCTCTTGAATGCCACCTGCCCAGATTGGAACTCCCGTAATGCGCGAAGTGGTGTGTGATGGCATCAGTGTTGACCCCGACGGCGTCATCCCGGACCGTTGCTGTAGTTGTTAGCAATAGCGGTAGTTATTGGTTATTGGCGCTGCAGTATTTGAAATTTTGCAATTATTTATTGCGGTAGTTGTTGGTGCCGTAGTGTTAAGAATGTTTGAAGTTTTGGTTGTTGGTGCTATATTGTTAGATGTGACGGTAGCTATTAGTGTTGTCCTCACAAGCCGACGAATGACACGCGCCATCATTTTTGGTATAACACATCAAACGCACCACCGTAAAACAAATATTGAACAAATATATATGTAAATAATAAACTATGTGCTCCTCATGAATGCCACCTTCCCAGATTGGAACTCCCGTGATGCGCGAAGTGGTGTTTGGCGACATTGGAGTTAACCCCGACGTCGTGAGCCCCGACCCTTGCGGGGGGGGTGTTCCCGCCGCTGGAGCACTCGTGCTTACCTTTCTTCTCAACAACTACCAGGACTCCGAGTACCAGCGGCTGGCGCAGCAGTGGGAGAAGGAGGTAAGTGCCACGAAACAAACATTTGATGGTTTCAAGTGCTATAGAGAGACGCGAGCGGCGGGAAAGGTGGAGGGGGGACGGCGGGGGCAAGAATGGGACTTTTTTTCATGTGTTGAACTGTAAATATGTTCTTGTACCAGGTGTAAGTATTGTTGATCATGGAGGATGTAATGCAGGGATAGGGCATATTTACGGTCGGAGAAGGGGAGTTGGGGAGTGGGACGGCGGGCAGGGCAGTGGGAGAAGGAGGTGAGGACTACAATGCAATGGCTGGAGGTATACGGTGCTAGAGACAGAGGCGGACCGGGAGAGGGGGGGGGGGGGGCAAGTGGGCCCTTTTCGCGTGTTAACCCGTTTACTACTGCAAAATATATCCTACACTAACTCCAAGCAGTTTGTCCAGTAAATATTGGCAGATGGTCTTTGTTCTTGATCGTGAAGAATGTGGTATTATGGGCGACGGATTGACGGTTTGGAATGCGGTGGGCGCGAAGTTCGCGCGTTGTCGGACACCAAGTTCTAACGGCTAGCGTCAAGCGTCG
This sequence comes from Undaria pinnatifida, assembly GCA_012845835.1. Taxonomy (NCBI): domain Eukaryota; class Phaeophyceae; order Laminariales; family Alariaceae; genus Undaria; species Undaria pinnatifida. The sequence goes on from JABAKD010000024.1 coordinate 9,818,092, forward strand.
AACGGTTATCTGCCAAACGTAAAAACAACGATTTTCGTTTGTTTCCGGCCTTCAAAGGCCAAGTGTCATGTATGAGGGCCACGTGTCATACCTCTATCACAGGACATCGACCACCGAACTTGCCGTACAGTGCAACCAATCGCCAACTCCTGATAATCTCACGGCAATCTACCAGTATATGGAGGCGGTCGCCCCGGTGGCGTATCAGGTCAACCTCGAGCCTGGTATAGGTCAGTTTCGTGAGTTCGAGTCCCCCATAGTGCATACTCGTATAAATTCGTAGAAACTTGTTCTTGTGCACAAATTGACGTGCGGAAAGCGCGAGAGCGTGAGTTAGCAACACTCGATGAAGAATCGACGAAGAGCAGTGGGACTGCTGAACCCTATTCGGGATACAAATTTAAGGCAAGAACCGGGGGGGAGAAGGGACGACACCTGTGACCACGGCTTGTCCAGAAGTTGGAAAGTAGAAGCGTGTGAAACAAAAAAGACACAAAGTAGTGGTCCCTCTATAGCGCCGGTCGGTGTGAAACACCGGCAGTCTAGCGGCAACCGGCACTATTCCGCATGCTGCCACTGCTGGTTACTCCCATCTTTGCCAAGCGATTTCACAGGCACTATAGCGGGCAACCGGCACTACTCCACCGGCACTACAGAGGGGCCACTACTGTGCCATGCACAGCATGAGGCCATCGAGCGCAAACGACAACAACCCAAGATTGAAAACCGAGCACCTAGCACTCACCATAAACGTTGAATTGGCTTGCAGGTGTTTCTGGCGGTGGTAGAGGCGGCCCGAGATCTGCTGGAAAACGACGTACAGGCCCCCATGAAGGTAACTACACGCGTGCTATAGGCATATACCTGGTATACTAATTACCGTTTACTTCGAATGTGGGAACCAATGCGATTCGATGCGAGTCGACGAGGGAAGAAAGGGCTGAAGTCCTCTCGCGAAAAAGGATAAAAACGAAGGCTCTTGCCGTAGGGAGGGAGGAGGGGGGAGGGAAGATATCCTGCTTAGTGACCCCGGATGCGAGCTAAGTCTAGTGAGGGAGAAGGAGAAAGAAAGGAGTGCAAAGATAATAGAAGGGATGAGCGAAACACAAAAGAAAAAATTAAGAAGGAAACATATCGGACGTCTCTTAAAACCAAGGAATCAAAAACATACAATGTCCCACTCTTCTGCTTGCCGCCAATGCACACAGTTGATGGCCAGTGCGCACAGTTGATGGCAGTTACAGATATCCACCACTTTCCGACAGAAAGGAGAGCTGTACCTGGTAATGCCTTAGGTATGTCGCCCTTTTGTTTTGATGAATATTCTGTTTATAAACCCCTCCCCCGATTACCCAGGCACGGCAGATATATGGCGGGCGATTTGAAAACAAATCTGTTTGTTGAATTTGCGTCGTCGGCTAATGTTACACCCTTTTCATAATATTACCACTGCTTACTCCTGCATCCGGCGGCAGGTGTCATACATGGCTCAGCGGTCTGTCGCGGACAGCCTTTCTGTCGAGGCTGGAGAGAACGCTTGGGTGCTGGGGGTCTCATACCTGTGCATGTTCCTCTACGTCTCTCTTATCCTGGGGAACCCGTGCCACGCCGTAAGGTGACTATCCATCACCTACGCCCTAATGCATCAGTAATACGTACCGGCCGCCCCGGTGGTGTAGTGGGTAACCTCGAATACTACTACCAGGTACATTAAAATAGATGTCGGGGGTTCAAATCTCGGCGTAGAGCTTTTTTTTTCTTGAATGACACCAACCGCCGAGAGCACTTGCTCGCGTAGGTATGCGCAGTTCGACGCGATTCTACGACGAAAGAAAGTGCTGAACTCTTCTCGCGGTAAGAATGAAGAATGAAGGCGCGTACCGTAGTCGGGGGGGGCGGGGGAGAAGACCCTGCCTTGTGACCCCGGATCTGAGCTACGGCTAGGAGGGAGCGAGAAATAAGGGCGAACATACTAAAAGGGATGAAAAAATAACCCCGGTATGAACTCTTTCGGGGCCGTGGGTTATTTCGGGGGATACTATTGCACGCGTCGGCCAGATGACAGATGATCTATTTGATCTGTCCCCACTTGATGATCTAGGTCTTTCTGGGAACATCTGCATGGTGTATTAATAGATCATGTTCCCGGGTGGGAGCCGTGTGATCTGCATGGCCTAGGAGATGTTTCCAGCATTGTACCTGCACTCTTTGTTTGCCGATCCTGCACAAGGTCTCATAGCGACAGATAGGGATGTACTGTACATGATCTAGATGGTCTAGATGACCTATGTGGTCTAGATGGTCTATGTCATCTATAGGTCCTATACGAGCTATATGATCTACATGATCTACATGATTTAGACGATCTGTATGATCTAGATGATCTAGATGATCGACTATTATCATCTATATGATCTATATGATCTACATGATCTCTATATATGATATATGTGATCTATATCGCGATCCGTGTGAGGTGTGTAACTGCGCTATTGAAGGTACTACGGCTACAGCTTTGAAACGTGCGGCCACACCGACCGCTTAGGTAGAGATTTTTGCTGTACGGGTACAGTAGTATAATGCTCCGGGCGGCGTCGTTTTGAGGAGCTTGCGCAATGCCGTTAGGTTATTTAACTAAGCGGAAATCGATGCCCTAATGTAGCAGTACCACGTATGGACGTCCACGTTTGATTAGGTCTACGATACCTCTCATACCTTCGAAACGTGTGATATTGCCGTCCGAATGCGAACAGGACACGCAAAGAAAAACCCTTGAAAAATTGTGTAGAGTTGGTTGAAGAGCAACCAACATCCTCAGGCTCCTATATATGTACGTCGTGAGCTGGGGTGGACTGGAGTCCAGTTACGAGTTGAACGCGTAGTGAAGTTTAAGCTGTTACAGGAACTCGCAGAACAGGGCATTTGTAACCGAGACCAGCTTGTGTGGGTTGATGTTCGGCGGACGCTCCAGGAAGCTCGAAAGAGACCCCTATTTTATGCCGCAGTCAAAATTAGAAACTCGCATTCTGCCATACTATTAATAACAAGTTTAACAAAATCCAGGGGGGTCGTTGTTTTGGCACAGTCCAAATTAGCAGGGCTTTTCAGGGGTCAGAACCCACCTCGCGGACCGGGTCGAGTCAGGGCGACCCGAGCCGACCGGTAAGACTTGAAAACCGACCTGACCAGACCCGACCCGACCGGTGAGATTTCGAACATCTTGTGTCCCGACCCAACTCGACCCACGAGGTTTTGAAACCATCCTGACCCGACCCATCCCACCGGGCCGTGACCCGTGAGAAGCCCCGAAAACTAAACACTCACACACGCTCGTAGTTGTGCCCTGTTGGTTGTGGAGAACTACCCACTAGACCACCCTGTGTTATATCCAACATGCTCAGATGCCGGATGCCGTATTTTTTTCTGCTGCAGGTCGAGGTACTCCCTGGCTCTCACTGGAATTACGATCGTGGTGGCCAGCTTGGCCACAACGATCGGGCTTCTTTCCTTGGCTGGGGTTGGAACCACTCTCATCGTGTGGGAGGTATGGTTCTGCGTCTCGCCCCCAAAGGACTCACCGCTACATCGCTCCATGTCACTATAATCGATAATATAGATAATCCCTGGTACATGATAATAATACATGTTAATAATAGATGTTCATATTATTAATACATGACAATAGTCCATGTTAATATTCCATGTTAAAACCCATGTTAATAATCCATGTTAATCATCCATGTTGATAACACATGTTAATAATACATGTTGCGAATACATGGTAATACTGCATGTTAATCATCCATGTTAATAACACATGTGAATAATACATATTGATAATTATAGGTAATACGTTAATGGTACATGCCAATAACACATGTTACTAATACATGTTAAAAGTGCATGTTAATAATGCATGTTAATAATGCATGTTAATAATGCATGTTAATAATCCATGTTAATAATACATGTTAATAATACATGGAATACTGTTAATGCATGTTAATAATGCATGTTAATAATGCATGTTAATAATGCATGTTAATAATGCATGTTACTAATCCATGTTGACAACACATGTTAATAATACATGGATTACTGTTAATACATGTTAATCGTAGTGCATGTTCATAATACATGTGAATAGTATATGTTATTTATATTATAAAAATTAAAATACACTCCAGCTGTGAGATCGAAGATTTCGTCGAAACTCATCTTTGCAAGCTGTGTGTGATACTCCGATCGCGCGCATTACGAGTTGTGTGTCCTCATTAAGGATATAGGTCGGCGACTCCCCTTACAACTACAAGTGTAGCTATCAGGGTCAACAGGATGATTTTAGTCAGTCTGTGCGCGGAAACTATAAAACCCGTTTCTGAGGGGGACAAAATCTGACAGCTGTGAAGGGAAAGGGGGGCCTGGTTTTGATCAAAAGCGAGCGGGTTTGGAGGGGGGCGGAGGGGGGGGAAAAGGGCAATTTGTGCATGTAAGCTATAAATCCTTTCGAGGGGATAAATCTGACGGTTTTGGCACCAGTATATTATTGGGGGCGGGGGGGGGGGGGGGGGGTTGGGGCGGGGGGGGGGGGGGGGGGGGGCGGGGGGGGGCAGCTCAATATGTGCCTGGAAACTATACATTATTTTGAGGGGATAAATGTGACAGTTTTGGAAATAATACATCAGTTTATCATGTATATCCTGGGGTAAGTCGTACAATCAGTGAGTAAAGAGAGGGTGGAGTGTTCGAGGGGGTGGGGTTGGGATGGGTTGGGGGGGGGGGGGGGGGGGGGGGGGCGGGGGGGGGGGCGGGGGAGGGGGGGGGGGGGGGGGGGGGGGGGGGGGGAAGGGCTTTAGGTGAGGGGTTTGTTATACGTGTGGTGCTAGGTCTAGGCGAAGGTGCGGGTGATGGGGAAGAAGGGGGCGTTCGAGGCGGGGGGGGGCGGGGGGGGGGGAAACACAGCGGCATGGATGGCTCTCGAAAGATAATGAGGTGATATCCTGTGCGTGTT